>CM077165.1:62728805-63328805 GCA_039583875.1 Platanthera guangdongensis
AAGGATGAGGAGGAGGACTCCGACCATGCTCCTCCAGCTCAGAGTTGTCTGAGGAAGATTTCCCTCATCACCCGAGAATTCAAGAAGTTCCTCAGATGAGGAATCAAAGAAAGAGAGACGGCTCCTCCCCTCTAGGCATCAGAAGAAAAATTATTCTTCTGACAGGTATGCTTCTAAACGAACAAACATCGCTCCTCTGACATTATTTGTTTTGGATGCAATAATTCAGGAACTTCGTGGCCGACTGCACAAGGCAAGAGAGAAAAGGGGAAGAGAGGACCACAAGTCTTCTAGAGATAAGAAGAACGAGAGGAGCTACATCGCCAAAAAACCAAAGACACTGAGTGAATCTAACTCCTCAGACTTCCAGTGATGATGAGGAAGCCTACTTCGGACTGGTGGGTCTCTCCGACTCAGAAGGAGAATGCCCCCCATTTACTGGGAAGGTAAAAGCTCACACCCCTCTCTCCGACTCTGACTCTGATCCTGAGTCTCAGGATGATGACCCTAAGGATAGCTTTCGGCCCGGGAAGCGGAGCTCCTCAAGAAGTATGATTTTCTGCTCAACACTTTCGAGGAGTGCCGTAAGAGATTGAAGCTGATGGAAAAAGGAAGTGAAATACCTTAAGGGTGAGTGTTTCCCTAAGGGAAGAGATCACCAGTTTGATCTCTCTCCGGCAGGAGCACCTAGACCTGACTTCAAAGCATTCAGAGTCTCTTAAGCTCCTTGATCTTAAGCAGGAGGAAGTCGACAAGTTGGAAGAACAACATGCGGCAGAAAGGAGATCGTCAAGAGCTTCTCTATGCCAAAAACAGTTCTTCCAGTGGTTGATACCTTCTCTGCTCAGGCCAAAGGAGCTGGCTTGGGGCATGTAGGGGTATCTGGTTCCTCATCCAGGAGAAACAGGAATCAGAGGAAGAATAAAGGCCGCCAAGAAGGCCTCTGCTGTGAAAAAGGAAAGGCTCTGCTCAGTCCTGTTGCGTTCAGAAAGCCTAGCTTTCTTGCAACCAGCATGACTTTGAATCAACCTTTGGTCATCATTTCTGGCCCTCGGTTGCAAAGCCAAAGAGCTGATATGATGGTTGGACCTTTCCGGAACTTCGGTGAGAGTGCCTTCAAGGCACCTTATGAGGAAATCCACATGGGAAATTATGGTCAATTCTCTAGCGCCATAATGAAAAGCAGGCACCAAGAGCCAAGCCTGTTATACTGAAGAAACAGAAGGTGAAGAAGTCATGTGACTGCAATCACTATGAGGCCTCCACCTCCAGATCCAAGGCCCCGGCTGTACCCACCATTCCCAGGGGTAAAGCAGGAGCCTAGAAGAGGTACAACAGATTTGACTGTTGGTGTTGTGGCAAAGTTGGTCACTTTGCCGTGAATTGTTGGTTTAATCCGAGGTATAACGAGACTCCCTATGTTAGCACTGCGAGGCCGACCACTCGTAGGTTAACCAACCGAGGGGGAGTATGCTAACCAGGAATCTAGGACCCAAGTTCGATTGGGTTCCTAAGGGAAATTAATTTTGTTTTGCAGGAATGTCCAAAGGCCACCAAAACGCCAATATGGTACTTGGACAATGGATGCTCCCGGCATATGACTGGGACAAGAAGCCTGCTGCGTGATTACACTCCAGTCGAGAATGGACCCAAAGTCATCTTTGGAGGGTCAGATCGAGGAGTCACCAGAGGTTACGGTATGATTTCCAACAGTATAATCTCTATCACCGACGTGGATTATGTTGAAGGGTTAAACCATAAACTGATCAGTGTAAGTCAGTTATGTGACAAAGGTTATGACGTTAAGTTCTGCAAGGATAAATGTCTAATAATATCATGTGCCTCTTCTGAGACGGTATTAACAGGCATTAGGAGCAGAAATATCTTCTGCTTACATTTTTTCAGTTTAGATTCATCTACCCCCGTATGCCTTGTGGCATCAGGCAGTGCATCTCTTTGTGTACAATGGCACAAGAGATTGACACATATTAATTTCAAAACAATTAGCATGCTATTTTCTAAAAATTTAGTAAGGGATGCTCCCGTTATCAAGTGCATCAAAGATAGCCCATGTCCTGCATGCCAGATGGGCAAACAGACTCGGGCTACCTTTAAGAGCATTGCAGACAAAGACTCTTCCCGATGTCTTTACCTTCTACATATGGACTTGTTTGGTCCAATGCAAGTTCATAGCTTGGGAGGCAAGTCCTATACGCTAGTGATAGTTGATGATCATTCTCGGTTTACATGGGTGTTCTTCTTAAAACGAAAGTCGGATACGTTTGACATCTTCACTAGTTTTGTCAAGCAGGTTCAGAACGAATTTAACTGCCTAGTGGTCAAAATCAGAAGTGACCATGGAACAGAATTCGAATCTGGTGCTATGACAGAGTTTTGTGAAGAACAAGGTATCTTTCATGAGTTTTCCTCCTCGCGCACTCCTCAGCAAAATGGAGTTGCAGAGAGGAGAAATAGAACTCTCATTGAAGCCTGCACGACAATGTTGAAAGACGCTTCTCTCCCAGAATACTTCTGGGCATAGGCGGTCAATACAGCTTGTCATGTACAAAACCGAGCATTGATCAACAAGCATCATCGTAAGATGCCTTATGAGCTACTGAGATGCAGGAAACCAACCATGTCCTACTTGAGGATCTTTGGTTGCAGATGCTATGTACTGAATAATGGGAAGTACCCGCGTACTAAATTTGGTGAAAAATGCTACGAAGGCATATTCATGGGCTATAGTTCCCACAGTCGGGCATATAGGGTCTTTAATACGAAAACCCTAGTGGTAGAAGAATCAATTAATGTTGTATTTGATGAAGGAAGTTTGCTTAACAGCAATTCTTCCAATGGTATTCTTGAAGATGCAGGTGCACGACTTGAACAGCTGAGTCTCGATGAGACCGCTAAAGATGAAACTCCTAAGTACGTCAAAGTTTCCACCTCAACGTCAACTGGGAATGTTGAAGATCAAAATGGAACAAATCTCCTAGAAGAAGGAGAAGCCCAAGAAGTAGTCGAAACTCCAGACGCCAGACTTCTAGAGCTCCGGCACGTGAGGGATCATCCTAGAGATCAGATCATCGGAGATCCTCGTGACGGTGTCAGAACTCGAAGAGGTACTATTAACGAGATTTTGCATCTTAGCTTCCTGTCACAGGTTGAGCCAAAGAAGTTCGATGAGGCGAACAAAGATGCGACATGGATTTTGGCCATGCAAGATGAACTACATCAATTCGAACGATGCAACGTTTGGACGCTGGTTCCCAGACCACACAAGCAGAATGTGATTGGCAACAAGTGGATCTTCAGAAACAAACTGGATGAACATGGTGTCATCATAAAGAACAAGGCCAGACTGGTGGCTCAAGGTTACAGACAGGAGGAGTGGATTGACTTCGACCAGACCTTTGCACCAGTGGCAAGACTCGAGGCAATCAGATTGTTCCTGGCATATGCTTCGCACAAAGGATTCACAGTCTATCAAATGGATGTGAAATCAGCATTCTTGAACGGAGACCTGAAAGAGGAAGTATACGTCGCTCAACCCCCAGGGAGCAGGGATGACAGGAAAAGCACCTCCGGGACGTGTCAATTCCTCGGCAGAAGGCTTATCTCATGGAACAGCAAAAGGCAGAATTGTGTATCTACCTCCACAGCAGAGTCTGAGTACATCTCGGCAGGAAGCTGTTGCGCACAACTCCTATGGATCAGAAACTAGTTAGCCGACTACGACCTTCAGTTCACAGAAGTACCAATATACTGCGACTCCTCCAGTGCAATTGTTATTGCCAATAATCCGGTATCGCACAGCAGAACGAAGCATATTGAAGTGCGCTACCACTTCATTCGGGAGCACGTGGAGAACAAGGACATCTCTCTTTGTTATGTCCCCACGGACAAGCAGATTGCAGATATATTCACAAAGCTCTTAGACGAGGCCAAGTTCAGTCTTTTCAAAACTGAATTGGGGATGCTAAACTATGAGGAATGAAGACTACAGAAGCTCCAGGATCGTGCCTCTAGGGGGAGCCTCTGCCAGGAACTCAAGTGTGAGCACAAGTGCAAGAACTGAGGGGGAGCAAGGGGTCAAATGCTACAGACCCAGATTTGTAGAAGCCGAAAAGGGGGAGATTACCCTCTCGGCTAAGGCTAAGGTGGCTCCAAGTTGGCTCCAAGTTTGCTCTCAAGAAATTGGTATTGGTAATGAATATCTCTCTCAACTCAATTTCAAGGTTATGATTTTCATTCTCATACGCTTTATTCACCTTAGCTTGTAGGGTTTAGGCTTCTTCAAATAAGGGAAGATTGTTGGGTATTGTATCCACAACGTACCTGATTTGAAGAAGCCCCTGAACAAGCTAAGGTAAATAGACAATGTATTTGACAAAATATTTCAAGTTGTGCTTGCAGTTATTCCACGCTAAGTGCACACCAATGTCAGGGTGCAGTAGGTCAATATACACGGGTCTGCACGACGTAATCCCTCGTCGAGCAGAGCAGTGTGTTGGCCTACGTGTACTCTCTCTATTGGAGTGTACTTACTTTCAAGTACAGGGCTGTGATTATGCAAAAGCAAACAAGGAGCAATGATGGGTCAAAGAGCAGCTTTTGGGCGGAAAGACGAAAAATTGTCTAAGTGATAATCGACGAGAATCACCAAGTGATTCTCGCTGATTCCTTCCGGCTATATTAAAGCGTGCAAATCTGGCGCTAAGTCATATTTGTCGAGAATCATCAAGTGATTCGGCAAGAATCATCAAGTGATTCGGCGAGAATCACTAGTGATTCTCGCCGAATCGTCGAGAATCACCGGCTGATTCTCTCCGACTCGTCGAGAATCTCCTTTGATTCTCACCGAATCTGACTTGGACAATTTTCTGGAAACCGCTGGACCGGTCTCTGCCGCTGGCACTGTTTTGAACCGGAATTAGGGTTTCTTCTGGTGGGACCCACAACGGTCATTAAGGAGTATACTTGTGTATAAATACACGCGTATTTTTGAACAGTGAAGATACACAGAAAGAAATACACGAGCCGCCGACCTTGACCTAGAACGTGATACCTGCTCCGCCGCCGTCGCCTCTCGTGGTAGTTGATCGCCGGCAGTTTGATCGTGATTCTTTTAGATCTTCCGGCGACAGAAGCTTAGCCAAGCGTAGGGTCTCACGCGTCTAACCAGAGATCCTTTGTCTCTTGATTCGTTGATCGGGAAAACCTTCCCCTTCCGAATCGATCGAGACGATCGATCCTAGTGTGACCGTTGGTAGACCTAGCTAGCTTTGCTACGAAGATTGAGTCTCCAAAGTACAGCAGCCACACACCGTTGTCGCCACCGATCCCGAGAATCAAGCCGCTGCCCTTCTTGCCGCCGCCGGTTTCGGGGAGACTCTCTCCAAGAGAGATCTAGGGTTGTGGACTCTTCGTTGACCGTCATCGAACGAAGAGGCACATCTTAGTCTCCAAAAGTAATTTGTATTTCTTGTACATTCTAGTTTCTTTGTTGTTTTAAAGGAACGTTAGTTCCTAGTTGTAAGGGTTGGGTGCAACCCGTGTTGTGGGAGTGTTGTCTACTATATGTGGAAGGGTTCCTTCCGATAGTGCAAGGATTGGATTTCAATCCTGTTGGTGAAGTGACCGAGTCGTCCCTTGTTGGGAGATAAGTCGAAGGGGGAAAGTGGATGTACCCAAATCGGGGAACCACTATAAATAGCTTGTGTACTCTATTTGCTGTGCTGTTTTATTTTCGTGTGCAGGTACAATTTTAATTCCGCAAAAACGCTGCACGTCACCTATTCCCCCTCCCATAGGTGAAGGTAGTTGACACTAGGTGGACTTTCAGGTTAAAAATACCATATCTTCCAGGTTGGTTAAACATACCACACCTTGCTGGTTGCACAGGCTAACACCTGAACCCAAAGATCCCTAGTTAGATCTGCCTTCTTAGATTTTATTGTTATATTATTTCTTCACAAATCATGGCCCAAAACAAAGATTATGCTAGCACCAGACCTCCAGTGTGCAATCTATCCAAGTTTGCACTTTGAAAAGCAATGATTAGATTATACATGAATTCTATTGACGATGATATTTTTAATTCTGTTTTGACAGTTTGTCCAAGACCTCCAGAGAACACAAGCACAAATGCTGTTCCACCTCCATCAGGAACAGATGCTGATATCAAGAAGTGAAAGGTAGCTGATGCAAAGGCTATGAATATCTTAGCCCAGACCATGTCTGATGACATCTTTCAAAAGGTGGCTGAATGTAATTCAGCAAAGGAAATCTGGGATAAACTCTCTGAAATAGTCTCAGGCTCAGCTGATGAAAGAAAGGACAGGAGATCCCACCTCATATCCCAATATGAGAATTTCAAGAAAGGAGAAGCTGAGCCAGTAGCTGAAATGTATAACAGGCTCAGTCTGATAGTAAATGAACTCAAGACTTTGGATAACAAAATCACACTGACTGAACTAAATGATAAAATCCTAATGTGCTTCCCAAGCACTTAGGATTCAAGAATCTGGTCAATCAAGGATGCCAGAAGTTTGAATGAGATCACCACAGAAGCTCTTTTGGGTAAGCTCAAATCTTATGAGCTGCTCATTAAGAACAGAGAAGAAGAGTAGAAGGCTGCCTCACCAGCCACAAGAAAAGAGAAGACAATAGCCTTCAAAGCAACTGAAGATCAGCCTGAAGACAAAGTCACAGGCAATAATGAGCTGCTCAGTCTGTTGGCCAAAAGATTTTACAAGATGGCCAGAAAGGACTTCAGAAAGAGATCATACAAGGAGCATGATAAGCTAATGTATGATAAGTCAAACAATAAAGAAATTGTTTGCTTTGGTTGCAGGAAACCAGCGCACATTGTACCTGACTGTGCAGAGAACAAAAATAAGGACAGAAGAGATAAGAAAGAAAAAAGAAAGGACAAAGACTTCAAGAAAAATGGCAATGGCAAACCCTCCTCAATCAAGAACAAACACAAAAGGAAGGGATTTGTTGCTGAATCCTGGAGTGAAACTGAAGAGGAATCAGAAGCCTCATCCAGCTCCAGTGATGATGAAGATGATGCAGAAGAGAAGGAGTTCTGCATGATGGCAATTAATGTCTTTCAACATAATTCAGATGAAGAAGAGTCAAAGTCAGACTCAGAGACTCAACTTGAAGAGGACCAGGTAATTAGTTCTTTTGATTTCAATTCAGAGGACTTTAAATCTGAGTTTAAAGCATTATGTTTAGACTTACTAAAATCTGAGAAGGAAATTATTTCTCTCAGAAATCAATTGTCTGAACATAGTTCCTTAAGATCAGAAAACCTCAAACTCTCTGAGGAGTTGGAGTGTTGTAGGGAGCAGATAGCTTCACTGAAAGGTGAGCTATCAGAGGCCAAGAAGCTTGAAGAATCCCTTAATGGGAGAAGTATCAAGCTGATGGACATCACAAGCACAGTGAACTCAAGATTCAATAGTACACTGGGCTTGGGTACTTCATCCAGCCAACCTATAGTTCTAACAACCACAATCAAGTTCATTTCTGATAAAGGGAAGGGAGTTGTAGAGGTAGCTAGGAAAAATTCTGATCTGCCTAAGAAAACTAAGTTCCAGCAGAAATCGTCGAACGGAGCTCGACGATCGCCGAACGCAGATCGACGATCTCAGGCAAAATCGTCGAACTCAGGTCGACGATCTCTAATTCGTGAACTCTACCACAGTCGACCGTCGAACGGAGCTCGACGATCTGACCCAAGATCGTCGAACGCAGCTCCACGATCGTCGAACAGAGATCAGAGCTCTGGAAATTCCTTCAAGGGCAAATCAAAATCCAATCCTAGGGGTCCTTCATCCCACAGCTTTAACCCTTATACTGAATGGATAATACCTCCAAGGAGATATCATCCTGAAGGTTATAAGAGTCAACCTGGGATGTCTTTCATTTCTGAGTTTAAAGGTTATCAACCTAGGCCCAAGGTAAACTGGGTCAAAAACAAATGAATTATTTTATGTGCAGGTGAAGACCTATCCAACATCAAACCAGCAATGATACTTGGATAGTGGGTGCTCTAAGCACATGACAGGAAACAAGGACAACCTCACATCCTTTAAAGCCAAGCTTGGACCCAAAGTTATTTTTGGTGATTCAAACTTTGGACAAACTAAAGGATATGGTGCAGTCCAGATTGAGACAGTAACATTCAAGAAGGTAGCTTATGTGGAAGGACTGAAGCACAATTTGATAAACATCAGTCAGCTATGTGATGAAGGCTACCAGGTGACTTTCAGCAAAGCCTTATACAAGATAAAGTCAGAGGACAACACAACTGTGTTGACAGGTAAAAGGAAAGGTTACTCAAAAAGAGGAAAGCAGTGAAGATGAAGAAAGCATTCAACATACTGAAGAAAAACAGCTTGAAGAGCAGTTGTTGTACCACAAGAGGAAACAACAACACAGGTTGGTGAACAATCAACACCCCCTGTTGATTTAGTAACATCAAGAGACTATCCAATTTCTCAAGTAATTGGAGACATCTCAGCTGGTGTGCAAACCAGAAATCAGGTCAACCAAAACATGTTGCACACCTGCTTCCTATCTCAAATTGAACCTCAATCCATTCAAGATGCAGAGTGTAACACCCCCTATCCGTCGGATAGTATATAGCAGTAGGTCCGGCCGGGGCCCGACGCCATATACCACAGACAGACCGGGTGGTTACGTATGGAAACCATCCAACCAATCTCAACGTCCTACACAGAGCATTCTAGCGGAAGCAGTTTATATAAGTTGTAAACAAGAACCCAGCATTAGAGTACGAATGTCCACTATTACAATAATTAGGAATGTATATAAAACACCCAAAAATCGGTCTTAAGGGCTTACAAAGTGTTTCACTTGAAAATTACATGTTTTACAAACCACGGCACGCAGGCCGGTCATACATGAATAAAGCAGTAAACATTTCTACTTGGGCCTTCGAGGGCCAGCTTCGCAAAAAGGGCTTTAGCCCGCTATTGACCGCTTGGTCCAGCTACACCTGCAAGCAACAATCCACCGCACGGTGGCAAAACAAGACAACGGTCAGCAATGCTGACCAAATTATAACGATCCCGCCCCCAACTCGGGGCGGCGATGCTCCTTCCCTGCATTTCCTTAGCATAAGCGAGTAATATAAAACCATAGCCATAACATCACAGACGTTGGCTCGTAAGGCCACACGCCCCGTGCACTCAGGGCACATTCTCGGTGAACTGGTCGATGTCACGTCAATTAAAGCCATTAACATTCCGGACTCACCACCGCCACTAAGACGGCCAAACCTATGAGCAATTCGTCTTCTTGGTATTGGTCACGTCAATTTAAGTCATTGACCACCGAAGACTCCCATCTATACCAACGGCGAGTTCCACGTAACCTTAGGTCGCTCTAACCGGACGACATAAAGCGGGTACGGCTCCATCTAACCCGTGCTCACTTCGCAACGACAATTTAAGCCATTTGCGCGGGTCAAACTTTCACCGAGTCCCATTCTACCGCAAGTCACATAACTCAGTTATGTTCGAGTTGGCTCTCAGGCCTCCAAGTTGGCAAGATCTCGTATCCGCCCAGTTTTCCGGGTGCACCTTTGGGTTAGTCCCCAAGGCTCCCTGCTGCAATCTACCGCGTAGAAAACCCGAAAACAACCAATAGCACGGAGTCTTCTCCGGCCTTATGCAATGCAACATCACCGATCCGGACTAACATGTCCGGGTAGGCTTCAACCAAAATGCCTATGTCCGTTCTCGCATACGGACTCTAAACAACGGGGACTTTACATATCTACCCGAAGGAACGCCTCCAACTCTCCGCAAACTCGCGAGAGCGGGCTTCCTATGCTAAGAAAGAGAGCTATTAGTGCTCAAGGTGAGGATCGTTACCCTTGAGTTCCTCTTTGGCGCCATCGAAAAGTAATCGGATAGAAATCACCGCACTTGCGTTGCCTCCGTGGATCCGGAGTCGGCTTACGATTCGGAGCTCCGAAGCTCCTCCAATGGCGGATCTAGCTCTTCTTCCTCCAATGGCTTTCCTCTTTCTCCAAGGGTTTGGAGAGATGATCAAGTGAAGAAAAATGATGGATTTCAAGTCAACTCCCGGGTATATCCTCTCAGGAACAACCCCCAGCCGTTGGATCTTCAATCAAGGAAACGAACGGCTTCGATTCGGGGCTGAAATGCCCAATCTGGACCGAACACGGCCTGGCACACGCCCGTGTCCAGGGCCGTGTGCCGCATTCGCCGTCAAAATCGAATCTCCTGGACCCTCACACGGGTATCGAACACGCCCGTGTTCGAGCTGACACGCCTGTGTTCCAGCTGACACGGCCGTGTAGCCGGCCGTGTACCCCATGATTTTCCCCCGTTTTCAACCCGAGCACTGCACGGGTTCTAGGACACGCTCGTGTCCTTGCCCGTGTCACCTTGACACGCCTGGGCCCCAGGCCGTGTACAAGGTCTCGACATTTCGTCGCGTGCAGTTCGACGACTGGATGACATGGCTTTGGACACGCCCGTGTCCTAGGCCGTGTGCCTTGTCTCGACGAACGTCGAGTGAATCTCGACGACTCCCCGGGACGATCGTCGATACGGGTCGACACGCCCTGCGACACGCCCGTGTCGCACGCCGTGTGCCCATTCTCGACGAATCGTCGAGTATAACTCGACGACTTCACGGCTAAGTGTCGACACGGGTCGACACGCCCTGCGACACGCCCGTGTCGCAGGCCGTGTGCCCATTCTCGACGAATCGTCGAGTATAACTCGACGACTTCGCGGCTAAGTGTCGACACACGCTTGACACGCCCTGGGACACGCCCGTGTCCCAGGCCGTGTGCCTTCTGCCAGAACCCAAACTGGCCCAAAACGTCCCCCCTTCGCTATTTTGAGTTTTGGGGTGTTACAACTCTCCCCCTCTTAAAAGAATTTCGCCCACGAAATTACATAAGGAAAGGCATACAAAACAAAACTTGTACCTGAGCGGAACAACTTCGGATACTCGTCAAGCATAGTCTGCTCTCGCTCCCAAGAGAGCTCCTCACGACCGCAATTGACCCACCGGACCTTGACCATCCTGATCTCTTTATTGCGTAGTCGCTTGACCTCCGAGTCCTCAATCCGCACGGGCTTGACCTTTGTCGTTAACCCACTATCCACCGGCACTTGATCGACCGCGATCATTTGCGTAGGCTCTTGCACCGCCTTCCGAAGCTCCGAAATGTGGAATACATCGTGTAAACCACTTAGCTCCACTGAAAGCTTCAACCTATAGGCCGCTTCTCCAACTCGCTCCAGAACCTCTCCCGAATCGTTCTCACCAAAGAAGTAGCATCCTCCACTTCCGATCGCTTATACAACTTTGACTCACCCGTTTCTAACTAAGACAACGGCGTGCGACATTTGCTACCATATAGGGCCTCGAAGGGCGTCGTCTGGATACTCGCTTGGTAGCTGTTGTTGTATGCGAACTCCACCAAATAAAGGTGGTCTTCCCATTGCTTTCCAAAACCCAAGACACACATGCGGAGCATGTCTTCCATGGTTCTATTAACCCTCTCGGTCTGCCCATCCGTTTGCGGATGGGTGGCTGTGCTGAATTTCAACTTTGTTCCCAACATTTGTTGCACCAGCCTCCAATCATTGGACGTGAACCGCCCATCTCGGTCACTCACGATGCTGCGGGGCACACCATGAAGCCGTACTATGTTATCCACATAAAGCTTTGCTAACTTCTCCACCGGATCATCCTTCCTATGCGGAATAAAATGTATCACCTTCGTTAATCGATCCACGATCACCCAAATGGCGTCGTTCCCCTTTTTCGACCTTGGCAAACCGTGCACAAAGTCCATAGAGATGTCGTCGAATTTCCACTCCGGAATAGGCAAGGACTTAAGAAATCCTCCCGGCTTTTGGCACTCCGCCTTTTTCCAAGGCGCGGGTTTGGCACTTCGCTGCGTATAGCGCCACATCCTTTTTCAAACCCGGCCACCAACACAGTTTCTTCACATCACGGTACAACTTCGTGCTCCCCGGGTGAATCGAGTACTTTGTATGGTGTGCCTCGTACAACAACTCCACCGCAAATTACCCACACTTGGGACGCACAAACGACCGTCTCTCCGAAGCAATTCGTCCGCCACGACGAATTGAGAATTTGACCCATCCGGAGCCTCTACCATGAACTGCTTCATATGAGCATCCATATCCTAAGCCCGCCGAAAACGATCAGCCAGGTCATATTGGACTTCAGTCCAATTCAGAACTGCTTCAGCACTTGATTGCTTGTCCACACAAACGATCCCCAACGCCTCCAACTCTCGCACCAACCGCTCATCTTGCACCGATAGCTAATGGGCTCGAGCTGGGCTTGGCGACTCACCGCGTCAGCAACCGCATTCCCTTTATCAGGCGCGTAGTGGATCTTGAATGTATAGTCTCCCAAGAACTCCATCCATCTACGCTGTCGTATATTCAGATCCTTCTGATCAATCAGATGCTTCACGCTCTTGTGACCGGCGTAGAGATCCACTTTCACACCGTATAGAATTATGCCTCCATAGCTTCGAGGCAAAACTCACGTCCATACGCTATTACGCTTCCGTGTTGCAGTAGCGCGCAACCCAAAACGCTGCCCTACGCATCATTAAAATCTCATTGCCTTCGGTTCCAGTTGGCGAAGTCAGCACAGGCGTCGTAGTCAACCGACATTATAACTCCTCAAAAGCTCGCGCGCACTCCGGCGTCCAAAAGAACTTATGCTCCTTCCTCGTCATAGTAGTGAGAGGTAACGCTATCCGCGAGAACTTCTCCACGAAGCGTCTATCGTAGCCGGCAAGCTCCAGCAAACTCCGGACTTCCGCTACCGTAACAAGCTCAGGCCACTCCCGTATCGCAACAATCTTCGCCGGATCCACAGCAATACCCTCTCCACTCACTATATGACCGAGGAACGCCACCGAGGATAGCCAAAACTCGCACTTCGAGAACTTGGCATACAACTGGTTTCTCCTTAGCGTCTCCAACACCAAATGAAGATGCTTGAAGTGATCTTCCTCACTTTGCGAGTACACCAAAATATCGTCGATGAAGACGATCACGAAATGGTCCAAGTACTCCCTGAACGTCTTGTTCATCAAATCCATGAACACTGACGGCGTATTTGTCAGCCCAAACGGCCTGACCCTAAACTCGTAGCGCCCGTGTCCTGTACTGGACGTTATCTTAGGGATATCACTCTCCCTTGGCTACTTTAGAGTACGGCGTTGGCCCGACCAACTGATCACAAAGGTCATCGATCCTTGGGATCAGGTTCTTGTTCTTTGCCGTTACCTTGTTGAGCTCCCGATAATTAATACATAGCCCCAAGCTTTCGTTCTTTTTCGTGCCGTTCTTCTTCTTACGAAAGAGGGTCGGTGCACTCCAAGGCGAAGGACTTGGACGCACATACCCTTGCTCCAACAACTTTTAGAAGTTGCACTTTCAGCTCCGCCATTTCCGTAGGCGCTAGCCGACAAGGAGAGCGTGACACAGGCCTTGCACCTGGTACAAGCTCAAACATGGAATCTATCTCCTATCGAGGCGGGGCTCCAGGAAGATCTCTAGGGAGCACATCAGGGTACTTCGATACCACTGAAATACAATCCAAAGTGGGCTTCGGCTTTGCAACCTCCACTAGTGTAAAGAACAGTTCTGCTCCGGCACGAACCGACTTCACCACCTGAAGAGCAAACGCCAACATCTTGCTCGACCTCTTCGAGCCCGTAAAGGTCATCTCACGACTTGCTCCCGGCTTGACTTCCTTGCTACCGCATCTATATTGGCTTGCTGCTCCAAGAGCCAGTCCATACCAAATATAACGTCGAACTCCTGATTCCCAATCCAAAACTAAGCGCAACAACGTCTACCCGCGCACAATGAGCACCATTGGACTATAACGCATCCAATTCGTCTTTTACCATCGAAGGAGGTACTCCGACGCACAATATAATTCCTAATAAAGGAACGCGAAGCTCCCTAAACGAACGGTGCTCTCGCAGATAAAGAAAGTCATAACAAGGCTTAACACTAGTAGTTCTAAGCTAACATGCACAAGAGTGACAAGTATTTAAAGCAAAACTATCTTTAAACCATACCTGTCGTCACGACGGCGTGCTTCCTCCAGGGCTTTAGGCACTCACGAGCATAATGCCCCGGCTCGCCACAGTTGAAACATGTGCCCGGGGTCTGACCCGTAGTCGTCCCAGAAGCACCATAAAGAGCTTGACCCGAAGTCCTATGCTTCTTATTCCATTTTCGATATGCCGACTTTGAGGTGTTCGGCACTTTGAATGTCGTTTCCTTTGCACTGACATCCTTGACTGCTCCTGACATAGGTTTCTTACCCTTCCGAGCACCATTCCAACAGTCTCGGGCAAAGTGCCCTTTCTTTCCACAAGTATAACAAGTGTAAGTAACTTTACTAGTCGATTTCATAACCCCTTTCTCCAGCATTCTGCCGGATACAGCTCTTATGGGGTTTGTATAGTTCGATACCATGGTCGTTGGCATCGGGAGGGTCTTCCTCAACTCTGCCTCCAATGATCTAGCTGATTCCACCAAGGCTCGGAATCCCAATAACTTTGGTCCTAGCAATAGGACTCGTAACTCGGCGCGTAGGCCGTTATAGAATCTATCGACTGTAGCTTGCTCATTATCCGACTCAAAGCATGGGTAGCGACTTATCATAAGAAATGCTTGCAAATATTCCTCAACTGTGTGCGCTCCCTGCACTAAATGCATATTCAGCTGCTGCCCCAATGGTCTACCAAAGGTCATCTGCTGCATCGCGCCCACCGGCGTTGAAGCCACAACAGGGGCGCAGGGTTGTACATTTCCTCCTAGCTGTGCACCCGTCACAGTGAACACCGCTTCTACGATCCTTCTAACGGTTTCATACGAAGGAGGAGGCTCAAACACCTCACCGGGTGCACTATGCTCCTCAGAAACCAGACATTCTGGCTGTCCAGCACCGCTTCCGGTCACCTATAGTGGTACAAAACACCGTTAAGCGACCAAATAAAATTGCGAACATCAATTATAGGAACACGCAGGTTCCTCAAACACGAGTATTTTCATTCCTAAGTGGACATTCATGGGTTCTTTTACCGTTATAACGATGACGCACACAATGTGCTCACCACCCCTTAAAAAGAATTCGTCCACGAATTCAGCTTAAGTCCGACCAAAACCAGTAGTATGATACCAAATTGTAACACCCCCTATCCGTCGGATAGTATATAGCAGTAGGTCCGGCCGGGGCCCAATGCCATATACCACAGACAGACCGGGTGGTTACGTATGGAAACCATCCAACCAATCTCAACGTCCTACACAGAGCATTCTAGCGGAAGCAGTTTATATAAGTTGTAAACAAGAACCCAGCATTAGAGCACGAATGTCCACTATTACAATAATTAGGAATGTATACAAAACACCCAAAATCGGCCTTAAGGCCTTACAAAGTGTTTCACTTGAAAATTACATGTTTTACAAACCACGGCACGCAGGCCGGTCATACATGAATAAAGCAGTAAACACTTCTACTTGGGCCTTCGAGGGCCAGCTTCGCAAAAAGGGCTTTAGCCCGCTATTGACCGCTTGGTCCAGCTACACCTGCAAGCAACAATCCACCGCACGGTGGCAAAACAAGGCAACGGTCAGCAATGCTGACCAAATTATAACGATCCCGCCCCCAACTCGGGGCGGCGATGCTCCTTCCCTGCATTTCCTTAGCATAAGCGAGTAATATAAAACCATAGCCATAACATCACAGACGTTGGCTCGTAAGGCCACACGCCCCGTGCACTCGGGGCACATTCTCGGTGAACTGGTCGATGTCACGTCAATTAAAGCCATTAACATTCCGGACTCACCACCGCCACTAAGACGGCCAAACCTATGAGCAATTCGTCTTCTTGGTATTGGTCACGTCAATTTAAGCCATTGACCACCGAAGACTCCCATCTATGCCAACGGCGAGTTCCACGTAACCTTAGGTCGCTCTAACCGGACGACATAAAGCGGGTACGGCTCCATCTAACCCGTGCTCACTTCGCAATGACAATTTAAGCCATTTGCGCGGGTCAAACTTTCACCGAGTCCCATTCTACCGCAAGTCACATAACTCAGTTATGTTCGAGTTGGCTCTCAGGCCTCCAAGTTGGCAAGATCTCGTATCCGCCCAGTTTTCCGGGTGCACCTTTGGGTTAGTCCCCAAGGCTCCCTGCTGCAATCTACCGCGTAGAAAACCCGAAAACAACCAATAGCACGGAGTCTTCTCCGGCCTTATGCAATGCAACATCACCGATCCGGACTAACATGTCCGGGTAGGCTTCAACCAAAATACCTATGTCCGTTCTCGCATACGGACTCTAAACAACGGGGACTTTACATATCTACCCGAAGGAACGCCTCCAACTCTCCGCAAACTCGCGAGAGCGGGCTTCCTATGCTAAGAAAGAGAGCTATTAGTGCTCAAGGTGAGGATCGTTACCCTTGAGTTCCTCTTTGGCGCCATCGAAAAGTAATCGGATAGAAATCATCGCACTTGCGTTGCCTCCGTGGATCCGGAGTCGGCTTACGATTCGGAGCTCCGAAGCTCCTCCAATGGCGGATCTAGCTCTTCTTCCTCCAATGGCTTTCCTCTTTCTCCAAGGGTTTGGAGAGATGATCAAGTGAAGAAAAATGATGGATTTCAAGTCAACTCCCGGGTATATCCTCTCAGGAACAACCCCCAGTCGTTGGATCTTCAATCAAGGAAACAAACGGCTTCGATTCGGGGCTGAAATGCCCAATCTGGACCGAACACGGCCTGGCACACGCCCGTGTCCAGGGCCGTGTGCCGCATTCGCCGTCAAAATCGAATCTCCTGGACCCTCACACGGGTATCGAACACGCCCGTGTTCGAGCTGACACGCCTGTGTTCCAGCTGACACGGCCGTGTAGCCGGCCGTGTACCCCATGATTTTCCCCCGTTTTCAACCCGAGCACTGTACGGGTTCTAGGACACGCCCGTGTCCTTGCCCGTGTCACCTTGACACGCCTGGGCCCCAGGCCGTGTACAAGGTCTCGACATTTCGTCGCGTGCAGTTCGACGACTGGATGACACGGCTTTGGACACGCCCGTGTCCTAGGCCGTGTGCCTTGTCTCGACGAACGTCGAGTGAATCTCGACGACTCCCCGGGACGATCGTCGATACGGGTCGACACGCCCTGCGACACGCCCGTGTCGCAGGCCGTGTGCCCATTCTCGACGAATCGTCGAGTATAACTCGACGACTTCACGGCTAAGTGTCGACACGGGTCGACACGCCCTGCGACACGCCCGTGTCGCAGGCCGTGTGCCCATTCTCGACGAATCGTCGAGTATAACTCGACGACTTCGCGGCTAAGTGTCGACACACGCTTGACACGCCCTGGGACACGCCCGTGTCCCAGGCCGTGTGCCTTCTGCCAGAACCCAAACTGGCCCAAAACGTCCCCCCCTTCGCTATTTTGAGTTTTGGGGTGTTACAACTCTCCCCCTCTTAAAAGAATTTCGCCCACGAAATTACATAAGGAAAGGCATACAAAACAAAACTTGTACCTGAGCGGAACAACTTCGGATACTCGTCAAGCATAGTCTGCTCTCGCTCCCAAGAGAGCTCCTCACGACCGCAATTGACCCACCGGACCTTGACCATCCTGATCTCTTTATTGCGTAGTCGCTTGACCTCCGAGTCCTCAATCCGCACGGGCTTGACCTTTGTCGTTAACCCACTATCCACCGGCACTTGATCGACCGCGATCATTTGCGTAGGCTCTTGCACCGCCTTCCGAAGCTCCGAAATGTGGAATACATCGTGTAAACCACTTAGCTCCACTGAAAGCTTCAACCTATAGGCCGCTTCTCCAACTCGCTCCAGAACCTCTCCCAAATCGTTCTCACCAAAGAAGTAGCATCCTCCACTTCCGATTGCTTATACAACTTTGACTCACCCGTTTCTAACCAAGACAACGGCGTACGACATTTGCTACCATATAGGGCCTCGAAGGGCGTCGTCTGGATACTCGCTTGGTAGCTGTTGTTGTATGCGAACTCCACCAAATAAAGGTGGTCTTCCCATTGCTTTCCAAAACCCAAGACACACATGCGGAGCATGTCTTCCATGGTTCTATTAACCCTCTCGGTCTGCCCATCCGTTTGCGGATGGGTGGCTGTGCTGAATTTCAACTTTGTTCCCAACATTTGTTGCACCAGCCTCCAATCATTGGACGTGAACCGCCCATCTCGGTCACTCACGATGCTGCGGGGCACACCATGAAGCCGTACTATGTTATCCACATAAAGCTTTGCTAACTTCTCCACCGGATCATCCTTCCTATGCGGAATAAAATGTATCACCTTCGTTAATCGATCCACGATCACCCAAATGGCGTCGTTCCCTTTTTTCGACCTTGGCAAACCGTGCACAAAGTCCATAGAGATGTCGTCGAATTTCCACTCCGGAATAGGCAAGGACTTAAGAAATCCTCCCGGCTTTTGGCACTCCGCCTTTTTCCAAGGCGCGGGTTTGGCACTTCGCTGCGTATAGCGCCACATCCTTTTTCAAACCCGGCCACCAACACAGTTTCTTCACATCACGGTACAACTTCGTGCTCCCCGGGTGAATCGAGTACTTGGTATGGTGTGCCTCGTACAACAACTCCACCCGCAAATTACCCACACTTGGGACGCACAAACGACCGTCTCTCCGAAGCAATTCGTCCGCCACGACGAATTGGGAATTTGACCCATCCGGAGCCTCTACCATGAACTGCTTCATATGAGCATCCATATCCTAAGCCCGCCGAAAACGATCAGCCAGGTCATATTGGACTTCAGTCCAATTCAGAACTGCTTCAGCACTTGATTGCTTGTCCACACAAACGATCCCCAACGCCTCCAACTCTCGCACCAACCGCTCATCTTGCACCGATAGCCAATGGGCTCGAGCTGGGGCTTGGCGACTCACCGCGTCAGCAACCGCATTCCCTTTATCAGGCGCGTAGTGGATCTTGAATGTATAGTCTCCCAAGAACTCCATCCATCTACGCTGTCGTATATTCAGATCCTTCTGATCAATCAGATGCTTCACGCTCTTGTGACCGGCGTAGAGATCCACTTTCACACCGTATAGAATTATGCCTCCATAGCTTCGAGGCAAAACTCACGTCCATACGCTATTACGCTTCCGTGTTGCAGTAGCGCGTAACCCAAAACGCTGCCCTACGCATCATTAAAATCTCATTGCCTTCGGTTCCAGTTGGCGAAGTCAGCACAGGCGTCGTAGTCAACCGACATTATAACTCCTCAAAAGCTCGCGCGCACTCCGGCGTCCAAAAGAACTTATGCTCCTTCCTCGTCATAGTAGTGAGAGGTAACGCTATCCGCGAGAAGTTCTCCACGAAGCGTCTATCGTAGCCGGCAAGCTCCAGCAAACTCCGGACTTCCGCTACCGTAACAAGCTCAGGCCACTCCCGTATCGCAACAATCTTCGCCGGATCCACAGCAATACCCTCTCCACTCACTATATGACCGAGGAACGCCACCGAGGATAGCCAAAACTCGCACTTCGAGAACTTGGCATACAACTGGTTTCTCCTTAGCGTCTCCAACACCAAATGAAGATGCTTGAAGTGATCTTCCTCACTTTGCGAGTACACCAAAATATCGTCGATGAAGACGATCACGAAATGGTCCAAGTACTCCCTGAACGTCTTGTTCATCAAATCCATGAACACTGACGGCGTATTTGTCAGCCCAAACGGCCTAACCCTAAACTCGTAGCGCCCGTGTCCTGTACTGGACGTTATCTTAGGGATATCACTCTCCCTTGACTACTTTAGAGTACGGCGTTGGCCCGACCAACTGATCACAAAGGTCATCGATCCTTGGGATCGGGTTCTTGTTCTTTGCCGTTACCTTGTTGAGCTCCCGATAATTAATACATAGCCCCAAGCTTCCGTTCTTCTTCGTGCCGTTCTTCTTCTTACGAAAGAGGGTCGGTGCACTCCAAGGCGAAGGACTTGGACGCACATACCCTTGCTCCAACAACTTTTAGAAGTTGCACTTTCAGCTCCGCCATTTCCGTAGGCGCTAGCCGACAAGGAGAGCGTGACACAGGCCTTGCACCTGGTACAAGCTCAAACATGGAATCTATCTCCTATCGAGGCGGGGCTCCAGGAAGATCTCTAGGGAGCACATCAGGGTACTTCGATACCACTGAAATACAATCCAAAGTGGGCTTCGGCTTTGCAACCTCCACTAGTGTAAAGAACAGTTCTGCTCCGGCACGAACCGACTTCACCACCTGAAGAGCAAACGCCAACATCTTGCTCGACCTCTTCGAGCCCGTAAAGGTCATCTCACGACTTGCTCCCGGCTTGACTTCCTTGCTACCGCATCTATATTGGCTTGCTGCTCCAAGAGCCAGTCCATACCAAATATAACGTCGAACTCCTGATTCCCAATCCAAAACTAAGCGCAACAACGTCTACCCGCGCACAATGAGCACCATTGGACTATAACGCATCCAATTCGTCTTTTACCATCGAAGGAGGTACTCCGACGCACAATATAATTCCTAATAAAGGAACGCGAAGCTCCCTAAACGAACGGTGCTCTCGCAGATAAAGAAAGTCATAACAAGGCTTAACACTAGTAGTTCTAAGCTAACATGCACAAGAGTGACAAGTATTTAAAGCAAAACTATCTTTAAACCATACCTGTCGTCACGACGGCGTGCTTCCTCCAGGGCTTTAGGCACTCACGAGCATAATGCCCCGGCTCGCCACAGTTGAAACATGTGCCCGGGGTCTGACCCGTAGTCGTCCCAGAAGCACCATAAAGAGCTTGACCCGAAGTCCTATGCTTCTTATTCCATTTTCGATATGCCGACTTTGAGGTGTTCGGCACTTTGAATGCCGTTTCCTTTGCACTGACATCCTTGACTGCTCCTGACATAGGTTTCTTACCCTTCCGAGCACCATTCCAACAGTCTCGGGCAAAGTGCCCTTTCTTTCCACAAGTATAACAAGTGTAAGTAACTTTACTAGTCGATTTCATAACCCCTTTCTCCAGCATTCTGCCGGATACAGCTCTTATGGGGTTTGTATAGTTCGATACCATGGTCGTTGGCATCGGGAGGGTCTTCCTCAACTCTGCCTCCAATGATCTAGCTGATTCCACCAAGGCTCGGAATCCCAATAACTTTGGTCCTAGCAATAGGACTCGTAACTCGGCGCGTAGGCCGTTATAGAATCTATCGACTGTAGCTTGCTCATTATCCGACTCAAAGCATGGGTAGCGACTTATCATAAGAAATGCTTGCAAATATTCCTCAACTGTGTGCGCTCCCTGCACTAAATGCATATTCAGCTGCTGCCCCAATGGTCTACCAAAGGTCATCTGCTGCATCGCGCCCACCGGCGTTGAAGCCACGACATGGGCGCAGGGTTGTACATTTCCTCCTAGCTGTGCACCCGTCACAGTGAACACCGCTTCTACGATCCTTCTAACGGTTTCATACGAAGGAGGAGGCTCAAACACCTCACCGGGTGCACTATGCTCCTCAGAAACCAGACATTCTGGCTGTCCAGCACCGCTTCCGGTCACCTATAGTGGTACAAAACACCGTTAAGCGACCAAATAAAATTGCGAACAGCAATTATAGGAACACGCAGGTTCCTTAAACACGAGTATTTTCATTCCTAAGTGGACATTCATGGGTTCTTTTACCGTTATAACGATGACGCACACAATGTGCTCACCACCCCTTAAAAAGAATTCGTCCACGAATTCAGCTTAAGTCCGACCAAAACCAGTAGTATGATACCAAATTGTAACACCCCCTATCCGTCGGATAGTATATAGCAGTAGGTCCGGCCGGGGCCCAACGCCATATACCACAGACAGACCGGGTGGTTACGTATGGAAACCATCCAACCAATCTCAACGTCCTACACAGAGCATTCTAGCGGAAGCAGTTTATATAAGTTGTAAACAAGAACCCAGCATTAGAGCACGAATGTCCACTATTACAATAATTAGGAATGTATACAAAACACCCAAAAATCGGCCTTAAGGCCTTACAAAGTGTTTCACTTGAAAATTACATGTTTTACAAACCACGGCACGCAGGCCGGTCATACATGAATAAAGCAGTAAACACTTCTACTTGGGCCTTCGAGGGCCAGCTTCGCAAAAAGGGCTTTAGCCCGCTATTGACCGCTTGGTCCAGCTACACCTGCAAGCAACAATCCACCGCACGGTGGCAAAACAAGGCAACAGTCAGCAATGCTGACCAAATTATAACGATCCCGCCCCTAACTCGGGGCGGCGATGCTCCTTCCCTGCATTTCCTTAGCATAAGCGAGTAATATAAAACCATAGCCATAACATCACAGACGTTGGCTCGTAAGGCCACACGCCCCGTGCACTCGGGGCACATTCTCGGTGAACTGGTCGATGTCACGTCAATTAAAGCCATTAACATTCCGGACTCACCACCGCCACTAAGACGACCAAACCTATGAGCAATTCGTCTTCTTGGTATTGGTCACGTCAATTTAAGCCATTGACCACCGAAGACTCCCATCTATGCCAACGGCGAGTTCCACGTAACCTTAGGTCGCTCTAACCGGACGACATAAAGCGGGTACGGCTCCATCTAACACGTGCTCACTTCGCAACGACAATTTAAGCCATTTGCGCGGGTCAAACTTTCACCGAGTCCCATTCTACCGCAAGTCACATAACTCAGTTATGTTCGAGTTGGCTCTCAGGCCTCCAAGTTGGCAAGATCTCGTATCCGCCCAGTTTTCCGGGTGCACCTTTGGGTTAGTCCCCAAGGCTCCCTGCTGCAATCTACCGCGTAGAAAACCCGAAAACAACCAATAGCACGGAGTCTTCTCCGGCCTTATGCAATGCAACATCACCGATCCGGACTAACATGTCCGGGTAGGCTTCAACCAAAATGCCTATGTCCGTTCTCGCATACGGACTCTAAACAACGGGGACTTTACATATCTACCCGAAGGAACGCCTCCAACTCTCCGCAAACTCGCGAGAGCGGGCTTCCTATGCTAAGAAAGAGAGCTATTAGTGCTCAAGGTGAGGATCGTTACCCTTGAGTTCCTCTTTGGCGCCATCGAAAAGTAATCGGATAGAAATCATCGCACTTGCGTTGCCTCCGTGGATCCGGAGTCGGCTTACGATTCGGAGCTCCGAAGCTCCTCCAATGGCGGATCTAGCTCTTCTTCCTCCAATGGCTTTCCTCTTTCTCCAAGGGTTTGGAGAGATGATCAAGTGAAGAAAAATGATGGATTTCAAGTCAACTCCCGGGTATATCCTCTCAGGAACAACCCCCAGTGTTGGATCTTCAATCAAGGAAACAAACGGCTTCGATTCGGGGCTGAAATGCCCAATCTGGACCGAACACGGCCTGGCACACGCCCGTGTCCAGGGCCGTGTGCCGCATTCGCCGTCAAAATCGAATCTCCTGGACCCTCACACGGGTATCGAACACGCCCGTGTTCGAGCTGACACGCCTGTGTTCCAGCTGACACGGCCGTGTAGCCGGCCGTGTACCCCATGATTTTCCCCCGTTTTCAACCCGAGCACTGTACGGGTTCTAGGACACGCCCGTGTCCTTGCCCGTGTCACCTTGACACGCCTGGGCCCCAGGCCGTGTACAAGGTCTCGACATTTCGTCGCGTGCAGTTCGACGACTGGATGACACGGCTTTGGACACGCCCGTGTCCTAGGCCGTGTGCCTTGTCTCGACGAACGTCGAGTGAATCTCGACGACTCCCCGGGACGATCGTCGATACGGGTCGACACGCCCTGCGACACGCCCGTGTCGCAGGCCGTGTGCCCATTCTCGACGAATCGTCGAGTATAACTCGACGACTTCACGGCTAAGTGTCGACACGGGTCGACACACCCTGCGACACGCCCGTGTCGCAGGCCGTGTGCCCATTCTCGACGAATCGTCGAGTATAACTCGACGACTTCGCGGCTAAGTGTCGACACACGCTTGACACGCCCTGGGACACGCCCGTGTCCCAGGTCGTGTGCCTTCTGCCAGAACCCAAACTGGCCCAAAACGTCCCCCCCTTCGCTATTTTGAGTTTTGGGGTGTTACAACTCTCCCCCTCTTAAAAGAATTTCGCCCACGAAATTACATAAGGAAAGGCATACAAAACAAAACTTGTACCTGAGCGGAACAACTTCGGATACTCGTCAAGCATAGTCTGCTCTCGCTCCCAAGAGAGCTCCTCACGACCGCAATTGACCCACCGGACCTTGACCATCCTGATCTCTTTATTGCGTAGTCGCTTGACCTCCGAGTCCTCAATCCGCACGGGCTTGACCTTTGTCGTTAACCCACTATCCACCGGCACTTGATCGACCGCGATCATTTGCGTAGGCTCTTGCACCGCCTTCCGAAGCTCCGAAATGTGGAATACATCGTGTAAACCACTTAGCTCCACTGAAAGCTTCAACCTATAGGCCGCTTCTCCAACTCGCTCCAGAACCTCTCCCAAATCGTTCTCACCAAAGAAGTAGCATCCTCCACTTCCGATCGCTTATACAACTTTGACTCACCCGTTTCTAACCAAGACAACGGCGTGCGACATTTGCTACCATATAGGGCCTCGAAGGGCGTCGTCTGGATACTCGCTTGGTAGCTGTTGTTGTATGCGAACTCCACCAAATAAAGGTGGTCTTCCCATTGCTTTCCAAAACCCAAGACACACATGCGGAGCATGTCTTCCATGGTTCTATTAACCCTCTCGGTCTGCCCATCCGTTTGCGGATGGGTGGCTGTGCTGAATTTCAACTTTGTTCCCAACATTTGTTGCACCAGCCTCCAATCATTGGACGTGAACCGCCCATCTCGGTCACTCACGATGCTGCGGGGCACACCATGAAGCCGTACTATGTTATCCACATAAAGCTTTGCTAACTTCTCCACCGGATCATCCTTCCTATGCGGAATAAAATGTATCACCTTCGTTAATCGATCCACGATCACCCAAATGGCGTCGTTCCCTTTTTTCGACATTGGCAAACCGTGCACAAAGTCCATAGAGATGTCGTCGAATTTCCACTCCGGAATAGGCAAGGACTTAAGAAATCCTCCCGGCTTTTGGCACTCCGCCTTTTTCCAAGGCGCGGGTTTGGCACTTCGCTGCGTATAGCGCCACATCCTTTTTCAAACCCGGCCACCAACACAGTTTCTTCACATCACGGTACAACTTCGTGCTCCCCGGGTGAATCGAGTACTTGGTATGGTGTGCCTCGTACAACAACTCCACCCGCAAATTACCCACACTTGGGACGCACAAACGACCGTCTCTCCGAAGCAATTCGTCCGCCACGACGAATTGGGAATTTGACCCATCCGGAGCCTCTACCATGAACTGCTTCATATGAGCATCCATATTCTAAGCCCGCCGAAAACGATCAGCCAGGTCATATTGGACTTCAGTCCAATTCAGAACTGCTTCAGCACTTGATTGCTTGTCCACACAAACGATCCCCAACGCCTCCAACTCTCGCACCAACCGCTCATCTTGCACCGATAGCCAACGGGCTCGAGCTGGGGCTTTGCGACTCACCGCGTCAGCAACCGCATTCCCTTTATCCGGCGCGTAGTGGATCTTGAATGTATAGTCTCCCAAGAACTCCATCCATCTACGCTGTCGTATACTCAGATCCTTCTGATCAATCAGATGCTTCACGCTCTTGTGACCGGCGTAGAGATCCACTTTCACACCGTATAGAATTAGGCCTCCATAGCTTCGAGGCAAAACTCACGTCCATACGCTATTACGCTTCCGTGTTGCAGTAGCGCGCAACCCAAAACGCTGCCCTACGCATCATTAAAATCTCATTGCCTTCGGTTCCAGTTGGCGAAGTCAGCACAGGCGTCGTAGTCAACCGACATTATAACTCCTCAAAAGCTCGCGCGCACTCCGGCGTCCAAAAGAACTTATGCTCCTTCCTCGTCATAGTAGTGAGAGGTAACGCTATCCGCGAGAAGTTCTCCACGAAGCGCCTATCGTAGCCGGCAAGCTCCAGCAAACTCCGGACTTCCGCTACCGTAACAAGCTCAGGCCACTCCCGTATCGCAACAATCTTCGCCGGATCCACAACAATACCCTCTCCACTCACTATATGACCGAGGAACGCCACCGAGGATAGCCAAAACTCGCACTTCGAGAACTTGGCATACAACTGGTTTCTCCTTAGCGTCTCCAACACCAAATGAAGATGCTTGAAGTGATCTTCCTCACTTTGCGAGTACACCAAAATATCGTCGATGAAGACGATCACGAAATGGTCCAAGTACTCCCTGAACGTCTTGTTCATCAAATCCATGAACACTGACGGCGTATTTGTCAGCCCAAACGGCCTGACCCTAAACTCGTAGCGCCCGTGTCCTGTACTGGACGTTATCTTAGGGATATCACTCTCCCTTGGCTACTTTAGAGTACGGCGTTGGCCCGACCAACTGATCACAAAGGTCATCGATCCTTGGGATCGGGTTCTTGTTCTTTGTCGTTACCTTGTTGAGCTCCCGATAATTAATACATAGCCCCAAGCTTCCGTTCTTCTTCGTGCCGTTCTTCTTCTTACGAAAGAGGGTCAGTGCACTCCAAGGCGAAGGACTTGGACGCACATACCCTTGCTCCAACAACTTTTAGAAGTTGCACTTTCAGCTCCGCCATTTCCGTAGGCGCTAGCCGACAAGGAGAGCGTGACACAGGCCTTGCACCTGGTACAAGCTCAAACATGGAATCTATCTCCTATCGAGGCGGGGCTCCAGGAAGATCTCTAGGGAGCACATCATGGTACTTCGATACCACTGAAATACAATCCAAAGTGGGCTTCGGCTTTGCAACCTCCACTAGTGTAAAGAACAGTTCTGCTCCGGCACGAACCGCCTTCACCACCTGAAGAGCAAACGCCAACATCTTGCTCGACCTCTTCGAGCCCGTAAAGGTCATCTCACGACTTGCTCCCGGCTTGACTTCCTTGCTACCGCATCTATATTGGCTTGCTTCTCCGAGAGCCAGTCCATACCAAATATAACGTCGAACTCCTGATTCCCAATCCAAAACTAAGTGCAACAACGTCTACCCGCGCACAATGAGCACCATTGGACTATAACGCATCCAATTCGTCTTTTACCATCGAAGGAGGTACTCCGACGCACAATATAATTCCTAATAAAGGAACGCAAAGCTCCCTAAACGAACGGTGCTCTCGCAGATAAAGAAAGTCATAACAAGGCTTAACACTAGTAGTTCTAAGCTAACATACACAAGAGTGAGAAGTATTTAAAGCAAAACTATCTTTAAACCATACCTGTCGTCACGACGGCGTGCTTCCTCCAGGGCTTTAGGCACTCACGAGCATAATGCCCCGACTCGCCACAGTTGAAACATGTGCCCGGGGTCTGACCCGTAGTCGTCCCAGAAGCACCAGAAAGAGCTTGACCCGAAGTCCTATGCTTCTTATACCATTTTCGATATGCCGACTTTGAGTTGTTCGGCACTTTGAATGCCGTTTACTTTGCACTGACATCCTTGACTGCTCCTGACATAGGTTTCTTACCCTTCCGAGCACCATTCCAACAGTCTCGGGCAAAGTGCCATTTCTTTCCACAAGTATAACAAGTGTAAGTAACTTTACTAGTCGATTTCATAACCCCTTTCTCCAGCATTCTGCCGGATACAGCTCTTATGGGGTTTGTATAGTTCGATACCATGGTCGTTGGCATCGGGAGGGTCTTCCTCAACTCTGCCTCCAATGATCTAGCTGATTCCACCAAGGTTCGGAATCCCAATAACTTTGGTCCTAGCAATAGGACTCGTAACTCGACGCGTAGGCCGTTATAGAATCTATCGACTGTAGCTTGCTCATTATCCGACTCAAAGCATGGGTAGCGACTTATCATAAGAAATGCTTGCAAATATTCCTCAACTGTGTGCGCTCCCTGCACTAAATGCATATTCAGCTGCTGCCCCAATGGTCTACCAAAGGTCATCTGCTGCATCGCGCCCACCGGCGTTGAAGCCACAACAGGGGCGCAGGGTTGTACATTTCCTCCTAGCTGTGCACCTGTCACAGTGAACACCGCTTCTACGATCCTTCTAACGGTTTCATACGAAGGAGGAGGCTCAAACACCTCACCGGGTGCACTATGCTCCTCAGAAACCAGACATTCTGGCTGTCCAGCACCGCTTCCGGTCACCTATAGTGGTACAAAACACCGTTAAGCGACCAAATAAAATTGCAAACAGCAATTATAGGAACACGCAGGTTCCTCAAACACGAGTATTTTCATTCCTAAGTGGACATTCATGGGTTCTTTTACCGTTATAACGATGACGCACACAATGTGCTCACCACCCCTTAAAAAGAATTCGTCCACGAATTCAGCTTAAGTCCGACCAAAACCAGTAGTCTGATACCAAATTGTAACACCCCCTATCCGTCGGATAGTATATAGCAGTAGGTCCGGCCGGGGCCCGACGTCATATACCACAGACAGACCGGGTGGTTACGTATGGAAACCATCCAACCAATCTCAACGTCCTACACAGAGCATTCTAGCGGAAGCAATTTATATAAGTTGTAAACAAGAACCCAGCATTAGAGCACAAATGTCCACTATTACAATAATTAGGAATGTATACAAAACACCCAAAAATCGGCCTTAAGGCCTTACAAAGTGTTTCACTTGAAAATTACATGTTTTACAAACCACGGCACGCAGGCGGGTCATACATGAATAAAGCAGTAAACACTTCTACTTGGGCTTTCGAGGGCCAGCTTCGCAAAAAGGGCTTTAGCCCGCTATTGACCGCTTGGTCCAGCTACACCTGCAAGCAACAATCCACCGCACGGTGGCAAAACAAGGCAACGGTCAGCAATGCTGACCAAATTATAACGATCCCGCCCCCAACTCGGGGCGGCGATGCTCCTTCCCTGCATTTCCTTAGCATAAGCGAGTAATATAAAACCATAGCCATAACATCACAGACGTTGGCTCGTAAGGCCACACGCCCCGTGCACTCAGGGCATATTCTCGGTGAACCGGTCGATGTCACGTCAATTAAAGCCATTAACATTCCGGACTCACCACCGCCACTAAGACGGCCAAACCTATGAGCAATTCGTCTTCTTGGTATTGGTCACGTCAATTTAAGCCATTGACCACCGAAGACTCCCATCTATGCCAACGGCGAGTTCCACGTAACCTTAGGTCGCTCTAACCGGACGACATAAAGCGGGTACGGCTCCATCTAACCCGTGCTCACTTCGCAACGACAATTTAAGCCATTTGCGCGGGTCAAACTTTCACCGAGTCCCATTCTACCGCAAGTCACATAACTCAGTTATGTTCGAGTTGGCTCTCAGGCCTCCAAGTTGGCAAGGTCTCGTATCCGCCCAGTTTTTCGGGTGCACCTTTGGGTTAGTCCCCAAGGCTCCCTGCTGCAATCTACCGCGTAGAAAACCCGAAAACAACCAATAGCACGGAGTCTTCTCCGGCCTTATGCAATGCAACATCACCGATCCGGACTAACATGTCCGGGTAGGCTTCAACCAAAATGCCTATGTCCGTTCTCGCATACGGACTCTAAACAACGGGGACTTTACATATCTACCCGAAGGAACGCCTCCAACTCTCCGCAAACTCGCGAGAGCGGGCTTCCTATGCTAAGAAAGAGAGCTATTAGTGCTCAAGGTGAGGATCGTTACCCTTGAGTTCCTCTTTGGCGCCATCGAAAAGTAATCGGATAGAAATCACCGCACTTGCGTTGCCTCCGTGGATCCGGAGTCGGCTTACGATTCGGAGCTCCGAAGCTCCTCCAATGGCGGATCTAGCTCTTCTTCCTCCAATGGCTTTCCTCTTTCTCCAAGGGTTTGGAGAGATGATCAAGTGAAGAAAAATGATGGATTTCAAGTCAACTCCCGGGTATATCCTCTCAGGAACAACCCCCAGCCGTTGGATCTTCAATCAAGGAAACGAACGGCTTCGATTCGGGGCTGAAATGCCCAATCTGGACCGAACACGGCCTGGCACACGCCCGTGTCCAGGGCCGTGTGCCGCATTCGCCGTCAAAATCGAATCTCCTGGACCCTCACACGGGTATCGAACACGCCCGTGTTCGAGCTGACACGCCCGTGTTCCAGCTGACACGGCCGTGTTGCCGGCCGTGTACCCCATGATTTTCCCCCGTTTTCAACCCGAGCACTGCACGGGTTCTAGGACACGCACGTGTCCTTGCCCGTGTCACCTTGACACGCCTGGGCCCCAGGCCGTGTACAAGGTCTCTACATTTCATCGCGTGCAGTTCGACGACTGGATGACACGGCCTTGGACACGCCCGTGTCCTAGGCCGTGTGCCTTGTCTCGACGAACATCGAGTGAATCTCGACGACTCCCCGGGACGATCGTCGACACGGGTCGACACGCCCTGCGACACGCCCGTGTCGCAGGCCGTGTGCCCATTCTCGACGAATCGTCGAGTATAACTCGACGACTTCACGGCTAAGTGTCGACACGGGTCGACACGCCCTGCGACACGCCCGTGTCGCAGGCCGTGTGCCCATTCTCGACGAATCGTCGAGTATAACTCGACGACTTCGCGGCTAAGTGTCGACACACGCTTGACACGCCCTGGGACACGCCCGTGTCCCAGGCCGTGTGCCTTCTGCCAGAACCCAAACTGGCCCAAAACGTCTCCCCCTTCGCTATTTTGAGTTTTGGGGTGTTACACAGAGCAAGATCCACACTGGATCATGACAATGCAAGAAGAGTTGCATCAATTTGAAAGGAACAAAGTTTGGGAACTAGTGCCAAAGCCTAAGGATCACTCCATTGTTGGAACAAAGTGGGTGTTCAGAAACAAATTGGATGATCAAGGAGTAATTGTAAGGAACAAGACAAGGCTAGTTGCTCAAGGATACTCACAAGAAGAAGGCATAGTTTATGACCAGACTTTTGCACCAGTTGCAAGATTGGAAGCCATCAGAATCTTCTTAGCATATGCAGCACACAAAGGCTTCAAGGTATATCAGATGGATGTAAAGAGTGCATTTCTCAATGGAGACATCAAAGAAGAAGTCTATGTGAGACAACCTTCAGGTTTTATCTCTCCAACTTATCCTGATTATGTTTTTAAGTTGAACAAAGCATTATATGGTCTCAAGCAAGCTCCTAGAACATGGTATGAGACCCTAGCATGCTTCCTTCTGAAAAATGGATTTATAAGGGGTATAGTAGACCAAACTCATTTCATTAGAACCCATAAGTCTCATACCCTACTAGTACAGATTTATGTAGATGATATTATTTTGGCTCTACTGATTCAAATTTGTGCAGAAGGTTCTCCAACCTAATGCATTCTAAATTTGAAATGAGTAGCATGGGTGAGCTATCCTTCTTTCTAGGATTGCAAGTCAAACAACATGTTGAAGGCATCTTCATTTCTCAAACCAAGTATGCAAATGAATTGGTCAAGAAATTTGGTATGTCTGAAGCATTCTGTATGAAAACACCCATGCCTACTAATGTTGTATTGGATGCTGATGAACATGAGAAACCTGTTGATCAGACAACATATAGAGCAATGATTGGCTCTTTACTGTACCTTACAGCTAGTAGACCAGACATAATGTTTGCTACATGCATATGTGCTAGATTCCAAGTAAGCCCTAGAGAGTCACACCTAACATTAGTTAAAAGGATTCTCGGGTATGTTAAAAGTTGTCCAAATCTAGGTCTCTGATATCCAAAAGATTCAGCATTTGAATTAACTGGATTTTCTGATGCTGATTATGCTGGATGCAGAATTGACAGGAAAAGCACCAGTGGAACTTTTCAGTTTCTTGGTGACAGACTTGTCTCTTGGTTTTGCAAGAAACAAACTTCTGTGTCAACTTCAACTGCTGAAGCTGAATATATGGTTGTAGGCAGTTGTTGTTCACAAATCTTGTGGATTCAAAACCAACTCCTAGACTATGGCTACAACTTAGAGAAGTCAAATATATTTTGTGATAACACAATTGCTATTTCTATAGCTCAAAATCCAGTCCTCCATAGTAAGACAAAACACATAGAAATTAGGCATCACTTTTTAAGGGATAATATTGAGAAAAATAAAATTGAACTTCAATATATCCCAACTGATTTGCAAAGGGGAGATATTTTCACCAAACCCTTGGATGAAAAGAAACACACCTTCTTTCTAAATCAGTTAGGAATGTTAGATGAAGGAAGTCTAAAATAAGTTCCAAGATTTTGAAACTCTAAAAATTGACCAAGACTAGGAAAACATCTTGATTTTTCTAAGTGTCTAGAGTGTTTTTCTGGTCTCTGAACTGCGCTTGACGATTTTCCCCTAGATCGTCGAACGGAGATCGACGATTTCCGAAATCGTCGACCTGAGTTCAGCGCTTCTCAGATAGTGTTCAACTATCTCTTCTGGTCAACGATCGTCGAACGGCGCTCGACGATTTTATTCTCTGAACGATCGTCGAACAGAGCTCGACGCTCTCCAATATCGTCGAACGGAGATCGACGATATTGAAGACTCTTCAGATTCCTTTAGAAGCCCCGATCGTCGAACTGAGTTCAACGATCTTTCCTTTTCTGTGTCGAACCCTAATATAAAATTCATTTTTCGGCCGTCGTTCTCCTTTTGCGCTTTCAATCTCTCTGCAAAAATTCTCTTTCCCTCCAAACATCTCTACACTTGGTCGTTTTGTTTGTTTATTTTTGCAGGTAACAATGGTCGTTGCTGTTGCTGTTCTAGCCGCAATGAAATTCGATGCTGGATTTGATATAGACATGGAGTCCTTCAGCACCACTGATCAAGTTTTTCAAGACATTTTGGAACTGTTCAAGGAGCAGAAATTAGCCACCATCATGTCCACCAGAATCAAGCTGTCTGCTGATGAGATTAAGGAGTGGGTCTACACTGCCCACAACCAGGACCAAAACACAGTAGTTGGTTCAATTTCTGGAACCCAGGTACCTTTGACTCCAGCCATTCTGACAGAGGTTTTTGAGTTAAGTTCTGGAAGAGATTCTGCTGATTTGTCTGGAGAGTAATTTTCTGATTTACTTGCAAGAATGGGTCACTATGATGCTAACCCTAGCAAGCTGCTGAAAAAGAACCTAGCTGTTGAATACAGGTTCTTAGCTGATGTAGTGGGCAAGGTTTTGCTGGCCAAGCATTCAGCACATGATACTATCTCTAGGTATCAGCTGTGCTTGATGGGAGCCATTGTGGATAAGAAACAGTTGAACTAGGGAGAGGTCTTCTTTGACCTGATTAAGAAGAAAATAAATAAGAATTTTGTTAATTTTGGGAGGATCCTAGGGCTCTTTCTTCACAATAGATGCCCTGCCCTGCTAGTCTCTTCTGGGATGCACATCAATGCATCAAAGAGATTGTCCTGTGCCCTCTTTGGCAAATGGGACAGGCAGATAATAAAGCCCAGCAGGCCTTCTGCAAGCACAACTTCAGGCACCATGACTGTAACAGTCACTTCCCCTCAAGTCTCTGCCCCTGTAGAAGACTTGCCTGCTGCTGCTTCTCCTCCTCCAACTCCAATTTCATCTCCACCAGTCACCTTCACCATTCCAATTTCATCCACTATCATCATCTCCAGCCCATCTCCAACATCTATTCCATCACCAATCCCCACTCTTCCAATAACAGAAGAAATATTCCATCCATTACACCACTACCCTCACCCAGACATTGACACATCATCCACCATTCCATCATTCAATCTTCTAGATGATTCCTTCATGGATGATTCACCTTCATCTCCTCCTGAGCTACCCTCCTCCTCCACATCTTACCAACAGCTTTTACAAGCCATTATTGATCAACCCACCTTCACACCCTCTATCTCCATACCACTGTCTTCCATTTCCACAATACCCTCACCTCAACCTTCACTTCCCCCATACACCAGCTCTCCACCACCATCACCAGTAGCTCTGTAACATCCCATTTCCAACTAGACCCCTAAGAGTGGTTTTAGCCATGACTAGGTCACGACAAAACCCTAGGAAGCCAGAAATGGGCCAAGAGATAGAAGGCCAAGATGAGGATCACCATGGTCTGCCTATGGCACAACCACATCACCAAATCTAGGGTTTGACCTAGGGCTTCACCATGACTCCATGACCCCACCACAACATCACTAACCCATTAGAGGGTCCACTAGAGCCTTAAGGGTCCATTGGAGTCAACCCCAGGTGACCAATTTGACCTGGGACCACCATAGGCCTAAATGGGGCAAGGTGCCCTAATCAAGGGCAGTTGACCTCTAATGTGCCCAACTAACCCTACCAAGGACTTCCTAGACCTAAAGTGAGGTCAATGGGTCTCTTAGAACCCAAGAAGGGTAGTCTAGGAGGTTAAGTTGACCAAAGTCAACTTTGACCCTAAATAGATCAAACTGGTCTATATATGGTCAACTGACTTTCCCCAAGCCACGTGGACCCCACCCAAGCCCACCTAACCGTAGAGTGAGGTCAATGGGTCACCTAGGACCCATTGGGGTCCACCCAAGAGGCTAAGTTGACCAAAGTCAACTCTAACCCTAAATGGGTCAACCTAACCTACATTGGGTCAAACGGACATACACAAGGGCCAATTGAAGTTACCTTAGCCAATTGGACCCCACACATACCCTCATAACCCTAGTGAGAGGCCAATGGGTCTACAAGGACCCATTGGGACCAATCAAAAAGGCTAAGTTGACCAAAGTCAACTCTAGCCCTAAAATGGTCAAGTGCTCTACCTAAGGGTCAAGTGACCTCCAAGGGGCCAAGACAACCCTACCTAGGCCTTAGGGGAGACCAATGGGTCACCAAGGACCCATTAGGGGCAAACTCAAAGACCAAATTGACCAAGTTCAACCCTAGCCTAGGTTTGGGTCAAGCTAGCCCAAATGTGCTAACTCAAGCTCATGCCCAATTCTCTTGGGCTAACCTTGTTTGGAGGGGTGAAATAAACATGTGGGCTGCCATTGGGTTAGGTAGGAGTCAAAATTTAGCTTGATGTATAGGAGAGAGAAAAAGCTTCAAAGGGAAGAGAGAGAAAGAGAAGAGAAGAAATGGAGGAAGACTTGGGCTCATCCTTCCCCTTCCCCAACCTTCCCCAACCTCCCATTCAATTCCCTAAGACCAGAGGAGTGCAACCAGCTACCCATTGACTGGCTGGAGCCAGCATTTTCCCCCCTACCTACCATGGCCGTCAAGCTTGACCAAGAGCCAATAATGGCAAATGTATTTCCAGCCACCTAACACCCCTTCTCTTCATTTTAAAAGCTTCACTGGACTCCAAGGAATCAGTCCCACCCCTTACCCGAAGGAGCCAGAGCTGTTCACTGTGTTGTTGCAGAAATCCGATCACCACCACCACAAAAATGGTATCCCGGCGATCGGCAAGGATTCAGGCCACCAGAAAGGTCCTCCTCCACTCCTTCTCTCATGTATAGATCATAGCAATCAATAGGTCCAAGGTTCGGGCTCAATTGAGCCCGATCCAATTCGGTATTTTCATGGATTTTCTGAAAAACTTCACCTCTCGGGATCGCCGGAAAAGGGGCTTCCGGCGGCCAAGCCGCCGCCTGGCGACGACCACCACCTCAACGGAGGTGGTGGTGCCGGTGGCCGGCCTGGGAGGTGGCCGGATCGCCGGCGGTGGCATTTGGAAATTGCTCCAGGCGGGAGGAATCCGGACCGTTGGCTGAATGGAGAAGACAAACGGATGCCATCCACAACTGCTTCAAGATTCGTGCTTTAATAACTTTAAACTATAGGTTTAATTAATTTGGTTAATTCAAATTCTGTCACAATTATGACATTTAATGTTTTAATTGTTTAAAAATATATAGAGGCACTGTATGAGACATTGGTCAACATATGCATTGTATCTCTTTGAGTCTAATTTATTTTAAAATTGGTTTGGACCACTTTGGGTGCCTGGTCTGACCAGGGCACCCATTTTGGTGGGGCCTACACATAGGGCTAGGCAGATATTCAATTGAGTGCCCACACATTATATTTGATCCAAAGGAGTTGAAATTTTGGCAGAGAGTCACTCTAGACCATATCTAGGCGCGGCCAAAAAATGGGAATTTTTTGGGACACTTTTCCTATAGTTTTGGAAATTATTTAATTTCACTAGGATAATTTAATTAGGTGGTCTAATGACCTACAAACCCTCCCAAATTTTGGTGAGTGGTCCCTGAGCTCATGTTATGTATCTGTATAAAGTTTCACCTAATTTGGGTGTGTTTTGAATAGGTATTGACCCAACCCTAACTTTACCTTAATAAGGGTATTTTGGTCAAAAAAATGCACTTTTGATTTTGAGTGACCAAATCACCTCAACAGAGGCTGAAATTTGGGCCACTGACTTGGTATGGCATTTAGCACCTCCCCATGGAATGTGGGGTAGAGTGGAATTGATTTGCCCTAAGTTGCTAGGCCAAACCCTAAGGAAGGACCTTTGTGCCTTGTGAAGGGCATGAGTCCTAAACACCTTGGATGAACTTCAAATTTTGTATGGAGAGTCCTAGGGTATATAAAACCCTCTGGTAAAAATCCTAAAGGATTTTGAAAAGGGTAGGGCCTACAAAACCCTAACCCTAGCTTAGGTCATAAAACTTGTAGTGCTAGTTTAGGTTAGCTAAACTCCTTGAAATATAATAAAATTTGGGTAGTGTGGGAATAAGGATATAATGAGCCTCTGGTAGTTTATTTGGGAATTTTTGATCAATATTTGTAGCACTTCATTTGTAATCAATAGGATTGTCCTAATTAATAATTTGCCTATTGTGATCTTACTGCCAATTGAAAGGTCATGAAAATTTGGCAGAGGTAGTTATAGAGCATAATGATCATATATGAATTTTAATAGAATTTTTGAATTCATAATTAGGGCATCTCCTTCACAAGTGCATTACTTTGGTTATATGCTAAATAATTCCTACAGAGCTCAATATTTGTTTAACAATTATGAAATTTGATACATAGTGTTCCTAGTTCATCATTATCAAGTGAGAAATTATTTGGAATTTTGTGATGGATAATTAGAATACTTTGTTCATTAACCCTTAAACTTGGAATTTCATGAGAAAATCAAGTATAGCCTTATTATTAAATGATAAATTATGAAACTTGATCTAGAGTATTTATATGCCATCATAACCATCCATGAATTTTCTCTGAATTTTTGGAGGTATTATTGCTGTAAAATCTTTTAAAATGACTTATTATGAGATATATTTGAAATTGAAATTAAGGGCTTAAACCTTGCTGAAAAATTGGAAGACTTAGGCTTTAGAGTTTATTGTTCATTTTGTAATTAACATAAATTTAGTGGATTATTATCTTGTCTGAAATTGGTACTTCATGTTCAAAACTTGGGCTTTTTGGATACTAGAATAAATAAATAAATTATCAGACAAATTAGGAAAATTATGAATTTCTGGATTTATGCTAACAATGTCATTATAGCCCTCTAATAATTATCATAGGGGTACTGGATGATTATTTGATGTACCTCCCTTTTTACGAGTCATATAGCTTAAGTGGTCTGCATATAGTAAAAACTGCAGAAATCATGTTGTAGTATAATTGGATGCATGTCTTGGGATTAGTGGTAGGCTGGTTTGGATGGATAAAGATAAGTTCATTATTGGTAGTAGGAGGAGTAGAGGGATGGATTGGCTAGAGTTAGGTGGTGCCCGGGATCGACGAAAGATCGTCTTCCCCGAGGTGAGGTAGAGTCAAATCACCCTAGGATTAGCTTATTGTAACATGAGAAGGTAATGGGTAAGAGAATCAACCAATAATAATAATAAGCACCTTGCGAAAGGGAACGCTGGGCGTAATCCCAACATAGTTCCTAGTGCCCCTTGAGAGCCCTTCACAGGGAATACCGGGGGCAGTCCTGGGTTAACGTAAACTGTATTAACAAGCTGAAAAGAGTAACTTAGTAATTAGGGTTGCACATTTCACGAACACAGATAGCACTGGAAGATAGTTGGAAGCTTCGGCTTGGATGGTTAAGAGACGGACGTTTGGGTCCGGGGAGCTTCGGCTCGATTGTTTGAGACGAACATTTTGGTCCGGGGAGCTTCGGCTCGGTTTTTGGATACGTTAAATTTGCATGTGCATAAAAGGAAAGGAAATTAAGGTGGTGGGTCTTCGGTATTGGAGGGTCGATGCACCGACGCCAATACGCTGACTCGGCAAGTGTGGTTAGCACTTCGCCAACAGAAGTCCGGTGCGCCAGTCGGCAAGAGTACGCAGGAGTCCGCTTCGTGCACCAAGCGTTGAGGCGTATGATAGGTCTGACCGGTAGTGCTTTACTGGTTTAGAGGTGGGCGAGGCCCAACCCACCGCTTCCGTCTGCCACTACGGAGGTATCCTGGGAGGTTACGGCTCCAGAAAGGGGGAACTAAAGGTCTGTGTGCACAGAGTCGGGTGTGTGTGTTGCACTTGCCTGTTCCATCATACACACTTGCATGTCATAGCATAATCGATTCATTTAACCCTGACACCTAAAGTATAAGTGGAATGAGACGCTTATACATTAGGACCTACAAAACGACCCCTTAGTCTATAAGCTTGTGTGGGCAAGTTTATAAATTATATATATAATGTTGTTATTAACCGACACCCCAACGTATAAATTGGTATGAGACTTTTCATACGATGGGAGCCCTGTAAAAGATCTCTTGCTTATACGTTCCATATAAGTTAAGGTTATTTTTCATACTATGCTTTACTGCCACATGTACTATAAAAATTGCTAGTATAGGTCCGCTGCCATCTGATTCTTGTTTACTCTCCACCTTCAAGCCCTCCACTTTCTTCCTCTCCGCTCGGTGCCTAGGGGCCATGGGGGAAGGGGCGGAGGATGATAGGACTTAGTCTTTTAGACTAACGGTTTTCGAGCCACATCATTTTAGGGGACCGTGGAACCCAGCATGGAGGAGCAGCCCCAGAGGTCGGCACGCTTGGAGATCGGGCAGTCTAGTTCCGGAGTTCAGATGGCAAGGACTGTGAGTCCTGATCGCTACTAGTAGTTATATTAGTTTGCTTCCGCGTTGAGAGATTTGTAGTGATGACATGATGTACTGGGCATGAGCCCAAGATCTTGGTATTTTGTATATCTGTGGACACTCCCTTCGTGGAGAATATTTACATATATATGTGATTTCTATGGACTTGCTTTACTATTTTGCTACAGTTGCGATCGATTTGGCCGGCAGGATCGGCGTTTTGTAGTGATGACCTTCCCGGGTGCGAAGGTGTCACCGCAAAGCGACGGTTCAGGGCCTAAGACCCCGGTGTTTTTAAAAGAAAAAAAGGGGGTCTTACAAGCTCCACCTCCAGTCTCTACCTCTGCTCCAGTCCCTGCTGAGCAAGTAGACATTCCTGCCCTAGCTGACAAGTTATATGAACTGCTAGCCCCCAGGCTATCACTTCTATTGGAGACCTCCTTGGCTCCACTTCTTTAGTCAGTGGCAGCCCTTTCTGTCAGGCTCTCCTCTCTCTTTCCTTAGGCAATAACTTCATTTGGGTGCCTTGATCCAGCTGTATCTGAATCTAGGCAGGGGGAGATGCCTATTGAAGATATGAGATTGCATGCTGCCATTTCTTTAGTTCCTGCTGCTGCTGCTGCTGTTACCCCAACTCAAGCTCCAGTTCCACCTCAAGTTGCTGTCTTTTCAGTAGACCTCAGGTCTCTGCTCTCAGTGTTTGATTCAATCTACTTCAGCTGTCTTCCAGAGAAAGTTGTAGTCCAGCCATCAGAGGATCTTTCCAAGGCCATTGCGCCCTTCTCCAGATGTGATTTCAGCTTAGTTAGCTCCTATATTTCCTCCATATATACTGCTGAGCCTTCTGGTTCCAGTGATGCTGCTGTTATTCCTGCTGAAAATATTATTGTTATTTCTGTTGCTGCTGGTGTCAGTGATGATGCTGCTGATGTTCCAGTTTCTGATGATATACATATGACAGAGGCATATGATTTTGAGCCTGCTGCTATTGCTGATGCTGAAAATATTATATCTGAAAGTAGTGTATCTGAAAAAGTTTTATCTAAATCTGTTGCTGCTCCAGTTACTGCTGATATTACTGCTGTTATATCTTCTGCAAGTATTGCTCCAGAAAGCTCTATATCTATTGTTACTACTGCTACTGCTACAACTTCTGTTGCTACTAGTACTGTATCTGCTGCTGTCACCACTGTTGCTTCATCTGCTCCAACCCAACTTCAGAAAGAATATATGAAAAAGATTGATGTTTTATATGATGAGCAAAGTTCTGAGAGTGATTAATTTAGGACTGATTCTGATGATTCCTCTGCTACTATAGCCAGGAAAAGAAAGGAAAGGAGCAAGGCTATGAAAAGAGTGCCTCCAGCCAAAGTAAAGGACACCAATGACATACCTTATTACATTCTTCATGACTGCCCCATTACTGAGCATTGGATGCAGTATTCCAAGAACCAACTAAAAACTATGAAGAAGAAGAGGAAGTACGAGAAAGGATTTTCTCAGTTTCATCATCCTCATCCTCCTCCACCACCTCCTCATGATGCAGGTGCAGGTGGAAGCTCAGCTGCTCAACCTTATGCTAAAAGTCAAACCCCCTATCAGCCTCATGCAAGATCTTATTATAGGGGAAGCCAGTCCAGAGGTTCTAAGTCAAGAAGAGGAAGTTACAGAGGAAGCCAAAGGGAATTCCAAGTCTACTCCAAGGGCTATTCTAGACAACATCCATACTCTAGGGAAGGACAAGCTTCATCAGACACAACTTTAGACCCTTTTCCCTATAGGTTAAAAGAAGTAGTCTCATCCAGAGCTCCTCAAGACAATCCTTCTAACAGATATGAGCCTCCAGTGCCCTTTGAGGATCCAGAAAATAACCCTACTGCATGGACTGCCAGGATGAAAGAGCTAGCTGCCCTGGATCAAATTAAGAAAGCCAAAGAGCAAGGCAGAGATTCCTCCAACATTACTATATTGTCTGAACAAAGAAAGAAAGAACTGGAAATATATGCCTCAAGCAAATTATTTGATTCTGAAAGATATATGAAGCTGCATCCTAAAGCTGTGGTACCAAGGCCCAAACAGCAAACCTCTTTAGGTGCAGCAGATGACAGAAGATCCAAAAAGGAAGCTCTCAATCCTAATAGAGAAATCAAACTTATAAAGAGCAAGAAGAAAGAATAATTATGTAAGGTGACAATTATTCTGAATTCTGAATTCTGTCTGAGATAATATATCTGTGATTCTGCTTGTTGATTGTTTATTGTTGCTTTGTATATTGTTGATTCTTTTATTTTTCCAAATTCTGTAAATAGTAATCCTAACCCAAATAGAGGGAGATTGTTGGAACACCCTATTACTAATTTGGGTCAGGATCACTATGTCTTTAGGAAACCTGTTTTTGACCTCATGTATAGATCTAAATGTCAACTAGAATTGAGTCTAAGGGTTAGTAGTTAGGTTTGGAAGCTGCCCTCAAGACCAAGGATTTTCAGTTTGAAGGCTAAGTCATTTCGTCGAGCTCAGTACGACGAATCATCGAACTCCAATCGACGATCGTCTAGCTCAACTTCGACAGATCGTCGAACTCCATTCGACGATCGCTGAGCTCAACTTCAACAAATCGTCGAACTCCATTCGACGATCTTCGAGCTCAGTTCGACGATCTTGACTTTAGTATTGATTCTCTATCTCTGAGCTCAGTTCGACGATAGTTGAGCTCAGATCGACGATCTCTGTTGCTGTCTAAGTCCAAATCGCTGAGCTCAGTTCGACGATAGTAGAGCTTAGTTCGACGTTTTTCTGAAGAGTTCAATGTTTTTCAAGATTCAAATTCAGGACAGTTAAGGAGTTATTCAGCAATTAATTCAGAAGATTTTCTAGCAATTTTCATTTATTCTGGACCAAGTTTCAAGGGATTATCAAGGAATGTTTCTTTGGACTTTCCCCCAGAAGATAATTGCAATTAAGGATGCAATTAATGACAGGCCAACGGCTATTCTTGACAGAGGATCTTTCTCTATTCAGAACCAGGGAATAAAACACAAGATTTTTGAATCTCTCTTGCACACAGAACAGATAAGCAGAACAAGAAGAACAAGAACACAATTTTCTCTGGACAATATCTTTCTCAACATCAACTGTTCACAAGAGAAAAAGAGAAAGAGCTGTAGACATTCTCTGTCTAAAAGAATTCATACAAGAACACACAACCAAAGAGATCAACCATCTGAAATCTTCTGATCTCTTTTGATTCAAGTGTTCAAGGCCAACATCTTTCAAGACTCCAGACACCTAACATTTCAGCTGTTGCTGAAATCATCATTTGCTGGAGATCAACATCTGAAGGCCTATCACCCTACAACAAAGCTTCATTTCCTGAACATCTCAAGAACTCAGGGGGAGCTTTGACAACATCAAAATCCACATAGTCTTCTCAGTTGCTTTGAGAAAGAGAAGACTTTCATCACTCTCTCATCCCCATCTCTGTAAGGGGTTTTTCAAACTCCCTTCAAAAGTTTGTGCTTAGTTTTTGAGCACCTTATCAAAAGCTCATTGGTGGCAAAATACCTGATCAAAAAATCTGATTTGGTTTTTGAGCACCTTATCAAAAGCTCATTGGTGCCCAGGACACCTGATCAACTCATCCTGCAGTGGATTCCTACCTAGGGTGGTAGAAGAGTGGATGTACCCAAGTTTAGGGGAACCACTATAGCTCCTTATGTCTTCTGGCTTGCTTGTCTTTATTTTTGTTTCTGGGTGTGATTGATCTGTGATTAGTTAGGATCTGTGATTAACTTCTTTTGTAGATTGTAACAATTGTTTAGATCTTTTATTTGCTTCCCTGTTCACTCAGATTACAACAATTGTTGTAAAAAGTTTTTAAGCACCATACTCTATTCACCCCCCTCTAGAGTATATCAGATCTAGCTGCACTTTCAAATAAGGTTCTGGAAAAATCAGCCTCCTCTAGGTAGTCAGCCTGATCACAGATTGGAAGCCTCAAGTACCTAGACATCAGGGAGGCTTTTCACTTTCACTTTGAATTTCTGAACTTTGCTCTTTATCACTGAGTCTTCGTGGAGTAGTTTGGCATTATGGAAAAAGTCTAGAACTTCCTTGTCCAGCACCTTGCAGGGGTGTTCAAGGACGAAGGAAAGTCTAGCTGTCTCCAGCATGAGAATGATATTCATGAATTCATCGGACGCATGAGCAGACACTGTGCGGACCAACTCACCTCCCCCTAACAAGCAACTGGTGCTTCCAGGAGCCATTAAAAACAGGAAAACTGAAATATGGAAAGAAAACTTCTGGAAAAAAGGTTGAATCGTCGTGGAACAAAGTTTCTGAAAACTGAAGCTTATGTAAATATGGAACACTACACTGCACTGTGCTGACGACTTGCTGGATGGCAGCAAGAATCCAGACCACTGCACTGTACTAAAGAAACAGCGACAGTCGGCTGCAACTACTGCCGGCAATAGTGGACTGGAGTCAGCGGTAGAGAGTGGAGTCGGCAAGCGCGATGCTGAGTAGGTTGAAACTAGGGCACAGGAGGAGGGGTCAAATCGGCAGGTTTTGGCGAGTCGGCGAGTCGGGAGCCGAAGGGTCAAAAAAAGGTTGCCGGCGTGTGTCGGCGGTTCGGCGAGTGCCCTCCCGTTCTATTTATAAATATATATATATGATTTTGAAATTGCACTAAGAAAGTACATACCTCAAATATGGTCGTCGATTCTTAGGATCCAATAAAGACATTTGAAATTTTACCCTAAGCAGAATTCGGCAAAATTTACTGGAGAAGGTTTCTGATTCGATGTGTATGACATGAATAATCGACGAATCGACCGATATTCTCCGAATTTGACTTTGCAAAATTTCTACTTTGTTGAAGTAGATCTCGAGACAACTTCTGCTTGCTTGATCTTCTTCATGAGTCTTTGTTCAGCATACCTAGTTCCGTTTTGAAAAATAAGAACTTGGTTTCATCCAGTGGCTTTGTAAAAATATCTGCAACCTGCTTGTCTGTCGGGACATAGCTGAGGGATATGTCCTTGTTCTCCACATGCTCCCTGATGAAATGGTAGCGCACCTCGATGTGCTTGGTCCGACTGTGGGAAACTGGATTGTTTGCGATTGCAATTGCGTTGTATGAGTCGCAATACATCAGAATTTCTCTGAACTTCAAATTATAATCTTCAAGTTGATTTCTGATCCATTGAAGTTGTGCGCAACAACTACCCGCAGAGATATACTCTAACTCGGCAGTAGATGTTGCCACACAATTCTGCTTCTTACTGCTCCAAGAAATAAGCCATCTTCCGAGGAATTGGTGCGTCCTGGAAGTGCTTTTTTTTATCATCTCTGCTACCTGCAAAATCACCATCTCTTCTGGTTCTAACACCGTCGCCTGGCTCTCCAATGATCTGATCAGTTGGGTGATCTCTTAGGTGTCTGAGCCCTAGGTTCCTTGCTCTCCCTCTAGTAGGCTCTGCAACATCCAGTGTCACCTATGTAGGTTGAGACAATTCTTCCTCTAGGGGTTCTTCATCTATCAAGCCTGGATCGACGAGCTTGATTGATCTTGGGGCTTCTTCCTTGACAGCTTCATCCAAGCTTAGCTCCTTGAACCTGGTACATGTATCTGCACCAATAACACTAGACGAGCTGCTATAGAGCAAGCTAGTCTCATCAAATACAACATTTATCAACTCTTCTACAACCAGAGTTTTCTTATTAAAAATTCTATATGCCTTATTATGACAACTATATCCGACAAAGATACCTCCAAAACTCTTTTCACTAAACTTTGTGTGGTAATACTTCACATTATTAAGTACGAGGCATTTACTTCCAAAGATTCTAAAGTAGGACACAGTCAGTTTTCTGCCCTTCAATAGCTCATAGGGGGTCTTACGGTAGTTTTTTGTTGATGAGTGCTCTGTTTTGCACGTAACAAGCCGTGTTGACTGCTTCAGCCCAGAAGTACTCCGGAAGTGAAGCGTCGTTTAATATGGTTGTACATGCTTCAATTAGGGCTCTATTCCTTCTCTCAGCAAATCCATTTTGTTGTGGAGTGCGCGGGGGAGAAAAACTCATGAAAGATATCTTGGCTTTCACAGAATTTTATCATGGCGCCAGACTCAACCTATGTTCTGTGGTCACTTCTGATTTTTACCACCTAGCAGTCCAATTCATTCTGAATTTGCTGGACAAAATTAGTGAAAGAATCGAAGGTGTCTGACTTGTGTTTCAGAAAGAACACCAAAGTGAAACGCGAGTAGTCATCAACAATTACTAACGTATAGACCTTACCTCCTAAGCTGTGAATAGGCATAGGATCGAATACGTCCATATGAAGCAAGTATAAGCTTTGTGAAGAATCTTTTTCAGCAATACCCTTGAAGGTAGCACGTGTCTGCTTACCCATTTGACAGGAGTGACATGGACTCTCTTTAAGGCACTTAATGTTGGGGGCATCGCGCACTATGTGAGAAAATAGCATATTTAAGGTTTTGAAATTAATATGTGCTAATCTCTTGTGTCATTGGTCACAAAGAGACACACTACTTTTATCCATAAACACACTGGGCTAGAAATGTCTAAGCAAAGAAAATTTAGATAAAAAATATTTCTAGTCCGAGTGCCTGTTAATACCGTCTCCAAATTTGCAGATGACTTTTTCAAACACTTGTCCTTGTAAAACTCAACGATGTAGCCTTTGTCACATAGTTGACTTATGCTTATGAGATTATGGTATAATATTTCAACATAAGCAATGTCTGTGAAAGAGACTACGTCGTTGGAGATCATACCATAACCTTTTGTTATTCCCCTGTTTGAACCTCTAAAGATGACTTTTGGTATGTCTTTGACTGGGGTATAGTCACGCAAAAGGCTTCTTGTCCCGGTCATGTGCCGAGAGCATCCACTGTCCAAATACCAGATTGGAGTTCTATTAGCCTTTGAACATACCTGCAAAAATAGATCATTTTACCTTAGGAACCCAAACATATTTGGGTCCTTTATTCCTGGTCAGCTGAACACCACTAGGAACATTAACCTTGTGAGTGGTCGGTCTCACATTACAAAATTGGCAGGGTTGAACCAACAATCTGCGCCAAAGTGACCAATTTTGTCGTAGCACTAACAATCAAACATGTTGTACCTCCTTTTGTACTCCTGCTTTACCCTTTGAATGTGAGGTCTAGCAGTGACAACATACTTAGAGGTGGAGGCCTCCTGGTTGCAGCATATACAGGAGCTTCCCATCTCCTTAGCCTTAGGCACAGAAGATTTAGATTTTGGTGCCTTCTTATTGTTATGGTCATGTACATATGAACCATAACTCTTCATCTAAATCTCCTCAAATGGTGCTTTGAACATGCTGGAACCAAAATCACTGGGACGGGTCCATCCCTGGTATCTGTCCTTGGGCTCTTCATACGTAGGCCTTACATGATGACCATAGGATGACTTAAGGTCAAACTTGTTCGTCGGGAAGATTATTTTCCTGAACAAAGGTTGACCCATGGGTTCCTTCCCCTTTTCTTTGGCGCTAGACTTCTTGGCAGCCTTACCCTTTCCACTGACATGGCCAAGACCACTACCCTTCTTCTGAGCTGAGAACTCATCAATTAGAGGGAAAACCGTCTTCGACTTAGAGTAACTCTCAACGAGTTTTCTCTCCACCGCAAGCTTTTCTTCCAGCTCATCAAGATACTTTTCCTTCAGATTTAATGTCTCAGCAGAGCCCTTGAGTTCCTCTTTCAAGGAGTGGACTTCATCTCTGAGAGCAAGCAATTGTGCAATTTCTTGCTTCAGATTAGCTTTCACTGCCTTGAGGGAGGCAATCTCTTTTACCTGCTTCTGGACTACCTTACGGCATTTGTTGAAAGCCTTTAATAAGTGCTCGTGCTGAGCCATCAATTCTGATTCGTCCTCACCAGAAGAATATTCCTCATGACCATTAGTGGATGTTTCATATTCTGAGAGAATAGTGTGCGAGTTTACCTTCCAATGGTATTCAGAGTAGCTCACTTCCTCGTCGGATTGAGCCATAAGTCCAAAGTAAGCTTCTTCATTTTCAGAGCTCGACTCACTCAAGTCACTGTCGCCGAGAGTCTTCGACTTTTTGGAGACGAAATTCTTTTCTTCTTTCTTCTTCCCTTTGAAGGATCTCTTCTCATCCTTCCTGGAGCTATCCTTCTTCTTGTAAGGACATTCTGCAATCATGTGACCTGATTTATTACAACAGTAGCAAACAACGTCAGAGGAAAACTGTTTATTCGGTTTGGATTTATACCTGTCCTCCTTGTTGTAGCTTTTCTTGGTACGATCACCGTCACGATGTGATCTCCTGGAATCTGAAGAGGATGATCTATTTTTCATTTGTATCCTCTTACTCATCAGCTTCTTGAACTGTTTGGAGATGAGGAAAAATTCTCCATCTGATAGCTCAGAGCCAGACGTGCTTGGCTCAGAGTCTTCTGGAGTGTCAGGATCTCGTTTCCTAATAGGTGACACAGCTTTAGATTTCCTCGACCCTTCCGCCTTCAGAGTCACAGACTTTTCTCGGCTAGACGTTCTGTTTTTCTGCACCTCCTTCTTTCGTGTATTCATTTGAAGCTCATAGCAGCTTTTCGAATAGGTTCTGAGGTTCTATCTCTAGCAGCTTCCCGAATTCTCTAATGACAACAAATTTTGTGTCCCAGTCCTTTGTCAGGTATCGAAGGAATTTGTCGTTCAGTTCTTCATAAGTGAAGACGCGACTGTAGTTCCTGAGATCGTTCACTATCTTGAAGAACTTCTCGAAGTTGTCAGTTATGGAGTCATTAACACCTTGCTTGAAGGCTTCGTACTCCTGGTTCAATAATGATTTGCGATCATCTCTCACTCTTTCAGTACCTTTCATCAGGACAACAAGATAGTCTCACATCTCTTTCGCAGATTTGCAGTGGAATAAGTTCTGGAGCATTGAATCGTCCACTGCACTTGCTATGATATCCTTTGCCTTCTTATCTAGGGAGACTAAGGCAATCTCATCCTTGGTGAGATCCATCATCTTCTTGGGAATCATAATCGCTGGATTTATCGTTGAAGCCTGTGTAGGGATGTGTGGTCCTTCTTCCACTATCTGAAAAATCCTCGGATCAACAGCTTCCATGAAGAACCGTACTCGTTCTTTCCACATGGGAAAGTTTTCCTTGGTGCACACCGGTAGCTTTATGGATGACATATCTTTGCTTCTTTCCATGGTGATAATGCAAAATCTCTTAACACTAGATCAGGGATATTGATCAAGGGGTTAACCTTATCGACCAAAACGCCCTCTGATACCAATTGAATGTATCTAGCGTCTACCTAAATCACCTAGAGTGGGGTGAATAGGTGATGTTTGTGTCTTTTCGAGGAATAAAAATTATCTAAAAATTCAAGCACACAAACACAGAGATTTATAGTAGTTCCCCGTATTGGGTACGTCCACTATCCCACCTCGCCTATCTACCACGAAGGGATAGATTCAGCTACTTCACATTTCTTAGATTATCACAATCTTACAACTCGGAGCAACTCTCCTACACCTCGGAAAACAAACTCTTCTACACCTCGATCCACAACCAGAACTACATCTCGATCCACAAACCGGATCTACAGACTCGATCCACTAACGGATCTACAACTCTCGATCCACAAACGGATCTACTAACTCGGAGATAAAATCTCCAACAATATTTAAAGCAATATTACAATACAAAACACGATTACAAGTCTTGATCCAACGTTCTTGAAAAGGTTGAACTTGAATCTTGGAGAACTCAAAAATTTGAAATCTTTAGATCTTGAATCTTGAACCTTGGATCTTCAACCAACTTGGACTGGAGTAGAATAAATCACTAGAGAATACATGATCCAGTCGAAGAAGTCGTTGAAAAAGACGATCAATCGAAGTCGCAGCCGAGCGGAAGAAAGTCGCAAGTTTTCGTATACCGGTGGCCTACGGGTTCAATCTTCGGGAAGCTTTTTGAATTAGGAATTAATTAGGGAAAGATTCTTGATTTCGAAAAACACCCTAACATATATAGAAAGATTCGAAATAACGGCTATAAAGAATTTCCAAAATGAACCCTAGAAAATTTACTGTGCATGGCCGACAGTTTCCGAACCAGAGAAAAAATCGACAAGACATTTTCAGCAAAATTCGTAGAGTACAGAACTAATACCTGCCGAATATGATGACGATATATGTCGAATATGTCGTTGACAGAATTCCAGAGTGGTTGACATACGGCTCGACACACTCGGCGAGTATCGCCTGGGATACTCATCGAATTCGATGAGTATCGCCTGGGATACTCGTCGAATTCGGCGAGTATCACCAGTGATACTCGATGAATTCAACGAGTATCGCCAGTGAACCTCGGCGAATTTTCCTTGGCGAATTTTCTGCTTTTATGTGAATTTTCCCGAAGTATATACGATGAATTCGACGGGTATCGGGAAGCATACACGATGAATTCGGCGAGTATCAAGGGGATACTCGATGAATTCGACGTGTATGACTCACCATACTCGCTGAATTTTACTTATGTAAAATTCCACTTTTCTAAGTCCTGGACTTTGGCCTTCTCTGATCCTTCTCCTGTACTTGGGATAAAAGTACACCCCAATAGAGAGATTACACATGAGTCAACATGATGTCCTACACAATGACAGATTACATTGTATAGTCATATGTTTACTGAACCACTGTAACCTGACATTGGTGTGTGCTTAGTAAAGTAAACTTGCAAATACAAGACTAGAATACAACATCAAATACAAGCTCAATTCATCTTTGCTTGACAGAGCTCTTCTTTAAATCTTAGTTAATGTGGATACAATACCCAACAATGCTCAATTGTACTTACTTGGTAAGAAAATTTCTTGGTTATCCAGGTGTTTACGTTGCTTTCATGTGAGGTCTCAAGTTAAATTTCATATAAGATTGATTTATCCAAGTTCGTAATAAAGCCTGAGATTGATTTCTAAGTAGGCCGTAAATCATTACTTGTTACAGCAACGCAATTTATCCATGCTTTCGTATTGTGCCTGTTAAGAAAACTTCATGCCTAACTGATCTGCATATTAAGCTTCTCATGTTGATCAATGAGAATGATGCTAGAATTTTAAACTAGGAGACATCTTTATGAATGTTAAGGGATCACCTAAAATGTCAAAATGTGTTAAAAAAACAAGCTTTATACCCCACTTTAGTAATTATAGGCAAAATATGTTAAAAATTTTAATATATATACTCAAGCTTTTTTTCCTAAAAAACTTGAGCTTATATATTACAAACTCATATGATATATCTATAATACACTCGAGATTTTTTAGGCCAAAAAAAGCTCGAGTGCCATACGTATCGGCTATTTCCGCGACCTAGGTACTTTTCCGCCTCGGCTATTTCCGCGACCTAGGTTTTTTCCACCCCAACTTTTTCATGATTCTTGCCTTCTTCCTCCCATCGCAATGTGATTGGCGCCCCATCGCGCAATCATCGCCAAGTATCTGTCTTTGATTTAGGTTTTTTGCGCTCTCTTTATCATTGTCAAGTATCCAATTTCTTCCTCCAATCGCAGAGGATAGGCAAAGCATCACACTTTCTTCTGTGCGTCCAGAGGTTTCAATACTGGTACTCTTCCTCAATTCTTCCATTTTCAAGCGACGCACTTCCTCACTTATTCCCTTTTCAGATTCCTGTGAAGAAGGTTTTTTATCTCTTTCTATATTTCATTTCAATTACTCTTCTATAGGGTTTTCTTGTATCCACTGTGATGCGCTGCGATAGGTGAAGCATAACTCTTTCTCTGTGTAGCCATACGAGTAATTTCTTCTCATGTGGCGGAATAGGGCACTATTCAACATGTCCCCCAAAATGATAAAGTAATTTCCTCAACTTTTCTTATTCTCATTTTTTATAACTATATTGATTGGTTTTATTATATGTTCATTTATTCACTCTGAAAAGGTTGGCATTGTGAAGAAATACCAAATCAAGAATCATGATTTTTGAGTAACCTGGTTGTCTTATTGAATGTTGATATATTCACATAAGAACTTGGTGTATTATATTCACTTCTATTTTATATTTTGTTTCCTATGAGCTTGTTTTATAGTATTGTGCACAAAAGGCTTTGTGGTTGGTTGTTTGTTTGATATCATCTAATGTTAATCAGATTTCTATCAAAATGTGTTAAGATGTGTTTAAAAAAATATCATGCCCAATTATACCTACTTGGTATGAAAATTTCTTGGTTATTGATAAGTCAATAATTATAGTTATTTTAATAAAGTTTTTATTTAATAAATACTTATATTCTAGTTAGTTCTATATTAATATTATTATTAATTCATTTCTTTTCACATTTCAGGAAAATCTGTGTTGTGAATAATAATTCAAAGCTTGCAGGACTGATCAGGAGGCAAAACTGAGAAATTCTGAAAAAAAATCACATTGTACACACCCGGGTCACGGGCGTGACCATCAAGTCACGGGCGTGACCAGCAGGCATTACCACGACGTACATCCAGATTATAATTCTACATCAGATTAAAATTACACGCCCAAGTCACGAGCGTGACCATCAAGTCACGGGCGTGACTACCATGCGTGACATCCACGCGTGTCGCGCATTATGAAGCCAGTTTCAGATCCAGACAATTTTCAGCTTACACGCCCTAGGTCATGGGTGTGACCTAAGGGCATGACTTCCCTCAACTACCAGATTTAATTCTTGCCATTTCCGGTTCCCGCTGTTTCCAGTAATAGTAAAGACACGCCCTAGGTCACGGGCGTGACCTAGGGGCGTGACTCGCATAATGACGAATTTTGGCAGTTTTCTCTCAATGTTCTCGGGATTTTAAGAGGATGGTTTGGCACCTTACACACCCCCTAGTCACGGGCGTGACCGAGGGGCGTGACCGACCAAAAAAATTCCTATAAATTCCAGACAAAGTCAGGATCTAGGGAGTCATCTAAGGAGGGTCTAGTAGGAAACTAAGAGTAGATTTTGTAGCTTACTTTTCAATTTTTATGCATTTCCTTTATGTAATTCTAATTTCATAGCTTAGATTTTAATTTAGGTATTTTTCCTTTATGCAATCTTATTTTACTTTCCCTTTTCTTTTATGTACTTTTTAATCATGTTAAGTAGCTAAATTGCATTTAGCACTTGATCATTACAAGCTTTTAAGTAAAACAAATTTCTTCTTTCTTGTCAATCTTCTATTATTTTTGTTTCAATCTATCTTTGATTTTGATTTTTGATCTGTATCTTAGATTTAACGAGAGGTTGTGGATACGAGTAGATCACTCAAGGTAGAAGGATTTGCATGCACTACTCGAGAGAGGGTGACATGAATCTTTCGGATTGGAGTCAATTCCAATAGTGGGGTTCATCGCTTTAAGCAAGCTTGGGGGTTTCGACTGATCAAGAGGTCTTAATCGATCAACCTAAGTTTAGTCGAGAGCGTATTCTCAAGAGAGACGCTTCCGTATTTTGAGAACCTCTACGGTCGAAGTAGGTAATTTAGAAGTTTGCAATTTATGAAAGTTTATTTTATTTCAAAGGGAGTCTAGATCAAGTGCTATCCTTTAGTCATTTATTCTCTTTTAGCTTTAATTAACCTTTTTTATTTACCGATAAAATAATATTAATTTGTGTGAGTAGAAGTAGTCAACAGGCCCCGAGTCTAATACGACACTTGATCCTATACTCTAAAATGATAGGTACACTTGCCTATTCGATTTATAATCGTGCTCTAGCATGAATTTTACTCATCAAGTTTTTGGCGCCGTTGCCGGAGAACTATTTTTGTTGATATTTTGAAACAGTAAATTTTATTAATTTTATCATTCTTTTTCTCCACCTCCATCTCTATTTTTAATTTTCTTTTTAAATTCATTTTCATTAGGTAAAGGTTGTTTTTATGTTTTTTTATAAAAAATGTTATCTAAATTGGCCACTACGCTTGTCAAACTTAAAAATCACCTAAATATTGGAAACCGCACGCAAGCGCAAAATTTTTTGTTATTATTGTGATGCTTCTCATCGAAGTGAGTATTGTTATCATTATATTTATTATAAAAATCATTCTCATGAAAATAATTTTGATAATAATTATGAAAATAAATATTCTCACTTTTATGATAACTCTTTTTCCAATTTTCATGAAAACAATTTTTATAATATTTTCATTTGTCATGAAAATAATTTTTTGAATTTAAATGCGAATAATTATTTTGATTTAAATAATTTTTCTTCTAACTCGGATGTAAACTTCTCTTGGTCGCAAGATCAACCGGAAGGGTTCCCGAGTTATCAAAATCTTTTTTTAGATCCGAATTTTTGTACTTCTTTTATCGCACCGCAATCTTTTTCTTCTAATTTTGGGGACTTTTCTGAATTTCAGGTTGATCCTCATCCCCAAAATTTAGAAGAAACTACTACTTTTTTAATAATTCTTTTAATTTTGGAGAATTTTCGCAAATTCCAATTCTTTCACTCCCCCAAAATTTAGATGAAAAATTTTTTTGTTCTAATAATTTTTCCCCTTCTTCTAATATTTCTCTTGTGGAGGAACATGAATGTTCATGTGCCCACTTGGTGTCTTATTCCGAAAAGGAGAAAAATTATTATATCAAAAAAATATCAAAATTTTGGGCACACCTGATGAAATAGAAGAAGAACATATTTCTTCTCCTATTTCTCCGGATTTTCCTACTCGTCATAAATTTCCAATTACCACTTCTAAATATTTAGGAATTGAAATTCATGAAAGTGATGTGCCCAATAATTTTATTTTAAATGAATTTTTAAATAATGATTTGAATTTAGAAAATAAATAACCGGAGCCTAATCATATAGCTTCGCAAGAGCCTCCTCCTTGCGAAGATTTTTCTGATGTGCTTATTTTTTATTTTTCTTTCACTAACGAGTTTCAGGAAGAAGAGGAGTCATTGCAATTAAATGTCTTTTAAGATCCATTTGTCGCTCATCTACAAAAATTCAAATCACCTCAGGTATGGATAGGTAATTTGAATTTACATTCTCAAGTCAACTATAAGAAGAAAAATCAAGAAGTAAACGGAGGAGTAGCCGGACGAGCGACTTTGGCACATTCGCCCAAATGTGAATTAAGGGAGTTGTCCGTCTACTTAAATTATTATTTTCCTTTTTCTTAACAATAACCGTCTAGCTTAAAGATGAAAAAAAAGCGCTCTTAGGAGACACCACTTGCTTATCCTTTTCATTTATAAAATTTTTGTACTCTATTTTCTCTTTCTTTTTCCCTTTCCTATTTGGCATATAAACATTGGGGACAATATTTATTTTTAAGTATGGTGATGGATCTCATTTGTTGTTTCTATTTAAAAAAAATCGAAAAAAAAATCTTTAAATTTTTTTTAAAAATATTTTAAAAAAAATTGTTTTCTTTTTAGGTTTAAAAAATACAAAAAAAATAGAAAATCAAAACTTAATTTCTTGGAAAGGGCAGTGTTGGGATTTCATCCCACAAAACCGTCTAGTACCTTGTGAACCCGTCACTGGGTAGCCCTCAGAAAGTCTAAGAAATTTTTAAAAAATAGGATTATATTTATGTTTTTTAGTATTTATAACTTAAAAATTAAAAAAATATATAATAAACCCCTACTTAATTTTTTGTGATTTTTAGAAATTATTTTGAGCTTATTTATAAGAATTGTTAAAATTTATGATTTTCTAATATTTTATTTCATCATTGTTAGTTAGATTTAATTTTTAGGTGATTTGATTTTAAAAAATACTTTATGAATTAACTATGTTTAGAGTAATTTCTTTAGCCATTTTTCTCTAAATATAATTAGTGTCAATTTTATAGTACTTAGCTCAACAATTTCTAGATTTCAATTATAATCACTTGTGTTTTAAGATTCTTAGGAAATTTTAATTTACTATAGTTGCTCTCTAATTATTTTAATTTAATCTAAAATTTTGTTTAGTCTTTCCCTTATTTTTAATTTTTCTTGTTAGCTCATATGTCACGGGGATAAGAGGAAAAAATTCATTATCTTCTGCTAAACATAAGCATTTTTATTCTTATTGTTAGATCATATGTCATGGGAATCGAGTATTTCTTGGTACACATATGCAATCCCGAAAATAAAAGATTGAGTAAGAGGATAAAATTCATTACTCTCAATTACTTTGTTTTTATTTGAAGAGAGAAAAATATTTGTTCATATGTCATTGAAAATGAGAGGATAAAATTCATCATTTTCTTGATAAACATATGCAAATATCAAAAAGAAAAAATATTATGTGGTGTAAGAGGATAAAATCCATCACCTCCAATCAAAAACCACTTCATTTTTCTAATCTCCAAATCGTAAATTTGTCTTATATATAAATTAAAATACTAAAAGAGCATAAGTAGTAGTTTGAATTTTCCTTTAAGTCTCTTTTTAGTTAAAAAATGATTAATAATTTTTAATCTAATTTTGTTTGCTAATTACTTAATTTTGAATTCTAATTAATTTATATGAGAAAATTATGCAAAATATATTTGGCTCTTCACATTTGAATTTCATATTTTAGGACTTAAAATTTAAATCTCTAAACTTTATTTTTAACTTTCCTTTGATTTAATAAATTTTTAGTTTAATTAAAAAATTATATTAATTTCTTATAAGCATTACTCATAGTTTTGTTCTAGAATAGCAAAAGCTTAAGTATGTGGGTATTTGAATAGTCAATAATTATAGTAATTTTAATATAGTTTTTATTTAATAAATAGTTATATTCTAGTTAATATTATATTAATATTATTATTAATTCATTTCTTTTCGCATTTCAGGAAAATTTGGGTTGTGAATAACAATTCAAAGCTTGCAGCACTGATCAGGAGACAAAACTGAGAAATTCTGGAAAAAAAATCACATTTTACACGCCCAGGTCACGGGCGTGGCTAGTGCGTAACCATCGACGGACCTCCAGATTATAATTCCACATTAGATTAAAATTACACACCCAAGTCATGGGTGTGACCGCATCAAGTCACGAGTGTGACTGCCAGGCATGACATCCAGGCGTGCCACACATTGTGAAGCCAGTTTCAGATCCAAACAGTTTTCAGCTTACGCACCCTAGGTTATGGGCGTGACCTGGGGGCGTGACTTCCTGCAACTGCCATATTTAATTCCTGCCATTTCCATTTCCCGCTTTTCTAGTAATAGTAAAGACACAACCTAGGTCACATGCGTGACATAGGGGCGTGACCCGCAGAACGGTGAATTTTAGCATTTTTCTCCCAACGTTTTCGGGCTTTCAAGAGGATGGTTACGCACCTTACATGCTCCCTAGTCGCGAGCGTGACCGAGGGGTGTCACCTTCCAGAAAATTTCCTATAAATTCCAGACAAAGTCAGGATCTAGGGAGTCATCTAAGGAGTGTTTAGTAGCCAAGTAGGAGTAGATTTTGTAGCTTACTTTTCAATTTTTATGCATTTCCTTTATATAATTCCAATTTCATAGCTTAGGTTTTAATTCAGATATTTTTTTTTCTTTATGCAATCTTGTTTTACTTTTCCTTTTCATTTTTGTACTTTTTAATCATGTTAAGTAGCTAAATTGCATTTAGCACTTGATCATGACAAGCTTTTAAATAAAATAAATTTCTTCTTTCTTGTTGATCTTCTATTATTTTTGCTTCAATCTATCTTTGATTTCAATTTTTGATCTGTATCTTAGATTTACCGAGAGATTGTGGATACGAGTAGATCACTCAAGGTAGAAGGATTTGCATCACTCCTCGAGAGAGGGTGACATGAATCTTCCGGATTGGAGTCAATTCCAATAGTGGGGTTCATCGCTTTAAGCAAGCTTGGGGGTTTCGACTGATCGAGAGGTCTTAATCGATCAACCTAAGTTTAGTCGAGAGTGTATTCTCGAGAGAGGCTCTTTTGTATTTTGAGAACCTCCACAATTGAAGTAGATAATTTAGAAGTTTGCAATTTATGAAAGTTTATTTTATTTCAAAGGGAGTCTAGCTCGAGTGCTATCCTTTAGTCCTTTATTTTCTTTTAGCTTTACTTAATCTTTTTATCTACTCATAAAATAATATTAATTTGTGTGAGTACAAGTAGTCAACAAGCTCCGAGTCTAATACGGCACTTGATCCTATACTCTAGAACGATATGTACACTTGCCGATTCGATTTAGAATTACGCTCTAGCGTGAATTTTACTCATCAGTTATCGAGGTGTTTACGTTGATTTCTTGTGAGGTCTCAAGTTAAATTTCATATGAGATTGATTTATCCAAGTTCAAAATAAAGCCTGAGATTGATTTCTGAGTAGCCCGTCAATCATTACTTATTACAGCAATGTAATTTATCCATGCTTTGATATTGTGCATGTTAAAAAAAATTTCTGCTTAACTGATCTACATGTTAAGCTTCTCCTATTGATCCATGGGAATGATGCTAAAATTTTAAACTAGGAGACCTGCATCTTTATAAATGTCAAGTCATCACGTAAAATGTCAAAATGTGTAAAAAACAAGCTTTATACTCCGCTTTGATAATTATGGGCAAAATATGTTACAAAATTTAATATATACACTCAAGCTTTTTTCCCTAAAAAAGCTTGAGCTTATATATTCCAAACTTATATATATATATATATATATATATATATATATATATATATATATATATATATATATATATATATATATATATATATATATATATATATATCTTATATATAAGGGAATATAGATATTTGGAGGCACACCAAAGATTCAATGTTGTCCATTGGATTATGAGAGAGGACATGAGAGGAGAATTGGGAAAGAGAGGAGGGAGAGGGGAGAGAGGGGGCGGGATAGAGGAGAGAGAGAGGGGAGTGATAGAGAGAGAGGGAGAGAGGGAGAGAGAAAGTGTAACAGTCCAAATTTCTGAAACAGGAATTTTTGGGTGACACGGCCTGGGACACGGGCGTGTCCCAGGGCGTGTCAAAGGACACGGCCTGCGACACGGGCGTGTCGCAGGGCGTGTCGAGGTTGTGTCGACGGTCGGGCTTTGTCTCGACGATTTTTCGCCCGACGATGTGTCGAGAGGAGGCACACGGCCCAGGACACAGGCGTGTCCAAGGCCGTGTCGCGTGCTCGACGATTTTTACTCGACGATCGTCGAGTGTCGAGACGTGAGTGTCGAGTGTCGAGAAGTTGCACACGGCCTGTGACACGGGCGTGTCACAGGGCGTGTCAAATCGGGTCGACGAACTCAGCCCGCCGAAGGATTTCGACAGGGCGTGTCTTTGTGCCGTGTCAGGGCACACGGCCTGGGACACGGGCGTGTCACAGGTCGTGTGAAGTCTCAGGATGATTTGAGATTTTTTTCGCCCAGGCACACGGCCACAGACACGGGCGTGTTCGAAGGCGTGTTGGTGACACGGCCCATGACACGGGCGTGTTCCATGGGCGTGTCACTGGTTTGGATAAGTCGGTTGACCACCGCTTGAGGCACACGGTCTGGCACACGGCCGTGTCCGGTCAAAATCTGTATTTTTGGCAAAATCGTGGCCGTCCATTCCTTCAGCTGGGATCCAAGGGCTGAAGTCTCTTCCTCTTTTTCCTAAAGGCCGAAATCAGAGAAATGATTATCATTTCCTTGGCCTTAATCTTTCTTCAAGTTAAGAGAGAAAGAGAGAGAGAAAGGAGGAGGAAGAGGAAAGGGGGCTGCTGCTGGTGGTGCTGCGGTTTACCGACAAGAGTTCCGAAGCCGGCGTTGCGGAGGAAACGATCTTGCGAGTCTTGCAAGCTAGCTTTGAGTCCATGGCACCAAAGCGGTCGTCAAAGGTAACGACTCTTCTTCCTAGCCATGTGAAGGCTTCTTTTTGGCATAGCTTTGTGATTTCCCCCACCAAGAGGTGGCTGATTTTGGAAATCTTTGGGTGGATGCTTGAAATCCCCTTTGTAGCATATAGATCCGGAAATGAAGTACGGAATAGGCATGCTGTGTGAAGCTCATCTGGACAGGTTGGTCTGGATTGGTGATGTTGCATACGAACCGGAGAAGACTCCGTGATAACGTGTAGGTTAAGGAGTCTGCGAGTCATACCTGCGAAAAGGAGTAGCAGGAAGTACTGGGGTGGTAGCCCAGGAAAAATAGCCATGTGATGTTTTTGGGTCCAACCTGTGAATGAGGCACAGGAAGTACTGGTGTGACCAGAAAATGCCCTTTTGTGATGCTTGATGTCGTAGGGTGTCCACCTGTGAAGCGAGTAACAGGAAGTACTAGCATGATAGCCAGGAAAGACCCCTGACATTTGTGCTTGTGCGGTGTCCACCTGTGAAGAGAGTCACAGGAAGTACTGGGAGGCCCGGGAAAGACCCGCTGTTGTGCTAAGGAAATGGGTATCGAGATATGCCCAGGCTTGAATGCCAGGAACAGGATTGGTGAGACTGACCCGCGCCTTTGATATAGCCATGAGTACGCTGTACTCGGAGAAGGTAAGGCGATTTGAGCAACGGGGGGTGGAGGATCCGACCTGCGCTATGTCCATCCGACGTGAGACCAAAAGGTGCGGTCTGTTGGAGCGCATAACAAGAGTCTTCGGCCTGCGCGTCATGACACAATGAGGGGCTACGGGCCATCTCGGTGTAGGAAGACTAACTCCGGCTGCACGCCATGGAGTAAATGCTCAAGAGATTTACCGTTGGGTGATGACCCTGATACGGTGGTGGGCAAGAGATTTGCCAGAACACCAAGAATGTGCCCTGAGTGCACGGACCGTTGGGCCGGGTGGTGAACGGTTGTGATGGCTTGTGTGCGTGAAAGCACATTTTAGTGATATATATATATTGTCATCCTTGTGATTTGCTATGCCTGCAGGGAAGAATACCGCTGCCCCGAGAGAAGGGGTAGGGTCGTTATAATTTGGTCAGCTGAACGTTGGCCGTTGCTTTTGTTTGCCACCGTTGGGTGGATTGTCCCTATACAGGTGCGGGAGAGCCGAGCGGGACGCATAGAGGTTGATGTTCCTGCTGCTTTTGCTGCTACTGCTGCTAGCCCTCGAAGGCTATCTGTGTTGTTGTGCGTTTTCTTTTATTGTGGCCGGCCTGCGCGCCAATTTGTTTAGGCCACTGTTTGATAGCCCTGTAAGGCCATAAGGCCAACACTTTGTACTTATTGTAAGACATTCCTATATGGTATAAAATGTGGAGTTTTATGTTTGGACATTCATGATGAGTTCAAGTTGTAGTTTAGGCTTCCGCTAGAATGATTTGTGATAGGTGCGATGCGCTACTCTGGTATCATCCTGTACCTTCACCGCCTGTTTTGTGATATATACTGTGGGGCCCCGACCGGACCTTCTAGAATATACCATATGAACGGATGAGGTTGTTACAGAAAGATAAATAAATTAATTTTTATAAAATTTGCAAAATTTTATAAAATAAAAAATATGAATAGTATTCATATTTTTTTGGTCATTTCAACTACTCATATGTATATGTTTTGAAAAAAAAGATTTTGGGTGCGTTCGCAGCATGCTCATATGTGGGCGCAACCCGCAGTGACGCATCGAGCACGAGTGAAGTCCGTGCGCAGGCGGGCGAATTCTGTGCGCAAACGGTGAAGCCCGCCTATATGCGGCCGAAGGCCGCCCGAGAGCTTCGAGCACGGGCGTAGCTCATGAGAATAAGCTCGTATATATATATATATATATATATATATATATATATATATATATATATATATATATATATATATATATATATATATATATATAATATTATATCTATATTAATAAGGATTTTTAGGCAGGTGTCGTCGGTCACGACGAATTCCCGATAAAACCCTCCCACCGCTTCGTTCTGTAAGCCCCGCATACACCGACGATTTTAGGCTACTTTGTTTTGCTGTTCGTCGCTGATTCCGCCGCGTCCCGCAGTTGCCGATACGTGCCCACTCCGCCCTCTACCGCCGCTGCATGAAGAGGCAACGATGTGGGATGAGAGGAACAGGTCGCGCTGTACTCTCCAAAATGCCCCGCATAGACCGGCGTTTCCACGGTTTCCTTCCCTGTTCCTCCGTGATTCTGCTGCGTTCCGCACCCGTCGATACGTGTCCGCTCCGCGTTCTACCGCCGCTGCATATACCCTCACTCGCGTGTCCTCTTCCTCTCATCCCAAACCCTTGCTTCTTCATGTCTGCCTCTGCACAACGTTTCCTGTAGCTGCACTTCACGTACCGGCGCAATCATCTCCGCCGTTACCTCCGCTAGGCCTCCGAACATCATCAGCACCACCTCTATTTCACAGTAAGTCTGTATCTTAATTTCGTATATGTTTTCACCTTCCGTTCAGGTTTTGATTTTTTTGGTTTTTATTTTGTATGCTTTCGTTTTTGTTGGATATCTTTTTTCATCTCCTATGAGTTCTCACATTGTTTCTCATGCTATCAGTCATATTCATCCTCCGTCACTTTTCGTCTGCTCGACACAGCATCTGTCGCCGCAATCGTCTCCGCCGTTACCTCAACTAGGGCTCCAAACAGCATCAGTAGGACTTCCCCGGCATATTGCCAGAGAGCCCACTCCATCCGAGAGGAGCTGAGAGCCGCTGCCCAGTTCCTCTCCGCCATCAAAAACCCCTTTACTCACGCTTTTGCTGCTACTTCACCGACCCATAACATCCTCATAGCTGCTCCCTTATTCAGGATTGCTTGCAACACACATGACTCTTCCACCACACGTTGATTCCTCCAACAGGTTCTCTCACTTCTACTCAAGAATTTTATATCGCCTATTGCAAAGCTTATTTCACTTAATTAGGATGTTACCCTTAATGGTAATTAATCTGAATGGTACTGCCTGTATATTTGATATGAATTTTTTATTTAAATTCTTTGCTTTCCACTGCAATGGAAGGGTTAACTTCTTATGATAGAGCATCAGAGTTAGATGTGTGACAACAACTTATTTTTCTTTATCAACTATAAAAATTTCTGTATTGAAGTAGGCTTCAAATAAGATTAACGTAGAAAATTCCTATTTTGTAAACACGCAAACATATAGCTTCTCAGATGAGGTTGCATCAGCTTTTGCATTGGACTATTTTTTTTAAACCTGACAATGCCTAAATGCTCTGCTCCCATAGCCAAAGATGCACCATCTAGGAAGTATTGTGAACAGCCAAAGTTGGAGCACCAACTTTGGCAATGTTACCTAAACTGTAACAATTTTTGTTTTGAAGTCGGCTTCAAATAAGGTTAACTTACAAAATTCCTATTTTGTAAACACTCAAACATAGAGCTTCTCAGCTGAGGTTGCATCAGCTTTTGCATTGGACTATTTTTTTTTAAACCTGACAATGCCTAAATGCTCTGCTCCCATAGCCAAAGATGCACCATCTAGGAAGTATTGTGAACAGTTAAAGTTGGAGCACCAACTTTGGCATGTGTACCTACGCATCACAGGCGAGGCAACATAATTACACACTGCTATTGATCGGAAATGAAAATTTATTTTCCTGCTAACAATATTCACTGTAAAAACTCTATGCCATAGTTGCAAGAGGCCCTTCTTCAGCTGTGTTTGATCTATTGTCCAAATGGCCCGGTTTCTTATTACTGCATTTCTGTTTTTATTACAACGACAACTGAAATATGGTAAATATGGTTTATGTTTTAAATTCCCACACCCCTGCACATATGGTCAATTGTATGGCTACACCACGTCTAAATTGTCGGACACAGTTTCTCAAAACGTTTGGATGCAGTTTCGACAACATGCAATCCTGTGCTTCTCATGTTTCATATAGCATGATCGGTATTCGAATCATGATAATTTTCTTTTCGACAAACATTCTTCTCAATATCAACTTCAATGATAACATTTCTGTGCTACAATCATGATCAATTCACCCAATGTTCCTCAAATCAGCATGCTACAACACTGGAGTGTATTATACATATATAGCATAGTTACTATTAACTACTCAATACTTAAGTAATTAACTGATGAGTTCATCAAATAAATGATGAAACATGTTATATTTTTACAATCATTTTAAATACATATTTATCTATATTTTCGTATCATATGAGAAAATCAGCAGGGACAGGGTCATCTGCACAGGGATGTGCGAGCTGCAGAAGCGTCGTTGCGCCGGGACACTATCAAGGCGGGGCTACTATCGCGTAGGGCACGGGGGCTCCCTGTGCCTTGGATCGTGCGACACTGACCGTCGGGCCGGCGATGGACATGCCGATACGACCATCTTGACATGGGGTAAGCCCCTCCTCCGTGCTCAAAGGCAGCCGACGCTTCAAACAGGAGCGACGGCCACTGAGACGCTGGCAAAGCACATACAAAGTCGCAACAAACCCGCTTGGATGCGGCCGAAGGCCTCCCGAGAGCATCGAGCATGGGCGTAGCCCGTGCGAAGATGCTCGTATATATAAAGCAAAGACAATAACAACTTGGTGTAACATTTGGGCTGCCTATAATACCCTCCCCAATACATTCTTTATTTCAAAATATTACACTTTTTTGGTCATTTCTTAATTCCCACTCATTTTTCCCACCAAATATTTTCAGACCCTATCAATGTATCACGGGTTTCAAAGACTCCACTCTCGGTTTCTTCACGTCAACAGACACCTCCTCAACTTTTTTGTGCCTCTACCTCGCCAAGGTGAGAAAATGGAAGAAAAGACTGTGTCGAGAGGTCGATGCCTGCACTAACTCTCTCTTTAGGTTGCTATCTTGCCCTAACTCTCTCCACGACATCGGAACCAACGCTCCTCTCGCTTCACGGGTATGAGTTTCCCTTTACCCGCACAGCTACATTTCCATCTCCTTCTGTCTTCTTTCAACATTATTAATCTGAGTTTTGTTCTTCACGATCCATGGACAGACCTTCGCGCTTATGGCAAAAATCTTCGCTTAGCGGCTTAGGGCAAAGACGTCCTCATCGACTGCTGGTGTTGCGACAGGTTTTTTATTTCTCACTGTCATCCTTCCGGCTGGATACTCATCTCCAAAAGAGACTTCCAGGTTCTTCCATTGCACATTTACGATTCCATTATATTTTGGACTTTTAGAAGATGAGGTGTTGACTTTTCATTCTTTTATTTATCACATGATTTTTTATTTCTTCTCTTTTACTTTCCCTCCCGTGATTTTTAAGTTTTTACAAACCATATATGATTTCACCTGTTAATCCACCGACAACATAAAGCCTAATTATATTTCATTCTGTTTTTTACTCTTTACCAAGCAGAGAAGCCCTGCAGGTTAGTAGGAACTTTCCTAGGTTCACAAAGTATGAAATTTTATTTTAGAAATGACCAAGAGTGATTTATTATGAGGAAATTTTAATTTCTTTTCTTAATTCAAATTGTTTTGATAGTTATATTTTTTTGTTAACCGTCTCCTTTTAGATGTACAAAAGCAAGAAGCTAGATGATTCTAGGTAACGCTGTAACAGAGATCCACCATTTCTTAAAGTATATTTTACTCATCAACATATATGATATTTCCGATTAGCCATTAAAGCCATAAACAACTTATAATGTTCAATTTAATGTATTTCAAATAATCTTGATGATTTCTTACAATTACTATTTCATCACGCAAAGTGTTTTTAGCTTACTAATTTAAGATCGTGAAGCTGGGTCCCCCGTGCAAGATAGGGTTTGATTATCCAAATAAACAAATTTTAGAATCTTCTCTATGTATCTTACTAATTTCAGATTATCAAGATAAGGTCTGATTCAGAATTTTTTTATTGATTTTAGAATTGTTTACTGAATCTCTGCATCCTTTCGAATCTCTAACTATTGAAATTTTTCTCATAAATGGATATCTTATTTTTTTCTACTAATAATCATCTATTTTTGCTTTGGCATCGCCATAGCACCTCTGTTTATTTATTCGTTTTTCTGGGGTCAAATATCTCTACCAACACATCAAGAATTCAAGCATTTCGCCTCGCCAGCTACTACCCAGGTATAACCGTAGAGATTGGGATTTTAATTATATTTTTTTGTACACATGGCACTGGGTATTTCGACAGGGCAATGCTTTTTGGTCTTTTCTTGCTCTCCCACCGAAAGAGAGCACTCTCCGTCGCCTCCTCCAACAAAGGACGACAAGGTATCCTCCCGCAGTAAAGGATACCAAAGTTACCTCTGCCAGCAAAGGACAACAAGCAAGCCCACAGCTTTCTCCAGCCCTGCACACTACCGTCATTTTCTTGACAGAGCCCCGCCAAAAGCACCACAACTTTCCTCTATAATGCCTCACCTCAAGGGCTCTTCCTTCATCGTGATTTCTTCTGGCAAGTTTCTCCTTCTGGCAAACTCCCTTTCCCGGCAAGCTCATTTGCAAGACCAATATCATCTTCCATGTCCAATGTTGGTACTCACAACCAATGCTATTTCCCTCGATCAATGTCGCCGCCTATTACCATTATGACTAAGTTTGCACATAACACTTACTACCAAAGATTTTGAGATAGCCCAGATTTAGTTTTCTGCCATTCAAGATCTCATAGGGAGTCATCTTGTGGCTTTTGGCGATAGAGGCCCTGTTGAGGACATAACATGCAGTATTTACTGCCTCAGCACAGAAATATTCTAGGAGAGATGTGTCGCATAACAGGGTTCTTCCAGCCTCTATGAGAGTTTTATTTTTCCTCTCAACAATCTCATTTTGCTGGGGTGTTCTCAGAGAAGAAAATTCTTGATGAATCCCTTGCTCTTCACAGAACTCTGTCATGCCTTCAGATTGGAAGTGGAAGATGACATTGATCGGAGGCAACGACATTGATCGGGGGAAGTGACACTGGTTGTCGGAACCAACATTGGACATGGAAAACGACATTGGTCTTGCAAAGGAGCTTGCCGGGAAAGGGAGCTTTCCAGAAGAAGAAACTTGCCAGAAGAAATCACGATGGAGGAGGAGATCTTGAGGTGATGTATTATAGAGGAAAGTTATGATGCTTTCGACGTGGCTCTATCAAGAAAACAATGGTAGCGTGCAGGGCTGGAGAAAGCATGAGGCTTTCAGGCAGAGGAAGTTAGAAATTGCTTGTGTCTTATCTAACACACTGATAGAAAGGCAGAGAGGGACAGTGGATGTACCCAAAATCTGGGGAACCACTATAAATTGCTTGTGTCTTCTGTGAGTATCTTGAAAGCCTAAGTAAACAAATCACAACTTATATCTATGAGAACAACTTCTAAAAAGAAATTAAAAAGATCTATTCACCCCCCCTCTATGTGTTTAGCTGACCTTGAAAACAAAGACTTTCAGTGATATCAGAAGGAGGTTGCTCAAAAAAGGACTTAACAGTCTGAATAGATCTTCAAGGTCAGTAAAAAAATTATCCTTATGGGTTCAGGAGTGAACTATAAGGAGCTGGGTGCCATGAAGCTTTCAATCTACAGGAAGGAAGGATTTGGCAACTGGAAGGAGAGGGTTAGTCTGTTCATGGAAGCAGCTGATCTTAGGATCTTTATTACTGTCAAGGAGGGACCTTTCATCCCCATGAAAGTGTCAGTTCTGAATGCAAATGATCAGACACCAATGACTTATGCAGAGATGATAAAGGATGAAATAATCCTTTCCACCATGGACAAGAGGGCTCAGAATATTATTATCAGTGTTATTGATGATTCTACCCTTCAGAATCTGATCCACTTCCCAACTACAAAGGAGATATTGGACACACTAGTGATCTACATTGAGGGGACAGAGGAAGTTAGAAATGATAGGAAGTTCATGCTCAACCAGGAGTATGAGGCTTTCAGGCAGTCCAAAGGAGACAACATAGCCACCTATTATGGAAAGTTCTTTAGGATTGTGAATGAGTTGAATAGCTATGGGAGGGTCTTCAGTCATTATGAGCTCAATGACAAGTTCCTAAGATATCTTACTAGAGACTGGGACACAAAGACATGTGCCATCAGAGAGGTGGCAAAGCTAGGGGATACTCCACCTTACACCTTATTTGGAAAGCTGTTGTCATATGAGATACAACTATCTGTCAGGAAAGAAGAGGAAACCAATAGCAAGTCCCAGGATAGAGAGAATTCTATGACATTCAAAGCTGAGGCCATAAGGAGAAGCAGGAGAAAGACTCCATCTCCACCAAGGAGGGATGTTGAGTCTGACTCAGATGACTCAGAGACAAGCACATCAGACTGCCACATGTCTGATGAAGACTTTGTTTTCTTCTCCAGACAATTCCAAAAGTTCATGAAGAAGAAGCATTGGAAGAGCAGGCCTTCTCCTCCTCTCACCATAGGAAGAAATCCTCTAAGGAGGACATGTATGGTTCTAAACCCGGTAAATAGATTTCTATTAATGTTATCTGCTACTGCTGCAGCAAGCCAGGGCATGTTATTGTCAACTGCCCAGTAAAGAGAAGAGAGGATGGAGAGAAGAAGCACCACCATCAGCACAAGCGAAAGAAAGAAAAGTCCTTTGTGGATAAGAAGGAGAAGAGCTGGACAGATAGTGAGTCATCCTCTTCAGAATCTGAACAAGAAGAGAAAGCCTATTTTGGGCTAGCTGTTGTTGTAGAAGATGAAGACTATCATGCTGTCAGGATAGAACTCAGGGCCCCTCTATCACAACCAGATAGTGATTTAGAGGTGGATGAAGATAAAGAAGGAGACAGTTGCCGTTATGGACTAATGACCATGACAGATGAGGAATGTAGCCAGGATCAGCCTAGTCCAGTCAAGGTACATTCTTAGTCAAATCACTCCACTAAAACTGGTTATGAAACTAGTCCTGATTCAGAGGCATCTCCATCCTGTGATGAAGATGGGTCTGAATCAGAAGAAGATGTCAATTCTATTATTAACAAGTATAGTGTCTTATTGAATGCTTTCAAAAAAAGCAAGTTGCTGGCTAAGAAGCAGGCTAAGGAGATTTCTTCTCTTCAGCTTGCTGCTTCCCAGCTTGCAGACTCAGCTTCTCTACTGAATCTGAAAATGAGGGAAATTAGTGAATTAGAAACTATTTCCTTCATCTAGATAGGCACCATAGAGTACTAGGAAAATCGAATAAGTGACCTGGAAGTATTTCTCGAGGGAGAAAAGGATAGTGGCTGGCTACTCCAAGCCCAACTCAGTACTGCCCTTGATATATTCCTTCTCCTCCCAAAATGGCAAAAAGGGGTTGGGATTCAAGGGACCTACAAGAGTTGCAAATCCTAAAGGAAAGGGCAAAGCACCAGTATAGCCACTAGCCTCCAACCCTCCTGTTCCATTTAAGAGAGTATTGTTATCTTCAAACAGGTATGACCAAGAAAGCATATGTGGTCATTAGATGAAAGGTAGATCCACCAAAGAGAACAAAGATGTTCACCATTTTGGTGGAAGATATAATATGGGTATAAGTGCCTTCAAGGCCCCCCATGAGGAAATCCAAATGGCCCATCATGAACCATTTGTGTTTGGTGCACCAGCCCCTACACTAAAGAACAAGACAACTGCCTGTTCTCAGGATCTCCCAACCCAAAATCAGACCAAGAGAAAGTGTGTCAGCATGCTTGACTTGGGCATATCTGAGGCCATCAAGAGTATGTTTTCTGGAAAGAAGACTACTGCTGGTAGAGCTCAAGATATTCCAAGTACTTCTATTATCATACACACCCCAAGTCAGATAGTGGCTGGAAGATACAAGAATAAGACTGTTGTTATACCTTCTGGATAGAGAGCTGCTGTCAACACAGCCACAAGACCAGCTCTAAAGAGAAAGTACAATATACATGAGAGTTGGTGTTATGGCAAGGTGGGCCACTTTGCTATTGATTGTTGACATAATCCTAGTATGCCAAGAGTAAGAGAGAGCTTACCTGTCAGAAGATCTGGAGGTAGGCAGGTTCATTATCAGACTAACTTACACCTAGGACCTAATAAGAATTGGGGTCCTAAGGTTAATTGATTTATGTCTTGCATGTTAGTCCAAGTGGCATACCCTTATATGATACTTGGACAGTGGATGTTTCAGGCACATGACTGGAACAAGGAGCATTCTAAAGGACTACACTCTAGTAAAGAATAGACCCAAAGTCATATTTGGTGGTTCAGATAACGGAGTGACTAAAGGGTATGGTAAGATAAAAATGGCATAATCACTATCACACATGTAGATTATGTGGAAGGTTTGCAACACAATCTCATAAGCATAAGCTAACTATGTAATCTTGGCTATGACATTTCATTCCTCAAGGATGAGTGCTAAATTAGAAGGTCAAGTGACCAAGGGGTCATCTTGACAGACACTAGGACAAGAAATGTTTATTGTCTTAACTTTTTATGTGAAAGCAAGGACTCTCTTATTTGCCTAATTGCAAATGAGAAAGTCTCATATTGTGTCCAATGGCATAAGAGGCTGGCTCATTTGAAATACAAGAACATAGCCAAGCTCTTTAATGATGAGCTAGTTAGGAATGGTCCCAAGTTCAAATGCACTAAGGAGGGTATCTGCTTTGCATGCCAGAAGGGCAAATAAACCAAGACCTCCTTCAAGAGCATTGGGGTCAAAGACTCAGTGAGATGCTTATACCTCCTGCATATGGACTTTTTTGGTCATATGCCAGTTAAAAGTCTAGGTAGGAAACTCTACACTCTTGTGGTTGTTGATGACTTTTCTAGATTTGCTTGGGTGTTTTTTCTTAGGAAGAAATATGAAACCCCTGATGTCTTCAAGACATTTGTCAAGCAAATTCAGAATGAATTTGACAGTACTGTGGTCAAAATTAGAAGTGACCATGAGACTAAATTTCAGTCTGAATGCATGACAAGGTTCTGTGAAGAGAAAGGGATTCATCAAGAATTCACCTTGTACAACCTCGTATCCGGCGAGTGGGGTCGGTAGGACCCAAACCGTCTGGATCCAGCAGTCCAAGTCCTCAGCGAGCCCCCATGGGGCCATAGCTCGGCAGCCCCTGAGTCGCCCAGGAGGGGTGGAGCTTCTAGGGGCGATTAGGGCGGTAGGACTCATATTTGCCTCAGGCGAGCTCGGCAAGCGGTAGGCGAGTAGGGCAAGCTGGGCCCGTACTTGCCAAAGTTCGGGAGGAGGCGGCTAGCACCAGCTCCATCGAGCACTCGCCTCCCCAGGCGAGTAGAGGTCTCAGGGACTACTCGCCCATTCATCTGTGATGCTTTTTACCATTTTGCCCCCGCTGGCCTGCCCATAGCCTTTTAAAACAGCGGAGTTACGTTGTTGGCCGGCCAACCTGGACTGCACATAACTGTTTGGAACAGCGGAGGTTGGCTATTTGCAGGATGTTTTCAGAAATCTATAAATAAGACCCAAGGGGCACCTCAGAAGGCATGCTTACTTGCCCCCCAATCTTCTAGTGCTTTCTGAGGTATCCTTAGCTCGACATTTGACTAAGGGAGGGAAGCACTCTAAAATTTTCCAGGTATGTGGTGGAACCTCCACGTCGAGCCCTTGGGTCAGTTCCCTTTTCTTTTGCTTTGTTATTTTGCTTATAGGAGAGAAATAAGTGTGCGATCACCCCTTCCCCAAGGGTGAATTCCACAAGAGACCGAATTTTTAGTTTCAACATTTTGGTGCAGTGAGCGTGGAGAGTGGTCAACACAGAAAATCTTCGACGAGCTCGATGATGGGAGGATCAGGACAAGGCTCAGACAGGTCCGACTCGCCATCCCATCCCCCTCTCGCCACGGTGGGGATGTTCTAAGAATTCAGGCAGGAGGTGCTCGGCCTCGTCAGGTTCGCACTCGGCGTGTGTGTCGAGTGCTCGACTCCAGCAACACATGTACTCACGGTCCCGGCCCCTGTCGGGGACTCTCCCAGCAGGCGAGCTAGGAAGGAAGTTGCAGAGGAGGGGAGAGGGTGCGAGCTCCCCGGGCTCGGCGAGTGGGGGCCGGTTCAGCGAGGTGGGGGTGTGAGACCCTCCGGCTCGCCCAGCAGGAGGATTCAGCCCCTTCAGCGAGTTGGTTTCTTCTGCCCCAATTCCAGATGGGTTCAGGGAGCCAAAAATGTCTTACTATACCGGGAAGGGAGACCCGGTCCAACACGTCCAGTGGTTTGAGGACGTGGTCTCTGTTGGGAATTGTGCCCTATAATGTTCCTCAGGATTTGAAGAGGTACCACCAATCATGTTAAGAGGCATAATGTATTTAATATGTGCATTAGTTCATGCATGCAGGCCATCCTTGACTGGACAGGTGAACAAAAAGAGTACGATAGAAGTCAGAAAATTTGACTAAGGCAAAAGCCTTGAGACCGCTGAGACAGCTGAGACAATTGAGAAGAATGTCTCAGCATAACCGCTGAGACAATGCTAGCAGAAATTCTCTAAGTACAGAAGCGTTGAGTGATGCGGGTTCATTCAATGCTTCTAATGAAGAAGGAAGCGTTGAGATAGTTGAGAAGAAATCGCTGAGACAGGAGATAATCTCAGCTGTGAAGAAGAAAGCGTTGAGACAGTTGAGAAGAAACCGCTGAGACAGGAGATAGTCTCAGCTGTGAAGAAGAAAGCGTTGAGACAGTTGAGAAGAAACCGCTGAGATATGAGATAGTCTCAGTTGTGAAGAAGAAACCCCTGAGACAGCTGAGAAAGAACCACTGAGACAAAGCCAGCAGAAATTCTCTAAGTCCAGAAGAGTTGAGTGACGCAGGTTCACTCAATGCTTCTAATGAAGAGTCAAATCAGCAGGCGTTGAGTGACTTAATGTAACACCCCCATCTATCGCATGACATATAACAGAAGGTCCAGCTGGAACCCGACGCCATATACCACAGACAGTCGGAAGGGATACTAAATGAATAAACAAACCAACCAACTACGACTACTCGTCCTAATCACAGGGCATTCTAGCGGAAGATTTTAAAGTTGAAAGAACCCAAAATTAAATCCATCAATATGAATGTCCACAGCTACAACAACAGGAATGAAACCCCAAATACACAGAAACGGGTACATGGCTTTATGTCCTTACAAATGTTCACATAAATAAGAGTGTTTTACATACATCGGCTCGCAGGCCGGCCCCACATGAAAAATATAAAAACATCTATTCTACGGCCTTCTAGGGCCAGCACAGCAACATGGGCTCCAGCCCGCTATTTGGCGCTCGGCTCCGCAGCACCTGCAAGCACATACCACCGCACGGTGGCAAATAAAGCAACGGTCAGCTAAAAGCCGACCAAATTATAACGACCCCGCCCCTTACTCGGGACGGCGGTGCTCTTTTCCTGCATAATATTAGCCCAACAATATATATATAGCGCAATTATAATTCGCCACAGGTGTAGGCTCGCACGGCCAAACACCCCGTGCACTCAGGGCACATTCATGGTGAACCCTGACCCGTCAGTGCATTCACCACCACCCCCAGGATGGCAACAACATGTGAGCATTTAGCCTTTCTGACCACCGTCTAAGGCTCCGACTATGCCAATGGCCAGTCCCCGTCTTCGGGTCTCTCGCACCGAACCACATAGCCTAGGTCCAATTCCACTTGCCCGTTGCTCACGCCGCATGTTCAATTTAAGTCCTTTGCGCGGGCCAAGCTTCTCTCGGATCCCAAATTTTTCCAAAACAATCTCATAACCCAGTTATGATCAAGGCCGGTTCCCAGACCGCCAAGTTAGCAGAACACGTTTCCGCTCAGTTTTCCGGGTGCGCCTTGAAGCTAACCTCCAAGGATCCCTGCTGCAATCTACCGCGTAGAAACCCGAAAAATCCAAAGCACGGAGTCTTCTCCGACAAAACCACATCAAATGCAACATCACCGATCTAGACAAAACACGTCCCGGTAGGCTTCACACACAATGCCTATGCCCGTACTTACGATTTCGGGCTCTATATGCAACACAAGGGGGACTATTCCCGTCAACCCCAAGGAACACCACGCACTCACCGCATACTCGCGGGAGCGGGGTTCCCTATGCAAAAGAAAGAGCTTCAAACGCTCAAGTTGAGAATCGTTACCCTTGTAGTCCGTTTTGGCGCCATGGAAAAACTATGCGGTTAGATCTCTTCGCAATGACCTTCCCTCCACGGATCCGCTCTCCGATTACGAAACGGTGCTCCGATGCTCCGCCGGCGGCCGGAAACCTCCTTCTTCTTCCTCTTCTCTCTCACTTTGGAAGGGGAGAACTTTGGAGAGAAAATGGGGAATTAACCCCCTATTCCCGGCCTTAACAGAGCAGGATTTCATCTGGGCCGTCGGATCCTAATTAAAGAAAACGAACGGCTCGGATCTGCCCAAAATTCTCCAGACCTAGGCCGAACACGGCTTGGCACACGGCCGTGTCCCAGGCCGTGTGCCTCGATCCAGGCACGATCGTCGAACTGAGAAACGCACACGGGCCAAGACACGCCCGTGTCGGGTTCCTCGACACGCCCGTGTTCGTGGGCGTGTCACGCATAACCGCCACGGCAACGGACACGACCCATCAGGACACGGGTAGGGACACGGGTTGGCACACGCCCGTGTCGGATGACACGCCCGTGTCATCCGACCGTGTTTCTGGCCGTGTCCTTCTCGGGTTGAAAACGGCCAAAAATCACCAGCCAGACACGGCCTTGGACACGCCCGTGTCCTAGGCCGTGTACCCCTACAGGCACCAAAACCCTTTTTTTTCGCGACCGACTCGCATACAACTTTCGGGGCGTTACAAATCTCCCCAACTTAAGGAATTTCGTCCCGAAATTAAGCAAAGGTACACAAAAGCTAAATGATACATGAGTGGAATAACTCGGGGTATTCCTCCAACATAGCCTGCTCTCGCTCCCAAGAAAGCTCCTCACGTCCGCAATTATCCCAACGGACTTTAACCATTCAGACCTCCTTGTTGCGGAGTCGTTTGACTGCAACATCTTCAATTCGTACTGGCTTGACCCTTGTTGTTAACTCATAATCAACCGGTACCTGATTGTCCATAACGATCTGCGAAGACTCTTGCACTGCCTTACGCAACACCGATACGTGGAATACGTCATGCAGCCCACTCAACTCCGTCGACAGCTTTAATCTATACGCCGCCTCGCCAACACGCTCCAGGATTTCAAATGGTCCAAGGTATCTCGGACTCAGCTTCTTCAAGCGTCGAACCCTCGATACACCCTTGAACGGCTTGATCTTTAAATATACCATGTCGCCAACGTTGAACTCCACTTTTCTATGTTTGGCGTTGTCGTATTTTGACTGTCTATCCTGAGCAATCTTCAGCCTTTCCTGAATTGTCCGTATCACTGAAGTGGCATCTTCCACCGCTTGACGTTTATACAGCTTTGATTCGCCTGCCTCCAACCAAGATAACGGCGTACGACACTTCCTCCCGTACAAGGCTTCGAAAGGTGCCATTCCAATACTTGCCTGAAAACTGTTGTTGTACGCAAACTCCACCATGTAAAGGCAGGAAACCAAACCTATCCTACTTCAGGATCTTTTGTTGTAAGTGCTTTATACTTAACAATGGAAAGTCTTACTTGACTAAGTTTGCTGCCAAGTCCCAAGAGGGAATTTTTGTTGGGTACAACAACAACAGTAAGACTTATATAGTCTACAACTTGTCTACACAAGTTGTTGAAGAGTCTGTACATGTAGTATTTGATGAAACTAGACTTATTAACAATGAGTTGTCTAGTAGTATGTGCAGCCCCATAGGTATAACAAAGAAGATGGACAAGCTCACAATAGAAGAAGAACCTACTGCAAGACAGCATGTAGAAGACAGTGGCTGTTGTCCAGGGGGAGTACTACATGTACCTAATGCAGATGAAGTACAAGGTGTACAGCAAGATGAAGAAGTTGAAGAGGTTCAACCTGAAGTCAGGATGCCTCCAGCCAATAGGCATCTTAGAGATCATCCAGCTGAACAAATCATTGGTGATCTAAGACAAGAGGTACAAACAAGGAGCAGAAACCTGAATGCAGCAATATACTCCAGTTTCCTATCCCAAGTTGAACCAAAGAAGTTTGAAGAAGCCATCCTAGACCCTCATTGGATTGAGGCAATGCAAGAAGAACTCAATTAGTTCAAGAGATGCAAGGTCTGGGAGCTTGTTCCTAAACCTAAAGACCACAACATAATTGGAACCAAATGGATCTATAGGAACAAGATGAATGAACAAGGAGTCATCATTAAGAACAAAGCAAGATTGGTTGCTAAAGGATATAGGCAGGAAGAAGGTATTGATTTTGATCAAACCTTTGCTCCAGTAGCCAGACTGGAAGCAATAAGGATGTTCCTGGCCTATGCAACCTTTCAAGGATTTAAAGTTTACCAAATGGATGTCAAGTCAGCATTTCTGAATGGTAATCTTAAAGAGGAAGTCTATGTGGAACAGCCATCAGGTTTTGTTGATTCAACTCTACCTAATCATGTCTATAGACTTAGGAAAGTATTATATGGGTTAAAGCAAGCCCCTAGGGCTTGATATGAAACCCTGTCTAGTTTCCTCATTGAGAATAAGTTCACAAGGGGGAAAATAGACAAAACTCTATTTCTTAGGGAATCTAGAGGCAAAGTAATACTAGTCCAAATATATGTAGATGACATTATATTTGGGTCTACTGAAAGCAGCCTTTGCAAAAAGTTTGCAAAACTAATGCAAGGTCAATTTGAGATGAGTAGTATGAGAGAGCTAAAGTTCTTCTTGGGTCTCCAAGTAAGACAGACTGAGATGAATTATCCATATGCCAGCCCAAGTTCACCCTAGAACTCATAAGGAAGTATGGTATGGATTCATCCAGTATCATGAAGACTCCTATGTGATCAAGTATGTCTCTTAGCAAGGATGATGCAGGGAAACCTGTAAATGAAACCTTGTATAGAGGGATAATTGGCTCCCTATTATATTTGACTGCAAGTAAACCAGATATCATGTATGCTACATGTGTCTGTGCAAGGTATCAAGCCTGCCCTAAAGAGTCTCATTTGACAGCAGTCAAAAGGATATTGAGATATCTAAAGGGCACTCTTTATCTAGGCCTCTGGTACCCTAGGAATGGGGATTTTGAACTAACAGGTTATTCAGATGCAGACTTTGCAGGATGCAAAGAAGACAGAAAAAGCACTACTGGAACCTGTCAATTCCTAGGTGAAAGACTGATTTCTTGGAGTAGCAAAAAGCAGACAAGTGTGGCTATCTCCACTGCAGAATCAGAATATGTGCCTGCAGGAAGTTGCTGTGCTCAACTTCTGTGGATACAACATCAGCTTGAGGACTATGGAATTCAGGTAAGTAGAACTCCACTCTTTTGCGATTTTACAAGTGCTATTTCAATTGCACAAAATCCTGTTTCCCATAGTAGAACTAAACATATTGAAATAAAATATCATTTTCTTAGGGAGCATGTAGAGAAAGAGGATATTTTACTGGAATATGTTAATACTGATAATCAACTAGCTGATATGTATACTAAGCCCTTAGAAGAAACTAAGTTCAATAGGTTTAAAATTGAACTAGGTATGATAAACTTGGAGTAAGTTTATAGAATTGGAAATGGCTAAGTAAAAAGGTGTCGACACACAGAGATTTCTGTGTCGACACAGAATAGTGGTGTCGACACTTCAGGAAAAAGGTGTCGACACATCTAGGAAGTTGGTGTCGGCACTTCAGAATATTAGTGTCGACACATGACAAGTAGGTGTCGACACATCCAAGGTGGTGTCGACACTTAGGTTTTACTCAGAATTGTCTAAGTAAAGTCTCGACTAAATGTCGAGTTCAGTGGTGTCGACACATAAACAAGTGTCGACACATATAATCTGTTGACTAAACTTGTGTCGACACGTAGGTGTCGAGACATTATAAGTCAGTGTCGACACTTATCGACAGTGTCGACACAATTTAAGTTAGCTGTCCGCCTTTTCATCTTCAAACATAGAAAGATATAAATAGGATTTTGCCTTAGTTTGTCGACACACTTTCAAAAGTTTCGAGACCAAAACTTGTGTGTCGACACCTCTCTTCTCTCCAGTCAAATTCTTCAAACCCTAATGGCGCCAAAGCTTGAGGAGAACGTCAACGAAGGGTATGAGCTGGTGCGCGACGCATTTGGTGATGCAGACCCGAAGATCAAGACTGTGATAACCCTAGTCACAAACTCAGGGTTAGAATATCTTGTTTCTGAGCCTACTAAAATCTGGAAGAAAGAGGTACTGGAATTCCTCAATGGAGCTGAAGTGGACGAATCTGGATACAAGATCAAATCCAGAGTTCATGGTGCAAAGGTTAAGGTTTCACCAAAAAGTCTGAGAAAGGTACTTCAGTTGCCAAGAACTAAAGAAGAAGATGAAGTTACAGCTTCCAGGTCCAGAAATGCATTGGCATGGTGTGGACTGGATGCTAAGATGAAAATTGGTTCAGTCTTTAATAGAAAGGGCATGAACAGTCAGGGGAAATTTCTATCAGAAATTGTTGGGAAAGTGATATTGAGCAAACCTGGAGGACATGATAGGGTATTTGCCCATATGTTCTGCATTATGACCAGGATAATATTCAATCTGAACACTGACTGGTCTGTAGTGATCTTTGAGAAGATCAAGGAAAGCCTGAAGAAGCCCAACTTGGGCAGGATCTTAAGTCTATACCTTGCTGGAAGTATTCCAGAGGTAATGAGTCAAGCTGCTGGTAGTAAAATCAACCACATGAGAAGAATGGACATGAGAATCTTCTCAAGATGGGACAGAGTATTGACAAAGGAGATGCCTACTCTTGAGAAAGAAACCCCACACAAGAAGAAGAAGAAGAAAGCTGCTCCAGTGGCTTAGGTTCCAACTAGCAGCTCTGAAAGTGAAGAGCAAGTTATTTTCTCACCTGATGAGAATGAAGAAGAGACTGTTGAGAAGTCTACTGCTCAACAAGAAGTTGCTGAGAGGCAGGGGGAGCTACCACCAACTAGCCCCTTACACAAGGATCACATCCAGGGGGAGCCATTAGTTGTGGAAGAACCCACTCCTCTGGAAAGTGAGCAAGCTACTAACATCATTCTAGAGGTAATCACTGAGCTTAATGCTTTAGATTTTCTTTTAGAGGATACTGATTTGTCTGATGTTTATCAGCAACCACAGATTCATAGTCAAGTCCCAGATGTTGTCATGGAAGACACATCTGTTGAAGTTCAAGTTGTATCTGATCCAGTGGTAGATGAGCCCAGAATTTCTCCAGCTCATTCTCCACAAGAGTATACCATGGAAGATTTATTTCTAAATCTGGATCAAGAAGATTTTGACAAGGATACTGCTGCTGCTGAAGAGGAGAATGCTCCAGTTGAGGGGGAGCAAATGCCAATTCATGAAGAACCTGCAAGGCTAGAGACTGAGAAGGCACCAGATGTGCAGAAGGAGATTCCCCCTAGCCCTAAGGAGAGGGTAGAAATTGCTAGCTCCTCAGCTTCTGAAGATGAGGAGGCAGCAAGAGTTAAGAAGAAGAAATTTCAAGTATTCAAGAGAAGAAGCCAAAGTTATAAGAAGGCTCTCCAAACTGTTACTCCTCAGCCTATATCACAGCCAGCTCCAACTGTTGATTATAGTGCTTTAATGGTTGCAATGCAAATTAAACTTGATGAGCACATGCAGGCAATTGAGAAGTATGTGGATGAAGGGCAGAAATCATTGCAGTTTGATCTGGCGCAGGATATAAAGTCCATAAGATTTGAGATGAATCTCAATAAGAAAGAGATGACAGACTGCTTCCACAAGGGAGAGAATGCAGTAGTGTACTTGACTACACATCAGGAGAAGATAAAGGCTCAAGTAGATGACATTGCACAAAAGCAAGGGTATGTACTGGAAAATCAGCTCAGAATGAATGATAACTTAACTGCTTCTCATAATGCAATTGTCACAGAAATGAAAAACATAGCTACTGGACTGACAGCTTCTACTGCTACTGCTAAGGCAGATTTTGATAAAGTACTGCAAGAGAGCTTAATTGAAGTTACAACTGCTATTCAAGACTCTCAGAAGCTGATCTCTGAAAAACTCCAAAGGTTAAGACCTTTCTACAAGGATGAATTCAATTATCTAAATGCCCAAATCAGATTTCAAAAAGATGATTTAAGGGATCACATAGTAAGAGAAGTCATAAAGGGGGAGAGGGTCTTAGTCAAAGCTGGCTCTGACCATGCAAAATGGGTTTCTAATTCCATCAGAGTCACTCTTGGTTATCCTCCTCTTTGTGATGATGATAATGTAGCAGAATCTGGAATTAACCCTGCATATCTTGGAGGTGAGCAACCAGAAGTAGCTCAAGTGATCTATCCTCCACCATATTTTGATATGATTCATGCTGATATTCAGACCATGTATAGTCCACCTGATGGTACTCAGAAGGTTATTCTAGAAAAGGTGGTTCAGCCTGTCTCTGAAGCTTTACAGGAAGCTATCTTGAAAGAGCAAGCAGAAGAAGAAACTAGATTGTCAAAGAAGAGGTTCAAGGAGCAAGCTGAACAAAGACCTGACTTTGAGCAGTGGAGCCCCACCTCTAGGAACATTATTTTGACTGCATGAAAAGCTGCAAAAGATAACATCCATGACAGGAATAAATGGTTTTCTGAGGCTGAATGGAGAAAGCATGAGTCAAGGCAAGAGGCTATAGTCCAATACAGAAGAAAGGCCAAGATGGAAAAGCTACCTCCTACTGCTCAGGAGCCTAGCAAGTACTTTCCCAAGCCTTATCATTATTTTGAAAGGCAAAATATTAAGGCTGAGAAACTTAAGAAGAAGGAGCTGAAAGGAAAGAAGCCTGCTGAAACTGAAGATGCTGAAGCTCCTATGCAAGCAAGGATAAAATCTGGAAAATGGATAGTGATCAAAGATGCTGATCAAGAATAGCATAGAAATTTTCTTAAGTTTACCTTGTAATCTTTTATTGATAAACATTCTTGTAAACTTTTGGAAAATGTATATGACAAGCTGTTAAGAACAATGAGATGTGTGATAAATTTGCTATGTGATAAATTTATTTCATAATTGTTCTGTAATGCTATCTATGTGTACATGTTTGTGTTAAAAGTAGCGAATAGAAAAGAACAAACGGATAGACTTTTGAATAATTGAAATTTTATTATCCAAAAAAGTATCTATTACAAAGGTATGCCCTCCTTTATATAGAATGGATGAGAGATGAGAGAATACAAATAAGAGATGTGGGACTATAATTTACAGGACTAAGCGGACTATACAAAACAAACCGCACAAGCCGCGCGGTTAGACAGCAGGGCTAACCGCACGGCTACCGCCAGAGAGGAAGAGAGACTGCCAGGGTAGACCGCCAGACCGCCCGGTCTCCAAGCCGGCTGAGACAAACCGCCAGACCGCGCGGTCTTCAACCCGCCAAGACAAACCGCCAGACCGCCCGGTCACCAACTTCAACACTCCCCCTCAAGCCGGAGCATATATATCGATCATGCCCAGCTTGTCGCAGATGTGAAAAAAGGAAGCGGACACCGGCTTGGTGAAGACATCTGCCAACTCGTTGTCAGAAGTGACAAATGGAGTGCAAATCTTTTTCTTCAATATTTCTTCTCGAATAAAATGACAGTCGACTTCTATGTGTTTTGTTCTCTCATGAAAGACCGGATTTTTGGAAATGTGTATCGCGACCTTATTGTCACAGAACATAGGAAGAGGATAGTTGTAAACCTCTCCTAAGTCAAGCATGAGAGCCCGCAACCACTTCAACTCACATGTAGTCGATGCCATGCTGCGATATTCCGCCTCTGCACTAGACCTGGAAACTACAGACTGTTTCTTGCTCTTCCAACTCACAAGATTGCCTCCAACAAATGTGCAGAAACCTGAAGTCGATTTGCGGTCCCCTTTGTCATCCGCATAGCTTGAATCAGAGTACGCTTCAACCCTAAGGTGACCATTTTTCTGAAATAGGAGTCCTTTCCCTGGAGCAGCTTTAATATACTCTAATATCCTCAGAGCAGATTGTAGATGACACTCCCTCGGAGCTTGCATGAACTGGCTCACCTTGCCAACAACGTAAGAGATGTCGGGTCTGGTTACCGTGAGATATATGAGCTTGCCCACTAGATGCCGGTATCTCGTAAGATCAGAGAGAAGAGGTGAGTCATTTGTCCAAGTTTTGTCTTCTCCAACAGCCATAGGACAACGTGCAGGTTTAGCACCAGTCAGTCCTGCCTCCTTTAAAAGGTCAAGAGCATACTTCCGTCTACAGAAATACCATCCTTGCTTACAACATGACCCAGGAAGGACACCTGAGGTAGCCAGAACTCACATTTGCTCAACTTCGCATATAACTTATGCTCCCTCAGGGTCGACAAAACCAAATGCAAATGTAGAGTATGCTCCTCAACATTGCGGGAATACACCAAGACATCATTTATAAACACAATAACAAATTGGTACAAGAAATCCTTAAACACCCTATTCATCAAATCCATGAAAGTAGAGGGTGCATTGGTTAAACCGAAAGACATCACCAAAAACTCATAATGTCCATGCTGCGAACGGAAAGCGGTTCGGGGAATATCTGCCCCATGAATTCTCAACTGGTGGTAGCCTGAACAAAGATCGATCTTTGAAAATACCGAGCTACCACACAACTGATCGAACAGATAATCAATCCTCGGCAGGGGATATCTATTATTAATGGTTACCTTGTTCAATTCCCTATAATCGATGCAAAGCCTCATCGATCCATCTTTCTTCTTTACGAACAAAATTGGAGCACCCCATGGAGAAGGACTTGGTCTAATAAAACCACATCTCAACAACTCATCGAGCTGAGTACGCAACTCATCCAACTTACATGGAGCCATACGGTATGGTGCCTTAGTGATCGGGCGAGTACCTGGCTCGAGGTCTATCATAAACTCCACCTCTCTCTCAGGAGGAAGTCCTGGAAGACTATCAGGAAAGACATCTGGAAACTCTCGCACCAGCGAGACGTCCTCAAGACGTGACATAACAAAAGCTGTTTCCAGAGCCGTCAGAGAAATAAGATACGCCTCGCAACCAGACTTTAAAGCTCGATAAGCACGTACCGTAGAAATAAGGAGGGAACCCTTGCCTTGAGAACCATAGACACTCATAGGTTGACCATTGTCCATCTTGAAGTCCAGCCTCTTAGCCTTGCATTGGATGACTACATCATACTTGGACAGCCAATCCATGCACAAAATCACATCAAAGTCTGCTAGATCCAATACCATCAGATCTGCAAAAGCTAGAAAATCGCCTAGACAAATAGGGCATCTCTGAATTCCTCGACTTGATATCACCAGATCTCCAGAGGGAAGCTTGACGTTGAAGGAATCTTCTAATTGATCCACGTTTAAACGATGCTTATCTACAAAACTCCGCGCCACGAAAGAATGAGTGGAACCCGAATCAAAAAGGACGCATGACCACCTATTCTTCACCTTAAACTACCCTAAAACGTAGCATTCATAACAAACGAACGATAACTAGGGCATCAACGATAAATAAAAAGGATAAATTAAACTGGGGCTAACCTTATATCACTTGCGTAGATGTTTGAGCTTCCTCGATGGTCACCACATTTAGCTTTCATTTCCCTTTGTCCTGGTTTGGTGGTGGCGGCAGAGCTCGAAGCCGGGCAGGCTCTAGTGGGGACTGAACTTGGGGGCATGAAGTCTTCAGGTGCCCCTTCTGCCCGCACTGGAAGCAAGTCTTTTCCTTCAACCAGCAACGACTCTCATCATGACCCTTCCTTGAACAGAATGCACACACCAGCTCTCCCTTAGGTGCGCCTTGGATGGCGAGCACCCGTTGCTGCTTCTGAGTAGCAGCCCTTTTGAAGTACTTTTCGTAAGGGTGGCCAGATCGACCACAAAAGCTACAAGTCTCTCCACTTTTCTTTTTCGAAGAAGGGTCAGTTGCCCTAGAACTTATATCCTCAACACCTTTCCTCTTATCTTTCCTCACCGCAGCAGCTCGATTCTTGGCATTTTCAATCGCCTCAACCTTCAGTGGGGCTTCCGCTGCATCAACATGAACTTCTGCCCTATAGGCGCATGCCAACTGTTGGACATCGCTTCTTAGTCCACCAAGGAAACGTTTCACTCTACCCTCCTCCGAAGCTAACAAATCGGGAGCAAATCTGCTCAACTTGCTAAACTCAATCTCGTATTCGCTCACCGAGAGTTGTCTCTGCTTCATATGCAGGAAGTTATTCATAAGACGGTCCTGCTCCACCAAGGGTAGAAACTTTTTCAGCAACATCTTCTTAAAAGACTCCCAGGAACAACCTTCCTTCAGACTCTTCCTTTCACGAATCCACCAACTCTTTGTCAGGCCCTTTAACTGATATGCTGCAATCATTACCTTCTGGGCTTCTAGAATCCCGGAATATGAAAACATCTCTTTGATGGAGATGATCCAATCATCTAAGATCATGAAGTCGGCACTCTCGTCATAGGTGGGAGGTCCCAACCATTAGAAGTGCGATATGAAATTCATTTCTGGTGGTATCGTCACGGAGGCACCAAAGGAGCAGGGGTATTGGGCACAGCTTGGCCCAAGGCAGGATCTTGCACTATGGGTTGCTGCGCGGGAGCGACAGACAACAAAGACTCAATTTGCGATTGCATCGCAACTACTTGTCTTGACAGAGCCTCGTTGCTCTGACGCATACTCTCAATAATCGCCTCACTCTGCGCTCCTGATGACTCACCCTCCGACTGGGGAGTCGACCTCGTCGCAATACGCTTAGCTGGCATTTCTAAAAGAAAACAAACAAACACTCAATCAAAATCCTAGATTACGACTAGGGCAAACAAAACTAGTTCAGAACATACTTAAAAGACACTTGCTTATGCTGCAACTTGCTCTAGGGTTTTATAATGATGATGTCCTACTTAGGATGATATCCTATCATCCTATTGACTCATGTGCCTATGATATGAATGCATGGATTCTTTACTCTTATTTAAAATCATGTGTACATATGTCATCATGTAAATCTTTAGCTTGACATGTTGTGCTTATGTTAGGTTATACTATGTATGCAGTGTTATGCATCCTAAAAAGGCCTTAATGCATATTATGAGCGGCGTACACATGAAATGTTTTGCATCCCATACTGCATAACATTGCATGCAACGAAAAAGAAAACGTGCTAATGAGAATTCATGTGGTGAGGTTATGCATCCCATACTACATAATCCTCACATGTTGCCACCTATGATGGATCTTTATACAAACACATATTATGCATCACATACTACATAATATGTCTCGTATACTTCTAATCATGCTTATAAGTGTAGTGTTCATGCTTCAGCCAAGACGTACTGATGATGCATCGGTGTGTGTATGATATGACACTAAACAATTAACACCAACAAGGGAAGGTTGCCCGACCAATTGTCAAGCAACCTGACTCTGATACCAACTGTCACAACCCGCATTTTCCCAATAATTAAGATATATCAAAGTAAGGTAAAAATACGCATCGTGATGCCACGCCGTGCATGGGATAACTGCAGACGCTCAGACAAGTTTCCACACTCTATAGTTTTAAAAGAAGAACATATGTTATTATGAATGAAATCCAATTTAATTTGAGAAGATAGTCGTATCCCTCGGCTTAGTGGATTATCTAGTCCACTATTCAAAATATAGTTATACGCTTGTGGAAGATACTTGTTTAAATTGACTCTAACATCCTACATGAGTATTGTAAGACCCCTTTTTTTTTCTTTTTAAAACACCGGGGTCTTAGGCCAGAACCGCCGCTTTGCCGTGACACCTTCGCACCCGGGAAGGTCATCACTACAAAACACCGATCCTGCCGGCCAAATCGATCGCAACTGTAGCAAAATAGTAAAGCAAGTCCACAGAAATCACACATATATGTAAATAATCTCCACGAAGGGAGTGTCCACAGATACAACAAAAATATAAGTCTTGGGCTCATGCCCAGTACATCATGTCCTCACTACAAATCTCTCAATGCGGAAGCAAATACTATAACTAATAATGATCAGGACTCACAGTCCCTGTCGTCTGAACTCCGGAACTAGACTGCCCGATCTCCTAGCGTGCCGACCTCCGACGCTGCTCCTCCATGCTGGGCTCCGTGGTCCCCTAAAATGATGTGGTTCGAAAACCGTTAGTTTAAAAGACTAAGTCCTATCATCCCCATCCCTTCCCCCATGGCCCCTAGGCACCGAGCGGAGATGAAAGGGGAGAACTTGAAGGTGGAGAGTAATCAAGAAACAGATGGCAGCAGACCTATGCTAGTAATTTTTATAATACATGTGGCAGTAAAGTAAAGTATGAAAAATAACCTTAACTTATACGGAACATATAAGCAAGAGATCTTTTACAGGGCTCCCATCGTATAAAAAGTCACATACCAATTTATACGTTGGGGTGTCAGTTAATAACATCAATAAATATATAAAGAATTTAACCTTAATTTATAAACTTGCCCACACAAGCTTATAGACCAAGGGGTCATTTTGCAGGGCCTATTGTATAAGCGTCCCATACCACTTATACAATATGTGACAAGGGTTTTATGCTATGATTATGCTATGACATGCAAGTGGGTTATGATGCGATCATGCAAGTGCAACTCACCCACTCGACTCTGTGTACACATATCTTTAGTTCCCCCTTTCTGGAGCCGAACCTCCCACGATACCTCCGTAGTGGCAAACGGAAGCGGTGGGTTGGGCCTCGCCCACCTCTAAACCGGTAATTGCACTACCAGTCAGACTTATTGTACGCCTCAACGCTGGTGCACAGAGTGGAGCGCCTGCGTACTCTTACCGGCTGGCGCACCGGACTTTTATTTGGCCAAGTGCTAAACCACACTTACCGAGTCAACGTATTGGCGTCGGTGCATCGACCCTCCAATACCGTGGACCCACCACCTTATATTTTATGCACATGCAACCTTATGTATCGGCAACCGAGCCAAGGCTCCCCGGACCAACCCGTCCGTCACAAACAACAACCGAGCCAAAGCTCGCCGGGCCAACCTGCCCATCACCAGAACACTACCGAACCAAAGCTCTTCGGACTAACTTGTCCGTCACAAGAACAACAACCGAGCCAAGGCTCGCCGGGCCAACCTGCCCATCACCAAAACCACTACCGAGCCAAAGCTCGCCGGACTAACCCGTCCTTCACAAGTAACAACCGAGCCAAAGCTCGTCGGGCCAACCTGCCCATCATAAAATCCACTGGGCCCAGTGCCCGAGTGACCCAACCTAACACCTCGAGACATCGAGGTGAGTGAAGGTGAAACCCTAGTTATTTTACACCTCCTCTCCACGGGGAAGACGATCTTTCGTCGATCCCGAGCACCACCTAACTCTAACCAATCCAACACTCTACCATCATATCTTCCAATGGTGAACATATTTTTATCTATCCAAACCAGCCAACCACTAATTCCTAACTCATGTGCTCAAATAATACTCCAACATGGTTTCTGCAGTTTTTACTATATGCAGACCACTTAAGCTATATGACTCGTAAAATGGGAGGTACACCAAATAATCATCCAGTACCCCTATGATAATTATTAGAGGGCTATAATGACATTTTTAGCATAAATCCAGAAATTCATAATTTTCCTAATTTGTCTGATAATTTATTTATTTATTCTAGTAGCCAAAAAGCACAAGTTTGAACATGAAGTACCAATTTCAGACAAGATAATATTCCACTAAATTTATGTTAATTACAAAATGAATAAGCAACTCTAAAGCCAAAGTATTCCATCAGCAAGGTTTAAGCCTTTAATTTTATTTTCAAATATATCCCATAATAAATCATTTTAAGAGATATGTACAGCAATAATACTTTCAATAATTCAAATAAAATCCAAGTATGATTATAAGGACATATAAATTCTTTAGATCAAGTTTCACAATTTATCATTGAATAATAAAGTCTATACTTGATTTTCTCATAAAATTCTAAGTTAATGGGTTAATGCACAACGTATACCAATTTTCCCTCTAAAACTTTTAACTAAATTCCCACATGAGCATAATGAACTAGAAACACTACTTATCAAGTTTCATAATTTTTCATCAAGTATTGAGCTCTATAAAAATTATTTAGCATGTTCCCAAAGTTATGAACTTGTGAAGTAGATACCATAACTATGTATTCAAAAATTCTATTAAAATTCATCGATGATCAATATGGTCTAAAACTACCTCTGCCAAACTTACATGACCTTTCAATGAGCAGGGGGATCATAATAGTCAAATTATTAATTAGGGCAATCCCAACTGTTACACATGAAGTGCTAAAAATATTGGTCCAAAATTCCCAACTAAATTACCAGAGGCTCAATATATCCTTATGCCCACACTACCAAAATTTCATTATATTTTAAGGAGTTTTGCTAACATATTTTAGCACTACAAGTTTTATGCCCTAAGCTAGGGTTAGGGTTTTGTGGGCCCTACCCTTTTCAAAATCCTCTAAGATTTTTACCAGAGGGTTTTATCTATCCTAGGACCCTTCATAAAAAATTTCAAGTTCATCCAAGGTGTTTAGAACCCATACCCTTCACAAGGCACAAAGGTCCTTCCTTAGGGTTTGGCCTAGGATCTTAGGGCAAATCAATTCCAATCTACCCCACATTCCATGGGGAGGTGCTAAATGCCATACCAAGTTAGTGGCCCAAATTTCAGCCTCTGTTGAGGTGATTTGGCCACTCAAAATCAAAAGTGCACTTTTTGACCAAAATACCATCATTAAGGTAAAGTTAGGGTTGAGTCAATACCTATTCAAAACACATCCAAATGAGGTGAAACTTTATACAGAGACATAGCATGAGTCCAGGGACCACTCACCAAAATTTGACAGGGTTTGGAGGTCATTAGACCACATAATTAAATTACCTTATTATTATTAAATAATTTCCAAAACTATATAGAAATATTCCCCAAAAATTCCCATTTTTGGGCAGAACCTAGATATGGTCTAATGTGACTCCCTACCAAAATATCAAATCCTTTGAGCCAAAGATGAAGTGGGGGCACTCAGTTTATTTCTGCCTAGTCCTAGGTGTAGGCCCCACCAAAATGGGTGCCCTAGTCCAACCTGAGGTCCAAATGGGTTCAAATCAATTTTGAATTAAAGTAGACACTAAGGGCTACAAAGTGCATGTTGGTGACTTTTTCATCAGAGGGGCTTAAGTATTTTTAAAATTCAAAATTATTAAATAGAAGTAGTGTGACAGAAATTAAATAATCAGAATTTTAAATCCTATAGTTTAGAATCATTTCCCGCACAAATCTTTTCGCAATATAGACGGAATCCTATCGTCTTCTAGCTCCAGCCGACGGCTGCGATTCGTCCCACCTGGAGCTCCTTCCAAACGCCACCGCCGGCGATCCGGCCACCTCCCCGGCCAGCCACCGCCACCACCACCTCCGTTGAGGTGGTGGCCGTCGCCAGGCGGCGGCACAGCCGCCGGAGAGCCATATTCCGGCGATCCCGTGAAGTGGATTTCCATGGAAAAACCAGGAAAAATTGAACTTGGATCGGGCTCAATTGAGCCCGAACCTTGACCCTAATGATTCCTATGAACTATCCATGGAAGGAGTGGAGGAGGACCTTGCTCGGCGGCTGTAGCCTTGCCGATCGCCGGGAAGCCATTTTGGTGGTGGTGGTGGTCGGATTTCTGCAACAGCACTGTGAACTCCCTTGGCTCCTTCAGGTAAATGGTGGAACTGACTCCTTGGAGTCCAATGAAGCTTTTAAGAACAAGAAATGGGGTGTTAGGTGGGGAAATCTTGCATTGCCATTATTGGCTTTAGTCAACAATGGCGGCCATGGTAGGTAGCGGGGAAAGCTGGCTCCAGCCTGTCAAGGAGTAGCTGGTTGGATTGGGGATGCAGTCCTGGTCTTAAAGCAATAAATGGGAGGTTCGAGAAGGGGAAGGAGGAGCCCAAAGTCTCCTCCATTATCTCTTTCACTCTCTCTCTTCCCTTAGGTGGACTTTTTCTCTCTCCTTCATACCAGGCTGAATTGACTCCTACCTAACCCTATGACAGCCCACATGTTTATTTCATCCACAAAAACATGGTTAGCCCAAGTGAATTGGGCTTGAGCTTGAGTTAGCCATTTGGGCTAGCTTGACCCAAACCTAGTCTAGGGTTGACCTAGGTCAATTTGGTCTTTGAGGTTGGCCCTAATCGGTCCTTGGTGACCCATTGGCCTCCCCTAAGGTCTAGGTGGGGTTGTCTTGGCCCTTTGGAGGTCACTTGACCCTTAAGCATGGTACCTTGATTACTTTAGGGCTAGAGTTGACTTTGGTCAACTTAGCCTTTTTGATTGGTCCCAATGGGTCCTTGGTGACCCATTGGCCTCTCACTAGGGTTATGAAGGTATGTGTGGGGTCCACTTGGCTAAGGGAACTTTAATTGGCCCTTGTGCAGGTCAGTTTGACCCATTTAGGGTTAGAGTTGACTCTGGTCATCCTAGTTCCTTCTGTGGGCCCCAATGGGTCCTAGGTGACCTATTGGCCTCACTCTAGGTTTAGGAGGGCTTGGGTGGGGTCCACTTGGCTAAGGTAACTTCAATTGGCTCTTGTGCAGGTCAGTTTGACCCAATGTAGGTTAGGTTGACCCATTTAGGGTTAGAGTTGACTTTGGTCAACTTAACCCTTTGGGCTGCCCTCCTTGGGTCCTTAGTGACCCATTGACCTCACTTTAGGTCTAGGAAGTCCTTTGTAGGGTTAGTTTGGCTTACCAGGGCACAATGACCTTAGTTAGGGCACCTTGCCCAATTTAGGTCTATAGTGGTTCTAAGTCAACTTGGGCACCCTGGGTTGACTTCAATGGACCCTTGGGGATCTAATGGACCCTACAATGGGTTGATGAGACCATGTTGGGGTCTTGTAGTCTTGGTGAAGCCCCATGATCATCTTAAACAAGAGTTCAGAAATTTACTATTTGCAGACCATAGTGGTCTCACCCACATTCTTAGGTTTTCTTGGTCTTCTTGGGCTTCCTAGGGTTTTGTCATGACCTAGTCATGACCAAAATCACTCTTGGTGGTCTAGTTGGAAATGAGATGTTACAAATCCCAATAAACAAAGCAAAGATTTCGTCTCCGAAATCAAGGTTAAGCCTACGAGAATTTTTATCGAAGAAAATGAAACTTGTAACATCCCATAAGAAGTGAAAGATTACATCTCGACGTCATGTTTGCTAAGTGGGGTTTAAAGGGAAACCTAAATCTATGACCAATTCGCCCAATTGGCAAAGCCAAGACCCCAATAAACAAAAGATTAGTCTCTACTCTTCCTAGAGCAGCCCTACTAGTTTAAAACAGGAAAGTAAATTGAACATCTTGAGAGGTTGTGAGGTATACCTGACTGAACAACTCTGGATACTTTTGTCGCATCAGGTCCTGCGGTTCCCAGGTATGCTCCTTCTGGCCGTGGTTTCTCCACAGAACCTTGACTAACTGAACCTTCTTGCGACGCAAGATCCGTACTAGTTTGTCATCGATCCGAACCAGCTCCAAGTGAACTGACTGGTCTGAAGCTACCAGTGCATCTGTGGTCGAAATCTGCTGATCCGGGCGTAGTAGAGCCCTCCTAAGCGAAGATATATGGAACACATCGCGTAAACCTGCCAGTTTCGGTGGCAACTCTAGCCTGTAAGCTAGGGGTCCGATCCGCTCCAGGATCCTGTAAAGGCCCATATACCTAGGACTGAGCTTCTTTTTTCGACCACGTACTCGTGAAACTCCGTGCATGGGCCGAATCTTCAAGAAAACCCGGTCTCCCACCTGAAACTCTACCTGACGGTGTCGGGCGTCGTAGTACTTAGCCTGTCGGCTCTGTTCTTCCAACATCCTGTCTCGTATCAGTCTCACCTGAGCTTCGGTGTCTTCGACAAAATCCGATCCCAACGCCTTCGGATCCTCGTCCTGAACCCATGAAAGCGGAATCCTACATCCCCTTCCATACAAGACTTCATAAGGAGTCATCCCTATGCTGGACTGGTAGCTGTTGTTGTAGGAGAACTCGACCAGTGGTAAAAGCTTCTCCCAAGGTTCGTTCTGATCCAGAATGCATAACCTTAGGAGATCCTCCAATGTCTGGTTGGTTCGCTCTGTTTGCCCATCCGTCTGGGGATGAAATGATGTGCTGAAGGTCAGTCGCGAACCTAAATAAGCCTGCACGGATCTCCACTCCCTGGATGTGAACCGACCATTCCGATCTGACACGATCGTCCTGGGCACCCCGTGGTAACGAATGATCTGCTCTACGAATCTCCGCACTAGTACCCCAACCGAGTCATCTTTCCTGATTGGAATGAATCTGGCCACCTTCGTCAGCCGATCGACGATGACCCAAATCGAATCATTTCATGTCCGTGATCGGGGAAGGCCATGAATTAAATCCATCGCAATGTCCTCAAATTTCCACTCAGGCACCGGAAGTGGCTGAAGCAATCCCGCGGGGTTTCTGCACTCCGCCTTCACTAGCTGACAAGCCTCGCAATGTGTCACGAAGTATGTAATGTCCTTCTTCATCCCCGGCCAGAACATCATCTTCTTCAAATCTGTCGTCATCTTGGTGATCCCCGGGTGTATAAAATATCTGCTATAATGTGCTTCCGCCATGATGTCCCCCCGAACCTGACCTCCTGCGGGTATATAGACCCTGCCTCTGAAATATAGCAATCCGTCCCTCAGTGAATAATCTCCCGTCGAACCCTCCCTCAAGGCTTGGAATATCGGCTCTGCCCAAGCATCTGTCTTCTATCCGTCCCGGACGCGGTCCCGAATATTATCTATGGCAACCATCGTTGCTAGATATTCCATGTACAACTCTGGATCATTCTCGGATACTAGGGATATCTGCATATATCTGAAAGACCGGACTAGCTCCATGGACATCAGTTGTGGTCCCTTCACTGAGGTATCTCCTCTCCGGCTCAGAGCATCTGCCACCACGTTCGCCTTGCCGGGATGGTAGTGCATGGTGTACTGGTAATCCGACAGGAACTCCACCCAACGTCTCTGTCTGATGTTGAGTTCCTTCTGTGTGTCCACATATCTCAAATTCTTGTGATCGGAGAAGATGTCACAGTGAACCCCGTAGAGGTAATGTCGCCAAATCTTCAGAGCAAAGATCACTGCACCCATCTCCAGATCATGCACCAGATAGTTCTTCTCATGTATCTTCAGCTGTCGGGAGGCGTAGGTTATTACGTGCCCATTCTGCATCAGAACGGCACCCATCCCCTGGTAGGAGGCGTCTGTGTACACCTGGAATCCCTCCCTTCCCGACGGAAGAGCGAGAATGGGAGCCGAGGTAAGCCGACCTTTCAACTCCACAAAGGCCGCCTCGCACTGTGGTGTCCAAATGAAAGAGGATTCCTTCTTCGTCAGGGATGTAAGAGGGAGTGCAATCCGGGAGAATCCTTCGACGAACTTCCGGTAATATCCAGCAAGTCCCAGTAAGCTCCGTACATCTGTGGCTGTCTTCAACGGTGGTCAATCCTGAACTGCCCGAATCTTGGCCGGGTCTATTGCCAACCCTGCACCGCTGATGATATGACCTAAGAAGGCCACCTCATTTAGCCAAAACTGGCATTTGCTGAACTTCACATACAGTTGGTGTTCCCGTAGCCTCTGTAGAGTCAAAGTCAGGTGATGTGTATGCTCTTCCTCTGTCCTTGAGTAGATGAGGATGTCGTCAATAAATACGATGACGAATACATCCAAATACTCCTCGAATACCCTATTCATGAGGCTTATAAATGCTGACGGCGCATTAGTGAGCCCGAATGGCATCACTGTAAACTCGAACAGTCTGTACCTACTACTGAAGGCGGTCTTTGGAATGTCCTCCTCTCGAATCCGTAGCTGGTAATAGCCTGACCTCAAATCAAGTTTCGAGAAGAAATGCGCTCCTTCCAGTTGGTCGAACAACTCGTCGATCTGTGGCAGTGGGTATGTATTCCGGACCGTCAATCTGTTCAGCGCTCGATAATCAATACACAAGCGGAAACTTCCGTCCTTCTTCTTGACAAATAGCACCGGGGCTCCCCACGGCGAAGAGCTTGGCCGGACAAACCCTGCCTCTACTAGTTCCTGCAACTGAATTCGGAACTCTGCCGACTCTTTCGGGGCCATCCGGTAAGGGGCCCTAGATGCCGGCTTGGCCCCCGACATAAGCTGTATCTAGAAGTCCTGCTCTCGGTGCGGAGGTAGTCCTGGCAGTTTCTCTGGAAAGACGTCAGCGAAATCTCGCACCATCGGGATGTCTGCCACAGACTCCTTGGCCTCCGCCATCTCAAATAGAATCTGATAAACCTCCTCTCCCTGCAGATGGGCCTTAACGACCTGTACTGAAGATAAGAGTATACAAGAGGCAGGTCTTATACCTTCGATGATAATGACAGAGTCCCCGTGCCTCATGGTGATCCTCTTTGCTTGGCAATCAATCTGGGCATGGTTCCAGTGCAACCATGTCATGCCCAGGATCAGCTCGAAGACTGACATCCTTAGGATCGTTGCCGATACTTCGAATGACTTTCCGCCAATCTCCGCCTCCATGTTGCAGTGGGCAGAGGTGAGTATCTCCGATCCGTCGGGTAGACACACCCTCCTCATCAGGCCTGTGAACCGCTCCACTCCTTCCAGCCCTTCCAGGAAGGCCTCCGACACAAACGAGTGCGAGACACCCGTGTCGAACAATGTATAGGAGGGATTGCCGCTGATGAAGACTATACCTGGGGCGTTTAAATGTCTTAGTATTTTATAACGAGTTTTCTTTCCTATTTATTCTACCTAGTGCAGTTCTACAAATTGGGCAACTGAGAAAGGGAATTCTATTTAAACAATTAAACATCTAGGCGTACCTGCTATGACCTGCTCTGGGTTCCGAGGCTGCGCCAGGTCCAAAGCATACACATCCTCTCTTTCTTGTCTACGATCCCCTCCCTGGTATCCACGTCCTCAGCCACGACCTCGGCCTCCAAAATATTGTGCTGGCTGGGCAGCCGGTGGTGCTGGTGGGGGTGCCCCCCTCATGGGGCAGTTCCTCCTGATGTGCCCCACCTGATGGCAATTGATGCATTCTGGCGGGGGATATGCCATTCCCCCGGGTCTCTGTCCCTCCCGTGTCTGAAGAGGTGGTGGAGCCACCACCACTGGCTCCCTTGTCTCCTATCTTGCCTCCTGACGAGGTTGGTCCTCGACCCTCCTCCCGTCCGTGATACGGGCTCGTCTCTGATCGTTCCTTAATCCTCGACCCTGATCCTCCGTTGGCCGTTTCCGGCACCGAGTAGCTTGCCAATCAGCCTCTATCCTTTTTGCCATCTCTAGTATCCGGGAAATGGGCCCGTCGGATACAAACAGTAGGGTCTCCCTCAGCTCTTCTCGTAGGCCCTTGTAGAACCTTTTGGTATATCCTGCCTCGTCTAGCTGGTAAGAGTCTGCAAAGCTGGCCAGATGGTTGAACTCTCGGTGGTACTCCACCACCGTCTTGTTCCCCTGTCTCAACTACAAAAACCTATCCTCCAGCTTGTCCCTGGCCGACTGTGGAACAAAGTGTTCCGACAGCGCGCCCCTGAACTCCCCCCAAGAAATCTCTGCTACTTCCCTATCCGCAAATGTCGTGTCTAGCGAGGTCTTCCACCATCTCTTTGCATGCGACTCCAGGCAGGAGATCACCAAGGGCACCCTCTCCTCCCAAGGGCACCGTATCCCGGTCAGTATCTCGTACATAATATCCAGCCACTCCTCTGTCCGCACGACCGACTCAGTCCCTAAGTAGGATGGGGGAGAAAGTTCTCGGAAAATGCTCAGCCAGTTGGCCCCCGGGTTTGGCTGCGGAGCCGGAACCTATTGTGCCCTAAACGCATCCAGGATGGCTGTCAGAGTCTGTCTCATCTCTGACTGTAGGAATGCAGTGGGGACTAGGGGAGATGGTGCAACATCCGGAGTCTGTTGGACTCCGCCTTGTGGTGTAGGTTGTGGTGGGGGCTGCGTAATAAAAGTCAACAGTAAGTAATCGACTCTAACCTAATTAAAAGTGGGCGATTACATGTGATCCCCCATATGGGCACACCACTGCTTCCGCTGCTTAGTTTGTCCCCAAACTAAACCCGTGCGGGGGTGACCCAGGGGTTGTGGACTGCTACTTGTCGATCGAGGTTCGCTCTGATATCACTTGTAAGACCCCTTTTTTTCTTTTTAAAACACCGGGGTATTAGACCCAGAACCGCCATTTTGCGGTGACACCTTCGCACCCTGGAAGGTCATCACTACAAAACACCGATCCTGCCGGCCAAATCGATTGCAACTGTAGCAAAATAGTAAAGCAAGTCCACAGAAATCACATATATATGTAAATAATCTCCACGAAGGGAGTGTCCACAGATACAACAAAAATATAAGATCTTGGGCTCATGCCCAGTACATTATGTCCTCACTACAAATCTCTCAACGCGGAAGCAAATACTATAACTAATAATGATCAGGACTCACAGTCCCTCCCGTCTGAACTCCGGAACTAAACTGCCCGATCTCCAAGCGTGCCGACCTCCAGGGATGCTCCTCCATGCTGGGCTCCGTGGTCCCCTAAAATGATGTGGTTCGAAAACCGTTAGTCTAAAAGACTAAGTCCTATCACCCCCCACCCCTTCCCCCATGGCCCCTAGGCACCGAGCGGAGAGGAAGAAAGGGGAGGACTTGAAGGTGGAGAGTAATCAAGAAACCGATGGCAGCGGACCTATGCTAGCAATTTTTATAGTACATGTGGCAGTAAAGTAAAATATGAAAAATAACCTTAACTTATACGGAACATATAAGCAATAGATCTTTTACAGGGCTCCCATCGTATAAAAAGTCTCATACCAATTTATATGTTGGGGTGTCGGATAATAACAACAATAAATATATAAAGAATTTAACCTTAATTTATAAACTTGCCCACACAAGCTTATAGACCTAGGGGTCGTTTTGTAGGGCCTATTGTATAAGCGTCCTATATCACTTATACAATAGGTGACATGGGTTTTATGCTATGATTATGCTATGACATGCAAGTGGGTTATGATGCGATCATGCAAGTGCAACTCACCCACTCGACTCTGTGTACACAGACCTTTAGTTCCCCCTTTCTGGAGCCGAACCTCCCAGGATACCTCCGTAGTGGCAAACGGAAGCGGTGGGTTGGGCCTCGCCCACCTCTAAACCGGTAATTGCACTACCAGTCAGACCTATCGTACGCCTCAACGCTGGTGCACAGAGCGAAGCACCTGCGTACTCTTACCGGCTGGCGCACCAGACTTTTATTTGGCCAAGTGCTAAACCACACTTGCCGAGTCAACGTATTGGCGTCGGTGCATCGACCCTCCAATATCGTGGACCCACCACCTTATATTTTATGCACATGCAACCTCATGTATCGGCAACCTAGCCAAGGATCCCCGGACCAACCCGTCCGTCACAAACAACAACCGAACCAAAGCTCGACGGGCCAACCTGCCCATCACCAGAACACTACCGAGCCAAAGCTCGTCGGACTAACCCGTCCGTCATAAGAACAACAACCGAACCACGGCTCGTCGGGCCAACCTGCCCATCACCAAAACCACTACCGAGCCAAAGCTCGCCGGACTAACCCGTCCTTCACAAGTAACAACCGAGCCAAAGCTCGCCGGGCCAACCTGCCCATCATAAAATCCACTGGGCCCAATGCCCGAGTGACCCAACCTAACACCTCGAGACATCGAGGTGAGTGAAGGTGAAACTCTAGTTATTTTACACCTCCTCTCCACGGGAAGACAATCTTTCGTCGATCGCGAGCACCACCTAACTCTAACCAATCCAACACTCTACCATCCTATCTTCCAATGGTGAACATATTTTTATCTATCCAAACCAGCCAACCACTAATTCCCAACTCATGTGCTCAAATAATACGCCAACATGGTTTCTGCAGTTTTTACTATATGCAGACCACTTAAGCTATATGACTCGTAAAATGGGAGGTACACCAAATAATCATCCAGTACCCCTATGATAATTATTAGAGGGCTATAATGACATTTTTAGTATAAATCCAGAAATTCATAATTTTCCTAATTTGTCTGATAATTTATTTATTTATTCTAGTAGCCAAAAAGCCCAAGTTTGAACATGAAGTACCAATTTCATACAAGATAATATTCCACTAAATTTATGTTAATTACAAAATCAATAAGCAACTCTAAATCCTAAATCTTCCAATTTTTCAGCAAGGTTTAAGCCCTTAATTTTATTTTCAAATATATCCCATAATAAATCATTTTAAGAGGTATGTACAGCAATAATACTTCCAAAAATTCAGATAAAATCCAAGTATGATTATAAGGACATATAAATTTTTTAGATCAAGTTTCACAATTTATCATTGAATAATAAAGTCTATACTTGATTTTCTCATAAAATTTCAAGTTAATGGTTTAATGCACAAAGTATACCAATTATCCCTCTAAAAACTCCAACTAAATTCTCACATGAGCATAATGAACTAGGAACACTACTTATCAAGTTTCATAATTTTTCATCAAGTATTGAGCTCTGTAAGAATTATTTAGCATGTTCCCAAAGTTATGAACTTGTGAATTAGATACCCTAAATATGTATTCAAAAATTCTATTAAAATTCATAGATGATCAATATGGTCTAAAACTACCTCTGCCAAATTTTCATGACCTTTCAATAGGCAGTGAGATCATAATAGTCAAATTATTAATTAGGGCAATCCCAAGTGTTACACATGAAGTGCTAAAAATATTGGTCCTAAATTCCCACCTAAATTACCAGAGGCTCAATATATTCTTATGCCCACACTACCAAAATTTCATTATATTTCAAGGAGTTTTGCTAACCTATTTTAGCACTACAAGTTTTATGCCCTAAGCTAGAGTTAGGGTTTTGTGGGCCCTACCCTTTTCAATATCCTTTAAGATTTTTACCAGAGGGTTTTATCTACCCTAGGACCATTCATACAAAATTTCAAGTTCATCTAAGGTATTTAGGACTCATGCCCTTCACAAGGCACAAAGGTCCTTCCTTAGGGTTTGACTTAGGATCTTCGGGCAAATCAATTCCAATCTACCCAACATTCCATGGGGAGGTGCTAAATGCCATACCAAGTCAGTGACCCAAATTTCAGCCTCTGTTGAGGTGATTTGGCCACTCAAAAATCAAAAGTACACTTTTTGACCAAAATACCCTCATTAAGGTAAAGTTAGGGTTGAGTCAATACCTATTCAAAACACATCCAAATGAGATGAAACTTTATACAGAGACACATCCAAATGAGGTAAAGTTAGGGTAGGCCCCACCAAAATGGGTGCCCTAGTCCAACCTGAGGTCCAAATGGGTTAAAATCAATTTTGAATTAAAGTAGACACTAAGGGCTACAAAGTTCATGTTGGTGACTTTTTCATCAGAGGGGCCTAAGTCTTTTTAAATTTTAAAACCATTAAATAGAAGTAGTGTGACAAAAATTAAATAATCAGAATTTTAAATCCTATAGTTTAGAATCATTTCCCGCACGAATCTTGGCGCAATATCGACGGAATCCTATCGTCTTCTAGCTCCAGCCGACGGCTGCGATTCGTCCCTCCTGGAGCTCCTTCCAAACGCCACCGCCGGCGATCCGGCCACTTCCCCGACCGGCCACCGCCACCACAACCTCCGTTGAGGTGGTGGTCGTCGCCAGGCGGCGGCACAGCCGCCGGAGAGCCATATTTCGGCGATCCTGTGAAGTGGATTTCCATGGAAAAATCAGGAAAAATTGAACTTGGATCGGGCTCAATTGATCCCGAACCTTGACCCTAATGATTCCTATGAACTATCCATGGAAGAAGGAGTGGAGGAGGACCTTGCTGGGCGGCTGTAGCCTTGCCATCGCCGGGAAGCCATTTTGGTGGTGGTGGTGGTCAGATTTCTGCAACAGCACTGTGAACTCCCTTGGCTCCTTCAAGTAAATGGTGGAACTGACTACTTGGAGTCCAGTGAAGCTTTTAAGAATAAGAAATGGGGTGTTAGGTGGGGAAATCTTGCATTGCCATTATTGGCTTTAGTCAACAATGGCGGCCATGGTAGGTAGGGGGGGAAAGCTGGCTCCAGCCAGTCAAGGAGTAGCTGGTTGGATTGGGGATGCATTCCTGGTCTTAAAGCAATGAATGAGAGGTTGGGGAAGGGGAAGGAGGAGCCCAAAGTCTCCTCCATTATCTCTTTCACTTTCTCTCTCTTCCCTTAGGTGGATTTTTCTCTCTCCTTCATACCAAGCTGAATTGACTCCTACCTAACCCTATGGCAGCCCACATGTTTATTTCATCCACCAAAACATGGTTAGCCCAAGTGAATTGGGCTTGAGCTTGAGTTAGCCCATTTGGGCTAGCTTGACCCAAACCTAGGCTAGGGTTGACCTAGGTCAATTTGGTCTTTGAGGTTGGCCCTAATGGGTCCTTGGTGACCCATTGGCCTCCCCTAAGGTCTAGGTGGGGTTGTCTTGGCCCTTTGGAGGTCACTTGACCCTTAAGCATGATACCTTGATTACTTTAGGGCTAGAGTTGACTTTGGTCAACTTAGCCTTTTTGATTGGTCCCAATGGGTCCTTGGTGATCCATTGGCCTCTCACTAGGGTTATGAAGGTATGTGTGGGGTACACTTGGCTAAGGGAACTTCAATTGGCCCTTGTGCAGGTCAGTTTGACCCATTTAGGGTTAGAGTTGACTTTGGTCATCCTAGTCCCTTCGGTGGGCCCCAATGGGTCCTAGGTGACCTATTGGCCTCACTCTAGGGTTAGGAGGGCTTGGGTGGGGTCCACTTGGCTAAGGTAACTTCAATTGGCCCTTGTGCAGGTCAGTTTGACCCAATGTAGGTTAGGTTGACCCATTTAGGGTTAGAGTTGACTTTGGTCAACTTAACCCTTTGGGCTGCCCTCCTTGGGTCCTTAGTGACCCACTGACCTCACTTTAGGTCTAGGAAGTCCTTGGTAGGGTTAGTTTGGCTTACCAGGGCACACTGACCTTAGTTAGGACACCTTGCCCAATTTAAGCCTATAGTGATTCTAAGTTAACTTGGGCACCCTGGGTTGACTTCAATGGACCCTTGGGTCTCTAATGGACCCTACAATGGGTTGATGAGACCATGGTGGGGTCTTGGAGTCTTGGTGAAGCCCCATGATCATCTTAAATAAGAGTTCGGAAATTTACTATGTGCAGACCATAGTGGTCTCACCCACATTCTTAGGTTTTCTTGGTCTTCTTGGGCTTCTTAGGGTTTTGTCATGACCTAGTCATGGCCAAACCCGCTCTTGGGGGTTTTGTTGGAAATGAGATGTTACAAGTATAAATGTCCCATAGGAACAACTCATGCTATTCAACTCTAGATTTATAATAAATATAGGAAAAAGTCTTTACGCTAACCAGAAAGTAGTAATTTAGTTTTGAAAGAGATTGCATGTATGCTTTACTAATAATAGGTTTTTATAAGCTTTAAAATATCTAACATGCAGCCCTAACAATAAATCATCCCAGAGAGCAAGTAATCTGAATCAAGCATAAAGGAGACATCAACAACTAGTGAGTGTCAAAATCAACAACTCTGTGGGCGTCAACAGACTGACATGAACCCACAGTACAAAAGTATGTCTAAACTAGGAAAATTGAAACGACAAACGACCTCGCTACGACGAGGTGCAAAACCACAGCCTACATTGCTGCTAAGGGAGTCCAAGAACCAGCTCCACTACTTGCTAAAGCTCCGAACCTGAGGCATTCCAAAGACAGAACAGCTCAGCAAGAAGGTACAAGCGGTGACAAAAAAGTAAGTAAAAGTAAACAAAGGTCAAAAGGGGTACCAACCCAAGACCAAATGTGTTGAAGTAAAACACAGAAGTAAAGTACAAAAATTTTAGAGAAATAGAACTTACATAAATCATCACGTACAACACGAATCACGCCAGACACCCAAAAGAAATGAAGGAAGCATGATTAAATCATAAGAAAGAATACACAAAACTTTACTAGTCACCTGTGGTCAACTCTACCAAAACACAGGCAGAGTGGTCACTTCTCTGGATACACCCTCACAAATATTAAAATCCGTCTAACTGTCGGGGAGACTCAAATACTCTATCATTTCCCGTAGACGCTGAAATCAGGTAGAGTTTCACAAGGCACTATTAAAGGAAACACAAACCTTGCGGTCGGTGGATTTGCCCACCAACTCCCGCAACAAGGAAACCCCACAAAATAAATCTCAGGACTTGACACATCGGATTTTACTCGACATTTCTAGATTAAAGACGCGGTTGATCAACCTATAGGAGCGATTTACAATCCTAGATATGTAACATCCCATGTTACTTCTAGACCCCTTTCACTTAGATTGGGTTAGGCATGGGATGGGTGACATGGGTTTTAGCTAGGTTTGACCCTAGGTAGTGGGTTGTAGCCATGTGGGCCCACTATAGGACCAAGTCAAACTAACCTAAATAGGGACCCAAACCACACCATGACCCCACCACATTGCCCTAACTCTAAAAACAATCTAAGTGCACCCTAGGGCATGCCATTAGGTCAACACTTTGACCCCACTTGACCAAAGTCAACCTTGGGCCTAATTTGGTCAAACCCACACTCATAAGCCCAATTAGCCTAAGTAGGGCACCCCCTTGACCCAACCCAAGTTGGGTGGTGCCACTAAGCTCATGACCATCAAATGGGGTCAGCCCACCCACCATGGTTGACCAAGTCAACTCAGAGTCAACATAGTCAACACAATTGACCTAAAGAAGAAAATGAAGGCTAAGCTCACTCTCCTTGGACCAAGCCCACCAAATTTGGCCCATGGCCAGCCCAAGTGAACAAGACCAGCCCTACCCCTCTGGTTGAAGAGAGAGAATGCATGCAAAGGGGCATTATGGAGAAATCACCTAAAAAGAGGAGAGAGAAATGGAAAATGATGAGAGGTGGCCATGTGGCCTTCACTCCTTCAGCCCAAAAGGTGCTGGCCGACCTCCTCACAGCATTCCAGAAGGAATTAATGGCTGAGAACCACCTGGCAAGCATGGGCGGAGCAACCAAGGTTGAGCCGAGCTCACATAGGTTGTATCTCCCCATATACACCACCTCAGCCCCAATTAACCCCTCCATCAGCTTCAGAGAGAGAGAAAGAATTGAAATCGAGTGCTGGAGCATGGTAAACGGTGGAGAATCAAGCATTCGGGGAGGAGCTCGCCGACGCACCACCACCATGGCAAACCGCCGCCTGACCCGCCGCCAAGCCCCAATCCAGGTCCGTTTCGCCGCCCCTCTACCTGTACTAGAATTCTAGATCCATTTAGGGAGATATCGGGCTCAATTGAGCCCGATGCCATGAGAGAAAAACGAGAAATTTCGGGCTTTTTCTTCTTGCTCGGGTTCGCCGGAGGAGCCAACTCCGGCGGCCCCACCGCCGGGAAACGCTAGCCCCCACCTTAGCGAAGGTGGTGGCGACATCCGCCGGCGGTGGTGGTGGCTCAACTGGCCGGAAAAGGCCAGTAAAGTTGCTCCAGGTCGGCTCAATCTCAGCCCTTGATCTGTTGGGGACGATGACCCGATTCCGTCCGTTCTTGCTTTAGGATTCATGCAGATGATATAATATGATTTAAATTTAATTATTATGAATAGTGTAATTCTGTCACATAAATTCAGTGACATTGCATGTCATACTTAGGCCTCTTAGAGGCATTTCCAGAACCTGGACCCTGAATGAAAAATGTAGCCTTACCTGTTAACTTTAATTTGACACCTTAATCATTAATTTTGGTCCAGTAGTCTGGCCTGTAGGGCATTTCTCCTAGGACTGGTCCTAGACAAGGGCAGAAATTCATTTGGATGCCCAAGTCAAAACAGCAATCACCATGGCCCCAAATTTTGGGTACATGCATGATTAGGGCATACCTAGCCCCTGCCAAAAATGAGGAATTTTTGAAACAACTTTTTCTATAGTTTTGGTCATAATATCAAAACCTAAATAAATGCAATATTTGGAGTTATATGACTCCTCATAGCCCCAAATTTTGGTGGTAGATCCTTGTGGACATCATTGGTGCATGATAAAAATTTCAGCACATTTGGATCACTGCATGTTGGAAAACCCACTTGCATGTGTTGGTTTATATATTGTCTTGGTGTGCCAATAACAATAATTTAAATATGGTGCATTCAACATAATTGAGGCACTCAAAAATTATGGATTTTATTCCAGTGGTTCATTAGGGTAAAGTTCATCCCTCAGATTAATTATGGGATTTTTGGAATCAAAAATCCCATTAATTGGAATTTTTAAAAATATAGCCCCTTTTTGAAAATAAATTGGAAAAATAGGTCTTCCTCAAGTAAAAGTCCTCAAACTTTGCCAAGTTAAAAATAAGGTTATATTTGACTTAGAAAAATTTGATCTTTCTGTTTGAAGAACTTTTGGAGTAAAATACCTTGAAATGCTCATTTTACCCTTTTTGGATTTATTCTTGAATTGATGAAATTACACTTCAGATAAACTTGGAAATATTGCTAGTGTTGTATAATTGTATTATTAGTCTTGCATAATTATTTCAGAATTTATGGGTGTACTGATAATTTTTAAATTAATATAATGACATTTTGGTAAATATGTAAGAATGAGAATTGTTAGTACATTACACTATAAAGGTTGATGAAACCCTGCCAATAGTCATACATTAATGTTTTATATGTTCTGTAATTTTCCTGGAATTTTGGATTACATATTCCTTGTACTTCATTTGGAACATGGAAATTATGTAGATTTGGTATTAAATAAGGAATTGGTATAAATAATCAAAGGAAAATTATGAAACCCTGTAGACAGAAATATTTTATCAATACACAACTCAGGAAAAATTACCTAGGTCAGTGGATTTTAAATTATACTACTTCATGTGTAAAGTGACGTAGGAAATAAATTAAAAGATTTAATTAATGGATTATTTGACCAAGGAAAATTATGAGATTCCATATGATAGTTCCTTTAGCCCATACCATCCTAGGATAAATAGTTAGGGGCAAGAGGCCCTAAGGATTGGAAGATTCCATTTTTGGGTAATAATAGGACTTAGTCTGCATTTAGCATAAATAGGTAATGCTTTAGGGGATTACCAGAAGATTGATTATCAGAAGAATAAGAGAGTGCAATATGAATAATCCCTGGTGGGTAGTATTGTCTTAGTGACGAGAGTAAAAGTGCAAGTCTTTAGGTAGCAATCGGAGTGGAGGTCGACGGAAGACCGTCGGTTTCCCGCTAATATCTTAAGTCACTAGAATTGTTCCAGAGCAACAATGAGAGCTGGGGTGAAACCTGGCTAGTCGTCAACTAAAGTAAATATCCTTGCGAAAGGGAACTTTGAGCGTAATCCCATCGTAGTTCCTAGTGCCCCCGAGAGCCCTTCTCCGGGTATACCCTGGGCAGTCCTGGGATTAACCTTAAATCACTAAGTATAATAACCCGTAAATAAGAGTAGTATAATAGGTTAAGACATTTGTTATACCTTCTCACCCGTATAGAGTTGGAGAGTTTCATGTTATATGCTCACCCGTGTAAGGTTTGAGGGAATTGGTATAAAGGCACTGTTGTGCGTTCTCACCCGGGTTGGGTTTGAGGGTTTCAGGACGAGTTTGGTCCTGCGAGCGGAAGGCTCGGAATGAAAGACTTGCATGTGCATAGATATAGTGGCGGGGCATGCGGTACTGGCCGTTCGTCACACCGATGGCAGTACGGTGCACCAGGCGGTTGTGAGGGTTAGAGGGGCCAGTGGGTTGTTTTACACTGCGGTCTGGAGGACGACCCCCGATAACGCACATCCGACCCAACAAGACTGACGGGTTGTCAGAAAAGTACGTACGCGAGACTCTAGAGTGCACCTTGGACGTGTACAGAGGCGTATGATGGGGGTCTAAGGCTTGGTAGTGTGCATACCAGCCTAGAAGCGGAGACGCCCGCTCCGCTGCTGCCGTAGCCACAGCGGTGGTACCCGAGAGTGATGCTAGCTCTCAAAAAGAGGGAACTAAAGGTCTGTGATCACAGAGTTGTTGTGCGTGAGTTGCACTTGCCTGTGCATAAAATTGCATCATAACATTCATTCATATTAGGTCACACGCTTCATAGATCTTTATCATATAAACTAGTATGAGCTCTTTTATATGATAAGTTAAATTTCCTGAAAATCCTAACTTATATATTTGTATGGGCATTTATATAAGTTAGAGTACTTTTGTGATGATAGTATAGTGGTAGAATAGTTTTATTTACATGCTCTTACCTTCTGTTATTTACTTCCTTTATTAGTACTGCTCTTTACTTACTTGTACCATATTTAGAACTGCTAGTTAGTTTCTGTCACCTGCTTCCACTTTTGCTACCCCTTGTTGTCCTCCGCTTCGTCCTCCCGCTCGGTGCCTAGGAGTTGCGGGGCGAGGTGCGGAGGAAACGACTTAGTCTTTTTGACTAATGGTCGGTGACCATACTATTTTTAGGAGCCCGTGGAGATGGAGCACCAGCACGACGAGGAGGCAGGACGTGAGGAGCAGATACCGCTACAGCAGGCTACTACCACTACTGTGCGTCCTCAGGTGGGATGAATTCTGATGTACTAGTATAGCTTCCGCTTTTATTTGAGAGAGAGAGTTGATTTGATGTACTGGGCATAAGCCCTTATTACTCTTTCGTTTTGTACTCATTGTGGACTATGTTGTACTATTCATTCCATATATATATATGATGTACTCTGTGACTTGTGGACTCGTAGATTTGTTACATTGTTACACTTCTTTTCTCATATTGGCCTATGTATATGATCGTAATAGCCGGCAGGATCGGCGTGTTGCGGTGTTGACTAACCCGTGCGTTAGTGTCACCGTAAGACGGCGGTTCTGGGCATAAGGCCCGGTAGCCCTCCTTGGTAAGGGGGAGGAAGAGGTCTTACAAACTGGTATCACTTGAACAACGATCATATGAGAAAGAAGTCCACAACACCGGACCACCCCTGCCCGAGCATTAGTTTGCGGACAAACTATGCAGCGCAAGCAGTGGTGAACCATGTGTAAAAGTCACATAAAATGGTCCACGAAGTACAATGAGTTAGGTCAGTTCTGTTTTAACCTTACCTTTATGCAACCTCCACAGGTTGCCGCGCCGCAAAATGTGACTCCTCCCCCTCCAGCTGCCACTCCATCCCTACATACGGAGATGAGACAGACTTTGACGGCAATTCTGGATGCCTTCAAATCCCAGCAAGTCCCGGCTCCGCAGCCAAATCTGGGGTCGAACTGGCTGAGTGCTTTTAAGAGCCTGTCCCCACCAGTGTACCGTGGGACAGAGGATGCGGTAAAGACGGAGGAATGGCTGGAGGCCATACACGAGATTTTAGCAGGCATCAACTACCCGGTCGGCGAGGCAGTACCTCTAGCCACCTCTGCACTAGAGTCTTATGCGAAGAGATGGTGGAAATCAGTGCGGGAGTCTACATATGCAGACTGCGAGCTGTCAGAGATACCATGGGAGGAGTTTGGCGATGTATTTCTGGATCACTTCGTCTCTGCTACGGACAGAGATGCCTTGGAGGAGAGGTTTTTGAACCTCAGGCAGGGGACTAGATCGGTGATCGAGTATCAGCGAGAGTTCTCTCATTTGGCAAGGTTCGCAGGGATTCAGGATACCGATGATAGGAGGTATGCCAAGAGGTTCTACCGGGGCCTCAGGGACGATTTGAGGCAGGCCTTGCTGTTCATTTCTCATGGCAGCACTAGGCAGATCATTGAGATGACAAAGAAGCTGGAGACTGACCAGCTGATGGTGCAAGGCAGAGGAAAGAGACCGTTTGATGAGTCCACATCAGGAGAGGGCGGCAGGGGCTCTCAGAGAGGCAGGACTATCGGATACAAGAAGGGTGGGGGACGTCGTCGTCCCAACTTCAGGCAGGAGCAGGAGCAAGAGCCTCCTCCAGCATTAGCTCCCCCACCTCTACAGGTGTATGGTCCGAGGAGACAGGATGATCATGGCCACCGACAGGTAGTTTGTTACGGATGCCGCCAGCCCGGGCACATTAGGTCGGAGTGCCCGCATCGATTCCATCCTCGTCCTCCTCCTCCACCTCCAGTGGCACCAGTACAGCAGGGTCGAGTCCGAGGCCGAGGACGAGGCCGAGGCCGGGGATATCACGACAGGGGACGCAATCAGGAGCAGATTTATGCCTTGGACCTCACGGAGCAGAGGAACCCCGAGGAGGTTATCACAGGTACTTAAGATTAATTATTAAGTTCCTTGAGTTTTCAATTATATAGTACCTGGAACTATAGGGTAACAATTAATTTTAACTTAAACAAACCTCAGACATAATTATGATCAGCGGCAAGCCCGCACATACTCTCTTCGACACGGGTGCTTCGCACTCGTTCGTATCCGAGGCCTTCATAGACGGACTCGAAGGCGTGGAAAGATTTCCTGGACTAGAGATGAGGGTGCGTCTACCCGATGGGTCAGAACTACGGACCACAGCCCATTGTGATATGGAGGCCGAGATTGGCGGCAAGGCATTTGAGGCGCCGACAACTATTCTGAAGCTGCAGGACTTTGACTTGATTTTGGGCATGACATGGTTACATCGGAACCATGCTCAGATAGATTGTCCATCAAGAAGGATCACACTAAGGCATGGCGACTCCCATGTTATCATCGAAGGTATTCAGCCTATCTGCCACACATTGTTATCTTCTGTACAAGCTGTGAAGGCCCACGAGCAGGGAGAAGAAGTTTACGTTATCTGCTTTGAGATGGTGGGGACAGAGACTTCTATTTCAGATGTTCCGGTGGTCCGGGATTTCTCCGACGTATTCCCGGAGAAATTGCCCGGGCTACCACCAGCCAGAGTCGTGGATTTCAGGATCCAGCTAGTACCGGGAGCGACGCCGGTGTCCCGGGCACCTTACAGGATGGCTCCCAGGGAGTTAGCAGAGTTCAGGACTCAACTTCAGGAGCTAGTTGAGTCGGGATTTGTGCGGCCTAGTTCATCGCCGTGGGGAGCGCCAGTTCTCTTTGTGAAGAAGAAGGACGGGTTGTTACGACTATGCATAGATTACTGGGAGCTGAATCGGTTAACGGTCCGCAATACCTACCCACTACCTCAGATAGATGAGTTATTTGATCAGCTGCAGGGAGCCTTCTGGTTCTCTAAGCTAGATTTGCGATCCGGTTACTACCAGCTCCGCATCCGGGAAGAGGACATACCGAAGACGACATTCAGTTCACGCTATGGATTATACGAGTTCACGGTGATGCCTTTTGGGCTCACGAATGCCCCTGTCGCATTCATGAGTCTAATGAACCGTGTATTCGAGCCCTTTTTAGACCGCTTCGTGATTGTATTCATCGACGACATTTTGATATATTCCCGGACTCAGGAAGAGCATACAGAGCATTTGACCCTGGTCTTGCAGAGGCTGAGGGAGTCCCAGATGTACGCAAAGTTTTCAAAGTGCCAGTTCTGGCTGCAGGAGGTGGCTTTCCTGGGACACACGATCAGTGGGGCTGGATTAGCAGTGGACCCAGCCAAGGTAGAGGAAATAAGGGATTGGCCACGACCAAAGTCAGCATCCGATATTCGCAGCTTCCTGGGTTTGGCAGGGTACTATCAGAAGTTTGTGGAGGGGTTCTCGAGGATAGCCCTCCCCCTCACGACTTTGACGAGGAATGATACTGAGTTCACCTGGACAGAGCAGTGTGAGGTGGCTTTTCAGGAGCTGAAGGACCGACTCATCTCATCCCCTATTCTTGCGCTTCCATCCGGGAGTGAAGGATTTCAGATTTACACAGATGCCTCTTACCAGGGGATGAGTGCTGTCCTGATGCAGCATGGACATGTTATTGCTTACGCTTCGAGACAGTTGAAGAAGCATGAGCATAACTATCCAGTACATGACTTAGAGCTCGGGGCTGTGGTATTCGCCCTAAAGATGTGGAGACATTACTTATACGAGATTCATTGTGATATTTATTCAGATCACAAGAATCTTAAATATATCGATACGCAGAAGGACTTAAACCTACGACAGAGGAGATGGCTGGAATTCCTCTGCGATTATGATTACAAGATCCACTACCATCCGGGGAAAGCGAACACAGTAGCAGATGCTTTGAGTAGGACGCCCGACATTTCTGGACCGGAGCCTCGGTTGATGTCTATAGAGCTGCTACAGATGATGGAAGACATGCACATTACCATGGTATCTGAGGCCGAACCAGTGGTATATCGAGAGTATTTGAGCTCAGTGATCAGTGGTGATGACATACGAGAGCGCATCCGAACACATCAGAGGCGGGATGCTGCATTACAGCCGATTTTTAGTGCCCTAGAAAGGGGCAAGGTTGAGGATTACACGATACAGGATGATCTTCTTCGATTCCGTGGACGCATTTACATACCAGCAGGGGGCAGTATCCGGGAGGACATACTCAGAGAGGCTCATTGCTCCAGATATTCAGTGCATCCCGACATCACCAAGATGTGGGCAGATTTGCGGAGCTCTATGTATTGGCCTGGGATGAAGAGGGAGATCACTCATTTTGTGACATTCTGCGAGACGTGTCAGCGCGTGAAGGCGGAATGTAAGAGCTCAGGAGGTTTGCTACAGCCACTACCAGTCCCAGAGTGGAAGTTCGAGGACATTGTTATGGATTTTGTGCACGGACTACCTCGCTCCCACTCTGGGCATGATTCTATATGGGTCATAGTAGACAGACTGACCAAGGTAGCGCACTTTATTCCAGTCCGGAAGGATGCTCCAGTTGCAGTTTTGGTGAGATTATTTGTGGAGCAGTTCGTCAGATACCATGGCATTCCCAGGACGATCGTTTCAGACCGTGATGGTCGGTTCACTTCAAGCGAGTGGAGGGCCGTGCATGCTTACTTGGGCTCTCGGCTTACTTTTAGTACCGCCTTCCACCCGCAGACCGACAGACAGACCGAGCGGACCATCCGGACCATGGAGGACCTACTCAGACTATGCATATTGGATACGGGGAAGCCTTGGGAGAGGCTGCTGCCACTGATTGAGTTCTCGTACAATAACAACCACCAGGCTAGCATCAGGATGGCTCCATATGAGGCACTTTATGGGAGGAAGTGCCGGACACCGCTATCATGGGTTCAGGATGTGGATACCAGGGCTCTTGGATCTGATTATATAGAGGATACGGAGGTTCAGATTCGTTTGATCAGAGATCGGCTACTAGAGGCCCAGAGCAGGCAGGCAAAATATTATGATGCTCGGCACCGGAAGGTGGAGTTCCAGGTTGGAGACATAGTTTTCTTGAAGATACGTCCAGTACACGGTGTCTCTCGGGTGCGGAGGCACAAGAAGCTCAGTCCACGATACATGGGGCCATACTTGATCCTGGAGCGGATCGGCCCCTTAGCTTACCGACTGCAGCTGCCACCGGAGTTGGGTGCATTACATGACGTCTTCCATGTCTCTTCCTTGCGAAGAGCTCTCCTTCGGTCGGAGCAGCACATTACTACTACAGCCGGACCGGTAGAGCCTGACAGATCAGTTAGTTTGGAGCCGATCCGGATTGACGATACAGCCATCCGAGTGTTGCGGAAGAAGAAGGTCCCTCTTGTGAAGGTGCTGTGGTCCAACCATGGACGGGAGGAGCACACCTGGGAGCCAAGAGATCTAATGCTGGAGCGACACCCGGAGCTGTTCACTTCAGGTATATTTTAGTTTACACGTTAAAAATTTCTTATAAATCTTGCAAATAAACCCCGTAAACCCGAACTTAAATTTCGAGCACGAAATTATTTTTTTCTTGGTTGTTGGAATTTGTAACATCCCATGTTACTTCTAGGCCCCTTTCACTTAGATTGGGTTAGGCATGAGATGGGTGACAGGGGTTTTAGCTAGGTTTGACCCTAAGTAGTGGGTTGTAGCCATGTGGGGCCCACTATAGGACCAAGTCAAACTAGGTCAAACTAGCCTAAATAGGGACCCAAACCACATCATGACCCCACCACATTGCCCTAACCCTAAAAACAATCTAAGTGCACCCTAAGCCATGTCATTAGGTCAACACTTTGACCCCAGTTGACCAAAGTCAACCTTGGGCCTAATTTGGTCAAACCCACACTCATAAGCCCAATTAGCCTAAGTAGGACACCCCCTTGACCCAACCCAAGTTGGGTGGTGCCACTAAGCTCATGACCATCAAATGGGGTCAGCCCACCACCATGGTTGACCAAGTCAACTCAGAGTCAACATAGTCAACACAATTGACCTAAAGAAGAAAATGAAGGCTAAGCTCACTCTCCTTGGACCAAGCCCACCAAATTTGGGCCATGGCCAGCCCCAGTGAACAAGACCAGCCCTACCCCTCTGGTTGAAGAGAGAGAATGCATGCAAGAGGGCATTATGGAGAAATCACCTAAAAAGAGGAGAGAGAAATGGAAAATGATGAGAGGTGGCCATGTGGCCTTCACTCCTTCAGCCCAAAAGGTGCTGGCCGACCTCCTCACAACATTCCAGAAGTAATTAAGGGCTGAGAACCACCTGGCAAGCATGGGCGGAGCAACCAAGGTTGAGCCGAGCTCACATAGGTTGTATCTCCCCATATACACCACCTCAGCCCCAATTAACCCCTCCATCAGCTTCAGAGAGAGAGAGAAGGAATTGAAATCGAGTGCTGGAGCATGGTAAACGGTGGAGAATCAAGCATTCGGGGAGGAGCTCGCCGGCGCACCACCACCATGGCAAACTGCCTCCTGACCCGCCGCCAAGCCCCAATCCAGGTCCGTTTCGCCGCCCCTCTACCTGTACTAGAATTCTAGATCCATTTAGGGAGATATCGGGCTCAATTGAGCCCGATGCCATGAGAGAAAAACGAGAAATTTCGGGCTTTTTCTTCTTGCTCGAGTTCGCCGGAGGAGCCAACTCCGGTGGCCCCACCGCCGGGAAACGCTAGCCCCCACCTTAGCGAAGGTGGTGGCGACATCCGCCGGCGGTGGTGGTGGCTCAACTGGCCGGAAAAGGCCAGTAAAGTTGCTCCAGGTCGGCTCAATCTCAGCCCTTGATCTGTTGGGGACGATGACCCGATTCCGTCCGTTCTTGCTTTAGGATTCGTGTAGATGATATAATATGATTTAAATTTAATTATTATGAATAGTGTAATTATGTCACATAAATTCAGTGACATTGCATGTCCTATTTAGGCCTCTTAAAGGCATTTCCAGAACCTGGACCCTGAATGAAAAATGTAGCCTTACCTGTTAACTTTAATTTGACACCTTAATCATTAATTTTGGTCCAGTAGTCTGGCCTGTAGGGCATTTCTCCTAGGACTGGTCCTAGACAAGAACAGAAATTCATTTGGATGCCCAAGTCAAACCAGCAATCACCATGGCCCCAAATTTTGGGTACATGCATGATTAGGGCATACCTAGCCCCTGCCAAAAATGGGGAATTTTTGAAACAACGTTTTCTATAGTTTTGGTCATAATATCAAAACCTAAATAAATGCAATATTTGGAGTTATATGACTCCTCATAGCCCCAAAGTTTGGTGGTAGGTCTTTGGGGATATCATTGGTGCATGATAAAAATTTCAGCACATTTGGATCACTACATGTTGGAAAACCCACTTGCATGTGTTGGTTTATATATTGTCTTGGTGTGCCAATAACAATAATTTAAATATGGTGCATTCAGCCTAATTGAGGTACTCAAAAATCATGGATTTTATTCCAGTGGTTCATTAGGATAAAGTTCACCCCTCAGATTAATTATGAGATTTTTGGAATCAAAAATCCCATTAATTAGAATTTTTAAAAATATAGCCCCTTTTTGAAAATAAATTGGAAAAATAGGTCTTCCTCAAGTAAAAGTCCTCAAACTTTGCCAAGTTAAAAATAAGGTTATATTTGACTTAGAAAAATTTGATCTTTCTGTTTGAAGAACTTTTGGAGTAAAATACCTTGAAATGCCCATTTTACCCTTTTTGCATTTATTCTTGAATTGATGGAATACACTTCAGATAAACTTGGAAATATTGCTAGTGTTGTATAATTGTATTATTAGTCTTGCATAATTATTTCAGAATTTATGGGTGTACTGATAATTTTTAAATTAATATAATGGCATTTTGGTAAATATGTAAGAATGGGAATTGTTAGGCCATTACACTATAAAGGTTGATGAAACCCTGCCAATAGTCATACATTAATGTTTTATATGTTCTGTAATTTTCCTGAAATTTTGGATTACATATTCCTTGTACTTCATTTGGAAAATGAAAATTATGTAGATTTGGTATTAAATAAGGAATTTGTATAAATAATCAAAGGAAAATTATGAAACCCTGTAGACAGAAATATTTTATCAATACACAACTCAGCAAAAATTACCTAGGTCAGTGGATTTTAAATTATACTACTTCATGTGTAAAGTGACCTAGGAAATAAATTAAAAGATTTAATTAAGGGATTATTTGATCAAGGAAAATTATGAGATTCCATATGATAGTTCCTTTAGCCCATACCACCCTAGGATAAATAGTTAGGGGCAAGAGGACCTAAGGATTGGAAGATTCCATTTTGGGGTAATAATATGACATGGTCTGCATATAGCATAAATAGGTCATGCTTTAGGGGATTACCAGAGGATTGATTATCAGAAGAATAAGGGAGTGCAATATGAATAATCCCTGATGGGTAGTATTGTCTTAGTGACTGGAGTAAATGTGCAAGTCTTTAGGTAGCAATCAGAGTGGAGGTCGACGGAAGACCGTCGGTTTCCCGGTAATATCTTAAGTCACTAGGATTGTTCCAGAGCAACAATGAGAGCTGGGGTGAAACCTGGGTAGTCATCAACTAAAGTAAATATCCTTGCGAAAGGGAACTTTGGACGTAATCCCATCGTAGTTCCTAGTGCCCCCGAGAGCCCTTCACCGGGTATACCCTGGGCAGTCCTGGGATTAACCTTAAATCACTAAGTATAATAACCCGTAGACAAGAGTAGTATAATAGGTTAAGACATTTGTTGTATCTTCTCACCCGTATAGGGTTGGAGAGTTTCATGTTATATGCTCACCCGTGTAGGGTTTGAGGGAATTGGTATAAAGGCACTATTGTGCGTTCTCACCCGGGTTGGGTTTGAGGGTTTCAGGATGGGTTTGGTCCTGCGAGCGGAAGGCTCGAAATGAAAGACTTGCATGTGCATAAATATAGTGGCGGGGCATGCGGTACTGGCCGTTCGTCACACCGATGACAGTACAGTGCACCAGGCGGTTGTGAGGGTTAGAGGGGCCAGTGAGTTGTTTTACACTGCGGTCTGAAGGACGACCCCCGATAACGCACATCCGACCCAAAAAGACTGACGGGTTGTCAGCAAAGTACGTACGCGAGACTCTAGAGTGCACCTTGGACGTGTACAGAGGCGTATGAGAGGGGTCTAAGGCTTGGTAGTGTGCATACCGGCCTAGAAGCGGAGACGCCCGCTCCGCTGCTGCCGTAGCCACAGCGGTGGTACCCGAGAGTGATGCTAGCTCTCAAAAAGTGGGTACTAAAGGTCTGTGATCACAGAGTCGTTGTGCGTGAGTTGCACTTGCCTGTGCATAAAATTGCATCATAACATTCATTCATATTAGGTCATACGCTTCATAAATTCTTATCATATAAACTAGTATACACTCTTTTATATGATAAGTTAAATTTCCTGGAAATCCTAACTTATATATTTGTATGGGCATTTATATAAGTTAGGGTACTTTTGTGATGGTAGTGTAGTGGTAGAATAGTTTTATTTACATGCTCTTACCTTCTGTTATTTACTTTCTTTACTAGTACTGCTCTTTACTTACTTGTACCATATTTAGAACTGCTAGTTAGTTTCTGTCACCTGCTTCCACTTTTGCTACCCCTTGTTGTCCTCCGCTTCGTCCTCCCGCTCGGTGCCTAGGAGTTGCGGGGCGAGGTGCGGAGGAAACGACTTAGTCTTTTTGACTAATGGTCGGTGACCATACTATTTTTAGGAGCCCGTGGAGATGGAGCACCAGCACGACGAGGAGGCAGGACGTGAGGAGCAGATACCGCTACAGCAGGCTACTACCACTACTGTGCGTCCTCAGGTGGGACGAATTTTTATGTACTAGTATAGCTTTCGCTTTTATTTGAGAGAGAGAGTTGATTTGATGTACTGGGCATAAGCCCTTATTACTCTTTCGTTTTGTACTCATTGTGGACTATGTTGTACTATTCATTCCATATATATATATGATGTACTCTGTGACTTGTGGACTTGTAGATTTGTTACATTGTTACACTTCTTTTCTCATATTGGCCTATGTATATGATCGCAATAGCCGGCAGGATCGGCGTGTTGCGGTGTTGACTAACCCGTGCGTTAGTGCCACCGTAAGACGGCGGTTCTGGGCAGAAGGCCCGGTAGCCCTTCTTGGTAAGGGGGAGGAAGGGGTCTTACAAGATAAACCATACATGCTCAACAACGATAGATAAGCAATTAAATTTTATCGTTAAAACATTCCAAGAACGACAAACATACCTAATCAAGAACGAATTTAACATGACATGATCCTATAATTTCAGACGATCAACAATGAAAAGATTAAACATAGAAATATCTTGGAAGGGCAAAAGTGCTGAAAATTAAAGAACAACTTTATAGTTACCAGAAAACGGACAAGAAGAAAGGAGGGAAACCACCACTTGCATTGGTTTTACCGGAAAAATTCTCTGAATCACTCCACGTCGAAGATCGGGGCAAAAGAACGCGGGAGAAGTCGAAATCTGAACAAAAATGGCCGAAATAGAGGTTAGGGCCGAAAAACCCTAACGAGAAAACTCAAGGAAAGAGGAAAGTTTTACCACGATGGCGTAGCTCTCGACGAGAGCTTTCCAGATCTAAACTCGGTCGAAGATTTGGAGCACCGAAGCACCGTCGACGACCACGAGAAGATTCACGAAAATATTTCTCTCTCTCGCTCACGCCGCTCTGGTTCGGGAGGAAAAGTTCCGGAGAAGAAGAAGTTGAAGTTTTATTTCTGTTTCTAATAACCTAAGTATAAGAGTATATATATATAAGTACTTATAAAATGTTATGTCTCAATATATTAAAAAAACGTATTGTTTATGAGCTGATACGGGAAAATAGAAAATAAAGGTCCAATATTGCTTCAAATCAAAGGATGCTCAACATGAAAGTTGTAGATCTCGTCGAGACGAACAAATTTTATGTTAACCATTTTTCCATACGATACCGTTTTGACTCTCAAAATGACGCTCGAACGTAAACAGCAGTGGACTACTCGAGATGAATAATGGGTACTCGAGAAGAACGTAAAATACTCGAGAAAATCAATAGTAGATCACTCGAGAGCGAGATTACGGACAACTCGAGTACTAAAATTTAGTACTCGAGACAAGGTAGCACTCGGGAAATAAGAAGGTAGAACTCGAGTACTAAGAGGGCAGAACTCGAGTAGAACTGGAGTGCTCGAGGGGAGGAAACAAAGCACTCGAGAGGTATAGGAGTTGGTACTCGAGAGAAGAAGCAGCAACTCGAGAAGAAACAATTAAAGAACAGTGTTAGGAATAGTGTTTTTTTCAAAAATATCTAAAATCAAACTATAGAGATGAATAAGGAATCACATTTTTGAATAGTGTTTTAATATCAAAATATTCATATATATATATATATATATATATATATATATATATATATATATATATATATATATATATATATATATATATATATATATATATTTGAACAGAGAATACGAGTTCAAAACGGAGGCTCAAACGTGCGCCGAATCAAACGAAACTCACACCGTAGGCGAACACTGACACTACGAACCCAACGGCGAAGTCAAAACCTAAATCCGACAAGCCATTCCCGAGATATTAATTTTCAAAGTATACGACGAACATAAATTACACTAAACTTTGGGAAATCGCCGATGCCCGAATATCGCTCGGATTGCGACGAAACTTGACGAGCAAGTCCAAAGTTATTCAACTTAAATTCCAAATGCAAAATTTTCCGATAATGACAAGAATTTGGCTAACTCGACCGCACGGACGCGAAAATGCCTTAACGGTGTTGCGTCGTCAACTCGACGTTAAAAGTAACATCATGATGTCATAAATACGTCGATATCATGCAGATGATATAATATGATTTAAATTTAATTATTATGAATAATGTAATTCTGTCACATAAATTCAGTGACATTGCATGTCATACTTAGGCCTCTTAGAGGCATTTCCAGAACCTGGACCCTGAATGAAAAATGTAGCCTTACCTGTTAACTTTAATTTGACACCTTAATCATTAATTTTGGTCCAGTAGTCTGGCCTGTAGGGCATTTCTCCTAGGACTGGTCCTAGACAAGGGCAGAAATTCATTTGGATGCCCAAATCAAAACAGCAATCACCATGACCCCAAATTTTGGGTACATGCATGATTAGGGCATACCTAGTCCCCTGCCAAAAATGAGGAATTTTTGAAACAACTTTTTCTATAGTTTTGGTCATAATATCAAAACCTAAATAAATGCAATATTTGGAGTTATATGACTCCTCATAGCCCCAAATTTTGGTGGTAGATCCTTGTGGACATCATTGGTGCATGATAAAAATTTCAGCACATTTGGATCACTGCATGTTGGAAAACCCACTTGCATGTGTTGGTTTATATATTGTCTTGGTGTGCCAATAACAATAATTTAAATATGGTGCATTCAACATAATTGAGGCACTCAAAAATTATGGATTTTATTCCAGTGGTTCATTAGGGTAAAGTTCAACCCTCAGATTAATTATGTGATTTTTGGAATCAAAAATCCCATTAATTGGAATTTTTAAAAATATAGCCCCTTTTTGAAAATAAATTGGAAAAATAGGTCTTCCTCAAGTAAAAGTCCTCAAACTTTGCCAAGTTAAAAATAAGGTTATATTTGACTTAGGAAAATTTGATCTTTCTGTTTGAAGAACTTTTGGAGTAAAATACCTTGAAATGCTCATTTTACCCTTTTTGCATTTATTCTTGAATTGATGAAATTACACTTCAGATAAACTTGGAAATATTGCTAGTGTTGTATAATTGTATTATTAGTCTTGCATAATTATTTCAGAATTTATGGGTGTACTGATAATTTTAAAATTAATATAATGACATTTTGGTAAATATGTAAGAATGAGAATTGTTAGTCCATTACACTATAAATGTTGATGAAACCCTGCCAATAGTCATACATTAATATTTTATATGTTCTGTAATTTTCCTGGAATTTTGGATTACATATTCCTTGTACTTCATTTGGAACATGGAAATTATGTAGATTTGGTATTAAATAAGGAATTGGTATAAATAATCAAAGGAAAATTATGAAACCCTGTAGACAGAAATATTTTATCAATACACAACTCAGGAAAAATTACCTAGGTCAGTGGATTTTAAATTATACTACTTCATGTGTAAAGTGACGTAGGAAATAAATTAAAAGATTTAATTAAGTGATTATTTGATCAAGGAAAATTATGAGATTCCATATGATAGTTCCTTTAGCCCATACCATCCTAGGATAAATAGTTAGGGGCAAGAGGCCCTAAGGATTGGAAGATTCCATTTTGGGGTAATAATAGGACTTAGTCTGCATATAACATAAATAAGAAATGCTTTAGGGGATTACCAGAAGATTGATTATCAGAAGAATAAGAGAGTGCAATATGAATAATCCCTGGTGGGTAGTATTGTCTTAGTGACGGGAGTAAAGGTGCAAGTCTTTAGGTAGCAATCAGAGTGGAGGTCGACGGAAGACCGTCGGTTTCCCGCTAATATCTTAAGTCACTAGAATTGTTCCAGAGCAACAATGAGAGCTGGGGTGAAACCTGGGTAGTCATCAACTAAAGTAAATATCCTTGCGAAAGGGAACTTTGAGCGTAATCCCATCGTAGTTCCTAGTGCCCACGAGAGCCCTTCACCGGGTATACCCTGGGCAGCCCTGGGATTAACCTTAAATCACTAAGTATAATAACCCGTAAATAAGAGTAGTATAATAGGTTAAGACATTTGTTGTACCTTCTCACCCGTATAGAGTTGGAGAGTTTCATGTTATATGCTCACCCGTGTAAGGTTTGAGGGAATTGGTATAAAGGCACTGTTGTGCGTTCTCACCCGGGTTGGGTTTGAGGGTTTCAGGACGAGTTTGGTCCTGCGAGCGGAAGGCTCGGAATGAAAGACTTGCATGTGCATAGATATAGTGGCGGGGCATGCGGTACTGGCCATTCGTCACACCGATGGCAGTACGGTGCACCAGGCGGTTGTGAGGGTTAGAGGGGCCAGTGAGTTGTTTTACACTGCGGTCTGGAGGACGACCCCCGATAACGCACATCCGACCCAACAAGACTGACGGGTTGTCAGAAAAGTACGTACGCGAGACTCTAGAGTGCACCTTGGACGTGTACAGAGGCGTATGAGAGGGGTCTAAGGCTTGGTAGTGTGCATACCGGCCTAGAAGCGGAGACGCCCGCTCCGCTGCTGCCGTAGCCACAGCGGTGGTACCCGAGAGTGATGCTAGCTCTCAAAAAGTGGGAACTAAAGGTCTGTGATCACAGAGTTGTTGTGCGTGAGTTGCACTTGCCTGTGCATAAAATTGCATCATAACATTCATTCATATTAGATCATACGCTTCATAGATCCTTATCATATAAACTAGTATGAGCTCTTTTATATGATAAGTTAAATTTCCTGAAAATCCTAACTTATATATTTGTATGGGCATTTATATAAGTTAGGGTACTTTTGTGATGGTAGTATAGTGGTAGAATAGTTTTATTTACTTCCTTTACTAGTACTGCTCTTTACTTACTTGTACCATATTTAGAACTGCTAGTTAGTTTCTGTCACCTGCTTCCACTTTTGCTACCCCTTGTTGTCCTCCGCTTCGTCCTCCCGCTCGGTGCCTAGGAGTTGCGGGGTGAGGTGCGGAGGAAACGACTTAGTCTTTTTGACTAATGGTCGGTGACCATACTATTTTTAGGAGCCCGTGGAGATGGAGCACCAGCACGACGAGGAGGCAGGACGTGAGGAGCAGATACCGCTACAGCAGGCTACTACCACTACTGTGCGTCCTCAGGTGGGACGAATTCTGATGTACTAGTATAGCTTCCGCTTTTATTTGAGAGAGAGAGTTGATTTGATGTACTGGGCATAAGCCCTTATTACTCTTTCATTTTGTACTCATTGTGGACTATGTTGTACTATTCATTCCATATATATATATATGATGTACTCTGTGACTTGTGGACTCGTAGATTTGTTACATTGTTACACTTCTTTTCTCATATTGGCCTATGTATATGATCGTAATAGCCGGCAGGATCGGCGTGTTGCGGTGTTGACTAACCCGTGCGTTAGTGTCACCGTAAGACGGCGGTTCTGGGCATAAGGCCCGGTAGCCCTCCTTGGTAAGGGGAGGAAGAGGTCTTACAAACTGGTATCACTTGAACAACGATCATATGAGAAAGAAGTCCACAACACCGGACCACCCCTGCCCGAGCATTAGTTTGCGGACAAACTATGCAGCGCAAGCAGTGGTGAACCATGTGTAAAAGTCACATAAAATGGTCCACGAAGTACAATGAGTTAGGTCAGTTCTGTTTTAACCTTACCTTTATGCAACCTCCACAGGTTGCCGCGCCGCAAAATGTGACTCCTCCCCCTCCAACTGCCACTCCATCCCTACATACGGAGATGAGACAGACTTTGACGGCAATTCTGGATGCCTTCAAATCCCAGCAAGTCCCGGCTCCGCAGCCAAATCTGGGGTCGAACTGGAAGAGTGCTTTCAAGAGCCTGTCCCCACCAGTGTACCGTGGGACAGAGGATGCGGTAAAGACGGAGGAATGGCTGGAGGCCATACACGAGATTTTAGCAGGCATCAACTGCCCGGTCGGCGAGGCAGTACCTCTAGCCACCTCTGCACTAGAGGCTTATGCTAAGAGATGGTGGAAATCAGTGCGGGAGTCTACATATGCAGACTGCGAGCTGTCAGAGATACCATGGGAGGAGTTTGGCGATGTATTTCTGGATCACTTCGTCTCTGCTACGGACAGAGATGCCTTGGAGGAGAGGTTTTTGAACCTCAGGCAGGGGACTAGATCGGTGATCGAGTATCAGCGAGAGTTCTCTCATTTGGCAAGGTTCGCAGGGATTCAGGATACCGATGATAGGAGGTATGCCAAGAGGTTCTACCGGGGCCTCAGGGACGATTTGAGGCAGACCTTGCTGTTCATTTCTCATGGCAGCACTAGGCAGATCATTGAAATGACAAAGAAGCTGGAGACTGACCAGCTGATGGTGCAAGGCAGAGGAAAGAGACCGTTTGATGAGTCCACATCAGGAGAGGGCGGCAGGGGCTCTCAGAGAGGCAGGACTATCGGATACAAGAAGGGTGGGGGACGTCGTCGTCCCAACTTCAGGCAGGAGCAGGAGCAAGAGCCTCCTCCAGCATTAGCTCCCCCACCTCTACAGGTGTATGGTCCGAGGAGACAGGATGATCATGGCCACCGACAGGTAGTTTGTTACGGATGCCGCCAGCCCGGGCACATTAGGTCGGAGTGCCCGCATCGATTCCATCCTCGTCCTCCTCCTCCACCTCCAGTGGCACCAGTACAGCAGGGTCGAGTCCGAGGCCGAGGCCGGGTATATCACGACAGGGGACGCAATCAGGAGCAGATTTATGCCTTGGACCTCACGGAGCAGAGGAACCCCGAGGAGGTTATCACAGGTACTTAAGGTTAATTATTAAGTTCCTTGAGTTTTCAATTATATAGTACCTGGAACTATAGGGTAACAATTAATTTTAACTTAAACAAACCTCAGGCATAGTTATGATCAGCGGCAAGCCCGCACATACTCTCTTCGACACGGGTGCTTCGCACTCGTTCGTATCCGAGGCCTTCATAGACGGACTCGAAGGCGTGGAAAGATTTCCTGGACTAGAGATGAGGGTGCGTCTACCCGATGGGTCAGAACTACGGACCACAGCCCATTGTGATATGGAGGCCGAGATTAGCGGCAAGGCATTTGAGGCGCCGACAACTATTCTGAAGCTGCAGGACTTTGACTTGATTTTGGGCATGACATGGTTACATCGGAACCATGCTCAGATAGATTGTCCATCAAGAAGGATCACACTAAGGCATGGCGACTCTCATGTTATCATCGAAGGTATTCAGCCTATCTGCCACACATTGTTATCTTCTGTACAAGCTGTGAAGGCCCACGAGCAGGGAGAAGAAGTTTACGTTATCTGCTTTGAGATGGTGGGGACAGAGACTTCTATTTCAGATGTTCCGGTGGTCCGGGATTTCTCCGACGTATTCCCGGAGAAATTGCCCTGGCTACCACCAGCCAGAGTCGTGGATTTCAGGATCCAGCTAGTACCGGGAGCGACGCCGGTGTCCCGGGCACCTTACAGGATGGCTCCCAGGGAGTTAGCAGAGTTCAGGACTCAACTTCAGGAGCTAGTTGAGTCGGGATTTGTGCGGCCTAGTTCATCGCCGTGGGGAGCGCCAGTTCTCTTTGTGAAGAAGAAGGACGGGTTGTTACGACTATGCATAGATTACTGGGAGCTGAACCGGTTAACGGTCCGCAATACCTACCCACTACCTCAGATAGATGAGTTATTTGATCAGCTGCAGGGAGCCTTCTGGTTCTCTAAGCTAGATTTGCGATCCGGTTACTACCAGCTCCGCATCCGGGAAGAGGACATACCGAAGACGACATTCAGTTCACGCTATGGATTATACGAGTTCACGGTGATGCCTTTTGGGCTCACGAATGCCCCTGTCGCATTCATGAGTCTAATGAACCGTGTATTCGAGCCCTTTTTAGACCGCTTCGTGATTGTATTCATCGACGACATTTTGATATATTCCCGGACTCAGGAAGAGCATACAGAGCATTTGACCCTGGTCTTGCAGAGGCTGAGGGAGTCCCAGATGTACGCAAAGTTTTCAAAGTGCCAGTTCTGGCTGCAGGAGGTGGCTTTCCTGGGACACACGATCAGTGGGGCTGGATTAGCAGTGGACCCAGCCAAGGTAGAGGAAATAAGGGATTGGCCACGACCAAAGTCAGCATCCGATATTCGCAGCTTCCTGGGTTTGGCAGGGTACTATCAGAAGTTTGTGGAGGGGTTCTCGAGGATAGCCCTCCCCCTCACGACTTTGACGAGGAATGATACTGAGTTCACCTGGACAGAGCAGTGTGAGGTGGCTTTTCAGGAGCTGAAGGACCGACTCATCTCATCCCCTATTCTTGCGCTTCCATCCGGGAGTGAAGGATTTCAGATTTACACAGATGCCTCTTACCAGGGGATGAGTGTTGTCCTGATGCAGCATGGACATGTTATTGCTTACGCTTCGAGACAGTTGAAGAAGCATGAGCATAACTATCCAGTACATGACTTAGAGCTCGGGGCTGTGGTATTCGCCCTAAAGATGTGGAGACATTATTTATACGAGATTCATTGTGATATTTATTCAGATCACAAGAATCTTAAATATATCGATACGCAGAAGGACTTAAACCTACGACAGAGGAGATGGCTGGAATTCCTCTGCGATTATGATTACAAGATCCACTACCATCCGGGGAAAGCGAACACAGTAGCAGATGCTTTGAGTAGGAGGCCCGACACTTCTGGACCGGAGCCTCGGTTGATGTCTATAGAGCTGCTACGGATGATGGAAGACATGCACATTACCATGGTATCTGAGGCCGAACCAGTGGTATATCGAGAGTATTTGAGCTCAGTGATCAGTGGTGATGACATACGAGAGCGCATCCAAACACATCAGAGGCGGGATGCTGCATTACAGCCGATTTTTAGTGCCCTAGAAAGGGGCAAGGTTGAGGATTACACGATACAGGATGATCTTCTTCGATTCCGTGGACGCATTTACATACCAGCAGGGGGCAGTATCCGGGAGGACATACTCAGAGAGGCTCATTGCTCCAGATATTCAGTGCATCCCGGCATCACCAAGATGTGGGCAGATTTGCGGAGCTCTATGTATTGGCCTGGGATGAAGAGGGAGATCACTCATTTTGTGACATTCTGCGAGACGTGTCAGCGCGTGAAGGCGGAATGTAAGAGCTCAGGAGGTTTGCTACAGCCACTACCAGTCCCAGAGTGGAAGTTCGAGGACATTGTTATGGATTTTGTGCACGGACTACCTCGCTCCCACTCTGGGCATGATTCTATATGGGTCATAGTAGACAGACTGACCAAGGTAGCGCACTTTATTCCAGTCCGGAAGGATGCTCCAGTTGCAGTTTTGGTGAGATTATTTGTGGAGCAGTTCGTCAGATACCATGGCATTCCCAGGACGATCGTTTCGGACCGTGATGGTCGGTTCACTTCAAGCGAGTGGAGGGCCGTGCATGCTTACTTGGGCTCTCGGCTTACTTTTAGTACCGCCTTCCACCCGCAGACCGACGGACAGACCGAGCGGACCATCCGGACCATGGAGGACCTACTCAGACTATGCATATTGGATACGGGGAAGCCTTGGGAGAGGCTGCTGCCACTGATTGAGTTCTCGTACAATAACAGCCACCAGGCTAGCATCAGGATGGCTCCATATGAGGCACTTTATGGGAGGAAGTGCCGGACACCGCTATCATGGGTTCAAGATGTGGATACCAGGGCTCTTGGATCTGATTATATAGAGGATACAGAGGTTCAGATTCGTTTGATCAGAGATCGGCTACTAGAGGCCCAGAGCAGGCAGGCAAAATATTATGATGCTCGGCACCGGAAGGTGGAGTTCCAGGTTGGAGACATAGTTTTCTTGAAGATACGTCCAGTACACGGTGTCTCTCGGGTGCGGAGGCACAAGAAGCTCAGTCCACGATACATGGGGCCATACTTGATCCTGGAGCGGATCGGCCCCTTAGCTTACCGACTGCAGCTGCCACCGGAGTTGGGTGCATTACATGACGTCTTCCATGTCTCTTCCTTGCGAAGAGCTCTCCTTCGGCCGGAGCAGCACATTACTACTACAGCCGGACCGGTAGAGCCTGACAGATCAGTTAGTTTGGAGCCGATCCGGATTGACGATACAACCATCCGAGTGTTGCGGAAGAAGAAAGTCCCTCTTGTGAAGGTGCTGTGGTCCAACCATGGACGGGAGGAGCACACCTGGGAGCCAAGAGATCTAATGCTGGAGCGACACCCGGAGCTGTTCACTTCAGGTATATTTTAGTTTACATGTTAAAAATTTCTTATAAATCTTGCAAATAAACCCCGTAAACCTGAACTTAAATTTCGAGCACGAAATTATTTTTTTCTTGGTTGTTGGAATTTGTAACATCCCATGTTACTTCTAGGCCCCTTTCACTTAGATTGGGTTAGGCATGAGATGGGTGACAGGGGTTTTAGCTAGGTTTGACCCTAGGTAGTGGGTTGTAGCCATGTGGGGCCCACTATAGGACCAAGTCAAACTAGGTCAAACTAGCCTAAATAGGGACCCAAACCACACCATGACCCCACCACATTGCCCTAACCCTAAAAACAATCTAAGTGCACCCTAAGGCATGCCATTAGGTCAACACTTTGACCCCAGTTGACCAAAGTCAACCTTGGGCCTAATTTGGTCAAACCCACACTCATAAGCCCAATTAGCCTAAGTAGGGCACCCCCTTGACCCAACCCAAGTTGGGTGGTGCCACTAAGCTCATGACCATCAAATGGGGTCAGCCCACCACCATGGTTGACCAAGTCAACTCAGAGTCAACATAGTCAACACAATTGACCTAAAGAAGAAAATGAAGGCTAAGCTCACTCTCCTTGGACCAAGCCCACCAAATTTGGCCCATGGCCAGCCCAAGTGAACAAGACCAGCCCTACCCCTCTGGTTGAAGAGAGAGAATGCATGCAAGGGGGCATTATGGAGAAATCACCTAAAAAGAGGAGAGAGAAATGGAAAATGATGAGAGGTGGCCATGTGGCCTTCACTCCTTCAGCCCAAAAGGTGCTGGCCGACCTCCTCACAACATTCCAGAAGTAATTAAGGGCTGAGAACCACCTGGCAAGCATGGGCGGAGCAACCAAGGTTGAGCCGAGCTCACATAGGTTGTATCTCCCCATATACACCACCTCAACCCCAATTAACCCCTCCATCAGCTTCAGAGAGAGAGAGAAGGAATTGAAATCGAGTGTTGGAGCATGGTAAACGGTGGAGAATCAAGCATTCGGGGAGGAGCTCGCCGACGCACCACCACCATGGCAAACCGCCTCCTGACCCGCCGCCAAGCCCCAATCCAGGTCCGTTTCGCCGCCCCTCTACCTGTACTAGAATTCTAGATCCATTTAGGGAGATATCGGGCTCAATTGAGCCCGATGCCATGAGAGAAAAACGAGAAATTTCGGGCTTTTTCTTCTTGCTCGAGTTCGCCGGAGGAGCCAACTCCGGCGGCCCCACCGCCGGGAAACGCTAGCCCCCACCTTAGCGAAGGTGGTGGCGACATCCGCCGGCGGTGGTGGTGGCGACATCCGCCGGCGGTGGTGGTGGCTCAACTGGCCGGAAAAGGCCAGTAAAGTTGCTCCAGGTCGGCTCAATCTCAGCCCTTGATCTGTTGGGGACGATGACCCGATTCCGTCCGTTCTTGCTTTAGGATTCGTGCAGATGATATGATATGATTTAAATTTAATTATTATGAATAGTGTAATTATGTCACATAAATTTAGTGACATTGCATGTCCTATTTAGGCCTCTTAAAGGCATTTCCAGAACCTGGACCCTGAATGAAAAATGTAGCCTTACCTGTTAACTTTAATTTGACACCTTAATCATTAATTTTGGTCCAGTAGTCTGGCCTGTAGGGCATTTCTCCTAGGACTGGTCCTAGACAAGAGAAGAAATTCATTTGGATGCCCAAGTCAAACCAGCAATCACCATGGCCCCAAATTTTGGGTACATGCATGATTAGGGCATACCTAGCCCCTGCCAAAAATGGGGAATTTTTGAAACAACTTTTTCTATAGTTTTGGTCATAATATCAAATCCTAAATAAATGCAATATTTGGAGTTATATGACTCCTCATAGCCCCAAAGTTTGGTGGTAGGTCCTTGGGGATATCATTGGTGCATGATAAAAATTTCAGCACATTTGGATCACTACATGTTGGAAAACCCACTTGCATGTGTTGGTTTATATATTGTCTTGGTGTGCCAATAACAATAATTTAAATATGGTGCATTCAGCCTAATTGAGGCACTCAAAAATCATGGATTTTATTCCAGTGGTTCATTAGGATAAAGTTCACCCCTCAGATTAATTATGAGATTTTTGGAATCAAAAATCCCATTAATTAGAATTTTTAAAAATATAGCCCCTTTTTGAAAATAAATTGGAAAAATAGGTCTTTCTCAAGTAAAAGTCCTCAAACTTTGCCAAGTTAAAAATAAGGTTATATTTGACTTAGGAAAATTTGATCTTTCTGTTTGAAGAACTTTTGGAGTAAAATACCTTGAAATGCCCATTTTACCCTTTTTGCATTTATTCTTGAATTGATGGAATACACTTTAGATAAACTTGGAAATATTGCTAGTGTTGTATAATTGTATTATTAGTCTTGCATAATTATTTCAGAATTTATGGGTGTACTGATAATTTTTAAATTAATATAATGGCATTTTGGTAAATATGTAAGAATGGGAATTGTTAGGCCATTACACTATAAAGGTTGATGAAACCCTGCCAATAGTCATACATTAATGTTTTATATGTTCTGTAATTTTTCTGGAATTTTGGATTACATATTCCTTGTACTTCATTTGAAAAATGAAAATTATGTAGATTTGGTATTAAATAAGGAATTGGTATAAATAATCAAAGGAAAATTATGAAACCCTGTAGACAGAAATATTTTATCAATACACAACTCAGCAAAAATTACCTAGGTCAGTGGATTTTAAATTATACTACTTCATGTGTAAAGTGACCTAGGAAATAAATTAAAAGATTTAATTAAGGGATTATTTGATCAAGGAAAATTATGAGATTCCATATGATAGTTCCTTTAGCCCATACCACCCTAGGATAAATAGTTAGGGGCAAGAGGACCTAAGGATTGAAAGATTCCATTTTGGGGTAATAATATGACATGGTCTGCATATAGCATAAATAGGTCATGCTTTAGGGGATTACCAGAGGATTGATTATCAGAAGAATTAGGGAGTGCAATATGAATAATCCCTGATGGGTAGTATTGTCTTAGTGACTGGAGTAAATGTGCAAGTCTTTAGGTAGCAATCAGAGTGGAGGTCGACGGAAGACCGTCGGTTTCCCGGTAATATCTTAAGTCACTAGGATTGTTCCAGAGCAACAATGAGAGCTGGGGTGAAACCTGGGTAGTCATCAACTAAAGTAAATATCCTTGCGAAAGGGAACTTTGGACGTAATCCCATCGTAGTTCCTAGTGCACCCGAGAGCCCTTCACCGGGTATACCCTGGGCAGTCCTGGGATTAACCTTAAATCACTAAGTATAATAACCCGTAGACAAGAGTAGTATAATAGGTTAAGACATTTGTTGTATCTTCTCACCCGTATAGGGTTGGAGAGTTTCATGTTATATGCTCACCCGTGTAGGGTTTGAGGGAATTGGTATAAATGCACTATTGTGCGTTCTCACCCGGGTTGGGTTTGAGGGTTTCAGGATGGGTTTGGTCCTGCGAGCGGAAGGCTCGAAATGAAAGACTTGCATGTGCATAAATATAGTGGCGGGGCATGCGGTACTGGCCGTTCGTCACACCGATGACAGTACGGTGCACCAGGCGGTTGTGAGGGTTAGAGGGGTCAGTGGGTTGTTTTACACTGCGGTCTGAAGGACGACCCCCGATAACGCACATCCGACCCAAAAAGACTGACGGGTTGTCAGCAAAGTACGTACGCGAAACTCTAGAGTGCACCTTGGACGTGTACAAAGGCGTATGAGAGGGGTCTAAGGCTTGGTAGTGTGCATACCGGCCTAGAAGCGGAGACGCCCGCTCCGCTGCTGCCGTAGCCACAGCGGTGGTACCCGAGAGTGATGCTAGCTCTCAAAAAGTGAGTACTAAAGGTCTGTGATCACAGAGTCGTTGTGCGTGAGTTGCACTTGCCTGTGCATAAAATTGCATCATAACATTCATTCATATTAGGTCATACGCTTCATAAATTCTTATCATATAAACTAGTATAGACTCTTTTATATGATAAGTTAAATTTCCTGAAAATCCTAACTTATATATTTGTATGGACATTTATATAAGTTAGGGTACTTTTGTGATGGTAGTGTAGTGGTAGAATAGTTTTATTTACATGCTCTTACCTTCTGTTATTTACTTCCTTTACTAGTACTGCTCTTTACTTACTTGTACCATATTTAGAACTGCTAGTTAGTTTCTGTCACCTGCTTCCACTTTTGCTACCCCTTGTTGTCCTCCGCTTCGTCCTCCCGCTCGGTGCCTAGGAGTTGCGGGGCGAGGTGCGGAGGAAACGACTTAGTCTTTTTGACTAATGGTCGGTGACCATACTATTTTTAGGAGCCCGTGGAGATGGAGCACCAGCACGACGAGGAGGCAGGACGTGAGGAGCAGATACCGCTACAGCAGGCTACTACCACTACTGTGCGTCCTCAGGTGGGACGAATTTTTATGTACTAGTATAGCTTTCACTTTTATTTGAGAGAGAGAGTTGATTTGATGTACTGGGCATAAACCCTTATTACTCTTTCGTTTTGTACTCATTGTGGACTATGTTGTACTATTCATTCCATATATATATATGATGTACTCTGTGACTTGTGGACTTGTAGATTTGTTACATTGTTACACTTCTTTTCTCATATTGGCCTATGTATATGATCGCAATAGCCGGCAGGATCGGCGTGTTGCGGTGTTGACTAACCCGTGCGTTAGTGCCACCGTAAGACGGCGGTTCTGGGCAGAAGGCCCGGTAGCCCTTCTTGGTAAGGGGGAGGAAGGGGTCTTACAAGATAAACCATACATGCTCAACAACGATAGATAAGCAATTAAATTTTATCGTTAAAACATTCCAAGAACGACAAACATACCTAATCAAGAACGAATTTAACATGACATGATCCTATAATTTCAGACGATCAACAATGAAAAGATTAAACATAGAAATATCTTGGAAGGGCAAAAGTGCTGAAAATTAAAGAACAACTTTATAGTTACCAGAAAACGGACAAGAAGAAAGGAGGGAAACCACCACTTGCATTGGTTTTACCGGAAAAATTCTCTGAATCACTCCACGTCGAAGATCGGGGCAAAAGAACGCGGGAGAAGTCGAAATCTGAACAAAAATGGCCGAAATAGAGGTTAGGGCCGAAAAACCCTAACGAGAAAACTCAAGGAAAGAGGAAAGTTTTACCACGATGGCGTAGCTCTCGACGAGAGCTTTCCAGATCTAAACTCGGTCGAAGATTTGGAGCACCGAAGCACCGTCGACGACCACGAGAAGATTCACGAAAATATTTCTCTCTCTCGCTCACGCCGCTCTGGTTCGGGAGGAAAAGTTCCGGAGAAGAAGAAGTTGAAGTTTTATTTCTGTTTCTAATAACCTAAGTATAAGAGTATATATATATATAAGTACTTATAAAATGTTGTGTCTCAATATATAAAAAAACGTATTGTTTATGTGCTGATACGGGAAAATAGAAAATAAAGGTCCAATATTGCTTCAAATCAAAGGATGCTCAACATGAAAGTTGTAGATCTCGTCGAGACGAACAAATTTTATGATAACCATTTTTCCATACGATACCGTTTTGACTCTCAAAATGACGCTCGAACGTAAACAGCAGTGGACTACTCGAGATGAATAATGGGTACTCGAGAAGAACGTAAAATACTCGAGAAAATCAATAGTAGATCACTCGAGAGCGAGATTACGGACAACTCGAGTACTAAAATTTAGTACTCGAGACAAGGTAGCACTCGGGAAATAAGAAGGTAGAACTCGAGTACTAAGAGGGCAGAACTCGAGTAGAACTGGAGTGCTCGAGGGGAGGAAACAAAGCACTCGAGAGGTATAGGAGTTGGTACTCGAGAGAAGAAGCAGCAACTCGAGAAGAAACAATTAAAGAAAAGTGTTAGGAATAGTGTTTTTTACAAAAATATCTAAAATCAAACTATAGAGATGAATAGGGAATCACATTTTTGAATAGTGTTTTAATATCAAAATATTCATATATATATATATATATATATATATATATATATATATATATATATATATATATTTGAACAGAGAATACGAGTTCAAAACGGATGTTCAAACGCGCGCCGAATCAAACGAAACTCACACCGTAGGCGAACACTGACACTACGAACCCAACGGCGAAGTCAAAACCTAAATCCGACAAGCCATTCCCGAGATATTAATTTTCAAAGTATACGACGAACATAAATTACACTAAACTTTGGGAAATCGCCGAGGCCCGAATATCGCTCGGATTGCGACGAAACTTGACGAGCAAGTCCAAAGTTATTCAACTTAAATTCCAAATGCAAAATTTTCCGATAATGACAAGAATTTGGCTAACTCGACTGCACGGACGCGAAAATGCCTTAACGGTGTTCCGTCGTCAACTCGACGTTAAAAGTAACATCATGATGTCATAAATACGTCGATATCAAATCGAATAAAATCATCAAAAAATCGGAGACATTACAATCACTCCCGATTTCTTCATGTCAACACACATCTCCTCACCTTTTTCGCACCTCTACCTCGCCGAGGTGAGAAAATGGAAGAAAAAACTGTGTCGGGAGGTCGATGCCTGCCCTAACTCTCTCTTTTGATTGCTATCTTCCCTAACTCTCTCCACGACATCAGGACCAACGCTCCTCTCGATTCGCGGGTATGAGTTTCCCTTTACCCGCACATCTACATTCCCATCTCCTTTAGTCCCCTTTCAATATTATTAATCCGAGTTTTGTTCTTCACGACCCTTGGACAAACCTTCACACTTATGGCAAAAATCTTCGCTTAGCGGCTTTGGGCAAAGACGTCCTCATCGACTGCTAGTGTTGTGGTAGGTTTTTTATTTCTCCCTATCATCCCTCCGGCTGCATTCTCATCTCCTTTGGAGACTTCCAAGTTCTTCCATCGCACATTTACAATTCCATTATATTTTGGGCTTTTAGAAGATGGGGGCATTGACTTTTCATTCTTTTATTTATCACATGATTTTTTAGTTCTTCTATCTTTTACTTTCCCTCCCATGATTTTGAAGTTTTTACAAGGCTTATATGATTTCACGTGTTAATCCACCAACAACATAAAGCCTATTTATATTTCATTTTGTTTTTTAGTCTTTACCATGCAGAGAAGCCTTGCATGTTAGTAGGAACTTTGCTGGGTTCATAAAGTATGAAATTTTATTTTAGAAATGACCAAGAGTGATTTATTATGAGGAAATTTTAATTTCTTTTCTTAATACAAATTGTTTTGATAGTTATAGTTTTGTTAACCATCTCCTTTTAGATGTACAAAAGCAAGAAGTTGGATGATTCTAGGTAACACAGTAACAGAGATCCAACATTTCCTGAGGTATATTTTACTCATCAACATATATGATATATCTGATTAGCCCCTTAATTAAAGCCATAAACATCTTATAATGATCAATTTAATGTATTTCAAATAATCTTGATGATATCTTACAATTACCATTTCATCATGCAAAGTGTTTTTAGCTTACTAATTTAAGATTGTGAAGGTGGGTCCCCGTGCACGATAAGGTTTGATTATCCAAATAAACAAATTTTAGAATTTTCTCTGTATCGTTCTAATTTAAGATTATCAAGATAAGATATGGTTTGATTCAGAATTTTTTTTACTAATTTTCGAATTATTTACCGAATCTCCAGCTTCCTTTCAAATCTCCAGCTATTGACAGTTATCTCTTAAAGGGATATATTTCTTTTTCTAATAATATTCATCTGTTTTTGCTTTGGCATCGCCAAAGTACCTCTGTTTATTTATTCAGTTTTCTAGGGTCAAATATCTCTACCAACACATCAAGAATTCAAGCATTTTGCCCCGCCAGCTACTACCTAGGTATAACCATAGACATTGGGATTTTAATTACATTTTTTGTACACATGGCAAAGGGTATTTCAGCGGGGCAATGCTTTTTGGTCTTTTCTTGCCCTCCCGCTGAAAGAGAGCAACCCTCTGTAGCCTCCTCCAACAAAGGCTGGCAAGGTCACCTCCCGCAATAATATACAGCAAGATTGCCTCTGCTAGCAAAGGACAACAATCAAGCCTCATGCTTTCTCCAGCCCTGCACGCTACTGTCATTTTCTTGACAGAGCCCCGCCGGAAGCAGCACATCTTTCCTCTATAATGCCTCACCTCAAGAGCTACTCCTCCATCGTGATTCCTTCTGGCAAGTTTCTCCTTCCGGCAAGCTCCCTTTCCCGACAGTTGTTGGTCATCTGACGACGACGAAGGTTCGTTCTGCTATGAATCTTGTACGTCCGCATTACAGATTGCAGTCAAGTTTATCTAACTCCTGCGGATTTTTGTAGTCTGAGTTCTTCTGCAATATATTTTTGGATGTGTTTCTCTTAATTTGAGTACTTACTAATTTTATGTGCTAAAAAAATTATGTGAAGTATTTTCTTGTTACTATATATTTAGTTATTTCCAGGGATTGCGTTTCCACGATCGGAAATCCCAACACTAAGGAGAGGGGGACACTACTGAGTTTTAATTGGGTGCCATTAAAGTGACGTGAGTAAAGAGGGGTATTTTAGAATTTATTTTAGGTGTTTAAATTATAACGGCCCGGGGCCGGCTCCAAACAAGGGAGACCCAGCGGCACCCAGCTGGCGTCGTCGGACTGCAGCCCCAATGCAACCCTCAATCCATCTCTGCGTTTGTTTCTCAGCAGCCTCAGTTGGTGATGAGGACTGTTGGAAGTGTTCCTTATCAAGGGGGCGCGAGATTGAATCCCGACCTCAACAACCTGTCGCTGTTGAGAAACATGCGCGGAGATGGGTTGGGGGTTGCAACACGACAGTGCCAGCTGGGTCCCGCTGGGTCTCCCTTGTGTGGAGCCGGGTCTAGGCCTGTTGAAACAAAAAACTCGGTTCATTGTGGAGTTCAGCCCTTGGGGAAGGTGTGATCGCACAACTACTTCTTTCCTGCAAACCAAACAACAAGAGAGATGGAAATCGACCCAAGGGCTCGACGGGAGGACCCACCACACACCCGAAAGATCTTAGAGCGCTTCCCCTCCTTAGCCAAAGGCCGAGCTAAGGCTACCTCAGAAAGCACAAAAAGATCTGAATAATGATAAGCGTGCCTTCTGAGGTGCCCCTTGGGTCTTATTTATAGTTTTCTGAAAACAGCTTGCAAATAGCCAACCTCCGCTGTTTTGAATAGCTATGTGCAGCCCAACTTGGTCTGCCAACAGCGTAACTCTACTATTCTAACGAGCTATTCACACCATTGGGAAGGGCATCCGGGTAATTTTACCCTTGTGCCCCACTTGGCAGGTCCCAAGGATATGAAGGTCAACTCGCCACTACTCTCTACCCCCATGGGCCGGGTGTGACCTGGCTCCCACAGCTCGCCTTCTCTCCTTGGGCGAGCGTGAGCCAGGCCTCCGCGACCTGCCAATGCTCGCTCCGAGGCGGGCTGACGGCCAGGTTGCCAATAGGAGAACGGGGTGGCCAGTCTCAGACTGTCAATACGGGAACTCCAGAGGGGGCTCGCTGATCTGGGCTTGTTGAGCTCAACCCTGAATATTAGTTCGAAATATGCCGAGCTCCGTCCTCTACTCGACGAATGCCGAGCCCAAACTCTGCTCGACGAACTCAAGGCGAGTGCGGGGGGGGGGGGGGGGGGGGGGGGGTGGAGAGGCCAGCTCGCGCGGCTCGCCCGTCTGGCTTAGGCGAGAGCGAGTTGGCCACCCGGTGCCTGCCCGCATGCTGTTCTGGTGCTGACAGGTTGCCTTAGTCCGCTCGCCTGGCCTGACGGGGTTATACACAACCCCCGCTCTTTTTGAGCTTGACATGCTCGGAAAGAATCATCCAACCCACATGTTCGGCGAGTGCTGTGCTGAGCTGTCGAGGAATCTTCTGGTGGATCCCATTCCCTGGCTATAAATACGCCACTGAGCCCTCTGGAAAATCCCTACCCCTTTTTCCTTTCTCAGTGAACTATAACGACACCATGCCTGTTAGTGAGGAAGTACAAGCCCGGCTAGCAGCCACGAAAAAAAGACCAGAGTAGAGGCCCTTGAGGCCGCCCCGTAGTTCGTGTGTGGGTCGCCCGCCCCCCTTTTCAGGCCGGTAAAGGGGAGAATCATCAGGAGGTCCCCGACAAATGACTTTTCGGGCTCCAGCTCGGCATCAGGCACCGAGGTTGTTCATGAGGCATGCGCGCATCCCCCCTGACTTGTCACTTCATTTCTGACTTTTCCTCCCGCAGGTGCCGCCTCGCGAGGGCGGAGATTGGGGAGGGGAAGGGGGTCCCCCCTGCTCTCAACCGAGCGGGTTGCCAGCCCCTCGAGCCTGGGGAGCCACCCTCCGGACATTTCTCGATCACTGATCCCCCCCCCGGGCTGGGGAAATCCATTGCATCCCTAGAAGGGGAACTCTTCCAGGGCCGGCCAGGTTCTTCTCGGCTATCCACCGGTGCGGGCGACGTGCCGACCCCTGTTAAGCTCGTACTTGTGCCTGTTTTGTCCTCGCTTGTCCTCTCTGACTTTTCTCTTTGTAGGTTATAACGCGGTCTCCTCCGATGCCGAGATGAGCGAGGGATATTCGCCTCCCCCTGACACGGAGGGGATTTCAGAGTATCTTGGCGACCCGGTGGATGCGACGGAGAAGAAAAGACAAGTGACGCGGCTATTTCAGAAGCATACTCTGCTGCTACAGGAGATCTTCAACAGGGTTGACCTAAACAACACTGCGACGGAGCTGCGGTTCGCGGCTCTGGAGGGAGCGCGGCGCCCAGCTTGAGGGGAGGAAGTTACTTCCCCTAGAGTGCATATTACACGGGCCGAGGAGCGGCTTAGGCACGCCACAGAGCAAGTTGATCTGGCCCACCAGGAGCTGGTGGTGGTTCGCGATTACCACTATCCTTGCGTGCCGCCCCTAACTGGGACGCTGGGGCGGGGCAGGTGGAAATGGATCCAGTACTGACCCGCCTACCCTCTCCCCGTGGTCGGTCGCCGGGTCAGGACGCACCCACACTCTAGGCTGGTTGGTTCAAGGAGGACATTTATTTCAACATTTTCAATGTCTGTAATAACTTTACTCTCTCGCTCGTCGACGGGCTCGATGCTTCTCGCATGTTATTTCATTGTGTTTGTCGTCCCTTTCTCTGATTGGACGTGGATGAGGCACTTCCGCTCGCCTTCCGCTTCTTTAAGCGGGCGCGAGTTCATTGGGTCGGCTCCCTTAACTCGTCTATTTAATCTCGGCGGGAGTGGGCAGGGGCCCACCGATCGCGAACCCGCGCGACTCGCCCGTTGTTCCGGGCGGGTGTGAGTCGCAACTCGCGCGCTTTCGGGCGGGCGCGGGTAAGCATAGGTCGTTGTTGGGTAGTCTTTATAGCGCGACCGCAAGCCGGGAAGTCGAAACGTCAGGGCTCTTTTTGCTATCAGCACTTTCCCGCCAATGGAATGGTTTCCCGCCCTTTTCTTTCTATAAATAGGCCTTGTCGGTTCTTTCTCACCCACCGTATTTAAAAATTCCCTTAGCTTTTGCTTCCTGCGACCCTTGACTCGCTCGCTTCCTGTGAGAACTTTCCCCTCGTTCAGCAAGTTATGCGAGATGGGTGGTGGTAGTGGCGACGCGGACGGCCGGGGCAAGTGCGCCTGGACATTTTTTGAGCATGATTTCCCCTCCGCCGCCATTTCTGAAGGCGAGTTATTCGAGGTGATAAGCGACTATATACCGCTAGGTTTCGTGGCGAGGCGGCCTGGGGATGGAGAAAGAATAAACGACCTCACGGAGGGAGTGCTCGCCATCCCGGTGGCGCACTTTGAGGCTGGCCTCCAGCTCCCTCTATGGCCGGAGGTGCGCCAGATACTGAAATATTTTGGGGTCGTCCTCGACTAGATGACCCCGAACTCCGTAGCAATCATGGTCAGTTTCGCCTGCTTCTTGCGGGAGGAGCGGGTTGAGTTCAGCCTCGTGGTCTTCTGCAAGTTGTTCTCCTTTCACGCGAACAAGGACGAGACCGCCTATTTCTCCAGCGCCCACGTTAAGGTTCGAGAGACCGTCAACAAGAGACATAATTGGCTTAAGAAGATCGTGTTCGTCAAGGGGGACTTCGGCACTATCCCCTTCTCGCTGATGCAGCTCAGCGAGGCGGGCTACCGCCACCCTAACCTGGGGGGCCATGAAGCGGATTTGTGCGGGTTCTTCACTGGGAAGAACTTTGAGGTCGCCTTCCAGCGCCGGAATCTGGACAACCTCGCCCCTGTCCCTCCTGGTGGAGGTAAGACACTCGCGCTTTTCCTTTCTGTTTCGATGGTTTGCTTTAACTTTCCCTTCTCGCAGGCGAGCGAGACATCCCCCTGCACCCCCATACAAGAGCGCCCGAGTCATACCCAGCGGGCTCCCCCGCGCTCAAGCCGCAGACGCCGCACAGAGCGAGATCCCGACATCTGCCATCCAGAAGCTGCCGAGCCGCGAACAGCCTCCACCGCCACCGCCCAAGAAGGCAAAGGCTACGGGTGAGGCGCCCACCGTGGGCCAAAGAAAAGGCAAGGCCCCAGCGACCCAGCCGGCCAAGGATCCCGCCCATGCGACTGCATTGGCCAGCGGTGTCCCCAGCGAGACGGCTGGCACCTCTGGGCTGCAGGAAGAGGCTCGGACCGCCGTGAAGCCGGTACCGAGAGGGCATAACAACTTTGGCTATGGCGAGAAGTGCCTTGACGAGCTCGACATCCCGCTCCTGTTATGGGACAAGGAGTCGAATCGGGCGGTGGTCTCCACCCTGCTGCCGAGCTGGCTGGAGCAGGAGACCATCAGCGGGGAGACATACAACTTCTCGTTCGGCCTCTACTCGCGGGAGGATGTCGCCATCTACAATGTGGAGGCGACGCGGGTGCTGGTGCATGAAAGCGTGCGGGCCCAGCTCCACAGCCTGGAGCTGACCCACATGGTCGGTCGGCGCTGCACTCAGTGGGAGAGGAACGCCTCCTCACTCAAGAGGCTGGCGGACGAGAATGAGGAGGCCCGCTGCCACGCCTAAGAGGAGGCAGAGCGGCAGAGGGAGAGGGCGGATGCAGCCGACGACGTCGTCGTCGCTCTGGAGAAAGAGAGTGAAGTGTTGCGGGCTCGGGTGTAAGATCTGGAGGCTACGACGGCTGTCCTGCCGTCATCAAGCAATTCCTGCCAGCTCGCGCATTATACCGAGTATGAACTGAAGAAATGACGTAGAAGAATGGTGTCACAACCCGCATTTCCTCAACGAGTACATCGTATCAGAGCAAGAGGAATTACGGGTTATGATGCCACGTCGTGCAGGGGATAACTGCACACGCTCAGGCAACTCTTGACGCTCACATTATAAGATGAAATTCAACCGTTACATGCAGGAAAACTTTTGGATTAAATGGCCGTATCCCTCGGCCTTAGATAGTAAAATTGTCTTTGTACGCTGCGGAAAATAGGTTAGTTTACTTACGATGAGCTCCTATATGCAGTCTATAGTGATACTACTATAAGAACTCCTCTTTGTTTACGTCATTTGGAACATATGTTTTCGTTAAACAAAACATGGATGCATGATATACAATAGTACATATCATTAGTCAAAATAGCTAATGCAACCTACTAGAAAACCATCCCAAAAGCAAGTACATATCGTTCCATCCAAGTGAGGTACATTAGCAGTCTAGTTCATATTTACACAAAGGAAAACCACCAATGGGCGCCAACAAGCTGACACGAACCCATTGGGGCACATGTATGTCTGTACAACAAAAAGAAGAACTACCTCGCTATGAATGCTCGGCTAGCTCCCAGGAAACGCCACCAACCAACCTAGCCGCTCAACCGGCTACAACCTGCACCTGAGGCATTCAAGAAAGAATACCTCAGCAATCAACCAAACTATACAAAAAGAGAGCATAAATGTCATAAGTTTTAACGAAGGGGCTTACCGACCCCACAGAGATGTTTCATCAAGTAACATGAGTGAACAAAACAAGTGGAAAACACACCACAATCCATGCCAAACGCACCAAGTGCGTACAAGTTCCTCATGTCCTGCTCAAACCGCAGGAGCAAAAGGCAAAACACATGTCCATTCCATCATTCATAGGCCAAGAAATTACGATACTAGTGAAGCATAAGCAGCGGTTAAGTTCAATTTCGCAAGGGTCTTACCGGTGGCGGCCCTAAAGTGGAACGCACCAAACAAAACCAGCCCAAATTGGGGCCAAAGTGGTCTCTCTAACCACAGAAACAAAACCCGGTGGCCACAGGCTGACACCACACCACCCCTTGCAAAATTCTCACACAAACGCTCCTGCCATGGTTCACAAATTCGCCTCGCAAAACGCCCCATAACCCAAGGTAACACGTTTCCTTTCATCGCCCTTACACACGACTATCAATTGCCAACGTATAGCATGATGAGCTTCATCACATAAAAAGAATCACACTCTTTGTATCAAAATAAAATCACATGATAGGATTTGATTAACATGAGTACATAGACCACATATTTGGAACACAATCATATGCTTTTGATCAAGGAAAATCACCTCTCGTGATAGGGCAAATTAGCTACATGAATTAAGCTAGCATAGGGCAAATTGATAAGTACATGAATCACAAACCTAAACATGGGAGAGCAAAGTCGTTTAGCATAATTAACGTAAGGAATTAGCTACTTTGAATTTAGCATAGGGGATTTTAGCATAGGGAATTAGCTAATTTGAATTTAGCCTAAGGAATTTAGCCTAAGGTATTTAGCAGAGAACAAACAAGAGGAGGCATCATAATTTGAATCAAGAAGATCAACCTAAGCATAGGGGAATTGGAAAGACTAAGGATAATAAAGAAAAATTCAACACAAGATCTCAAGCTAGAAAAATGGAGAATTGAATCAAGTACGAAGATTGGCAAGGGTGGAGGACACCGCTTGCCTGAACCGAGGCGATGCCGCGACGGCTGCTCTTTCTTTCCTTGCCTTTCTTGAGCCTTTCTCCCTTGTTTTCTCAAAGAGAATGAAGAAGAAGATGAAGAAGAAGAGGAAAATGAGAAGGAGGAATCCTTGCTTTGATTTCGGCCTATAAGAAAAGGAAGAAGAAGCTTCAGCCCTTGGATCCCAGCTGAAGGAATAGACGGCCACGATTCGGCCAAAAACACTAAATTTGACTCGACACGGCCTCTGACACGGCCGTGTGCCAGGCCGTGTGCCTCAAGCGGTGGTCAATCGACTTATCCAAACCAGTGACACGCCCATGGGACACGCCCGTGTCATGGGCCGTGTCACCAACACGCCCTCAGACACGCCCGTGTCTGTGGCCGTGTGCCTGGTGAAAAAAATCCCAAAACATCCCGAGACTTCACACGGCCTTGGACACGCCCGTGTCCCAGGCCGTGTGCCCAGGACACGCCCTGTGACACGCCCGTGTCACAGGCCGTGTGCAACTTCTCGACACTCGACACCCAGTCTCGACGATCGTCGAGTAAAAGTCGCCGAGTACACGACACGGCCTTGGACACGGCCGTGTCCTTGGCCGTGTGCCTCCTCTCGACACATCGTCGAGCGCAAAAAAATTTGTCGAGACAAAGCCCGATCGTCGACACAACCTCGACACGCCCTGCGACACGGCCGTGTCGCAGGCCGTGTCAACTGACACGCCCTGGGACACACCCGTGTCCCAGGCCGTGTCACCCAAAAAAATTCCTGTTTTGAAAAATGTTTCTGTCTCATCCTATACCATTTTTGCCTTAAGAACTTTTTACCCTTTTTTTTGTTTCTTGAACCAGCAACTTATGTTGAGCAACATTCCCGGGCGCGAAAAAGTGCAAGCATTCCCTAAGAGGCCTCACCGAGTCCCTCATTTGGACTCCGGTTTGCTGGGGAATCGTGCAACTCGGCAACCAAAACAGCCACTCGCAAGCTCGCGGGAAAACCATGCTCGAACAACAGTCAAAGCCAACGTAACGCCCGTCATGCGTACGTAATCAAACAAAAAAATCCGGGGCGTTACAATCACTCCCCCTAACAAAAAGTTTCGCCTCGAAACTTTTCACAAAACCAAACACACAAACCAAAACATGAATCCAATCAAACACTAAATCACATACCAGCTTACGGGAACAAATGAGGGTGAGCCGCCCTCATCGTTGACTCGAGCTCCCACGTCGCGCTTTCCACATCCTGATTTTTCCATAGCACCTTGACCATAGGAAGCCTCTTTCTCCGCAACACGCGATCTTGGGAGTCCAATATCCGGATGGGCATCTCCACATAAGAAAGATTTGGCGCCAATGGCGGCACCACATCCAACACTTGCGTGTCATGTCGCACACACTTGCGAAGTTGGCTAACATGAAATACGTCGTGAACACCAGGAAAGTTCACGAGTAATTCTATTTTGTAAGCGGATGCACCAACTCGCGCAAGAATCTTGAAGGGACCCACAAATCTTGGGTCTAATTTGCGCTCCTTTCCAAACCTTTTAATGCCCACCATTGGGGAGACTTTCAAGAAAACAGAATCCCCCACCGCAAATTCTAATTCCGACCTTCGTCGGTTGACATACTTTTCATACCGCTCTTGGGCGATTCGGAGCTTCTCCCGAATAAGTCGTACTGCAACTTCCATATCCTCAAGCGCTTCTGGGCCCAACAAAGGCCGCTCGCCAACCTCAGTCCAAAAGAGGGGAGTCCGACATCGACGCCCATATAACGCTTCGAACGGAGCCATTTGCAAGCTTTCTTAATAGCTATTATTATACGCGAACTCCATAAGCCGCAAACGTTCATCCCATGCTCCGCCATATTCAAGAATGTAACATCGAATCATGTCTTCTACAATTTGGTTTACTCGTTCTGTTTGGCCATTCGTTTGAGGGTGGTAAGCAGTGGAATACCGTAAATCTGTTCCCAAACCCTCTTGTAGACTCTTCCAGAAACGAGAAGTAAATCGGGAATCTCTGTCTGATATGATATTAACTGGCACACCATGCAGTCAGATGATCTCGTTCAAATAGAGCTCCGCTATTGTTTTCATCGGGTAGTTGACCTTAAAGGGTATGAAATGAGCACACTTGGTCAACCTATCCACGATCACCCACACGGAGTCATGTCCTCGGGGAGATCTTGGTAAACCGGTAATAAAATCCATTGAGATGCTTTCCCACTTCCAGGTTGGAATCTCCAATGGTGTCAAATTGCCACCAGGCTTCCCATGATCAGCTTTCACCCGCTTGCAGGTATGACATTCTGAGACAAATTGCGCTATATCTCTTTTCATTCCATACCACCAGACAATTTGTTTCAAATCACGGTACATTTTTGTTGAGCCTGGATGGTAGGCCATACTTGCGCCGTGTGCTTCCTTACACACCATCTCGCGAATATCCCCAACCGCGGGAATACAAAATCGTCCACGATACTTTAACATGCCTGCACCATCAATCGCAAAATCTGGTAATTCATCCTTTTCCGTCCGAAGAAATAGATGTACAAGATCAGGATCATCTTTTTGATGTTGTCTTGCAAGCACCAGCCATGACGGTTCTTCTATTGCCGAATGACTTTGCGGATCATATTTGCCCACCGCAATATCCATCAATAGAAATTCCTCTACAAGACGGTCGACGAAAAGATGAAATACTTTCCCCGTCTTCCGACTCAAAGCATCGGCTACAACATTCGCTTTCCCCGGATGATACTGAATGTCCACATCATAATCCGCTACATATTCAAGCCATCGCCGTTGGCGCAAATTCAGTTCTTTCTGCGTGAAGACGTACTTTAAACTTTTATGATCTGTAAAGATTTTACACTGTGCACCATATAGCAAGTGTCTCCACAACTTCAATGCAAATATCACCGCTGCAAACTCCAAATCATGCGTTGGGTAATTCTTTTCATGAATTTTCAACTGCCGAGACCCATACGCAATCACCTTTTTGTCTTGCATTAACACACATCCAAGTCCAACGTGCGACGCATCCACAAACACTTCATAATCTTTTCCTTCTGTTGGCAAGATTAACACAGGAGCGGTACATAATCGATGTTTGAGTTCCAGGAAGGAGGTCTCACACTTGTCATTCTATTCAAATGCCACATTATTCTGGGTTAATCGAGTCAAAGGTGCGGCCAACGTCGCAAATCCGTCGACAAATCTGCGATAATAGCCGGCTAAGCCCAAGAAGCTTCGAATCTCCTTGGGTGTTTCCGGTCTTCTCCATTCCATAACCGCAGAAATCTTTTCGGGATCCACTGAAATACCATGTTGAGTAATAACATGTCCCAGGAAGGCAACTTGCGGCAACCAAAATTCACATTTGCTTAGTTTGGCGAATAATCGTTGGTCTCGCAACGTGGCCAATACCAATCGCAGATGCTGTTCATGTTCCTCAGCACTGCGGGAGTAAATAAGAACATCATCAATAAACACCACCACAAATTTATCCAAATAGTCCTTGAACACCCTGTTCATCAGATCCATAAAAGCTGATGGTGCATTGGTCAATCCAAACGACATCACAAGGAATTCAAAATGACCATGTCGTGATCGAAACGCAGTCCGCGGAATATCCGACTCCCGGACCTTGAGCTGATGATAGCCCGAGCGGAGATCAATCTTCGAAAATACAGAACTGCCACGCAGTTGATCAAACAAATCATCAATTCTTGGCAGTGGGTACTTATTTTTAATCGTCACCTTGTTCAATTCCCGGTAATCGATGCAAAGCCGCATCGACCCATCTTTCTTCTTCACAAATAACACCGGTCACCCCAAGGTGAGGAACTCGGCCTGATAAACCCTTTTGCCAATAAGTCATCCAACTGGGTACGTAACTCTGCTAGCTCACGCGGGGCCATCCTGTACGGCGCTTTCGCAATAGGTCGCGTAGCCGGTTCCAAATCAATAACGAACTCAACATCAGGATCAGGGGGGAGACCAGGAAGATCAGTAGGAAAAACATCTGGGAAGTCACGCACAACCGGAATCTCCTCTACACGCGGCAAAACAACACTAGTCCCCACAACGGAGACAAAACAAGCAAAACAGTCGGAAACAAACAACGTCTGAACACATACCGCCGAAATCCCTGGAGAATCCTGACACGAATCACCATACACACTTCCTGGCTGACCATCATCCTTGATGAAATCCAAGCGCTTTCCTCTGCACTGGATGACGGCATCATAACGGGCTAACCAGTCCATGCCCAGAATGACGTCAAAATCGTCCAAATTGATCACCTTGCAATCAACTCTTGCTATGAAATCCCCCAACAAAATGAGACAATCAAGAAGACCCCAGTTAGCCACCACAGAAGCGCCGGAAGGAAATTTCACCAAAAACGCATTCCCCACTCGCTCGGGTGTCAAATGATATCGATCCAGAAAGGTTCGAGCCACAAATGAATGGGTCGCGCCAGAATCAAAGAGAACACGCGCCCAACGGTTCTTTACCTTAAAGGTTCCTATAAGGTATGTATGCTATGCTAAGAACGACACATAAAAGGCATACACAAAACGAGAACCAGAGGAATGAATCGAACCTGAAATAACCTGAGGTGATGTCTGCGCTTCCTCTGACGAGACCACATTCAACTTTCCTTTGCCTTTGTCCAAGCGCGGAGGCGGAGGCAAAGCCTGGAGTGGTGCGGGTTGCAACACAGCTTGAACCTGTGGGCACCTTGCGCGAAGATGTCCTGGTCTGCCACACTGGAAGCATACCTTGTCTTTGGCCCAACAGCGGCTCACATCATGACCTCTTCTCCCACAAAATGTACACTCCAAATCTCTGGTTGGTGCACCTTGAATGGCGTGCACCTGCTCCTTCTTTTGCATTCCCAACCGCTTGAAACATTTTTCAAACGGGTGACCGGCTCGGCCACAGAAGCTACATAGTTCCTTCTTCTTCTTTACGTCTGACTCGTGGGACATTTTCTCTCCCACAAGCTGTCTCTTGCCCTGCCTCATCTGCTGCCCTCTTTGTTTGGCATTTTCGATAGCTTCTACCTTCAACGCCGCCTCAACCACCGTGGTGTAACTTGTCGCTCCATAAGCACTTGCGAACTGCTGAACGTCGCTACGGAGGCCGCCAAGAAATCTCTTTACTCGGTCAGCTTCTGTAGTCACCAAGCTCGGAGCGAACCGACTTAATTTGCTAAACTCGATTTCATACTCACTCACTGTGAGTTTCCTCTGCTTCAAGTACAAGAAGTCATTCATCAGGCGGTCCCGTTCCACTGCCGGTAGAAACTTGCGCTGTACTAGTTCTTTAAACACTTCCCACGAACAGCCCGCCCCTAGTCCTTCCTTTTCGCGTAACCACCAACCTTTCGCCAACCCTTTCAGTTGATAGGCAGCAAGCATCACCTTCTGGTCCTCAGTCACACCAGCATACACAAACATTTCTTCCAATGTAATCACCCAATCATCCAAGATTACGAAGTCTGCTTTTCCATCATACGTCGGTGGTCCAAGTCGCTGAAACTGCGAGATGAAAGTCATCGCAGGAGGAACCACAACTGGGGGTGTCACTGCCACGGAAGGAGTCGAACTAGTGGGGCCTCTAACCGTCTCTTGTCCTCTTGGTGCCAGCCCAGACATAGCGGATGACATAGCTTGAAGCTGGGACTGCACTTCCTGCACCTGCCTCGTCAAAGCCTCATTACTTTGGCGAAGACTATCTATCAGCGCATTATTCTGCGCGCCCGAAGACTCACCCTCGGATTGGGGAGTTTGCCTTGTCACTGGACGCTTCAACATCCTATAACACGTTCACTCTTATCAAGCTCAAGCCCAACAAAACACACAACGGCTATGTACAGACCATACATCAAGAAATATGAACATCAACTGCTAACTTGCTTTGGGCGTTTGAGGATGATGGTATGCCTAACCTAAAGATGACTCACCGTCATCCCACTAACTTGTGCCTAAACCATGAATGCATGACTATCGTTGACCCAAAACCATGTGTGTACAGGTGTCATCATGTACGTCTTAGCTTGGCACGTTGTGCTCATGCAATGTTATGTTATGCGTGTTGTGCTATGCATTCTAGAAAAGGCCTTAATGCATGCCATGAGCGGTCGTACGCATCACAATGCTATGCATCCCATACTACATAGCATTGCATGCAACGAAGAAAAGAAAACGTGCTAGTCGCATTCATGTGGTGAGGTTATGCATCCCATACTACATAACCCTCACATGTTGCCCCTATGGTGGATCCATATACAACCACATATTATGCATCCCATACTACATAATATGCCCGGTATACTTCTGTTCATGCCATGAGTGTAGTGTACGTGCTTCGGCCAAGACATACTGATGGCACCTCGGTGTGTGTATGAGATGATGCTGAGTTTGCCCGACCAATAGTCAAGCAAACCTCCCTCTGATACCAACTGTCACAACCCGCATTTCCTCAACGAGTACATCGTATCAGATCAAGAGGAATTACGGGTTATGATGCCACGTCGTGCAGGGGATAACTGCACACGCTCAGGCAACTCTTGACGCTCACATTATAAGATGAAATTCAACCGTTACATGCAGGAAAACTTTTGGATTAAATGGCCGTATCCCTCGGCCTTAGATAGTAAAATTGTCTTTGTACGCTGCGGAAAATAGGTTAGTTTACTTACGATGAGCTCCTATATGCAGTCTATAGTGATACTACTATAAGAACTCCTCTTTGTTTACGTCATTTGGAACATATGTTTTCGTTAAACAAAACATGGATGCATGATATACAATAGTACATATCATTAGTCAAAATAGCTAATGCAACCTACTAGAAAACCATCCCAAAAGCAAGTACATATCGTTCCATCCAAGTGAGGTACATTAGCAGTCTAGTTCATATTTACACAAAGGAAAACCACCAATGGGCGCCAACAAGCTGACACGAACCCATTGGGGCACATGTATGTCTGTACAACAAAAAGAAGAACTACCTCGCTATGAATGCTCGGCTAGCTCCCAGGAAACGCCACCAACCAACCTAGCCGCTCAACCGGCTACAACCTGCACCTGAGGCATTCAAGAAAGAATACCTCAGCAATCAACCAAACTATACAAAAAGAGAGCATAAATGTCATAAGTTTTAACGAAGGGGCTTACCGACCCCACAGAGATGTTTCATCAAGTAACATGAGTGAACAAAACAAGTGGAAAACACACCACAATCCATGCCAAACGCACCAAGTGCGTACAAGTTCCTCATTGTTGAAGTTGGTGACCGGGCGGTCTGGCGGTTTGTCTTGGCGGGTTGAAGACCGCGCGGTCTGGCGGTTTGTCTCAGTCGGCTTGGAGACCGGGCGGTCTGGCGGTCTACCCTGGCAGTTTCTCTTCCTCTCTGGTGGTAGCCGTGCGGTTAGCCCTGCTGTCTAACCGCGCGGCTTGTGCGGTTTGTTTTGTATAGTCCGCTTGTCCTGTAAATTATAGTCTCACATCTCTTATTTGTATTCTCTCATCTCTCCTCCATTCTATATAAAGGAGGGCATACCTTTATAATAGATATCTTGTTTGGATAATAAAATTTCAATTATTCAAAAGTTTATTCGCTTGTTCTCTACTTTTCGCTTCTTGTCTCTACTTTCTAACATGGTATCAGAGGACACGGTCATTTCCTCCTGATTCTGTGTGCCCTCTGTTGTTCGCGACCTGTTTTCCGCGTTCTGCGACTTGATTCGCGGCTTGCCCTCTCTTCTATCCGCGCGGCTTGTTTCTATCCGCGCGGCTTGTTTCTGTCCGCCGCCCAGTTCGCGCGGCTTGCTTCTTCTTGGTTCTCTTCTCCTACTACTCTTTGTCGTAGCGACCTGTTTCGTTGTCGCCGCGCTCCTTGTTCTTTCTTGCCTCTCCGACTTCCTAGTCGTTGCGGTCTGTCTCTGTCCGCGTGTCTTGTCTCTATACTCGCGGTTTGCTGCTGTGATCTGCCTGACCGTGCGGGTTGTTCCTTTTTCACCCGCATCTTGGTCGCGGTCACCTGCTCTTCTCTTCTCTTCTGTTCGCTCGGTCTTCTCAGTCCGCGCGACCTCTTCCCCGCTGGACCTTTGCCTGCTTTTTCGCCGCTTTCTTCTTGTTGCCTTCTACCCGCTCCTGCTTGCTAGTCGCCTCGGCCTCATCTTTGGCCGTGCGACTTGTTCTCCTCTGTTCGCCCGACTTTTTCAGGTCGTGCGACTTCTTTCCCTCTACTTTGCTCGGCTTCTTGGAAGCGGCCTTTCTAGCCGCCCGACCTATTTTCTGGTCGCCCTGCTTGGTGCTCTATTCTCTTCTCGCGGCTTGTTCTTCTCGTCGCGGTTTGCTACTCTCTTGCTTCCATGGCTTTCCTCTCCTCCAGCCTGTACGCCTCCGTGGTCACCTCTTCTGGTAGTGCTCATGTTGTGACTCGCGGAAGATGGCTCATCGACTCTGGTGCAACAAGTCATATGACCGGCAACCCTCAATGTTTCTCTCTTCTTGACACACAGGCTCAGTTGCCCCCGGTCATTGTCGCTGATGGATCTCCCTCCCCGGTCCATGGGACGGGCATGGTTCAAGTCACTCCATCTCTCTGCTTGGCTGATACCCTCTATGTGCCCACGTTTCCGTGCAATTTATTATCGGTTACTTTTTTATGCAAGCAACTACGGTGTTCTGTCACATTCACGCCTACCTCTTGTGTTTTTCAGGATCCGGACTCCCAACGGACGATTGCTACCGGGACTGAGAGTGGTGGCCTCTACTTCCTCGACAACGTTTCTGCTCTATCCGTCTTCTCCTCCTCCTCTACAGATCTTCTCCAATGGCATCTTCGCCTTGGACATGCTCCTCCCCGCATTCTACGTCAGCTCCTGCCGCACCTCCCTCCTCATCATCCTCCTCTAAACTGTGATGCATGTCAACTTGGCAAACATCACCGCTCCTCCTTCCCACCAACGCAAAGTCGGGGCTCTTCCCATCCGTTCGACCTCGTTCACTCTGACATATGGGGTCCCGCTCCTACCCTCACCATCGGTCGGGGCAGTTCCTATTTTGTCACCTTCATTGATGATTTCTCTCGGTCTACGTGGGTCTATCTTCTTAAAGATCGCCCCGAGTTATTCTCTGTTTGGACCTCCTTTTATTCGATGGTTAAAACTCAGTTTGCTACGTCTATTAAAATCCTTCGTTCTGACAATGTTAAGGAGTATCTTAGCCACGACTTCTCCTCCTTTTGCACTCACCATGGTGTTATTCGTCAAACCAGCTGTGTCTACACTTCCCAACAAAATGGGGTGGCGGAACGCAAAAACCGTCACCTCCTTGATGTCGCTCGCACTATGATGAATCAAATGCATGTTCCTCGCTCCTATTGGGGCTATGCTGTCCTTCTCTCCTGCTATCTCATCAATCGCCTTCCCTCCACCGTTCTCCACGGTGCTACCCCCTTCTCCATTCTTTATCCGGACAAGGATCCCTTTCCTCTTCCTCTACACATCTTTGGGTGCACCGCTTTTGTGCACTCTCCCGCTGCCACTCGTGATAAACTCTCACCCCGTGCCACCAAATGTGTCTTTCTGGGCTACTCTCCCACTCAGAAAGGCTATTGTTGCTTTGATCCTGTTACCCGCAAGCAATTTGTCTCTGCGGATGTCACCTTCTTTGCCAATGCATCTTACTTCTCTCCTGCTTCCTCTTCTCCTCCTCCTGCTCCTCCTTCTCCTACCAACCCATCCCTTCCCTCTGCTCCCACTGAGGTTCCGTCCTCTCCACCCACTCCACCGCCTTCCCCATCCTCCTCATCTCCACCCTCTACTCCGCTTTCTCCCTCCACTCCGCTGCCATCTCTCTCTAATCCCGGGCCAGCTCTCTCCACCACGGATACTCCGGAAACTGAGGCTCCTGCTGACCTGGATCTCCCGATTGCTCTTCGCAAAGGGGTTCGGGCTTGTACCCACCATCCTCTTGCTGCGGTTGTTTCCTACGATCGCCTTACCCATGCTCGCCGAGCCTTTGCCCTGGCTATCTCGGCCACTACCACCCCCCGTTCCTACCAGGAGGCCCTTACTATTCCTCACTGGAAAGTTGCCATGGATGAGGAGATTGCTACTCTCACTGAACGGGGTACCTGGACCCTTGTTCCGCCTCCTTTCGGCACCGATGTTGTTGGTTGTCGCTGGGTCTTCGTGGTGAAGTTTCTCCCGGATGGTAGTGTGGATCGTTATAAGGCTCGCCTGGTTGCCAAGGGTTTTACCCAAACTTATGGGGTGGATTACTTTGACACTTTCTCGCCCGTGGCTCGCCTCAGCACTATTCGGGTTCTTCTCTCTGTAGCTGTCAACAGGGATTGGTCCATCTCGCAGCTAGATGTTAAGAATGCCTTCCTCTATGGAGATCTGCAGGAAGCTGTTTACATGGAGCAACCTCCTGGGTATGTTGCTCAGGGGGAGACACGGGTATGCCGGCTAAAGAAGGCTATCTATGGCCTCAAGCAGAGTCCTCGTGCCTGGTTTGACAAGTTCAGTGGCATTGTTGCGGCCATTGGTTTTACACGAAGCTCAGCAGATCACTCCTTGTTTGTTCGGAAAACCGCCTCTGGTCTTGTTATTCTTGCGGTTTATGTTGATGACATTCTTCTTACTGGCGATGACCAGGATGGGATACTGATGACCAAGAAACACCTTCGTCAACATCTGGTTACAAAGGATATGGGCTCCCCGAAATACTTTCTGGGGATTGAAATCTCTAGAAAGCCCAACTCCATGGTCCTTTCACAACGGAAGTATGCTCTTGATCTTTTAAAGGATGCAGGACTCACTGGTGCTAAACCTGCACGTTGTCCTATGGCTGCTGGAGAAGACAAAACTTGGACAGATGACTCACCTCTTCTCTCTGATCTTACGAGATACCGGCGTCTGGTGGGCAAGCTCATATATCTCACGGTAACCAGACCCGACATCTCCTATGCTGTTGGCAAGGTGAGCCAGTTCATGCAAGCTCCGAGGGAGTGTCATCTACAATCTGCTCTGAGGATATTAGAGTATATTAAAGCTGCTCCAGGGAAAGGACTCCTATTTCAGAAGAATGGTCACCTAAGGGTTGAAGCTTACTCTGATTCAAGCTATGCGGATGACAAAGGGGACCGCAAATCGACTTCAGGTTTCTGCACATTTGTTGGAGGCAATCTTGTGAGTTGGAAGAGCAAGAAACAGTCTGTCGTTTCCAGGTCTAGTGCAGAGGCTGAATATCGTAGCATGACATCGACTACATGTGAGTTGAAGTGGTTGCGGGCTCTCATGCTTGACTTAGGAGAGGTTTACAACTATCCTCTTCTTATGTTCTGTGACAATAAGGCCGCGATACACATTTCCAAAAATCCGGTCTTTCATGAGAGAACAAAACACATAGAAGTCGACTGTCATTTTATTCGAGAAGAAATATTGAAGAAACAGATTTGCACTCCATTTGTCACGTCCGACAACGAGTTGGCAGACGTCTTCACCAAGCCAGTGTCCGCTTCCTTTTTCCACATCTGTGACAAGCTGGGCATGATCAATATATATGCTCCAGCTTGAGGGGGAGTGTTGAAGTTGGTGACCGGGCGGTCTGGCGGTTTGTCTTGGCGGGTTGAAGACCGCGCGGTCTGGCGGTTTGTCTCAGTCGGCTTGGAGACCGGGCGGTCTGGCGGTCTACCCTGGCAGTCTCTCTTCCTCTCTGGTGGTAGCCGTGCGGTTAGCCCTGCTGTCTAACCGCGCGGCTTGTGCGGTTTGTTTTGTATAGTCCGCTTGTCCTGTAAATTATAGTCCCACATCTCTTATTTGTATTCTCTCATCTCTCCTCCATTCTATATAAAGGAGGGCATACCTTTGTAATAGATATCTTGTTTGGATAATAAAATTTCAATTATTCAAAAGTTTATTCGCTTGTTCTCTACTTTTCGCTTCTTGTCTCTACTTTCTAACACTCATGTCCTGCTCAAACCGCAGGAGCAAAAGGCAAAACACATGTCCATTCCATCATTCATAGGCCAAGAAATTACGATACTAGTGAAGCATAAGCAGCGGTTAAGTTCAATTTCGCAAGGGTCTTACCGGTGGCGGCCCTAAAGTGGAACGCACCAAACAAAAGCAGCCCAAATTGGGGCCAAAGTGGTCTCTCTAACCACAAAAACAAAACCCGGTGGCCACAGGCTGACACCACACCACCCCTTGCAAAATTCTCACACAAACGCTCCTGCCATGGTTCACAAATTCGCCTCGCAAAACGCCCCATAACCCAAGGTAACACGTTTCCTTTCATCGCCCTTACACACGACTATCAATTGCCAACGTATAGCATGATGAGCTTCATCACATAAAAAGAATCACACACTTTGTATCAAAATAAAATCACATGATAGGATTTGATTAACATGAGTACATAGACCACATATTTGGAACACAATCATATGCTTTTGATCAAGAAAAATCACCTCTCGTGATAGGGCAAATTAGCTACATGAATTAAGCTAGCATAGGGCAAATTGATAAGTACATGAATCACAAACCTAAACATGGGAGAGCAAAGTCGTTTAGCATAATTAACGTAAGGAATTAGCTACTTTGAATTTAGCATAGGGGATTTTAGCATAGGGAATTAGCTAATTTGAATTTAGCCTAAGGAATTTAGCCTAAGGTATTTAGCAGAGAACAAACAAGAGGAGGCATCATAATTTGAATCAAGAAGATCAACCTAAGCATAGGGGAATTGGAAAGACTAAGGATAATAAAGAAAAATTCAACACAAGATCTCAAGCTAGAAAAATGGAGAATTGAATCAAGTACGAAGATTGGCAAGGGTGGAGGACACCGCTTGCCTGAACCGAGGCGATGCCGCGACGGCTGCTCTTTCTTTCCTTGCCTTTCTTGAGCCTTTCTCCCGTGTTTTCTCAAAGAGAATGAAGAAGAAGATGAAGAAGAAGAGGAAAATGAGAAGGAGGAATCCTTGCTTTGATTTCGGCCTATAAGAAAAGGAAGAAGAAGCTTCAGCCCTTGGATCCCAGCTGAAGGAATAGACGGCCACGATTCGGCCAAAAACACTAAATTTGACTCGACACGGCCTCTGACACGGCCGTGTGCCAGGCCGTGTGCCTCAAGCGGTGGTCAACCGACTTATCCAAACCAGTGACACGCCCATGGGACACGCCCGTGTCATGGGCCGTGTCACCAACACGCCCTCAGACACGCCCGTGTCTGTGGCCGTGTGCCTGGTGAAAAAAAATCCCAAAACATCCCGAGACTTCACACGGCCTTGGACACGCTCGTGTCCCAGGCCGTGTGCCCAGGACACGCCCTGTGACACGCCCGTGTCACAGGCCGTGTGCAACTTCTCGACACTCGACACCCAGTCTCGACGATCGTCGAGTAAAATTCGCCGAGTACACGACACGACCTTGGACACGGCCGTGTCCTTGGCCGTGTGCCTCCTCTCGACACATCGTCGAGCGCAAAAAAATTTGTCGAGACAAAGCCCGATCGTCGACACAACCTCGACACGCCCTGCGACACGGCCGTGTCGCAGGCCGTGTCAACTGACACGCCCTGGGACACACCCGTGTCCCAGGCCGTGTCACCCAAAAAAATTCCTGTTTTGAAAAATGTTTCTGTCTCATCCTAGACCATTTTTGCCTTAAGAACTTTTTACCCTTTTTTTTGTTTCTTGAACCAGCAACTTATGTTGAGCAACATTCCCGGGCGCGAAAAAGTGCAAGCATTCCCTAAGAGGCCTCACCGAGTCCCTCATTTGGACTCCGGTTTGCTGGGGAATCGTGCAACTCGGCAACCAAAACAGCCACTCGCAAGCTCGCGGGAAAACCATGCTCGAACAACAGTCAAAGCCAACGTAACGCCCGTCATGCGTACGTAATCAAACAAAAAAATCCGGGGCGTTACAAATGGGGCCAACGCGGCCAAGTATACACTCCAGATGCGACGACAGGCTGATCTCATCAAGAGCGATGGCGCGGGCCTCTCTGCGAGCGATGTGGCGTCGGCGTTGTTCCTCCCAGTGCCTGATCATGGAGACAAGTCCTACCAGCACCTTAAGGATTTGTCCCCCGGGGGCTCGCGTCCCCCATATGCATATATTTTCTTTTCGTTATAATGTAAGCGCGGGCCACGTCCCGAGTTTGTAATTTTGTTTTTCAGTGAACGATTCCCTGCTCGCTTTATGCATATACACGTTACCGTTGCTTGCCATGTTTGTGATATGTAGATTTTCTCTCTTTTGTATTCGCGGCCAGCCTTGATACTCTCGCTCGCAGTTCTTCCTTCCGCGTTATATCGACGAGGTCGCGTGCCCACTAAGGACTTGGATTGGGAGGCACGGGGGACTTAGTTAGCCGACCCGCGAGCGGCGAGCCGCCTCCATAGCCTAGGTAATCTGTGTGGCTTGCTCGCTTGCTAGGAGAGGCGAGCCGGCTTGGCTCGCACCCAGGCTGTCGGGTTCCGCGCGAGCTAGCCATCATGCGACGCGGTCCGGGTTCTCGCCGCCTTGACCGTTATCTTGGGCGCTGGATGATCATGCTGGATCTATCTCGTTATCCATGCAACTCCTTTCTAGGTCATTCAGACGACTGAGGCCCTCCATCTTCCAATATCGCTTCGTTCGTCTCGACCTGTCTTGTTGGCCAGTTGGGGAACTGGATTGGACTCCTACGAGTGTCTTCCATCCCTGCCAGCTAGGCGAGAGTCTGACAGTGGGATCTGCTCGGGTGTCTGAATAGACTCACATGAGTGACACCCAGCCCTGCCAGCTAGGTGAGAGCATGGCAGTGGGATCTGCTCGAGGTTTGGGTAGACTCACACGAGTGACATCCAACCCTGCCAGCTAGGTCAGAGCCTGGCAGCGGGATCTGCTCGGGGTCTGAGTAGACTCACATGAGTGACATCCAGCCCTATCAGCTAGGTGAGAGCCTAGCAGCGAAATCTGCTCGGGGTTTGGGTAGACGCCATCGAGTGACATCCAGCCTTGCCAGCTAGGTGAGAGCTTGACCGAGGAATCTGCTCGGGGTCTGGGTAGACGCCATCGAGTGACATCCAGCCCTGCCAGCTAGGTGAGAGCCTGACATCGGGATCTGCTTAGGCTCTTAGTAGACTCATACAAGTGACATCCAGCCCTGCCAGCTAGGTGAGAGCGTGGCAGCGGGATCTGCTCGAGGTCTGGGTAGACTCGCACGAGTGACATCCAACCCTACCAGCTAGGTGAGAGCATGGCAGCGGGATCTGCTCGGGGTCTGGGTAGACGCGCACGAGTGACATCCAGCCCTGCTAGCTAGGTGAGAGCCTGACAGCGGGATCTGCTCGGGGTCTGGGTAGACGTCATCGAGTGATATCTAGCCCTGCCAACTAGGTGAGAGCCTGACAACGGGATCTGCTTGGGGTCTGGGTAGACGTCATCGAGTGACATCCAGCTCTGCCAGCTAAGTAAGAGCCTGACAGCGGGATCTGCTCGGGGTCTAAGTAGACTCACATGAGTGACATCCAACCCTGCCATCTAGGTGAGAGCCTGACAGCGGGATCTGCTCGGGGTCTGGGTGTTTCCTCCTACTTGCGCGAAACGTTGCGAGACTCGGTATATAAAGAAGCTTTTTTAGGAATAAAGACACCACTTACATACCTCATGGATAAAAGCGCTTCAAGTCATCACCACTCCAGGTGAGACTCAGGTCTCGCCCTCAACATTCCGGAGGCGATACCCTACCGACTTCAAGGCATCTATTACAATATACGGACCTTCCCAGTTAGGTTTGAGCTTTCCCACGGTTGATGATCTTCCTGCTGTATCTACCTTTTTCAAGACCAAGTCCCCTTCTACAAATTGTTTGACTCTGACATGCTTGTCAAAGTATTTGGTCATTCTCCTCTTCACCTCCTCCTGCCGGACGACGGAGAGGTCGTGCAATTCTTCCACCATGTCAAGGGAGAGTCGCAGTTCCTTGTTTTCAGTCGGCCATTCTTCCCTGCCTTCTTCCGCCACGACCACTCGGGGCATATGGACTTCAAATTTTATGGGAAGTACTGCTTCACATCCGTGGGAGAGCTTGAAGGGGGTCTCTCTTGTTGCCGTGTTGGGGGTCATCCTCAGGGCCCAGAGGACCGAGGGAAGCTGTTCCACCTAGCTCCCCTTCAGGCTTTTCACCTTTTTCTTTAGGAGGTTCACAATGATCTTGTTTGCCGCCTCCACCTGCCCGTTGCTCCTAGCGTGGTGGACTGAGGTAGACCTGAGGTCAATTCTGAGCTGCTTGCAGAAGCTGGTGAATTCCGCGTCGGCAAACTGAGGCCTATTATCCGTGACGATGGCCTAGGGTGGACCATGGCGACAGATTATCTCTCCCCAAACAAAATTTCTGATGACTGGGGAGGTCACCTTGGCCAGCACCTTCACCTCCAACCACTTAGAGAAATAGTCTATCATTAACAATAGGAACCTCCTCTGCCCGCTGGCCTGGGGGAACGGTCCGACCAAATCCATTCCCCAAATTGCAAAGGGCTAGGGGGCGCGATGCTCTTGAGGCGCTGAGCCGGCTGCAGTTGGAGGGGGCAAACAACTGGCCTTGTGGCACCTCCTTGTGAATTCCGCAGTGTTGTGGTCCAGGTGTTGGGTACATTGGAATATATGTACCTGATTTGAAAAAGCCTCACCTTACTCAATGATATACATCAAGATGTATTTGATGTGATTTGAGTTTATGTGTGCAGGTTAGGTAATTGCAGGGAAATCATAAAAGATTCTAAGTCCATGTGTCGACACCTAGAAGAAAAGTGTCGACACTTAAGAAGGCTTCTGTCGACACCTAGAGAAGCTGTGTCGACACTTGGAGTAATTGTGTCGACACCAGGAAGGCAGAGTCGACACCAGAAGGAAAGTGTCGACACATACAAGCAGTGTCGACACACAGTGAAGAATTGTCTACATAATCAGTGTCGATACTTTGAAGCAGTGTCGACACCCAGAGAAACTTTGTCGACAGCAAAAGTGTCGACACTAGGAGGCTGTGTCGACACTCAGCAAACTTCAATAAAGTTCAAGTACATGTGTCGACACTAGGAGGCTGTGTCGACACTCAGCAAACTTCAACAAAGTTCAAGTACATGTGTCGACACAAGGAGATGTGTCGACACTCAGCAAAGTTTCAACACAGAAGACATGTGTCGACACAAAGAAGATGTGTCGACACTTAACAAGTTTCAACACAAGAAGATGTGTCGACACAAAGGAGTTGTATCGACACTTAGCAGAATTCAACTAAGTATTAAAGAAGAAGGCTTGTGTCGACACACAGAATCAGTGTCGACACACAGAATCAGTGTCGACATATTCTGAAGAAGCAGTGTCGAGAAGCTGTTACAACAACACAAGGAGTTGTGTCGACACCATGAAGGCTAGTGTCGACACTTAGTCTACTTGTGTCGACACTTAGTCTATTTGTGTCGACACATAAAGACTATCTGTCTCGACACTTTCAGACAGTGACAGAGATTTCAAGAAGTGACTGGATGACTTGACAGCTGCCTTTTCAACCGGTCAACTGCAACTATCAGAGCCGTCAGAAAGTTGTTAGAAACTGGATCAGCCGGTCACCATGGAGAAAGCTTATTTAAAGACCTTTCTCCTTCAACAGAAGCAAAAATTAATGAAGTGAAAAACAACACAACAAGAAGAAGACCTTTAAGAGAAGATCTAAGAAGTTGGAGAGAGAGAGCTCCTTCTAAGAAGACCAGCTGTTGAACCAGGCTGATAAGGAAGATTCAGATTGAAATCAGAATCTCAAGTCAGCAGTTGTTTGAAGATCATCTGCATAGATATACAACCCTACTGTGTTCTAATTCAAGAAGCTTTTAAGAAAGCCAAGAGAGGTTGATCTCTGCTAAGTTCTTCCAAGAACTCATCAAGAAACCAGCCAACTCATCTCTCTCTTTCAGAGTTGTGGTTATAAATTTTGTAAACATTATTTTTTGTAGGATCCTAAGGGATCTGAGCTGTAAGCCTATTTTATAAAGGCTGAGTGTAGGAGACAATGTGCTCTGAGTGTAGGTATTGTTGAAGACTGGGGTAGGGCTAGTGCCTGAGTTGTAGGAGACTTTGTTCTCTGAGTGTAAGTCTTGGTGAAGACTGAGTGGTAGGGCTTTTGTGCATGAGTTGTAAGAGTGGGATCACTCTGAGTTGTAGGAACCTGTTTGGGGTTCTGAGTTGTAAGATCTGAGGATCTGAGAAGAAGTGGAGAAGTTAGGCCGAATCTAGTACACTACTAGATAGGTGAAGGGGGAAAGTGGATGTACCCAGACCTTGGGGAACCACTATAAAATCTGTGTGTACTCTGTGTGTGATTAATTCTGTGATTGCTGTATGTTCTGTGCTGAATTACTGTAGAGAATTGTAAATACAGCTCTTATTATTAAGTGTTTCTGCCTGTAATTTTAAAAAGATTAAGTTCACCTATTCACCCCCCCTCTAGGTGATTAGATATTATTTCTTTCAAGTGGTATCAGAGGGAGGTTACTCAAAAAGGGACATAACAGTCTGAGTAAAGATCCTGTAGGCAGAATCAGAATAATCAAGAATCAAGAAAATGAGTTTTACTGAGAATCACAAAGAGCTAGGATCCATGAAATTGCCAATCTGCAGAAAAGAGATTTTTGGCATATGGAAAAAGAGGGTTAGACTCTTTATGGAAGCATCTGACCCAAGAATATACATCACAGTCAAAAAAGGGCCATATGTGCCAATGAATCATTTCTGTAGGATCTTGTGTGCATATGAAAAGAGAGGGTTAGACTCTTTATGAAAGAGAGGGTTATATACTTTGTATTTTCTAATTTCTGTAGGATCTTATATAGATCTGAGTTGTAAGCCTAAATCTATAAAGTCTGAGGTATGGCCTGTGAGTCTGAGTGTAGGAGAATCATTTCTCTGAGTGTAGGCCTTGTTGAAGGCTGAGGTAGGGCTGTTGTGCCTGAGTGTAGGTCTTGTTGAAGACTGAGTGGTAGAGCTTGGTGCCTGAGTTGTAGGAGTGAGATCACTCTGAGTTGTATGAACCTATTTGAGGTTCTGAGTTGTAAGATCTGAGGATCTGAGGAGAAGTAGAAAAGTTAGGCCGAATCTAGTACACTACTAGATAGGCGAAGGGGGAAAGTGGATGTACCCAGACCTTGAGGAACCACTATAAATCCTGTGTGCTCTCTGTGAATGTATGCTTGTATGGTTGCTGTGCTGTGATACTTGTAGAATTGAAATTACTGTATTATATTTCTGCCTTTAAAGTTTAAAAAAAGATAGGTCACCTATTCACCCCCCCTCTAGGTGATTATGCACTGTTTCTTTCAAGTGGTATCAGAGGGAGGTTACTCACAAAGGACATAACAGTCTGAGTAAAGATCCTGTAGGCAGAATCAAGAATCAAGAAAATGGGTTCAACTGAGAATCACAAAAAGCTAGGATACATGAAATTGCCAATCTGCAGAAAAGAGATTTTTGGCATATGGAAATAGAGGGTTAGACTCTTTATGGAAGCGTCTGACCCAAGAATATACATCACAGTCAAAGAAGAGCCATATGTGCCAATGAAAGTATCTGTTCTGGATGCAAATCAGAGAACTCCCAAAAACTATTCAGAAATGACTAAAGATAAAATAATTCTGGCCACTATGGACAAGAGGGCCCAGAATATTATTGTAAGTGCAATTGATGATGCTACATTTCAGAACCTAATACATTGTAAAACCTCAAAAGAAATGTGAGACACTCTAATAGTTTACATGGAGGGATCTGAAGAGGTAAGACAAGACAGGAAGTCCTTGTTAAATCAAGAGTATGAAAGCTTCAGACAAGGAAAGTCTGATAGCATTACTGAATGCTACAAGAAATTCTATAGAATTGTTAATGAGTTGATGTCCTATGGAAGAGAATTCAGCAACTATGAGCTGAATGACAAGTTTTTAAGATCCCTGACTAAGGACTGTGATACCAAGATTTGTGTCATTAGGGAAATGACCAAATTAGCTGATATACCTCCTCCAACCTTGTTTGGAAAACTGCTATCTTATGAAATGCAGTTAATGGTTAGAAAGGAGGAAGAGAAGACTACAAGAGTGGAGCATAAGGAAAGAACTGTGACCTTCAAGACTGAAGCCACTAGGAAGTATAGAAGCAAGTCACCATCTCCACCTCAAGTAGTTGCAGAGACTGTCACAGAAAATTCAGACAGCAAGAATTCAGAAAGCAGTGAAAGTGATGAGGATTTTGCTGCCTTTACAAGACAGTTTCAAAAGTTTCTAAAGAAGAAGCAGTGGAGGTCTAAGCCATCCACTTCACAGACAAAAGATGACTACTATCAGAATATGAAGTCATCAAGGAATGACAGAAGGAAGTCCAAGACAAGTAAAACTGCATCCTCAAAGATTGTATGTTATTGTTGCAATAGACAAGGACATATAGTAGCTGACTGTCCAGAAAAGAGGAAGGAGTCAACTGACAAAAAGAAGACTCAGTTCAAGGGCAAAAAGGAAAGGTCCTTTGTTGGCAAGAAGGATAAGAGTTTGACTGATCAGTCATCTTCAGAAACAGATTCAGAAGCTGAAGCCTATATTGGACTGTTTGCTGAAGAGGAGGAAGATGAGTTCATGCAGTTAATGAACTCAATTTATGAGCATGAGGACAATCAGTATAATGGACTGATGGTCTTAACAGAAGGAGACAAGATCCAGGATCAGCCTGGACCAAGTAAGGTACAATGTCTTCCAGATTATAGTACTGATTTAGAATCAGATACATCTGCATCAAGTGATGTGGGTGGGTCTGAATCTGAGAGAGATATTCATCAGTTGATGGATGAATATAGAGATGTATTGCAGACACTTAAGAAGAACAAAAATATGATCAAAACACTGACTAAGCAAATTGCTAATCTTAAGTTGGCAGCTGCTGATTCAGATAAAGTGTTAGATCAAAAACTAAATGAAATAGCCAGGCTGAAGAACATTACAGTTATTCAGATGAGAACTATTACATTTAAGAATGATCAAATTAGGAATCTGGAGGTTAGACTTCAGAAGGAGAGAGATTGTTGCAAGTTTTTCTAAAACAAAATCAGTTTTACCTTTGATAGATGAGTTTATCCTCAAAAGGGTAAGACTGGATTGAGGTTTACAAAACTTGCCAGGACAGTTAGGTCCAAATCTAAGGGCAAAGCTCCAGTACTCAACAAGAAGCCTGCTGTAGATAAAACAGCCAGGGTTGTACCTAAACAAAGGTACAACAGATTTGAGTGTTGGTGTTGTGACAAGGTAGGCCACTTTGCCATAGATTGTTGGCACAATTCAAGTGTCAAGGAGATTAGCAAACTACCTGTTAGAAGAGCTATAAGTAGTCTTGTTAAAAGTCAAACTAACCTGCACCAAGGACCCAAGAATTATTTGGGTTATAAGGTTAAGTAATCTGTTTTGCAGGTGAGTCCAAGTGGCCATGCCCCTATATGGTACTTGGACAATGGATGTTCCAGGCACATGACTGGATCAAGGGGGCTGCTGAAGGACTATACACCTATCAAGGATGGTCCTAAAGTTACCTTTGGTGGTTCAGAAAAAGGGATCATCAAAGACTTTGGTAACATTTCTAGTAACCAAATTACAATTACTCAAGTGGCTTATGTAAAGGGTTTGAAACATAACCTCATTAGTATAAGTCAGCTGAGTGATTTAGGATATGACATCTCATTTGTCAAGGATGGTTGTCATATCAGTAGGTCAAGTGATCAAAATATCATTCTGACAGGATATAGGAAGAGAAATGTCTATTGTCTAGACATTATGTGTGAGAACATTATTTCTCCTATTTGTCTTGTAGCTGATGAGAAAGTCTCACATTGTGTTAAATGACACAAGAGGCTGGCTCATCTTAACTATAAGATAATTGACCAACTCTTTAGCCAAGAGTTAGTGAGGTATGGTCCTCAGGTTAAGTGTATAAAGGTTGAGATATGCTCAGCTTGTCAAAAGGGCAAGCGGACCAAATTCACCTTTCATAGCCTTGAGAACAAAGATGCTGTGAGGTGTCTATACCTCTTGCATATGGATCTTTTTGGTCCTATGTCAGTTCACAGTCTAGGTAGGAAGGTCTATACATTTGTGGTAGTTGATGACTACTCAAAGTATTCCTGGGTGTTCTTCCTAAGACAAAAATCTGAAACACCAAGTATCTTGTATAGTTTTGTTAAACAAATTCAGAATGAATTGGACAGTACAGTGGTCAAAATCAGAAGTGACCATGGTACTGAATTTCAGTCTGAAAGTATGACAAAACTGTGTGAAGAGTTTGGAATTTTTCAGGAATTTTCCTCACCAAGAACACCTCAGCAAAATGGTATTGCTGAAAGGAAAAATAGAACCTTGATAGAGACTGGTAGAACCCTATTGAGTGACACTTCTCTCCCAGAATTTTTCTGGGCTGAGGCAGTTAATACTGCATGTCATGTAATCAATAGAGCTACTATCACCAAGAGCCACAAAAAGACCCCCTATGAGATTGTGAAGAGCAGAAAACCAAATCTATCCTATTTCAGGATCTTTGGTTGCAAGTGCTATATCCTTAACAATGGTAAGTCTTATCTGACCAAGTTTGCTACCAAATCCCAAGAGGGGATCTTTGTTGGGTACAACAACAACAGTAAGGCTTATAGGGTCTACAACTTGATTACTCAAGTTGTAGAAGAGTCTGTTCATGTAGTTTTTGATGAAGCTAGACTCATTAACAATGAATTGCCTAGAAGTATTTGCAGCTCCACAGGTATAACTGAGAAGATGGACAAGCTTACTATTGCAGAAGGTCCTACTGCAAGTCAGCAAGTGGAAGATGGTGGCTGCTGTCCAGGGGGAGTACAAGATACTCCTGTTGCTGAAGAAGACCAAGAGGTGCAGTTGAATGAAGAAGCTAAATGTGTACAACCAGAAGACAGGCTGCCTCCAGCAAATAAGCATTTAAAAGATCATCCAGCCAATCAAATTATTGGAGATCTCAGACCAGGGGTACAAACAAGGAGCAGAAATCTAAGTTCAGTTCTCTACTCCAGCTTTCTATCCCAAGTAGAGCCAAAGAAATTTGAAGAAGCAATCCTAGACCCTCATTGGATTGAGGCCATGCAAGAGCAGTTGAACCAGTTCAAAAGATGCAAGGTCTGGGAGCTAGTTCCTAAACCAAAGGACCACAACATTATTGGAACTAAGTAGATCTTTAGGAACAAGTTGGATGAGAATGGAATTATTATAAAGAATAAAGCTAGACTAGTTGCAAAAGGATATAGACATGAAGAAGGTATTGATTTTGATCAAACCTTTGCTCCAGTAGCAAGACTGGAAGCAATAAGGATGTTCCTTGCCTATGCAACATATCAAGGATTTAAGGTATATCAAATGGATGTTAAGTCAGCTTTTCTGAATGGAAACCTGAAGGAAGAAGTCTATGTAGAGCAGCCATCAGGTTTTGTAGATTCTCTTAAACCTGATTATGTATAGAGACTTAGGAAGGCTTTGTATGAGTTAAAACAAGCCCCTAGGGCTTGGTATGAAACCCTGTCTAGTTTCCTCATTGAGAACAAATTCTCAAGGGGGAAAATAGACAAGACTCTATTCCTTAGGGAATCCAGAAGCAAGATTATCTTAGTCCAGATATATGTAGATGACATCATATTTGAGTCTACAAAAAGTAGTCTTTGCAGAAAGTTTGCAAAACTCATGCAAGGACAATTTGAAATGAGCAGTATGAGGGAACTTAAGTTCTTCTTGGGTCTCCAAGTTAGACAGACTGAAGATGGATTATCCATATGCCAGTCTAAGTTCACCCTAGAATTGATAAGGAAGTATGATATGAAATCATCCACTACCATGAAAACTCCTATGGGGTCAACAATGTCTTTAAGCAAGGATGATGCATGGAAACCTGTAGATAAAACTTTGTATAGAGGGATAGTTGACTCCCTACTATATCTGACTGCTAGTAGACCAGATATCATGTATGCTACATGTGTCTGTGCTAGGTACCAAGCTTGCCCTAAAGAATCTCATTTGACAGCAGTCAAAAGAATTTTGAGATATCTTAAGGGCAGTTCTTATCTAGGCCTTTGGTACCCTAGAAATGGAGATTTTGAACTGACAGGTTATTCAGATGCAGATTTTGCAGGCTGCAAGGAAGATAGGAAAAGTACCACAAGAACCTGTCAATTTCTAGGTGTTTAGGCACTAGTTCTTTCAAGTGGTATCAGAGAGAGGTTAAGTAAAATTGTGTCGACACACAGAGTTGTCTGTGTCGACACATAGAAGTGGTGTCGACATTTCAGAGAAATGGTGTCGACACATCTAGAAAGTCAGTGTCGACACTTCAGAGAATTAGTGTCGACACATGCAATATAGGTGTCGACACATTCAGGGTGGTGTCGACACTTAGGATTTACACAGAATTAGTTTAGTAGAGTCTCGACTAAGTGTCGAGCTGAGATGTATAAGTGTCGACACATATATTATGTCGACTATATTTGTGTCGACACATAGTTGTCGAGACATTTTAAGTAAGTGTCGACACTTTTCAACAGTGTCGACACAATTCAAGTATTTTGACGCGCCTTTTCACCTTCAATTTTAGAAAGGTATAAATAGGTTTTCCCATTGTTTGTCGACACGCTCATATTAATCTCGAGACCAAACTTGTGTGTCGACATCTCTCTTCTCTAAATTCAAAATTTCTTCAAACCCTAATGACGCCCAAGCTAGAAGAGAACATTAACGAAGGATATGAGCTCATACGTCGCCTTTGATGACACGGAACCCGAAATCCAAGTTGTGGTAACCCTAATTGCTGAGTCTGGACTAGAGTATCTTGTATCAGAACCTATCAAGATCTGGAAGAAGGAGGTCCTTGAATTCTTGAGTGCAGCCTCACTTGATGATACTAGACTCAAGATTAAGTCCAGAGTCCATGAGACAAAAGTCAAGGTCACACAGAAAAGTCTAAGAAAGGTACTTCAACTACCAAGAACAAAAGAGGAAGAAGATGTATCTGCTTCTAAGACTAGAGAGGCATTGAAATGGTGTGGATTAGACTCAAACCTGAAAATTGGATCTGTTTTCAACAGAAAAGGAATGAACATACAAGGAAAGTTTCTATCTGAAATAGTAGGAAAAGTAATACTAAGCAAGCCTGGTGGACATGATCGAATCTCTGCTCACATGTTCAGTTTAATGACAAAGATAATATTCAAACTTAATACTGATTGGTCTGCAGTCATGTTTGATAAGATAAAAGAGAGCCCGAAGAAACCCAATCTGGGTAGAATTCTGAGTCTATACCTAGCTGGAAGTATACCTGAAGTGATGAATCAAGCTGCTGGTTCAAAGATAAACCACATGAGGAGAATGAATGTGAGAATTTTCTCAAGGTGGGATAGAGTATTGACAAAAGAACTGTCAACTCCAGAAAAGGCAACACCTCAGAAGAAGAAGAAGAAGACAGTCATTGTGACACAAGAATCCTCAAGTAGCTCTGAAGAACAAGTGGTTTTTAGTTCTGATGATGGAGGAGATGACAATGCTGGACAGTCACCAGCAAGACAAGGAGATGCTCAGAGGCAGGGGGAGCTACCCTCAGCAAGCCCAATTCACCTGGATCCACTCCAGGGGGAGCCTCTACATGTGGAAGAGCCAACTCAACTAGAGAGTGAAAGAGCTACCCAAACCATTCTAGAGGTAATCACTGAAATTAATCAATTAGATTTCACTATTGAGGATGAAGTTTTGACTGATTCATTACCTGATGTTAATCAGCAAACACAGATACATAGTCAACGCCAGGATGTGGTCATGGAGGACACATCAGTTGCTGATAGAGAGGTATTAGATGCTCCTGAGCACAGAGATTCACCAATCCAACCTCAACATGAGTTTACTCTAGAGGAGCTATTCCCTGATCTAATACAGACTGACTTAGAGGGGGAAAGAGCAGCTGTTGAGGGGGAGCAGGTAAACCTTGAGAGGGAGCATGTAGAGGAGCTGTCTAGACAAGAGACTGTGGAGCCAAATGATGCTGAGCAAATACAAAGGACTGAGAAGGAACTACCTCCTAGTCCTAAGTATAGAGTAGATATTGCTAGCACTTCTGCTTCAGAGGATGAAGAGGCTGCTAGAGCCAAGAAAAGGAAGTTCCAGGTCTTCAAGAGAAGAAGCCAGAACTACAAGAAAGCACTACAGACAATTGCTCCACAGCCTGCCCCATCTACTGATTATAGTTCACTGATGGTGGCTTTGCAGATTAAGCTAGATGAGCAAAGAAAAACTTTAGAAAAGTATATGGATGAAGGACATAAATCCCTGCAATTTGATCTGGCACAAGACATCAAGTCTATCAGATTTGAAGTAAATCAAAACAAGAAGGAAATGACTGATTGTTTCCATAAAGGAGGCAATGTAGTGGTCTATCTGGCTACACATCAAGAGAATCTCAAGAAACAGATTGATGATCTGACACTCAAACAAGGCTATGTCCTGGAAAACCAGATAAGGATGAATGATAATCTCAGTGCTTCACATAATGCCATTGTAACTAAACTGAAAAATATAGCTACTGCACAGCCTGCAGTAAGTGCCACTGCCAGAGCAGAATTTGATAAGAACTTACAGGAGAGTCTCACTGCTGTGAAAACTGTCATTGAAAATTCTCAGAAAGCTATTTCTGCCCAGCTTCAGAAGTTCAAACCTTTTTATAAGGATGAAGTAAACTATTTGAATGCTCAAATAAGATTCCAGAAAGATGATCTTAGAGATCACATAGAGAGAAAAGTCATAAAGGGGGAGAGGGTACTAGTCAAAGCCGGCTCTGATCATGCCAAATGGATTTCAAACTCCATCAGAGCTACCCTTGGATATCCACCCTTATGTGATGATGACAATGTGGTAGAGTCTGGAATAAATCCTGCATACTTTGGAGGAGAGCAAGCTGAAGTGGCTCAAGTGATATATCCTCCTACAGATTTTGATATGATACATCAGGAGGTACAATCTATGTATAGTCCTCCTGAGGGTAATCAGAATATTATTCTTGAGAAAGTAGTACAGCCTGTGCCAGAGGCAGTACTAAAAGAGCAAGAGGCTTTATTAAAGGAACAAGATGCTCAATTGTCTAAGAAACGATTCAGAGAGCAGGCTGAATTAAGGCCAGATTTTGAACAATGGAGCCCCACATCCAGGAATATCATATTGACTGCTTGGAAGACTGCTAAGGACAATATCCTGGATAGAGGCAAATGGTATTCTGAACAGGAGTGGAGAAAACATGAGAATAGGCAATAGGCCATAATACAATATAGAAGGAAGGCTAAACTGGGAAAGCTACCTCCTAATGCACAGGAGCCTAACAAGTATTTCCCTAAGCCTTATTACTATTTTGAAAGGCAGAAGATAAAGGCTGAAGAGCTGAAAAAGAAAGATCTCAAAGGGAAGAAGCCTGTTGATGACAATGATGCTCCAGTTCAAGCAAAGATTCAATCTGGAAAGGGGATTGTTATCAAGCAGCCTGAGCAGCCATAGGATAGAAGTTTTCTTAAGTTTACAATTTGTAATCATTTGCTTTTAACTATATGTAAATTTTTGATTAATGAAAATGTTTGGAGTTGTAAGAACAATGTTATATGTTCAATCTATTACATTATTGTTCTGAGATAATTGATTATACATGTTTTGTTTATACATGTTTAATATTTTCCCTGTCATATAATATTGTTTTACATCATACTGAGAATGTGTTATGTATGGTGTATATCATTGACTAAGGGTTATGACTTCTCCAAATAGAGAGAGATTGTTGGGTACATTGGAATATATGTACCTGATTTGAAGAAGTCTCACCTTACTCAATGATATACATCAAGATGTATTTGATGTGCTTTGAGTTTATGTGTGCAGGTTAGGTAATTGCAGGGAAAGCATAAAAGATTCTAAGTCCATGTGTCGACACCTAGAAGAAAAGTGTCGACACTTAAGAAGCCTTGTGTCGACACCTAGAGAAGCTGTGTCGACACTTGGAGTAATTGTGTCGACACCAGGAGGGCAGAGTCGACACCAGAAGGAAAGTATCGACACATACAGACAGTGTCGACACACAGTGAAGAATTGTCTACATAATCAGTGTCGACACTTAGAAGCAGTGTCGACACCCAGAGAAACTTTGTCGACAGCAAAAGTGTCGACACTAGGAGGCTGTGTCGACACTCAGCAAACTTCAACAAAGTTCAAGTACATGTGTCGACACTAGGAGGCTGTGTCGACACTCAGCAAACTTCAACAAAGTTCAAGTACATGTGTCGACACAAGAAGATGTGTCGACACTCAGCAAAGTTTCAACACAGAATGCATGTGTCGACACAAAGAAGATGTGTCGACACTTAGCAAGTTTCAACACAAGAAGATGTGTCGACACAAAGAAGTTGTGTCAACACTTAGCAGAATTCAACTAAGTATTAAAGAAGAAGGCTTGTGTCGACACACAGAATATGTGTCGACACATTCTGAAGAAGCAGTGTCGAGAAGCTGTTACAACAACACAAGGAGTTGTGTCGACACCATGAATGCTAGTGTCGACACTTAGTCTACTTGTATCGACACTTAGTCTATTTGTGTCGACACATAAAGACTATCTGTCTTGACACTTTCAGACAGTGACAGAGATTTCAAGAAGTGACTGGATGACTTGACAGCTGCCTTTTCAACCAGTCAACTGCAACTGTCAGAGCCGTCAGAAAGTTGTTAGAAACAGGATCAGCCGGTCACCATGGATAAAACTTATTTAAAGACATTTCTCCTTCAACAGAAGCAGAAATTAATGAAGTGAAAAACAACACAACAAGAAGAAGACCTTCAAGAGAAGATCTAAGAAGTTGGAGAGAAAGAGAGCTCCTTCTAAGAAGACCAGCTGTTGAACCAGGCTGATAAGGAAGATTCAGATTGAAATCAGAATCTCAAGTCATCAGTTGTTTGAAGATCATCTGCATAGATATACAACCCTACTGTGTTCTAATTCAAGAAGCTTTTAAGAAAGCCAAGGGAGGTTGATCTCTGTCAAGTTCTTCCAAGAACTCATCAAGAAACCAACCAACTCATCTCTCTCTTTCAGAGTTGTGGTTATAAATTTTGTAAACATTATTTTCTGTAGGATCCTAAGGGATCTGAGCTGTAAGCCTATTTTATAAAGGCTGAGTGTAGGAGACAGTGCGCTCTGAGTGTAGGTCTTGTTGAAGACTGAGGTAGGGCCTAGTGTCTGAGTTGTAGGAGACTTTGTTCTCTGAGTGTAAGTCTTGTTGAAGACTGAGTGGTAGGGCTTTTGTGCCTGAGTTGTAGGAGTGAGATCACTCTGAGTTGTAGGAACCTGTTTGGGGTTCTGAGTTGTAAGATCTGAGGATCTGAGAAGAAGTGAAGAAGTTAGGCTGAATCTAGTACACTACTAGATAGGTGAAGGGGGAAAGTGGATGTACCCAGACCTTGGGGAACCACTATAAAATCTGTGTGTACTCTGTGTGTGATTAATTTTGTGATTGCTGTATGTTCTGTACTGAATTGCTGTAGAGAATTGCAAATACAGCTCTTATTATTAAGTGTTTCTGCCTATAATTTTAAAAAGAATAAGTTCATCTATTCACCCCCCTCTCTAGGTGATTAGGTACTATTTCTTTCACCAGGGTTGGCCAGAAGTGTAGGCCCCCCCAACCTTTTGCCCGGGTCGGGCCGAAGGGATATTACTGGCCCAATACGTCCACTCAGTGCTCCTTAGGGGAAACGATCCACCCTATCTAAGCACTAGATGGCCGCCTTGCTCGACTCGAATCACAACATTCACAACCCATCGGAGTATAGCGGAAGCATTAACAGGAAACCACTGCAGATATATATAACACATCATATAATAATACAGAGGTTCTAGGGCCGAAGCCTAAGCGTTTAAATAAGCTCGTGGGCTATACATGTACTATATATAACCATCACACTCTCACTCCCTATACTGCTCGGCGGTACTCACGTCTCTAAACTCCGAGGACGGCGGGGGTGCATCTGCTCGAGTAGTCCTACCCGCTGGCGTAATCTCCTGCGGCAGCGAGTCACTGCGGTGCTCCATTTTCTGTGAATGGTTATTTAGATAACCGTTAGTCACAGAACTAAGTGGAAACAAGTTTCCTCCCCGAATCCATATCCTGGGGACAAGTACACACCCACCCAACAAAAGTAAATAGCTGAAGCGAGAGAGGGTTAGCACAACATTTCATATATATATAGCTAGGAGCAACTATAAAAGAGTGCAGGATAATATAACTGGAAAAAAATAGCAGCAATATAAATTAGTTATAACAAGGCTCCACTAGCTCATCAGCACATCATGTTTTCACATCCTGAATTCTATCGTAGGCATTCACAGCCGCACACACCGCAGACATTCATAGCCGCGCACACAAACCCTATGTCGACATAGTTTGGACCGCTTCAGTTTCCAACAGGGTAGCGAGCCCCGCGGGCCTCACCGATGTGGCCATCGGTGATAGTGGCCAGTCCTGCCACTTCTGGGGGTGGTTGTACCGCATAACCCCAGGCCTTAACGTACAACCTTATGTACTCTTGGATGTGAGTGACATCCGGTGAATCGTTTTGGCCGACCAGCGGAGGAAAACCCGACGGGGAATAATATAACGGTCGGTCACCCGTGGTACCCATCTCTCTATCGCCTTGAGTCGTCGACCTTCCCGCACCGATACGAACGGTCTGCGGGAGGGACTGACCCGCCACTATTTCACCACAAGCAATTTACAATAATCAAACAAATGGCAATCATAATACACACCGGGTCTACGTCGGCCTGCCCTACTAGGCTTAAACTTCGGGCAGCGGCGCTCAGCTCTACGTTCGTCAAGGAGCGTGGGAGTACATTGTTTGGGGCTAGACTTGGAGGACTACTTCAACTCCGGATATCCCCAACTAAGGCTCAACTTTAACAACGATTGCTCGTCAGAGCAGGATCCGAGATTATAATAGTAAACTGCAATGAGGATAAGTGTGGTGATTATGCTGTTTATTTAAAGTGCTGGAATGAAATATGATCAGTACAAGACTGAAGTAGTACTGAATATAAAGTACTGATATAAGCTTGACCAGTAAGAGACTGGAGTAGTACTGAATAAAAAGTACTGAAATAAGCTTGACTAGTACGTAACTAGAGTAGTACTGAATTGAAAGTGCTGAAATAAGCTTGACTAGTGCGAGACTGGAGTAGTACTGAATTGAAAGTATTGAAATAAGCTTGACCAGTACAAGACTGGAGTAGTACTGAATTGAAAGTATGGAAATAAGCTTGACCAATACGAGACTGGAGTAGTACTGCATTGAAAGTACTAAAATAAGCTTGACAAGTACGAGACTGGAGTAGTACTGAATTGAAAGTGCTGAAAAAAGTTTGACCAGTAAGAGACTAGAGTAATACTGAACTGAAAGTATTGAAATAAGCTTGACCAGTACGAGACTGGAGAAAACACAAGGAAAATGGTTAGTAGTCCATCACTCCATCCAGGAGGCTTCAGTTTCATCTCAGATTTAAAGAAGACTTTATTGGGTTACATCAATTATTAGGATCCAATAAATTTGGTTGCGCCATATTTATTACGGCTTAATTGGATCAAGGGCTTGTTACGAGTTACATTCTTATTAGTCGTCGAGAACAACTCCTAACTCATCACTCGTACTCTCACCTTCCGAGCGTGCCCAATTTACCCGATAGTCGAGGCGCTCGATGGTTTTACAAAATCTCGGAATTCCCGGAGCCTGGTCACTTGCCTCGGCCACTCTCATCGATAAAATAGTTTGAATTACTTATTTGATTATAAAGGGGTGGTCGCGTGCTCCAATTTCCACCTTTGAGGGAAAATGAGTTGAATACGTTCCGAGCGCGACCCTAGGCTTCCAAATTTTAGGGAAAATATCAAAACATATCCCCATGACCCCAAATTTTGATACAACCCTTAGGAGGGCCTAAAATGAGCATAGTAATTTTTTTATAATTTTCCAAAGTATTTTGGGCTTTTAATTTGGCCAAACAAATATTATTTTGGCATTTAAAAATACTAATTCAACTCCAAAAATTCTTAAACTTTTTGTGGAGGAAGCCCTCATCATGGGAAACATTTTTTATGTTGATCACTTTTCCCCAGGGGGCTTAGATTTGACCCAGAAATTTCTACAAATTTCTGATAATAAAATAGTCTGCATTCAGCAGATCACAAGGATCCTGCGACTGAGATCGATCCGCACAACGCATTAGGCTGGCGCTTCCCCATAGCGGATCGACCACGGATCCGCTGTGGGGGGCACAGAAGAGGAGGCGAGGATTAATGAAAACAGGGCCGTCCGATCTCATCTTGAGATCCGACGATCGTTGTGCTTCCCGGCAGTGTAGAGGGTGGCAGCCTCCCCCACCGCCGGCCAGCCTCTGCCTGCCGCCGTCGCCGACCCCGATCGACTCGCCGGGGGCCGGCGACCCTCTGGGCGGTGGTCCGACGGCCTGGTGCCGCCGGTCGCTGCCGAAAAACCCAACCCGAGAGCCTGGGGTGGCGGGGCTCTGCTCCCGGCGCCACCGCGCCACCCCCGCTCCTCGGGTGGTTGGCCGCCTACCACTCCACCCTCGGCCGGCGCGTTGTTGGTCGGGCTTCTCGCCGGCGGTGGCCCGGCGGCCTTACGCCGCCGGCCGCTGCCGCCAACTATAAACAGAGCATTGCTCTATTTTGCGGGTGCCTCCAGAGCCGCGTTTTCTGGCGGCATCGCCGCTCTCCGCCGCTGGGGGTCGCCTCCCCCAGTGGTCTAGCACTCCCCCAGCGCCACCACCGGCACTGGGGGAGGAGCTTTCCTCCTTGGGCACCACCCGGCCTGGAACATGCCTCGGGTGGCGCCGGCGGCGCTCCGGCTGCCGGGAGGCACATGCACGATGTCTAGAATAGGGAAGGGGGAGGGAGAAAGTCTCCACCTGAGTTTGGTGGGCTCGGGATGGGCCTACCTGATCGGCAATGCCAAAGGTGGCGGTGGTGGAGGGGGAGGCCCCTTGGCTTGGCTTTTTTCCGACCACCTGGGCTCCGACAGGGGGTTGGGCAGGGGGGAAAGGAGTTGCTCAGAGAGCTTGAGGGGGAAGAGGGGAGGGGGCCTTTTATAGGCTAGTGGGGAGGGGTCTCCCCTTCTCCACTTGGTGTGGGATTAATCCTTCCTTAGGGAGGGATTAATCCCACCCTCCAGCTGTCCAAGGACAACTGGAGGTCATGGAGATTTTTCCCACATGGGGGAAAAGGGGTTAAGCCCTTTGGATTTGGGCTTTCGGGTGGGAAAGAGAGAGAGAGAGAGGGGGATAGTGGATGGGCCTCACTTCCTAGTGGGCTATTTTGTTTGTTGGTTGGAGGGGCCCAAAGTGGGTGAGGGCAAGACCTTAAGTGGTCATGAAGAGGGGGTGGGCCCCCCATTTAGAGAAAAATCCAAAAATGGGTTTTTAGGGTGGTTTGACCAAGTCAACCCTAGGGTGGGTCCCCCTTGCTAGTCAAAGTCAAAGTGAGTCCAAGTTATCGGGGTCGGGTCAAAGTTCGGGTGTCGTGTCACAATTGGTGTGCGCATGCTTTTCGATGCACGATTATGCTTGATTTGACCACGAGTTGACCAATTTTCGTCGAAATTGACTGGGACGACTTCCGTTGACTTCATATTGACCACAAGAGTCCAACGCCACTGACTGGGGTTGAATTGAAGTCCGTTTGGCGAAAGTCCAAAATTTGCGCGTCGCAGCGCGCTAAAACGGTCAAAGTGTTTAAATCTGTCGTTAGATCTTGGATTGTGACGTGACGAGTTTCGATGCACCCATCTAGGTTATATGAGGTCACAGGAATCGACAGAACTTAATTCGGAGTTCTCTAGCTCTATTTCCTGCCTAGGGTTATCTTCCACCGGGTCATGGGTAGGGTTCGGGCCACTTTTATTGGGCCCACTAGGGCTCTGGTGGTCCAATAAAAGTCAGGATATTACAAAAAATATCCCTGTCTGACGATCCTCCCTTCCAGGGTCTGACTCCCGGAATGACTCCCACATTCCCCGGAGTGGACTTCTTCCAAGATCCTCTGTACTTCCCTCTCGGCCACGCAACGGGCCAACATCCCCGAGAGAGTCTTTCGATACAGTTGCCCGTCTTGGAGGAGGTAGTATGCCGACTTGTATCTGAACTTCTTCTTGTTCATCCCCTCCGGATACTCCCCTGTGGAAAGGAAGATAGTGAACGGATCCATCCACAAGGGGTGTTGGTCCACCTCCATCAGCTCTCCCTCTTTGATGGAAGGGCGAAATAGATCGGTGATGGTACCCCCCCCCACCCGAGGACCATGCTTTGCCAGCTGATCAACCTGCTCGTTCTCCTCCCGGGACACGTGTTGGATGAAGAAGGTTTGGAACGTGTCAATGATTCCCTTCACTTTGGCTAAATATAGTTGTAGGGTAGGCTCTCTCGCCTCAAACTCCCCGTTGATCTGGGAAGCCACCACCATGGAGTCAGTGAGGACCTCCACGTCGAGCACACCCAACTCCCTGGCCAGGTGCAGCCCCGCTATTACGGCCTCGTACTCGGCCTGGTTGTTGGTGATGGGGAAATGCACCACTACCATGTGTTCGATCCTTGTCCCCTGGGGGCTTTCCAAGATTACTCCCACTCCCAAGGAATGCCTTCCCGATGCGCCGTCAACCTTCACCTTCCATGGAGTCGGACGAGTGAGCTCTTCCTCCGCTGCCTCGATCACGTAGTCGGCCAAAAAGTCGGCCATTTCTTGTGCCTTGATCGAAAGGCGAGGTACAAAGGAGATGTCAAACTCGCTCAACTCTATTGACCATTTGGCTAGCCTCCTCGAATGCTCCACCCCCTCAAAGATGTTGTAGAGGGGATGGTCAGTCACCACTCGGATGGAGTGTGCCTGGAAGTAGGCCCGGAGCCTCCGGGCCGAGATGATTAGGGCGAAGGCCAGCTTTTCCAAGATGGGGTATCGAAGCTCGGCCTTCCTCAGGACCCGGCTCACATAATATATGGGGAGCTGCTTCTTCCCTTCTTCCCGAACCAGGACAGAGCTCAAGGCCTCTGCCCCGACCCCGAGATATAAAAATAGGTTTTTCCCCTCTTTCGGCCCTTGGAGTAGCGGAGCCTGGGTCAACTGCCTTTTCAGGGCCTGGAATGCCTCCTCACACTCATTCGTCCTCTTGAACTTTTAACCACCCCCCTTAGTGTCTTGAATAAGGGGGAGCACTTCTCCCCGGCCCGGGAGAGGAACCGGCTCAATCCCGCTAACTTCCCCGTCAACCGTTGCACCTCTTTAGCATCCCGTGGTGACCCCAGTTCCATGATGGCCTTGACTTTGTCAGGATTTGGCTCGACCCCTGCGCGGGTGAGGAGATGCCCCAAGAACTTTCCCCTGTTGGCCCCGAAAACACACTTTAGGGGGTTCAGCCGCATCTTATATTTGTGCAGGGTGGCGAAGGTTTCCTCCAAGTCCTGGAGGTGAGAGTCTACGTCCCAACTCTTGATCATGAGGTCGTCTACGTACACCTTCAGGTTCCTCCCCTTTTGCTCCCGGAAGACCCTATCCATCATCTTCTGGTATGTTGCCCTTGCATTCTTCATCCCAAAGGGCATCATCTTATAGCAGTAGCATCCATCTCCCGTAATGAATGAGACATCCTTGATGTCCGGGGTGTACATCCTGATTTGGTGGTAACCTGAAAATATATCTGAGAAGCTCATTGCAGGGAAACCGACGGCTGAGTCAACCAGCGCGTCGATCCGAGGCAAGGGATAACAGAGGTGCGAATAGCGGATTTTGAACTTATAATAATAATGCTCAAATGAAATGGGTTTGGACATTTTTTTAAGCAAAAAATATTATATGTCATTATGCTTTAGTAAAAATGTCGCAAAACATATTATCTTTCGCTACGTTTTATAGAAAACACCGCAAAATTAATATTTACCACAATGTTTTCTAAAAGGCCCCAGAAACATAGTTATATATGATTCTTTTTTTAGTGCAAAAAGATTTCATGGAAATTTGTCAATTTGGCTATTCAAAGACCCAGACTAGACTATAAGCTTAATTTTAATTATAAATTTATGGTTTGTGAATAGTATTCGTGGTGTGCGAATAGTTGAAGAAAGTTATTGGAACATTTTTAACATATTGCAAAATATTATTTTAAAAAGTAACACCGCATAATTGTTGCTTAAAGCGTGTCGACAAATTCAACATTTCAAAACTATTCTCAATAATGAATAAGGAGACATTTATTGTATGTTGAATCACAAATGTTGCCTAATACTGCTACTTGATGGTAACATTTACAAATTGCACTCTATGCTATGTTTAGACAACATTTTATAAATCTTGCAAAATAGTGTTGCTAAAGACCAAAAATATTGTAGTGTCTTATGGTCATCATATCCCTTAATTTAGGAGCACTGTTGACATGACGATTCCACCAATTAACTAAAAAAAGTAAAGAATTGTGTAAATGAAGATTTGGAGCCCAAAAAAATAAAATTACACTAACAAAAAATAATTTTCATACCAAGAACAAGAGAATTGCTACTTTGTCTTTTAGCCGTCTCTCTACCAAAAGTCCTTTCTTAATTTTGATACAAGTAAATTTGATCTGAGATGCGTTATTGGATTGATGTGTTTCTTGCATACATTTTTGGCATGCATTTAATAACACTATCCATAAATCTGTCATCTCTGTCAATACTTTCCCAAGAGGGGTAGTAAAAAAAGATTTTAAGAAATATCTAGCAAGATGTAATGGAGTGTTTAACTTGCTCTGCTATCTTGCATCAATAAGTTTTTATATATGAAGATATCTAGCCTCCCTATTCTCTAGAGCAAGATCAATCTACTCCTTAGATTTTAACATATGTCCTTATAAACATCCCATTGAAGGCTCATCGCCATCGACTCTTCTTAACATAGTCACTAATAGAGCAAATATGCTAATAGAGAATTCAACATTCGCACAGAATTTAACATTAAATATTATGGAATACACTTGCAATTTAAAAATGATTTGGATTAATGAAATATTATATTAAATAAGTAAATTATAATTAGTAAAGAAATAAATAACAAATTATAATATAATTATTTTTACCTTATTTGCAAGTTGAGTCCAAGATAACTTGGCATCATCTCATTGTTAAGATAAAAACATTGCTCTCAGCCATGTCTTCTTCTCGAATATGCTCTGTAGGGAAAGAAAGGCTATAACAATTCTCATCAATGTAGGACGAATTATAACATGAGAATCAAACTCTTTAGTAAATTATCTTTAAAGATCAAGGGAAAATGTATCACATAGATAAATACAGTGAGTTTCCATCCCAAAGTGATGGAATTTTTATCTACTTAATTTTTGTTATATCTGCAAGTAATAAATTTATAGTGTGTGCAGCGCAGAAGGTCCAAAATATATGAGGCCTTTTCATTATTAGCATCTTTGCTGATGCCATATTATTCATTGCATTATCAGTAACTACCTACACTATAATCCCCCTTTCCTAGTCTCAACTTAGATCTGATTGTCTCATCTATATACCCAAAAATAAACTTCCTATCACGTGCATCCAACAAAACATTCTTGGACATCCAAAAGGTAAAACCGATGTCATAATGCATCATAATATTCGTTATGCTTCGCCCATTTGATGCGTCCAAAAATCACTAAGTATGCTACATCCATTGACTTTGCATCTAGCAATGAATGTGCTCAGTGACTCATTCGTGCACCCCATTTCTTTTTTTGAGATGTTTCTCTCTTAAATCATATATATTGGGACCTCTCAACCATGAGCCAACATTTTCAATAGCTTGCAGCATATGATCAAAAGATAGTAAGACACATACATTAAATGGAACAACAGCCTCATATACCCATCTCACATTGTATGTGTTGACGTCGTCTCTAGCTTGCTACTTCCACTTATCCCCAATTGTGATTTGTCATCCTTTTACCCTACGTGATAATTCCTCCAATGATTGTTCAAATATTTTATCAATTTAACCTTTGGTACTCATTTGAAAGAACAAAATTTGATTTGAACTGGTTGTGTTCTCATCCATCGCAAACTCAACTGTTATGTCCTCACAATCAGTTGCTAATCTCGCCATTTTAGCTTGCATACTGACTAGTTATGAACTCAAAGAAGATGTGGCTTGAGATTTCGCATCATCCAGCACTTTGGAGCATGGTCTAACATTGCCTCTATGTCCGGTTAGATGGTTTTCTAACCTGTTAATGCCTCCATTACCAATTTAGGCATAATAGCGACATCAAATCTGATTGGGATTTATCTCTTCTATTTTCTCCCAACAAGCTTTGATAATACTTTAAATCTTAATTACTGCAAATAATAAATGAAGTTTTTATGTTGTAGAAATCATGTGCAATTAGCCAATTAGTCATCAAAGATGACAAACAAACGATATTGAAGCATTGTGCAACAAATAAAAAGAGTAAATGTTGAAGCAAAAAGAGTTAAAAAGCACTTATTGCATTGGGAACCAACTACGAATGTTTGAAAAAAGGAAGAACTTAATGATTTGTTCCAAGGAAAATTTGGAATCAACGCTAAAAATTAAAACTGTGCTTAAATACTGAAACACTTGAAGGGAATTGAGACTAAGGAACATTCTGACTTGATTGTTAATTTACTATCCCTTTCATCTCTTTAATTAACATAAAAAACACAACCCAAATGTCATAAAAGATACACTAACAGGGGGAGAGTCAACACACAAAACATTGAAATGAAAAAAAATAACAATATATATGTTGTTCAAATGAAATCAATTAATGTTTCAGGTGCATATATTACAATCAACTGCTACAGATCCACATATATTAGAATCACATATAGTAATATAAGTATTTTCTACTATGCCAAAACTTGGTGTGGGGGGAGGAAGCCACCATGATGACTTAATTGATAAACTTTACGCAACAAAAAAATTAGTTGAAGATGAACATGCCTCCTCTAAAAAGGAGATTTGGGATGATACAAAATATGATCTTGAAAACCCAATACAAAACAATGTTGTGAATGCTAATAAGAAACAAGTGAAGGAGCATAAATTGAGAAGAATATAAAGATAACTTGATAAATAGTAAAGATACCTAGATCTACAAAAAAGGAAGGATGTACAAGATTTATGGCAGTGAGAGCTCGAAATTACAGTGAGTGATAGCTAGGGCACTCCCGTTTTGGTTGAGCAACTGTTCTGGAGGTGGGAATAAAGATTGCGCCGAGAAGATTTGGCCTCAACGTCTCTAGAATCTCAAGAGAAGAACAAGTCGACATGAGAGAGGTCAGATGAGAGGATAGAAGAGAGAGGAGAGGAATTTGGGACAAGAGTAAAAGGATCTTACGACGACGAGCTTCTATCGACGATAACAGCAAGAGAACTTGAAGAGAATCTGTCGACGACGATGATAACAGGAGAACTTGTGAGGAGTGCTTTTGTCGTTGACGACAAGAGAACTTGTGAGGATAGCTTCTGTCACAGCCGTTGGAGCTTCTTCGATCTCAAAGACACGAGTTTAAGTCACCTTGAAAAAAATTGATTTATAATCTGTTGACCACAAAAAAGCGTGATATTTTAAAAATACAAATTTACTTATGTAAGTCATTTTGTCTCCAAACAGTAGAGGTGCAAATAAGGCCTGTTGGGCCAGGCCGGACCCAAACCCCCTGGCCTGGGCTTTTTTGCTGTCGGGCCCAGGCCAGGCCTTGCTTAAACCAGGCCAAGCCCGGGCCTGGGCCCTTACAATTTAAGGGGGCCTGCTGAGCCCACAAAACCAGGCCCAAACATGCTCCCAAAAGCAGGCTGATGCCACGCATGACAACAAACATGCTGGGCGCCACACCCAACATTAAATGCTAGGCACGACTGCCCAACATTTAATAAAGAGGGTCTTTTGAGCCTCTTAGCCCTGACCCGGGCCCAACCCCTGACCTAATCAGGCTCGGACCTAACCGGGCACAGACCCGACCCGAGGCAAATTTGCAGCCATACAAACATGATATGTTAGCCAACATTTATAATAGTGTACAGAAATATAGAAGACTAGAATAGAATAATTTCGCGCAGATTATAAATAACTTATTATTATTTATTACCAAGTCGGTTATACAAGATTACTCTTCACGTTTTAAAACGACTAATTGGCAGAATGCACCCTGCAATTTTAGCAATTTGGCAGAATGCAGCTTGAATTATTAATTGGGCGGATTGCACCCTCCAATTACTTGTTGTTTGATAATTTGCACCCTGATGTTGAAATTTGAGGGTATTTTGGTCCAGGAAGAAAACAAGGCACTGGTAATATCTTTGTCCGGTGATTTAGGGTTAAACGTGCTTTTTTTACTCTCCCTGCTCGACAAGTTTACTCCGTCGGAAACCATTGCTCCGCCGCCCATCCTTGCGCCGGCTGCCTACGCCGCCCATCCTTGCCCCGCATCCCCCTGCCGCTTCCCTGCGCCGTATCCTTCCGACTCCATGCCTTCTAGGGTTGTTGTGTCGAGCTCGACGAGTTCCTGTGCCTCTCACTCATTCCGTCCCAGACGACTTCCATGCTCCCGGTGCCGCCTCCCTGCGTCGTCTTCCTCCAACTCCACGCCTTCCAGGGTCCCTGTGTCGAGATCGACAAATTCCCGTGCCACTCACTCCTTCCCGTGCATCGTCTCCCTGCTCGTCAAGTATTCCTGGAAAGTCCTTTTAGGTAAAACCTAATACTCTAATCTAAAGTATTCCTGTACAGTATTCCAGATTTGTGGTGTAATTTTTTTCTTATGTATTTTTTTATTTTGGATTTAAGAATGTCTCATTCCACTGATTTTGAATGGGAGAGTATGTTGATTAATGACCATTGCCCTCAAGAGGAATGCCCTCTAGGTAGTAGTTGTGATTCGAATGGAATGAAAGAAGATTTAGATGGAAATGATTCGTCATTTACGAATGATCTAGCGGAAAGTGATTTTGAGGTAGATGATGCGTTGTATGATGAAAATGTTGATGATGAAATTGAATTTGTGGGTTTAAGGGAATCAAATCTTGTTTTGGAAAAACATGTTCGAGTACCACATAAACCCTATTGTAGTCATTCAACGTCCAAATCAGAGAAAATAAAATCCGCAGAGGTTCAAATTTATCAAGGAGATGCCGATGATCCTAATTTTGAGTTTAATGTCGGTTTATGTTTCAATTGCACTGTAGATTTTCAGGATGCAGTAAGAATGTATGCTACCAAACAAGGAAGACTGATTAAATTTACTAAAAATTGTAGCGACAAAATTCAAATTACATGTGATTGTGGTTGAGTTTTATTTGCTTCTTTTATATCGAAAAGTGAGAGAACTTTTCAAGTCAAAACCATCAAAGGTGAGCATACAAGCTACAGAGCTGCAAATTCTCAACAATGCAATGTTAAGTTTCTTGCACAAAAATACGAGCACCACATTATGAGCAACCCAGAATGGTCTGCTACTTCAATGCAAGAGGTGATGCAGATGGAGAACAAAACACCGTTAAGTATCTGGAAGATGTATCGAGTAAAACAACATGCTTCCAAAGTTATTAACGGTACTGAAATGGAGCAATATTCCAAGCTTTGGGATTACTGCGAGGAGATTTATAGAACTAACCCAGACACTGCACTAAAGGTAAAATGTAAGCACAACGTAGCCTCTCAAACTTGCATTTTCAAGAGGCTTTACATATGTTGGGGTGCATTGAAGAAAAGGTTTATGGCTGGATGCAGGCCGATCATAGGTTTGGATGGAACTCATATAAAGACATCAACCGGTGGAGTACTATTATGTGCAGTCAGCGTTGATGGGAATAATAATATGTTTCCTATTTCCTATACTTATGTCTTCAAGGAAAATACTAAGACATGACAATGGTTTATTAGTCTCCTTATTGAAGACATATGTATTGGGAATAGTCATATGTGTGCCATCATTTCAGATAAGCAAAAAGGATTGATAAAAGCTATTGAAAATTTATTGTCCAATGCTGAACACCGATTTTGTGTAAGGCATATATATAACAATTTCAAGCAAAAAATGTAGAGGTTTGCAACTAAAGGATTTGTTATGGCCAGCTGCGTCAGCAACAAGGATTGTGGATTTTAATGCTGAAATGGAAAAGTTGAAGGCGTGTGATAAAAAGGCTTATGATTGGCTTAGGTAAAGACACAAAAGACATTGGACAAAGTCTCATTTCAGTGTATGGCCTAAGTGCGATATGATTCTTAACAATTTTTGCGAGAGTTTTAACATTGTCATCTTAAAGGCCAGAGAAAAACCTATAATATCAATGTCAAAGACAATAAGGGTAATACTCATGAAGAGACTCCACACTCAACGAGACAAAGTGTTGAAATTCGGTGGAGAGGTTTGCCCTTCAATACAGAGGATTTTGGAAAACAACAAGAAGAGTTCACACAACTACATTTTAGTATGGAATGACCATAACAAATTTGAAGTTCAAGGATGGAATGAGGACAAATGGACGGCGGATTTAAGTCGACGAAGTTGTAGTTGTAGAAAATAGGATCTCACCGACATTCCTTGTGAGCATGCAACATCTTGTATCTTCTATCGTAGAGAAAATGTTGAAGACTATGTGGGAATTTGGTATAAAAAAGAAATGTTCATCAGAGCTTATGAACATTTATTAAATCTTATCAACTCATGAAAGGAGTGGCCTTTTGCCAAATTGAATCCTATTGTGCCATGGTCCAACATACAAAAAAATGTGGAAGGCCATCACAAAATGCTAGAAGAAAAGAACCCGAGGAATTAGAGGCCGAAAAATATGGAATCAAAAGGCACGGATTAAAATACACATGTTCGAACTGCGGAGAGCATGAGCATAACAAAAAACGATGTACCATGTGTAACACCCAACAACCCAAATTTGGGCTTAGGCTGGGTGACACAGCCTGTGACACGTGCGTGTCCCAAGGCGTGTCCTGCTCGGTTGAGCAGCTTGACGAGTGCTCGACGAAATGCACTCGACGAAGTTCTCGAGAGGGAACATGCCCTGTGACATGGGCGTGTCTGAGGCGTGTCCTCCTCTGGTCGATGAATTTCACTCGAGTAGATGCGCTCGATGAATTCTCGAGAGAGAGGGCACACGGCCTGTGACACGGGCGTGTCACATGGCCGTGTCCTGCTCTGTAAATACTCGAGTGGGTCTCGAGGGGGTGTCTCGAGTAGGTCTCAATGTCTCGAGTAAGGCGCACGGGTGGGACACGGGCGTGTCAGCCATGTGACACGGGCGTGTCCTGTCCAATTACTCGAGTGGTTTTCTCGAGTAGGTCTCGAGTGGGTCTCGAGAGCTAGACACGGGCGTGTCAGCCATGTGATACGGGCGTGTCAGCCATGTGACACAGGCGTGTGACATGGCTGCGTCCTGTTCTGGATAAGTCGGTTTGTGCGCCGCTTAAGGGACACGGCCTGTGACACGAGCGTGTCACAGGGTGTGTCAGACCCGAAATAGTCATATTCAGGGAATTTTGTAGCCGTTCATTTCCTTCCTATGAGATCTGATGGCCCAGGTTTCTCCTTGCTTCTTTAAGGCCGAACTTGAGAAGATAAGTCTCATTTTACCTTTGGCCATTCTCTTTCTAAAAGAGCTATAAAGGAGGGAGAGCAAGGAGGAGGAGGAGAAGGGATCCGACCTCCAGTGGAGCTTGAGAAGTTCGAACTAAAGTCCGAGGCCAGATACGTGGAGGCAAGGCCGTGGCGGTGATTTCCATCTGGCTAGATTTTCATGGCTCCAAAGAGATCGTCAAGGGTAACAATCTCCTTCTTGAACAAGCGAAGTCCTACTTTATGCATACGCATGGAATCCTCCACCAAGCGGTGGACAGCGTAAACGATTCCAAGTTGAGTCTGCATCTAAAGCCGGAAGCGTGTAGTACGACATATGCATGCTGTGTGAAGCCCACCCAGACGGGTAGTCTGGATTGATGATGTTTATGTTGTGATCCGGAGAAGACTCCGTGTATTGTGTGGATTCCTATCACTTGTGAATACTTCAAAAGCTATGTATGAGCCCTTGTATTGGGTGTGTTGAACTGGAATGGATTGGAAAGCGGCTCTGCAAGAGCTGTGTGCGGAGCAGGAAAGGGAAAGCCGACCCGCGTCAAGATTCGCGCTATTGACAAATTGAGCAACGGGAAAAGGCTGACCTGGACCTGTGTTGTGAGAGATCGATTGATGCTAAGGCAAATGGGAGGCTGCGGGCCAGACCCGGCTTGCTGCACCACGAGGGTGGGTCGATCTGAAATGCTCAAGTTTGCTGTGAGGTTAGCACCTCTGAGTGGGATGGGCAAGGATGTCCCCAACACGCGTGTTGGAAGACTAGGGCCCATAGCCAACAAGTTTAAAATCTCTGATCGGTGGTGGACAACTGGTATATCCGGTACACCAATAATGTGCCCTGAGTGCACGGAGCGTCTGGCGAACGTCGGCGTTTGTGATACTGTTGTAATACTTATTGTGATGCATATATATTGTGATGGAGATGCATACAGGGAAGAAACCACTACCCCGGTTAAGGGGTAGAGTCGTTATAATTGGTGAGCTAATGCTGACCGTTGCTTTGTTTACCACTCTTTGGGTGGATGTCCAACTGCAGGTGCTGACGAGCTGGATTGGATTGAGCGGATCGAAGCTTATAGGCCCTTGAAGGCAGTGCAAAGTCTTGAATTTTATATGTGGCCGGCCTGCGTGCCGATGTATGAAGCCATATATTTGTAAAGAGAAACTTGTAAGGCTTTAAGGCCATGAGAGTTGTGTAATTTTATACATTCCTGGATCTATATAAATGTATGGTTTATATATTTAGTGGACATTCATTGTGATGAGTTTTTGCAACGTAAAATGGTTTCGCTAGAATGCTCTGAGTTAGGATGCGAGTTGAACGTGATTTTGATATTTATACGTAATTCCTCCGTTTGTTTGTGAAATATGACGTGGGGTCCCGGCCGGACCCACCGTTATATTCCATAAGACGAATGGAGGTGTTACACCATGACACGTGCATCAACGCAGTCAACGTCACCTAAAAGTCCAAACTTCCGGTAAGAATTATTTCTAATTATATTTAGTTTGCAACTACAATTATTATCTCACAACTAATACTTATCTTCCATTATTTGTAGGTGAGGAGGAAAACTTGATGCGAGAAGCGTCGGCCAAGGCGTATTCACAATGTTATTTTGGTGTTCTGTTTATGAATATTCATGTATTTACAATGTTATGTTGAATATGTAATGAGAGTGTGATATGTTATGTGATCAATATGTAATGCTACTGTAGTTTTGCAGGCCGGTTAATCAATATATAATGCTATTTTAGTTATGTGATCAATATGTTATGTGCAATTTCCGAACACACCGCCTGATAATTATCCTGCAACAAGATTTTCATCCGCATGATAAACTGTATTGTTCCTGCTTGATTCGAAGGAATGAAGCTGCAAGTAAACACACAGCCCCGCGGCTACGGTTAATGACAATTTTGCTGGAATGACCATAACAATTTTGCAACCCTGGAAGACACAATTGATATTAAAATTTTGAAAGATTGAAGTAATTGGAAAATACACAGAAGATTACGGTTAAACACACAACCATTGATATTAAAATTTTGAAAAAAAAGATTCAAATACTCCTATTTTTTTAGCCTACGGTGCAATCTGGAAGACTTAAAGTAATTGACGGATGCATTTCCCCAAATTTAAAAATTCAAGATGCATTTCTCTTCATTCTTTACACCAATTCACCAAGTTTCTTTTTGGATTCAACTACTTTAAGAACGTGCTCTGAGGATGATAGATCGTTCTTCCACGCCTTGCAACTTCTCCGCGCAGTACACGCGAAGGGCGATCCTCGGCAGCAGATCGCCTATCGAAGATCTCTCGCCCCTCAAATCGCATTCGATCTTCGCTGGTACGCCTATCCTCTCTTATTCTAGATCCCAAGCCGTAGACTTTCATTCATACCTAGATTCAATTCTTGCCTATTTTACTCGGTTTTCCCTGTGAACCTCGCCTGACAGCTTGCCCCCGCTGCTCGTCTCGCCCCGTCTGCAAATCAGCAGGTATCCATCCACGAGAAACCCACCCTTCTTCTACCTCTTCGTTTTCTTCTTCTTCTTCTCCTTCAACTTCTTCTACCTCTTCTTCTTCTTCTTCTTCTTCTTCTCCCTCTGCGTCAATCCTAGGCGGTGATCCACGGGAAACTCCGTTTCTCTAGGGCATCAGGGGATCTCTTGCATACCAGGGCTGCTGGAGGGAGAAGATGCAGAGACGGCAAACCGTAGCTGGAGACTGAGGGAGCTGGGGGAACGGTTAGGGAGAGACTACATGCGTGGCCATTCCGATAGGGCATTCAGATGAATTTAATCGGGAAAGTATGTTAAAGTCGGTTTGTCTTCCTTCAAATGGAGGGAAAAAGAGCTAATTTACTGTCTAGATTATTATCTGTTATGTAATCCCAGTGCTGTCGATAGAACTGCGAGTAAGTTCATTGTTGACGGAGTCCCTTGAGATGTATGTTCAAGAACTTTGCGGAGGATTTTGTGAGACATAAATCAACACATGTCAGGGGCTCGGTTGGAAGAAGTGGAGAATCGGCCGGAGGCCGCCGGAGTGGAGGAAGAAACGGAGAGTAATCAGAAAGAACAGAGTAAGAGAGAGAATGAGAATGAGAATGAGAGAGAGAGAGATGCCGGGGAGAGAGAAAAGATACTTTATTATTTCTTCGATAAAAACTAACTATTACAGACTAACTGCTATGTATAGAAGTCAAAGGACTGTTAGTCCTAATACATTTGATAATGGTAAAAATAATCAACGGATCTGCTTTGGCTTGGGAAGAACGCCTGATAGTTTGATGATGCCATCTGTCGCCTGATGCTTAACCTCCTTTATTTGGCCGGCTGAGATTATTCCACGTGCTGGCTTCTTATGCTTGATCAAACACGTGGCCTGAGATCCTAACAATGCTGTCCCCATTTAAACTGACGATGTCCTCATCGTCTTCATCATCATTTTTTTCTTTGCATTAGGGTTAAGCTGGAGAAGGAGCGGCACAGTCAAACTGAAGGAAAATGGAACCTGGTAGCTGGAACCTGTATGGTAAACTACTGACGAAGACTCGACCCTCCTGGAGAAACGAACTGCTGTCCCGGAATGAGCGGTATAACCTTCTAATTTTTCTGAGCTGTTTGTTGGGGTTGCCGGTGAGTCCGCTGAGAGCGTTTTCGGTGCTGATTCCAAGTCGTTGGTAGCAGATTTCGGAGATTTGCTTCTAGAGGTATGGAAGTATGTTCTCTCGCTGCTTGCTGTATATCTATAGGGAGTGTGTCCAAGTCTTCCCAGGAACTGTCTTCGGGTGGGAGATCCTTCCACTGTACTAGCCCTTGCTGGATCACCAGATTATTGCGAATAATCTGTCGTAAGCTAACCACTGCTAGAGGAACATGTATTGGCAAGTTCTTGTGGTTGTGCTTCGGTAGGGGCGTCACCTGTGTTGTCTCGCGCCCCTTATAGGCCTTGAGTAGTGAAACGTGAAATACAAGATGTATTTTGCAGCCTTCCGGTAGTTTTAGTTTATAAGATGTTACTCCCACGACTTCCATGATTTGGAAGGGACCGTAATAGCGGAGTGCTAGCTTCCTGAAGCTCATTCTGTGTAGGGTGAGTTGCCGGTAGGGTGTAATTTTAATAACACCCTGTCATCTTCTTGAAAAGTCTTTTCTGTCCTTCGTTTATCTGCAAAGGTCTTCATGCGATTTTGAGATTGCTGTAGATGATCCTTCAGCTGGTGACTGACTGCATCTCTGGTTTGTAGAGTAAGCTCCACTGCTTCATTCCTGGTAAGAAGCCCAGAGGGCGGTCGACCGAACATGGCCTCAAAAGGGGTCATGCCAATCGATGTATTTAGGGATGTATTGAAGTGGAATTCTGCAAAGCTTAAATAATTAGACCATTTTTTTGGGTGGGTATGGGTAAACATTCGTAGATACTGCTGCAGGCACCTATTAGTTCGTTCTGTCAACCCGTCCGTTTGCGGGTGTTAGGGCGAACTATAATGCAGATCTGTGTCTTGCAAGGAAAACAAGTCTGTCCAAAAATTACTTAAGAAGACAGAATCTCGGCCACTGACTATCGACGTTGGTAGACCGTGAAGTTTTCCTACTGATTCCCAAAATGCCGCTGATGCATTTGGTGCAGTTAGAGGTGGAATCAGGGGAGCAAAATGTGCTGCTCGTGATAATCTATCTACGATTACCATGATGATTGTGTAGTTGTTGGATTTTGGTAGTTGGATTATGAAGTTCATTGTGAGGTCGGACCAAATAAGAGTTGGGACGGGTAAAGGCTGTAGGAGGCCATATGGTAAGTGATTACTTGGTTTGGCCTTCTGACAGATTTTGCATTGGCTAATATAGTCAGACACGTTTTTTTTTCATGTGAGGCCAGTGGAAATTATTCCTAATCCTGTGCAGTGTTGCTCTTATGCCGGAATGGCCCCCGTAGAGGGTATCATGTGAATTTGTGATTATTCTGTGAATGATGGGTGAGTTCTGCGGTATAAATAACCTATGCTTATAAAATATCTTATTCCCATGTTGTGTCCATTCAGACCTTGAATTTGGGTTGGACACGCGTCCATCGAAGAGATACTGCATGCTGTCCTGCTGATGCCGTGTCTGTGACCCAAAACCTGCAAGTAACCTCTCATCCCCAAAGCTCGCAATCCATTAGTCAAAATTTCATGCCAAATATTTAAATAAACAATAATTATTAGAGCTTTCAGAGGATGACAGGGGCGGTGTGTGGGGAAAACATGTGGCAGTAGGGGAAACAAGAAGCAAGTGGAATCAGCCAGTGGAATCAGTAACTCATGACGCAACGTACTCTCGCCCGATAGACTCCTACGAACGTCTCCTAGACCCGAATCGAATATCGTTCTAATTTCACCCGTCAACGTTCCACTCGAGTCACAACATTTTAAAAAGTCCCTAAATTTAGCGTGTAAAATTTTCCATAAAAATCCTTTGAAGCGGGTGTCTCGATGGGGAGTGAAGTATCGAAGTATCGTCATGACTCTCTCGATACGAATAGACCTAGAAGTTTCAGACCTCGAGCGATAGTGATGTGGTGGTATAACATGCTCGTTTACAACTAAAAAGAAGTGATGTGGACTAAGGCCGTGCTCGTCGAATACGGAGTCCATGAAAGGTGGTGCCTCAGGGGCCTCAGGTGAGGGACCACCGAATACAATGTCTGTGGGCTCAAAGGTTTGTGGTGGTATTGAGCTAAGAACGTCAGGACATAAGACGCATGAGTTTGTGTCACCCAAGATGAGGGCACTAGTAAGTCCTTCCTGGTGTGAGGCCTCAGGAAACAACTCGACGACTAAAGAAAATGAGTCAGTGGGGGAAAGTGGACACACCAAGTCAATGGGGGGGGGAAGGAATGAGGTGGCAAGAACTCATCTTCCTGGAGTAGGGGCTCGGGAAGAACCTCCTCGATCGAAGGGGGTGTGAAAGTGGGGACACATGGGGTCACGACATCAATTAGAGTGATAGAGATAGGAGGAAGCTCTTCTTCCTTGAGCAGGCGCTTGGGAAGGAACTCCTCGATGGATGAGAGTGTCACGGTGGGGGTGGGTGGAGCCAAAGTGCTCGTCGTGAAACTTAGGACATGTGGAGGACTAACAAAACACCGAACCTCGGGTTCCACGACGTGATATGGAGTGGGGCGGTATGTAGGAGCAGAATAATACGTGCGCGTTGCCACCTCTAGGTTGTGAACGGTGCACAACCCACGCAAATTCTGTCGGACGTCAGCAGTGACGCACTCAACATCTTTCATCAAAGCTCTAATACGCGTATCTAAATCACTCATTATTTTTTTTTAAATGAAAACAAAAAAAATTCTAAACCTAGAATTGGAAAACGACTGGCGCTCGGCTATCCCACGATAGGAGTGAGATATCCCAGCAGCCACACCAAACTTATGTGATCCGAAACATAGGGCTGTAGTTTTGAAAATAATAATTCCGACCTATTTAAAATACTTGTGGCGCGGGAAACATTCGCGAGCTATTTTAAACCAATAAAACGACCCTAAGTGTCGCTTGAGAACGCAAGGCTACCGCACAAACGTAATAGTGTCGCGAAACATGATTCCACAGACACGAATTAGAATATCAGAGATACACATCAATGGAAAATAACGGTAATCAGGAGGTGAAATCAGTTTGGGCAAGCTCATAATAATAACTATTCATTTTGAAGATTTAAGCATATAATCCAACTATGGGTTGAGAGTTGGAGGAATGAAGAGGTATACCATGGAGGGTGAGTAGCACTATCAGCATGGAAGGTGGTTGCTGCTGACTGGAGGTGGCCGGAAAGCTGGTGGTTAGCTCGAGACGCTGCGGAAGTGGAGCTCAGGAAGGAAGTCGGTGGTGCTGGAGCTTTGCTGGGGAGAGAAACCCGCCGGAGGCCACTGGAGTTATCGGGAACGGGGCCGGAGAAGCCGTCAGAGGATGAAGGCGTATACATCGGGGCTTGGTGAGGTTCTGGAGCCGGCGGCGCATGCCGACGAGAGAGAGCTGATGGGGTCGGGAAGATCCAGCGATGGAAGGTGCGACGACTTTGGGATGGGTCGCCTGTGACCTAAGAGGGCCCAGGCGCCGACAACACAGGAGGGGAAGGAGGAACTGGCGACGTCGGGCTTCGTCGAGCAGGAAGAACACGACGTTGGGCTTCGTCGTGCTTGTAGGGGGCGACGCTGGAAGAAATACCCGAACGAGGAAATAAAATCCTGTTCAGTTTTTTCTTATTCCCCCTGGCCCTAGTGAAAGGGGAAATGCTTGGTTTATAGGGGGGACTTAGTGTTTGGATTGGCTATTGGTAACCACTCAAATAACATAGAAATTTGATTTCTTTTAAGAGTAATGGCTATGTGAAATTTAAATTTTGCAGCGTCGATTCAGGTGCTGGCTGCGGCGTAGGAAAATTATAACAAAATAGTTAATTAAAATTTGCTTGCCCTAATTAACTTACCTCCTAAAATACCGGACCTATGCATTTAGGGTCACGTTCGCCGGTCACACCAACGAGCCAAATCAAAATTGCGCGAACAACATGCGCGATACAAAATAACATCAAAGCGCTTATAATACGCGCGATACAACTCGACGCTACATAATAATCCAAAAATGCGCAAAAACATGCGCTGCAATAATAAAAGTCACGTGCAATAAAAAATAATAAAAGCAAATCGACGCGGGTTGCATCAGTAGCACTATCGACAGGGAAGGTGGTTGCTGCTGACTGGAGGTGGCCGGAAAGCCGGTGGTTGGCTCGAGACGCTGCAGAAGTGGAGCTCAGGAAGGAAGTCAGTGGTGCTCGAGCTTTGCTTGGGAGAGAAACCCGCCGGAGGCCACTGGAGTTACCAGGAACGGGGCCAGAGAAGTCGTCAGAGGCTGAAGACGTATACGTCGGGGCTTTGTGAGGTTCTCGAGCCGGGGGCGCAGGCCGGCTGGCGAGAGCTGATGGGGTCAGGAAGATCCAACGACGGAAGTTGCGACGGCTTTGGGAAGGGTCGCCGATGACCTAAGAGGGCCCAGGCGCCAGCAACACAGGAGGGGAAGGAGGAACTTGTGACGTCGGGATTCGTCGAGCAGGAACAAGCACGACGTCGGGCTTCGTCGTGCTTGTTGGGGGCGGCGCTGGAAGAAAAACCCGAACGAGGAAATAAAATCCTGTTCAGTTTTTTCTTATCCCCCGCCTCCCCCGGCCCTAGTGAAAGGGGAAATGCTTGGTTTATAGGGGGGACTTAGGGTTTGGATTGGCTATTGGCAGCCACTCAAATAACATAGAAATTTGATTTCTTTTAGGATTAATGGCTATGTGAAATTTAAATTTTGCAGCGTCGATTTAGGTGCTGGCTGCGACGTAGGAAAATTATAACAAAATAGTTAATTAAAATTTGCTTGCCCTAATTAACCTACCTCCTAAAATACCAGATCTTTGCATTTATGGTCACGTTGGCCGGTCACACCAACGAGCCAAATCAAAATTACGGGAACAACATGCACGATACAAAATAACATCAAAGCGCTTATAATACGCGCGATACAACTCGACGATACATAATAATCCAAAAACGGAAGGTGCGACGGCTTTGGGAAGGGTCGCCGGTGACCTAAGAGGGCCCAGGCGCCGGCAACACAGGAGGGGAAGGAGGAACTTGTGACATCAGGCTTCGTCGAGCAGGAACAACACGGCGTCGGGCTTCGTCGTGCTTGTTGGGGGCGGCGCTGGAAGAAAAACCCGAACGAGGAAATAAAATCCTGTTCAGTTTTTCTTATCCCCCCCGGCCCTAGTGAAAGGGGAAATGCTTGGTTTATAGGGGGGACTTAGGGTTTGGATTGGCTATTGACAGCCACTTAAATAACATAGAAATTTGTTTTCTTTTAGGAATAATGGCTATGTGAAATTTAAATTTTGCAGCGTCGAATTAGGTGCTGGCTGCGACGTAGGAAAATTATAACAAAATAGTTAATTAAAATTTGCTTGCTCTAATTAACCTACCTCCTAAAATACCGGATTTATGCATTTAGGGTCACGTTGGCCGGTCACACCAACGAGCCAAATAAAAAATGCGCGAACAGCATGCACGATACAAAATAACATCAAAGCGCTTATAATACGCGCGATACAACTCGACGCTACATAATAATCCAAAAATGCGCAAAAACATGCGCTGCAATAATAAAAGTTACGTGTCAGAAAAATTAATAAAAACGAAGCGACGCGGGTTTCATCAATTCTCCCGGGATTGAAAGAGCTCGACCCCGACGAGACTCGATGTAACCTGGAAGTAGAAAGTCCACGCGTCGATCGAAGAGATGCAGCATGCTGTCCTGCTGATGCCGTGGTTGCGACGCAAAACCTGCAAGTAACGTCTCATCCCCAAAGCTCGCAATCTATTAGTCAAAATTTCATGCCAAATATTTAAATAAACAGTAATTATTAGAGTTTTCAGAGGATGACAGGGGCGGTGTGTGAGGAAAACATGTGGCAGTAGGGGAAACATGAAGCAAGTGAAATCAGCCAGTGGAATCAGTAACTCATGACGCAACATACTCTCGTCCGATAGACTCCTACGAACGTCTGCTAGACCCGGATCGAATATCGTCCTAATTTCACCCGTCAACGTTCCACTCGAGTCACAGAATATTTTTAAAGACCCCAAATTTAGCGTGTAAAATTTTCCATAAAAATCCTTTGATGCAGGTGTTCCGTTGGGGAGTGAAGTATCGAAGTATCGTCTTGACTCTCTTGAGACGAATAGATCTAGAAGTTTCAGATCTCGAGCGATAGTGAGGTGGTGGTATAACATGCTCGTCTATAACTAAAAAGAAGTGATGTGGACTAAGGGCGTGCTCGTCGAATAGGAAGTCGATGAAAGGTGGTGTCTCGGGGGGCCTCAGGTGAGGGACCACCGAATGCAATGTCGGTGGACTCAAGGGTTTGTGGTGGTAGTGGACTAAGAACGTCAGGACATAAGACACATGAGTCTGTGTCACCCAAGATGAGGGCCTCATCACTAACCAACTCCTATGGGAGAAGAGAAAGCGATGAAGTGTCATCTGAGGTGAGTGACACATCACTAGTAAGTCCTCCCTGGTTTGGGGCCTCAGGAAACAACTCGACGACTAAAGAAAGTGAGTCAGTGGGGGAAAGTGGACACACCAAGTCAATCGGGGGGAAGGAATGAGGAGGGAAGAACTCATCTTCCTGGAGTAGGGGCTCGAGAAGAACCTCCTCGATCGAATGGGGTGTGAAAGTGGGGACACATGGGGTCACAACATCAGTCGGAGTGATAGAGATAGGAGGAAGCTCTTCTTCCTTGAGCAGGGGCTCGGGAAGGAACTCCTCGACGGATGGGAGTGTCACGGTGTGGGTGGGTGGAGTCAAAGTGCTCGTCGTGAAACTTAGGAGATGTGGAGGACTAACGAAACACCAAACCTAGGGTTCCACGGCGTGATATGGAGTGGGGCGGTATGCAGGAGCAGAATAATACGTGCACGTTGTCACCTCCAGGTTGTGAACAGAGGTGCACAACCCATTCAAATTCTGTCGGACGTCAGCAGTGACACACTCAACATCCTTCATCAAAGCTCTAATACGCGCATCTAAATCACTCATCATTTTTTTTAAACGAAAACAAAAAAATTCTAAACCTAGAATTGGAAAACGACTGGCGCTCGGCTATCCAACGGTAGGGGTGAGATATCCCAGCATCCACACCAATCTGATGTGATCCGAAACCTAGGGCTGTAGTTTTGAAAATAATAATTACGACCTATTTAAAGTACTTGTGGCGCGGGAAACATTCGCGGGCTATTTTAAACAAATAAAACGACTCTAAGTGTCGCTCGCGAACGCAAGGCTAGCGCACAAACGTTATAACGTCACGAAACATGATTCCACAGGCACGAATTACAAAATCGGAGATGCACAACAATGGAAAATAACGGTAATCATGAGGTGAAATCAGCTTGGGCAAGCTCATAATAATAACTATTCATTTTGAAGATTTAAGCATATAATCCAACTATGGGTTGAGAGTTGGAGGAATGGAGAGGTATTCCATGGAGGGTGAGTAGCACTATCGGCATGGAAGGTGGTTGCTGCTGACTGGAGGTGGTCAGAAAGCAGGTGGTTGGCTCGAGACGCTGCGGAAGTGGAGCTCAGGAAGGAAGTCGGTGGTGCTGGAGCTTTGCTGGGGAGAGAAACCCGCCGGAGGCCACCGGAGTTACCGGGAACGGAGCCGGAGAAGTCGTCAGAGGCTGAAGGCATATACGTCGGGGCTTTGTGAGGTTCTGGAGCCGGCGGCGCAGGCCGACGAGCGAGAGCTGATGGGGTCGGGAAGATCCAGCGACGGAAGGTGCGCCGGCTTTGGGAAGGGTCGCCGGTGAACTAAGAGGGCCCAGGCTCCGGTAACACAGGAGGGGAAGGAGTAACTGGCGACATCGGACTTCGTCGAGCAGGAAGAACACATCGTCGGGCTTCGTCGTGCTTGTAGGGGGCGGCGCTGGAAGAAAAACCCGAACGAGGAAATAAAATCCTGTTCAGGTTTTTCTTATTCCCTCGGCCCTAGTGAAAGGGGAAATGCTTGGTTTATGCTATTGGCAGCCACTCAAATAACATAGAAATTTGATTTCTTTTAGGAGTAATGTCTATGTGAAATTTAAATTGTGCAGCGTCGATTTAGGTGCTGGCTGCGGCGTAGGAAAATTATAACAAAATAGTTGATTAAAATTTGCTTGCCCTAATTAACCTACATCCTAAAATACCGGAACTATGCATTTAGGGTCACGTTGGCTGGTCACACCAATGAGCCAAATCAAAAGTGCGCGATACAAAATAACATCAAAGCGCTTATAATACGCGCGATACAACTTGACGCTACATAATAATCCAAAAATGCACAAACACATGCGCTGCAATAATAAAAGTCACGTGCATTAAAAATTAATAAAAACGAAGCGACGCGGGTTGCATCGGCTACTCACCCTCCATGGTATACCTCTCCATTCCTCTAACTTTCAACCCATAGTCATATTATATGCTTAAATCTTCAAAATGAATAGTTATTATTATGAGCTTGCCCAAGCTGATTTCACCTCCTGATTACCGTTATTTTCCATTGCTGTGTATCTCCGATTTTTTAATTCGTGCCTGTGGAATCATGTTTCGTGACGCTATTACGTTTGCGCGGTAGCCTTGCGTTCGCGAGCGACACTTAGGGTCATTTTATTGGTTTAAAATAGCCCGCGAATGTTTCCCACGCCACAAGTATTATAAATAGGTCTCAATTATTATTTTCAAAACTACATCCCCAGGTTTCGGATCACATCAGTTTCACCAAACTGATGCAATCCGAAACCTGGGGCTGTAGTAAAATAATAATTGCGACATATTTAAAATACTTGTGGCGCGAGAAACATTCGCGTGCTATTTTAAACCAATAAAATGACCCTAAGTGTCGCTCGCGAACGCAAGGCTACCACACAAACGTAATAGCGTCACGAAACAAGATTCCACCTGCACGAATTACAAAATCGGAGATACACAACAATGGAAAATAACGGTAATCAGGAGGTGAAATCAGCTTGGGCAAGCTCATAATAATAACTCTTCATTTTGAAGATTCAAGCATATAATCCAACTATGGGTTGAGAGTTGGAGGAATGGAGAGGTATACCATGGAGGGTGAGTAGCACTATCGGCAGGGAAGGTGGTTGCTGCTGACTGGAGGTGGCCGGAAAGCAGGTGGTTTGCTTGAGACGCTGCGGAAGTGGAGCTCAGGAAGGAAGTCGGTGGTGCGGGAGCTTTGCTGGGGAGAGATATCCGCCGGAGGCCACTGGAGTTACCGGGAACGGGGCCAGAGAAGTCGTCAGAGGCTGAAGGCGTATACGTCGGGGATTGGTGAGGTTCTGGAGCCGGCGGCGCAGGCCGGCGAGCGAGAGCTTATGGTGTCGGGAAGATCCAGCGACGGAAGGTGCGACGGATTTGGGAAGGGTCACCGGTGACCTAAGAGGGCCCAGGCGCCGACAACACAGGAGGTGAAGGAGAAACTGGCGACGTCGGGCTTCGTCGAGCAGGAAGAACACGACGTCGGGCTTCGTCGTGCTTGTAGGGGGCGACGTTGGAAGAAAAACCCGAACGAGGAAATAAAATCCTGTTCAGTTTATTCTTATTCCCCCCGGCCCTAGTGAAAGGGGAAATGCTTGGTTTATAGGGGGGACTTGGGGTTTGGATTGGCTATTGGCAGCCACTCAAATAACATTGAAATTTGATTTCTTTTAGGAGTAATGGCTATGTGAAATTTAAATTTTGCAGCGTCAATTTAAGTGCTGGCTGCGGCGTAGGAAAATTATAACAAAATAGTAAACTAAAATTTGTTTTCCCTAATTAACCTACCTCCTAAAATATCAGATCTATGCATTTAGGGTCACGTAGGCCGGTCACACCAACGAGCCAAATCAAAATTGCGCGAACAACATGCGCGATACAAAATAACATCAAAGCGCTCATAATACGCGTGATACAACTCGACGCTACATAATAATTCAAAAATGCGCAAAAACATGCGCTGCAATAATAAAAGTCACGTGCAATAAAAACTAATAAAAAAGAAGCGACGCGGATTGCATCAGTTTGACAAAAACACTATCTACCACGTTAAATTGAACTTCATGGTGGTGTTTATTTACCTCAGACATCATCTTTTGTTGTGCCTGTTGTATGTATGTGGTGTCAAGAAATTGTAGTATCTCGTTTCACTTCCATAGGCCTGTGGACAACCTCCACCTAGCACTCAACCAGTAAGCGATGAAGGTTACACGGAGGGGGCCGTCCATACACTTCCTAGAATGATGTCGTGTATGCTGCATTGTGAAATAATGTTTTGTAGGTCTCCTAGCAGCTATTCAGTATTTCCGATTCCTTGTCGATCTAGTGATGAAATGAGGTGTTCATACGAAGTTGTGCCCCATGCATCTTCAAGAGTCTGCCTGAATGTGCTAAAAATTGTAGGTTAGATGGATCACGATCAATGTTGTGGATACCTTCCGACGTAGCCGACATGTTGGCTGACATAAATGTTTCATGGAAAAATGTCACATTTTCGATATTTATTAGAAAATATCATTTTGGAATATATCATATGATATATCCACTATCTCCTGATATATTCGCCTATATATCGGCCGATATATCCCGACGTTATATTGACTGACTTATTTCAATTTATTATATTTAGTGCCTAAGAGATGTACTTAGGCATTAGTGCGATTATGACAATAGTTAGGGCACATTGGCGGCAAAGGATCCATATACCTGACCCCACTATAATGGGATAAAGGCTTTAGTGTATTTGTAGTGTCTATGGTCTAATAAGCAATAAACCAAAAACGTTTCATTGCTAGGTTGTGTTTTTTTCCTTCCTTTGACTTTTTCTCTATGCTCATTCGTCGTTGATTTCGATTCTTTTGGCCTTTGAATTTTATACTAAAGGTTCCTTATCTTCCATCATTATCGACGATTTCATGGTTTCCTCTTACTTCTTTAGTTTTTTTCATGCGTTATACTATTATTAATTGTGTAACATAAAGTGTTTATAGTAGTTTGGTAAATTTTGAAGTTCAATAAATGTTAACTTATCAATACATTAATATATATAAGTTAAAAAAGTGATTACATTTATATAATTATGTATATAAACAATTAATTACTAAAACTCGAGATATGGAAATTCCTGATATATCTCTCGACATATTAAAATCGACATGAAAAACCTAAATCGATGTGTCCCCGATATCCGACATCTGCAGAACCCATGATCTACAGGGTGGAGAGTGTCGCCTCGAGGAGGTGGTTCTATAAGATGTGTTATAGAACAGATGTCATAAAAAACACAAGGATATACTTACGCAGAATGAGTCATAAGCCATCATTCATCGTGTTCCACTTACGTAAACATCATCGTCATGTGGGCCCAATTGACATTCCCGTCCCCAAGATCACCTAAGATGACGTCAATGTCCTCAAGGTTAAATGCATAGAAGTTTACTATCACATGGATCAATGTACAAAGGCCTCCAGTGGGGTGTTGTTGTTCGTCGGTAAGGAACACTGTAAATATAGGAGAAGTGGTGATCCGAATGACCAACCAATCAACTAACTTCGGAGTGACGAAATTCTGGCTTGCTCCATTGTCAATCATCACCACAATAGTAACATAGTGAATGGTCTGCGACCTGAAAATGTCCCTCATAAAAAAACACAATATATCTAAACGGTAGAGGTTGCCCGTGTTAGGCTCGTTGAGCTTAAGAGCTTCAAAGTCGGCGATAGTGATCTCTTTCTCATTCCGAATATTAGCCCGGAACTCATTCACAGGGTAGTCATTGTTTGGAGTATATGTTTACTTGCAACAAAAGCTTTAGCCCGTTTTCTTGAGGTCCTTATAATCCTGATTAAAATGATGGTAAGCGGGTGGATTGCAGTCGTGGTTGGTGGAAAGCCTGGCTTGAGACGTGGAATAGCTTGTGGGTGGTCAGAAAGGAGTGGCCATACGGTTGGTAGAAGCTTCAAGGGTGGCAGATTACCCTGGTCGATTGGCTGATAGTGGGAGATAGGAGTCAGAAGTCTTCACCGAAAAGTTGGATCCAATTAGGTAGGCAATGTCCATGGCATTTGTATTGATTTTGGGATAATGCGTGCACAACTGGGAGCGAATGTGAGGGAGTTCTTGCATGAAAAACTGTAAATAATAATCTGGAGGAAGGCCGAGCACATGTGGGACCAAGAAAATGAACTCATCGATGTAAGCATTCAGGGAGCCCGCCCGTATGACGGACTTCACAAAGACATTCCATCGCGGTGCCTGAGTACGACCATCATATCAATGGGTAAGCTCATGTTTCAGATCGACTCATGCAAGGGTTGGAGATATTGACAAAGCCAACATACTCAATATAGGGCGAAGTCTTTTATGCCCAACAACATAAGGGAAACATATTGTGTCTCTGGGATACGGTGGATGTCAAAAATCCAAAAGATGGAGTCCTTGAAGTAGGTCACCTCGTTAGTCGTTAGTGTACGAGCCATGAGCAAACCCCTCAGTGAAAGGCGGTTGGACAACTGGTCGAACAAGGATGGAGCATCCATGACGTAAGTTAGAGAAGTTAACAAATGTTGAGGGGAGGTTTTCTTCAGTCTTGAGTTGATGCTGAGGAGTGTTGTTGGGAAGGAGGCAATAGTGTTGTTTGGGCATCAAATCGACGAGAGAGGGTCTTTTGATTATGTTGATGTGAGTGTCGGCTATGGCTGGTACGATGGAGGTCAAAATTTGTTTTACCTTGGTGATCCAACCCAAAGGATTGAAGGCATTGAAGTAGGGCAACTCGTTAGTGTACGGGGTAGGAGAAAACTAGTGAAGGGCGTTTGGACTGTTGGTCGAACAAGGATGGAACATCCATGGAGGAAGTCAGAGAAGTCAAAGGATGTTGAGGGGAGGTTTTCTTCAGTCTCGAGTTGATGCTGAGGAGCCTTGTTGGAAAGGAGGCAATAATATTTTCTAGGCATCAAGTCGCTGAGAGAGGGTCTTCTGATGCTGTTTATGAGTGTCAGCCATGGCTCGTGTGTCGAGCATGTACTATGAGAGCCAACAGAGTGAACGGGGAGGCCTTGGTGCTATAGGATGGTGAGCGACACAATTTGCTCATTGTTGACATCACACTGTTGAAATCTGTCGCAAAATATGCTCTGGATCGAGGCGTACGGTGAGCAAGTTGAAGTTGAAGACGCGCAAAAATGACATCGCAGGCCAGCGGTCTGTTCAAACAGGGGTCGCGTTTAAATGCAACTCAAACTGACAAAAATGTGATATTCAAGCAAGACTTGTCGAGGAGACAATTGTTGTATCTGATGTATGGAAGCGCTGTTCAAAGGGCAGATTAGAACAATTAGAGGAAGAAGAAGACGAGGGGAGCATGATTAGAGAGAAATTTCAAGAGGGATTTTTGAGTTTGCGTCAACAACCTGATAAATGATTCGACGCTAATATCCCAACGTACAAACACAAATTTATGCCCTAAGATGGAGACAAAGTTGTAAATACCATAAGTATACAGATTAATACAAATAAAAGTGCACGCTACATAAAAATATGAAATGATACTCCTTGAGTGGTCCACCCAAATAGTCTCCTAGATCGTTTGAGCCGCCCTGCGTGTGTAGACCCGCCAATTGCACGTAATTGGCTCCTCGTCGCCTCATTTTGTAACACATCTCCTACAATAAATATAACGCCCAACTCCTCGTCAGGGCTGATCTCACTTATCTCGAACACCATATTGGGCTATCAATAATTCACCAATCCTTGGTAACTCCATGTGCAAGATCCATCATTGACATACTTGTGATCCTCAGTCTCTTGTTAAGCTTGATATCTCCATTACAAAGTCATGACTTTGATGCTAGGGTTGCGAACCACCATAAAACCATCAATTGAGTTCTCCGTCAATAATGCTTCTCGCCAACAAAATATATGCTTGGTTGGGCTCCCTGATTAGCTTCCAAGACAACCTGATCGATGTCTTTTTCTAGGAGCATTGTAAAAAATGATCTTCATTTTGGGCTTTTTACCAATGAGCTTTAACACTCATCTTCAAGCTGAAACATATATTTTGATCATTCATAGCTTGACACAAATATCAAAAAAGATGAAATCGGTTTAGTGAAAATGTCGGCCGACTGTTTATCTTAAGTAACAAACGAATTGCATATTTGTCTACAGATAACTTTATCTCTAATGAAGTGACAATCTACTTTTATGTGTTCTGTTCATTCATGGAAAACATGATTTTTGTATCTGTAAATGTCTTTATTATCATAGAACAACAGTAAATGATAGTTGTAAGTTTCACGAAAATTTTGTAGAAGTGTTCTCAACAATTTTAGCTCATAAGTAGTCTGAGCCATACTTCTGCATTCAGTTATTGCACTTGGCCTAGATGCCACTGTATGTTTTTGTTTTTCCAAGCGACAAGATTTTATACGACATATGTGCAATGTGCCGCGTGTAAAAGCGGATCTTCGATCTTCCTTATAATCTACAATCTTGCATGTGAATACGCTTCAGCACATTAGTGTTTTTTTTTTCTTTTAAACACTAGTCTTTTGCCGAAGATCCTTTTATATATTCTAATATTTTAATCACAGCTTCCTGATGATACTTTTTGGGAGCTTGCATAAACTGATTGACCTTTCAATAACGAAAGAAGTGTACTATCTTGTTACAGTGAGATAAAATAGTTTATTGACAAGACACATGCAATGAGTGATATCTTGTAGAAGAGAAGAGGTCTCATCCCAGAGTCTGTTTGTTCATATAGGCATTGACTTCCGATCATGCTTTGTACCCAGAAGTCCTATTTCTTTCAGTAGATTTACAACATAATTTTGTTGAGAAAGAACTACGTTGTTAATTGTTATTGAATATTCCAATTTTGATTTATCTAAGAATTATCTGGGTGGTCTCATTTCTTCTGTACAAAATGTGCCCAAAGATGTTCCTTTGTTATCTATATTCCATAAGAATTATCTCCCGTAAGAAGAATGTCATCCACATATACAACAAAAATGAACACTCCTCAGTTAGTATCCCGTATAAAGAGAAAGTGACCGTCATTGCTTTTGGAAAACCCAATGATAGAAGCGACTTCGCTCAACTTGTCAAACCATGTCCGACGACTTTGTTTAAAACCATAAATGGTCTTCTGCAACCTACATACCTGCGACCCCTTGAGTAACATAACTAAGAGGTTGATTAATATAAACTATTTCATGCAAATCACCATATAAGAATATATTTTTGACATCGAGCTGGGACATTTTCCAATTCTGGTTGACAACAACGTAGAAGAGTAACCAGATAATAATGATACAGGCGATCTGAGCGAACTGCTAAAGAAGTCAGCATCATAGGTCTGGTTGTACCCTTTGACATCTAAACTACTTATATCTGTCCACAGTGCTATTAGGAAGAAACTGAATGACAAAGATCCATCACAACCAATAATATTGCTTTTAGGTGGTGTAAGAACAAGGGTACAAGTACACCAAGATGCCAAGACATAAATTTCCTCGTCCATAGCTACTTTCGACTAAGGTATACAAAGAGCTTCATAGTAGTCAGTAGAGACGGTGGTGGTAGAGACTACCAGGACAAACTGGTTGCAAGTAGTTCTGAGATTTGCATAAGACGCAACATTAGTAATAAGATGTTGCGTACTTCTCGTTACCCCCTTCCACCGAGCAATAGAACATCCAGGTCCAAGTTTGCCGATGTGAAGTAACCAGCTAAAGTGGAGAGTGCTGGCTTGAGAACTGACTTCGGGGATCTTGGAGGAGGAGCTATGCGAGCGAGAGTAGCATGACATCATTGATAATGATAAGGAAAAGGTAAAAGAGGAGTATATGTCTAGGAGGTCAGGCGAGTTACGTGATATCTGATGAAAGAACATGAATGATAAGAAAGGAGGATGCAATGGTAGGGAAAGGTGAGGCAGTTGAGAAAGGAGAGATCTTAAGAGCAAGAGACTCGTCGCCCTTGGAGCAAGGTTGTTTAGGATCGCGATCCGGATCATAGAATCTTACGATCCTACGATCCAAATTTTGTAAATCGATCCTGATTTTGTAAAGCGATCCTCGATCCGATCTTACTATCTGATCCGATCCTACCTCAAAATGATCTCATCTAGGATCTCGATCCTGACAACCTTGCCTTGGAGAAATAAAGAGTGGTGACATCAACAGAGACATATTGATGGAGATAGCGTCAAACCAACGATGAACCTTCTAAGTGGGAGAGTTAAACACATGAGTGATGGAAACTAAGTAGAATCCTGGAATATATAGAGTATCATGGAATATATAGAGTAACATCAACTATAGTTTCACAAATTGGAGCATAAGAGCCATCATTCACAAACTCCGGTGATAACTAGTTATGCTTTTCGAGGTGAGAGAAGACAAGAGTTCCCAGTCATATGATTGGTGATATCAGAGTCGATGACCCTGAGTAGCGACATGCACATTTCCTGAAGAAGTTTCTGTAATGACCCAAATCCCGATATGATGAGAAAATATAATTAGTACTCAGAGTTCAAAGAGATGCAAATGTGAAGCTATAGAGAACATTTATGAAGACTAGATTAATAAGATGGAAATATAACCTACAATAGTTCCCGAACAATTTTGCGCACAAGGTATGAAGAAAAGTGAGTATGAGATATAAGGTGCTAATAATAATTGGTGTGCCAATAGAACAATAATGGAAATTTTGTGTGCGGTTAGTGTAAATTGTCTATCAATAGAAAAAAAATTTGATATAATCGCACCTATCATATCTCTAAGTGAAGAGAAACAAGCAATGAACCGGGCGGTTCATCATGACTCACGCCATAGATAGGCGTGCGTGTCGGTTAGAGGTTAAGCGGCACTCAGTTAAGAGAGAAAATAGTGCTCGCTATTCTATTCTCTCCCCAAACCGCACGCGAGAACGCAACAACCCATCAGAAGCCGCTCGACGCCGTTCCCTACCGGGAGCTCAAATCACCTCCCATTTCAGTGATTTTTCCTTCTATTGAGAGGTAATCTCTTTCTCTCCACTTCTCTTGTTTCTTTCATGATGTTTTTGCACGGATTGAAGAGGGTAGAAACCCTAGGGTTTGAGGTTTATGGATTTCCTTTGGTTCTTTTCTTTTGAAAAGTTTTTATAATGGATATTATGCCCTAATCTATGGTTGCAAGCATTTATAATGAAACCCTTGTTGAGGTAATATTGATTTCTGAATGTCTTAAGTGTTTCTAGGGTTTTCTGAAACTGAATTTATCTTATGGGGGGATTTGATTCACTAATTTATTTGGCTAATGGATATTGATTTTGGCTAGCCGACTGTACTCCTAATTGAGTATTCAATTCATTTCAGTGGCTTATTTCTATTGTTAATATATTGTTGTTTGGAGGGGATGTTATTAAGTATTTAGCTAGCTAGTTTGAAATCTGATTGGTATACAGATTAACCTAATGTTGATATTGGAATTGTTAACTAATGTTGATATTGGAATTGAAATAAAGTTAACTGACATATACATAAGCGTATACAGATGCGTGGTCGATACTTGTAGCTTGTTGTTAAAGAATGATATGTTTCAATTTGAAGAATTGGCTGCCTCTTACACACTTAAATTTGATCGGAGAATTAATTTGGAAGAACTTATCATTGATTGAACAATTTACTTGTTGAGAGTCAGTTTATTCTTGGTTACCGATGATCTGGAGGTGAGAAAATCTTTCAATGGGCAATTATGAAGTCGTTTCATGAATGTAATGGAATCTGAATCTTAATTACATTTATTTCATTTTCGTTAGTAAATATTCGCGCCTAAGTTTGTGTAATAAGCAGATAACATGACAAATGACAACATATGCTAAATTGGACAAGAAGTCAGAGAATGACAAAAGAGAAGAGAGCAATGTGAGTTCTTACCACTTTAATTATGCATAGTTTTAAATTAGTTTTTGAATACAAATTATATAATTTTCTTCTGTCAGATAAAGTATTTGTGATTGTGCATTAACATGAAAACCGAAATTACTTGAATTTTCGAACCACTGATAAAAAATGAGCTTCATGATGATTGATGAGTTTCATAAAATGGTAGATTTGAAATAACAAGAATGAAGCGAGAAAGTCTAATAGAAGATAGAAACAAAGAAAACCATTGTGCAATTCAATATAAAGATGAATATTAAAATGTGCCATAACAAGAAAGAAAGGGCGTCAGAATAAAAGTTTATTCATAGAGAAATGATAAGGGTTAACCCAGTGTTGTGGGGGGGGGGAGTGAATAACCATGGCGGAGTATTGCTGAGATTTATTTGCGGCCGCTGAAGGCCAGAGGCCGTTGAAGGCCCAAAGGTTGTTGAAGACCAAGATGCATTTTTACCTACCCTTATGATTTTCTACTTGAATAAAATTACGAGTAAGAAATTGTACCAGTTGATTAAATCTGACGGAAGATTTTTCTGATTGAAAATGAATCACATAAGCAAAAAATGAGGAATGGATATGAATGACAATTTGAACGAATAAGAACTGCCGAAAGAAGACGTTTAAATACGAGTAAAGAACGAACATAAATAAAGAAACAAAACGTCCTGAAGAATCTGAAAGAATGAAGGAATCAAACGAATATAAGTATTTTAGAATATTGCATAAACATGTCTTTATGTACTGCACTTCTATCTACCGAAAGTGAAATACTTATGCATATTGCTACTAATGGTTATTGTTTGCCTGTACAACAATTTAAAAGGTATGTTTTTCGCTTAGTCATATTTTTATGACTAAGCCCGTCGTCAATTCTGTGTAGGTAACTGGGGCGACCTTGAGTACGCAAAGAAAGACTAAATTGATTGAGGAAGAATGAAAGGAACTTACAGCAAAATGACCCAAAGTACGAGTTAAGTTTTTATTATGTGCTTTATTTTGTACTCACTCTCTTTACTTCAGCCTGGTCAAATAACTTGAAATAAGATTAGATACAGAATCCCAGTGAGGTCTGAATTGGGGCCTCACAGTTGCAATGAGGGCAGATTGCTTGGAAGCACTAATCAGAGCCTCAATATCTACCAAAGAGAATCATCAGCCGTGTTCAAGTGGCAGCGTGGAGGTGGGCTAAGAAGAAGGATCAAACTCGGTAGCACTGACATGAGCGTGAGGACGGAGATGAGGATGCTTTGTAAAACATCGATTGACAATATGACTATGCCTCCCACAATGTGTGCAAAGGGGGCGATTAATCCACGACCTCAAGTGCGGCTCCCATAGCCACGTTGTGCTCCACGATCAATAGCATGAGCATAATTTTTCGAGGGTAGAGAAAAAATGTGTTGGATCGCTAGGCATTCTTAGAGGGATGGTGAATAACGTTTATGACAAATTATTAATATTCTTTTACACTTTAACACATGCATAATGAAAATAACATTTTCAGAGAAAGTAAATCAAAAAAGCATATAAAATATTTTTTTTATTTAATATGAATTGATACGCTAAATGAAAATGTATTTGTTCATAAACTAAACCATTCAAGATTGGAGTTTTTAATGCAAAGATTAAAGACTGAATATTACAACTTGGGTTTTTCATACCGACTTGCACCTCGAACGGTTCGCCCTAACAAATCCACCCCCGGATAAGCCTCATGCCCCCTGGACCTAATTCCAAGCCTAGTCGCCAATCAATGAAATGCGCATGAAATACATTGGATGCTTATCTTTGTACACGAGTTATCTATTGGGATGACAAATACATTAGAGTCACGTTGTCTAGACGAATTCACGTGAAAAAAATCGTTGCCGGTGGCGTCTTACTTGAGGTCGGCGAGTTGTTAATTGATGTCGAGCGCTGCGTAGTTTTGGAGAATAAGTGTCAAAAAAGTGTGGTAACGGTTGCCTTTCCGAAGAAAATTCTCTCAGTATAGGCTCCTGGTTGTTCCAATGTTGTGCCGAGATCGACGGAGAGTTGGACTCGCAGAATCCATCTTGTCCCAGTGTTGCAACCAAGGTCCAACCCACTTCATTTTATTAATAACGGACATAGAATGTAGCGTGCTTGCTGCGGCTGTATAATGTGCGCCAACCACCCGCCTTCCGAGCATCCTTGCCAATGTTTGTCGTGTCGTCACACACGACTTGAAATCTCATCGTGCAACGTGGTAGCCGTGCTTCTACGAGGCGTTGTGACCCGTATTTTGTCCATCTTCAAGTGCCATGGTATTCTTCTTCAACGAGTTTTTCTTCACCCAAAGTTTACACTCACTGTGCCAAGATGTTATGCCGAAAATTCGGCCTCAATGTTTTGACTTGGGTATGGGCCGAGGTTACTGGCCCGCCATGGAGTAATCCATGGGTCCAAGAGCGAGAACGGGAAGGATGAGGGCCCGATTGCTCGAGCAACTTCCAATGTCGGTTAGTCGCAGCTAGGAGATCCTACAACACACCCGGGAGTGTATATGATTATGAACTTGCTCTCTCAAACCAATTGTAGAGCTGGTTAGGAGAAGAAGTAGGCTTCGAGCGTGCTAGGGATAATTTGCGAGTTCGAGCGAGGTTTCTTGTGGGCTCGTTAGCGACAGTCCTCTTCCCCTTTGACATAAGGTTGTATTTATAGACAACTAGGGGTGGCCAGGTGTCAGTCGGAGGACTCCACCCCCGTGCGAGTTTATGCAGGTTATCAACGAGTTATGGCTATTTTATCTTGTTCTCAGGCCACCTACTGAAGAGCAGCCAAGCAGGGTGGATGTGAGTTACTGGCAAGTTGATTGGGCCCTTTGTACGATGGATCTTGGGTCAACAATCAATCTACTAATGTCATGCTGCATGGATGACATGGACAAGACACTGACTATCCTCGACGAATACGAGTTGTGCATGACGAACGTTTCTTGATCACCTTTTAATTTACTTCAATCTCCTTGCTTGATAGAACATGATCTTCTTTAAAGAAATCTTTCTTGAATTGATGAAGATGACCTTTCACACCCTCTTGAGTCTTGACGTTTAAGATGAACTCCCTCTTGAATTTTTGTCAAAAACTCATAATTTGCAAATAGACATTAGAGACTTATCGGGATTTGTTATTCTCAAACAAAGAGAGTGTCGAACTTTGTTCCAATAAAACTATCGGAGGTCAGCGTAGAAAGGTTGACCCTGCAAAAATACTAGTTGCAGTAACATCTAAGGTGGGAGTGACATGTTCTTCCATGATTTACCAGAGTATCATCTCGTAGGAATCTGAAAGATATAAAAGATAGTAGACAATAAGGAGTTTCAAAAAATATTTTTGCCGAGTTGCAAGGTCAACAAAGAGTGGACGTTATTGGAGAAGTTCTGTGCCGAGAGACTAAACTTCCTGGTGTGCAACATTGGGGAGAGTGTTGGTCAAACAAAGAGACTTGAATAGATGGTGTAGATGATTCGAGTGATTTTGGCACCCTTGGAGTAAAGGACTGCTAGATGATCCCATGAAACCTTTGTTGTTTCATCATGGTAGATGCTAAACAAAAAATCATCAGAAAGATAGTTTGCAAGTCATGTTTGGACATGGGCATCACTATCATCCTAATCATCATAGGTGGGAGATGTAGGTGGAGGACTGTCAGTGAGATTATGTCTCTTGCATTGCGAGCACAGAAGAAAGGTGAAAGAATCACTCAAATCGTAATAATTCGGTCTAGTCAAATTGGAAGCCGTACCGAGATTTCCATAGGCACTGTAAATGAGTCCGCGTTTGGAGTTATTGCATCGGAAGTAGGAGGGAACGGGGGGGGGGGGGGGTTGCCATATTTTAGTTCAATCCAGAGCTGAGAGTTTTAGGGTCATAGGCTGGGTGATTACTCATGCTCTACATGAACTCGTTGGAGCCTCGTGGAATTCGCCGAAAGCGAGGTTGGCAAGAGCTTTGTGGGATTCAGAGAAGTTGCGAGAAGGAAAGCACACCGACATGGAGCTCGAGTGGGTGCTTGACAGGGAAATGTTGCAATCCCTATAAATGCACTAACTTCCAGTTCGCCGATTATTTGTGCGTGAGTATACGAACGAGAACGTGGAGGAAAGAACTCGTAGGATGCAGAGAAGTCTTATAAGTTGGAAAAGTTGCACACAACTGCGACTGGGAGAGCTTGTAGTAGTTCACTATTAGATTTGGAAAGTACTGTTTGCAGGAGAGATGAAGGCACCAAGGGGAGTTTGCTGGTTGAAGGAGTTTGCACGAGGGACTTGTAGGAACTGGTAGCATGACGACTCGTTTAGGTTTGATCCTGGATGAAAGATTGTTGATGCTTGCAAGAGTGCTTAGTGGAAGTGATGACAAAGTGATGCAGAGCGGAGACGAGCACGAGCTTTGGGCCCGTTCGGGGCTGATTTGATGACTTACCATATATGGCGTGCCTGGATTGACGATCAGACTCCGCAGATGTGTACGGATCCGCGTCGCGAGTCAAGATCATATATTAGTTTATTTTTATTGGTTTATTTTCATGTATTTTAGTGGCCTCTCCCACCGACCAATCATAGTCGTCGATAGGGATGCCCTCGTGTCTTGTTTTATTATAAATTTTGATCTAAGAGGTTGAAGCAAGTCATTGCAGAATTTGGAGAACTTCATTCCCGGATTCCAGCGATCCCTCCCCTGTGTCAACGCCGTGGAACCCTAGTGACGATTCCTAGGTGCTCGTTCTTCCTCCCAAGGTACCCCCTACCCTTGCCCTCATTTTCCATTCCTCAAACGCCCCTTCCACCCGCTGCAGCCCCCTTATCCCCCCCATACCCGACGGCTTGCTGTGCAGGTTTTCCTGCAGCGCCGGCCAAATCAGCCGCCGCCTTTGCTGCCCCTCCTCCTCACCAACCACCTAGCCTTCTCCTACAACCCGACGACCCACCCTAAACCGCCGCCTCCCTCCCACGCCCCTCCCCAGCTGGCATCCCCCTCCCTACCACCGTCCGGCCACCTAATCCCCTCCTCTTCGTGGAACCACCTCCAAATCGCCCTAATTCTCTAGATCCATTCAGATCTGAGAATTTCAGCCCCCGATCCGTTATTTCCACCACTCGTACTTTCCATTTTTGTCCGGATCCAACCCTAAATAGCGGATCCACCCCTCCCCGGTTCGGATCTACTCGCATGTGGTCGGATCTACCCTTTTCTCACCTGATCTCATCATTTACCGCCGAGGACAGCCACCGCCTTCATTTTTACGCCGCCGGTTCCACCTCCGATCGCCGATCTACACATCCGGACCCAAGTTCTTCTGTGTCTCCGTTCAGCCCGCTACTTCGTGAGTTTTCTTGTGATATTGGTTTATTTGATTTGACATTTTCATTGGTGAATAAATGTATGTGCTGTGATTCTTGCTAGTAGAAATTGTTTCGGCACACTAATAATTTGTAGGTGGAGTTATTCGCCGCACGCATTGCTTTGGCTCTCAGAGCGGAGGAAAGCCGTTATAAAATTGCTGAGTTAATTAATTTTTTTCCATTTTAAATATCTGCGTGGTGTTAGAAAACTTCATTGCTCAAAATTATTTATCGCCGTAACTGACGGTCACATTGCCTTTAGGATCATACTAGAGAGTCGCCTTTGCATTTATACCTGGAGTCCTAGGTTTTGTGCACCCCTAGCCTACCCTACATCACTAGGACAACAAGTTGATGCCCTATAAAAGTAGGAGCATCAGAGCTTGATGGGAGCTTTTTACGAAGCTGTTGCCGGTTTTCGTCTCTTGCAAGTTCACTACCTCTCGTGTATGGTCAGGAGGTTCACATGAACTTCATTGCTGAAAACTTCATTGCTCAAAATTATTTATCGCTGCAACTGACGGCTGCATTGCATTTAGGATCATACTAGAGAGTCGCCTTTGCATTTATACCTAGAGTCCTAGGTTCTGTGCACCCCTAGCGTACCCTACATCACTAGGACAACCAGTTGATGCCCTATAAAATTAGAGGCATCAGAGCTTGATGGGTGATTTTTATGAAGCTAGTGCCAGTTTTCGTCTCTTGCAAGTTCACTACCTCTCGTTTATGGTTAGGAGGTTCACATGAAACTGAATAGGTTCGATTCTGACAGAGAAATTACACGGTAGGACTAATCGAGAGAGAGCAATAAAAAAGTTCTTCCTGCTCTGATATCATATGAGAATTTGAAATATTAAATAATATTATTGCAAAACTACAAACTTATTACCTTGGAACACCCCTCTTGATATAGAGTATAGTAGGAGGAAGAATATACACTTTGAGGTGTGAGGCTAAATACAAGAAAGAGGAAGATATATATATGTGAGGATGCATCGGATTTTGAAGTTCAAGAGGTACCAATAGAAAGAACAACATATCTTGAGAAATGCCACAAAAAGTGGGGAAATACTTAGTATTGTAATGTCAATCTATTGTAATTTTCTTGTGAAAGAAGAAACTGAGCTTGGGATCACTGGTTGTCGAAGCGTGGGTTCTATAGTTCCCTACTTCTCTTTTGATACCATATTGAGGTGAAAAATGAAATCCTTTACTCAAATTGTTTTTCTATTTTTAATAGAGGTACAATCTATGTGACTAAGAAATGAAGAATTGAGGTAGTAATCTCAAAATAACAATAACTTTTCTAATTCTAACCGTTATTTAAACTTGCATTGCTTATTTTTCTTAAGTCACATTTTCGATTAAATCTTGTTCTCTGTCAGCATTTTGTAATTTTGTTCTCCTTTTGACACATGACAGTTCTAGGATGGGGGATAATGAATGAACACTAAATGCAACAATACGAACTTGACGAATTTTACTTGCAATAATTATGATTTATAAAAGCAAGTGCAAGAAAATCATATTAGAAGGAAAGCTTCACAAAATGAAGAATACACGATGTTACATGAATGGGAGAGTACACAAATATTAAGCAAACAAGCAAATGAATACCACGCTAGCCACAATAGGTGGAAGCAAAGTTTACAATAAGTTGTAACACAAAGTAGGAAAACAATCGCTAATTCAACAATAAATAAAAGATCTCAAAACAATAAAAACATACACAAATAAGAAGAAGGGGTTTGGGAAAAGATCAAAAGGACTCTGTGATGCAGGACTGTCCTATGTGATGGGAAAATAAATGTATAAAACACCTATATACAACCACCAAGGTTGCAGATGTCGGATGTCGGGTTCATGTCGGTTTGAGTTTGAAATGTCGTACGTCAGATTGTGGGGGATATATCAGAGACATTTTACAATGTCGGATTTTAATATTTAAATAAATTATTCATATATAAAAATGATTTTTATAAATATGTGCAGTTACATACATAATTTATTTTAATAAATTACACAATAAATATATATAAGCATAATGTATGTTTATAAATTATGCAATAAACATATATACACATAATGTATGTTTATAAATTACACAAAAATATGCATTGATGACAGTAAACGACATAAAGAGCACCAAATGAGAGAGAGACGAGAAAAAGTCAAATTTTGGCTAAGAGAGATGTACAAAATGTAGCACAAAACAAAATATTACCGCTCGAATGCTTAAAAAAATGAAAATATATATTTTTAGTACTCGTCATATATCGTCTGCGAGATATCGGCCGATATATCGTGTAAGGCCGATATATCGGGGTCTGAAGACTGATATATCAGAGATATTTTCAAAAATGACATTTTTATTTAAAATGTCGATGTCGTGGTGTTTTTTGTCCAAAACCTTTATGTCGGCCGACATGTCGGACATGCCGACCGACATCTACAACATTGGCAACCACACGAGTTCCGGCGATTTTGCTTACAATAATAACCAAATTTATAAGCAATATTAATTTGATTTGCCATAAAGAATTTAAACTTTCAAATATGGAGACAAAAATACTACGATCGGCGAGCTGCTCGAAATGAGCTGTCCTGATCGTCACTACGCTCGAGGTCATCGTGAGTAAACCAGAACGGGTCGGGTGGGCTGCTCTCCATCAACTCCTCCATCACTCTGGGAGGCCCGAAGTGTGGTATGGGATTGGATCTGAGCCTCAGGAAGTAGTTCAAATTGCTGGATAGCAAGAGTAATGCTGGATTTGATCTCCCTGACAGGTGGCTGCTGCTGCTGGTATGAATGTAGGTGGATAGAGGGAAGGGGGTTGGAGGTCGGCCGGGCGATTGGAGGGCTTTGGATTACACAGGAATGCAAGGACTGTACTGGGAGAATAAAGTGGTAATTCCAGGCAGCAGCTGGGAGGAACCTGATGGGGAGTTTTAGTGGCTCAGGTAATGAGAAAAGAGAGGGAAAATGAGGGGGGAGGTTGGGTGAGCTTTGTTGGGGGTCAAAGAAGGGAATGATGGCTGAAATTGGCTGCCTGGAAGGTGATTCCAGTAACAACCCACTGTTTGGAACTTTCCTGGAAAGGGACAAATGAGGGAAGAGATCTGTGGTAGTGTGGGAGGTAGTGGCCGGCTGTATTGGGGGATTGGGGGCTCGATTGGAGAGGTAGGGAGTGGCTCCGTGTGAGCGTGTTGTGGGATTAGTGAGGAAGTGGAGAAATGGGAGGGGTGGAATGAATATAGGTGTAGTGGTTCTATTTTTAGGAGTGTGGATAATTGGATAGTGGGGAGGTGGTATGGTGGTGGTGGGAGGGTGGTGGCTGGCCGGAGGCGGCCGGAGGGGATCACTGGTGGCGGCGGTGGTGGCTGGAGGAGGTTTTCAGTGATCACCAAAAATGGGAATTTAAGTGGTGTTGGTGGGGGACTTGACGGAGGTGTCCGGAAGTGTTTTCTGGCGACTGTCGGAAAACTAAAAATGGATGGAATTGGGAAGTAGTGGTGAAGGTGATGAGGAAGGGGTGGCCGGCCAAGGGTGGTGGAGGGGTGGCCGGCTAGGAGGTGTGGAGGGGATGTGGCCGACTAGGTGTGGTGAGGATGTGGTTGGGGAAAATGGCCCAATAATAGTGGTGGGGAAGGGGTGGCTGGCTAGATGGAGGAAATGGGGAAGGGGGTGGCTAGCTAGATGGAGAGAGAAGGGGAGAGATAACTACTAAGCTTGGCACTTGGACTCCGGTTTCGACTCCAGTTGATCAAAAGGGGGATTTTCTTCTTCATTCTAATTTTCAATGCCTCTAAATGAACCATCTATCACTACCTATAGACTATGAGGCCATCATTGACGGTTATGATTCTCCGATCATGATGGTCCTCAAAAACAACAAAATAAAAAGAAAATTCACAAAAACAACTAATATTCACGGATCATCTATCTGCACAGAAAACAGGCCGATCGTCGTGTAAGCCTGTGTCGCAATCCCCATCACCTTTCTTGCCGCTCCCTTTTGTAATTTTGTACTCCGTCATCTATTTTCCTTTGTTTTCTTACTTTGCTCATGTTTTTCTTTTAATTACTGTATCTTGAATTCAATGCTGTTTTTGCTCCTTTATAGGCCCTTACTTCCGGGTATAGTCACTATGATTAAATAATTTCACATTTGTTGGCTTCCTTCATTTATGTGTATGGGGAATGCTGCTAAATCATGGTATTAAGAAGGCTACACCACCAATCTTAGCTGTCTTATTAATTATTTGTTATTTACTGTTCCCATCTAAGCATGAACTCTAATATTTTTCATTAGTGTGAGCAAATTGGTAAATTGAAAAGAAGCAACAAAGTTTTACTTATTGTGTGCATGTCTTATTCGCAGATATGGAGGACAATTGTTGTTCTACCCAAATTATTGATGGAGATGGTGTATATAATGTATATGGGATGGAGAATTTCATGAAGAAAGTTAAGCTTGGCGAATGCGGACTTTCATACGCTGTTGTCTCTATAATGGGTCCACAAAGCAGTGGTATGTTTGTTCATTTTTGATGTTCTTCCTTACTGTTCCAGCTATGTAACATTTAACGATCTTCTTACAATTGTACACAAAGCCATATATTTGATTCCGTATGCAATATCCAGCTATTCACTTTAATATTCTTTACTTCAAATCAAGGATTTTGAAGAGATGCATGCCTCTTTTGCAACCTCTCTTGCTAGCCTTCAAGGACAAATAAACTTTTTTTTTCTTCCATCTGACGCATGTTCTATGTCAATTAAAAAAAGAAATCTCACACGCAAAACCAAAATCTAAATTGCTGCAACATCAATGATTCACATAATAGATTTGCTACTACGGAGAAAAAGAGATGTATAAAATAACTCGGGCAAGAAACATGAGATATAGAGACTCGTTGAAGTTAGTTACAGTGAAGTGAAGATTAGTGTAAGTAATAAATCTTTCCATGCTTAATAAATTTATGTTAAAATCACAAAAAACATGAACTAATAAATGAGTTGAATGTGTTAATATTTCTTGATTTGAACTAAGAAAGATATAGAGGGAAATGATTGTGTAAAATTGTTTTTAAGTATAACACTTATGAAAGAGAATGAAATCAGAAGTGATGGTGATGTAGACTCCAATTAGGGGTTCACAGAATTAATTCCTTTTTATGCAAATCATTTTATTAGTTGTAAAATAAAATTAGGGTTTTGAAAAATAAGTTGATGTTGCCGAGTGGGCCAATTCGGGTTTAGCGCGTGAAATCGCTTTCGTTGTCTAAGCTTCACTTAGCCGTGAATTAGTGTTTGAGAGAGAATTCTTAAGCGTTATTTGCGTTGAATCGTTGTGAGACTCGTACATCCACAAACAATTACACAAGAAATAATTTTATGGAAAAAACGGTAATTGAAATAATTAGAATGTTCGAGGCAAGCTTACCAATATTTAGTTGAATCACATAAAATTAACCTCACGCAAGGAACAAATAAGAAAGGATGGAGTTTACCAAAGCGTGCATACGCAAACTGCTGCGAGGTGGTAGGCCTCTCCCAACTCAGCTGCACAGGGCGTGGTCTGTCGGGACCTTCATGAATTGCTGGACTGAAGGAAAAATCTCTAGGCCCGGATGGAAGGCAATCGTTGCAGGGGCTAGGTTGCTGGAGAGGTGGACTGGTGTTGACAACAACCAGTGGCGGATGAGAGCGGAGGACCTCCGTTGACGAATCTCGAAGGAGAGGAAACATCAGAGGACTCCAGTCGGTGGATCTTGAAGGTGTGAATAGGCCGCCGCTGGGCTCGACAAGAGGCGTCGTCGGGCTGAAGTAGAGGCGGCTGCTGTTGGAGTTTGACCGGCGTTGGCGTCTGGAACCAGGCTGTGGAGCAGATTGTGACAGCGAAGGGTTTGGCCGACAACTCAGAGAAACATGAAATATTTATCTAAAAATCAGGCTCCCCCTTTCCTCATTCATGATTGTTTTAAATAGCAGAAACTTTCTTTTGCTAAGCTTTATTTCCTAAATGGTCTTTCCAAAAAATCTTTATTGTGGAATTGCTCTTTCCATAGCTTAATAATGATTTCTTTGTTAATTTTGTCCAATATCTTTCCTAATGATGGAATGATTTGAATTTTCTGCATTTTAATTTCACACATTCCTAAATATTTTAAGCTTGCCTCTACCGTTTTAACTCTCAAAATTACCGGACCTTATTTTTATTTAGGGTCTCATCGGGTGGTCAACTCAACGAGCCGGAACTCAAAATACATCGATGCATAAGAAAATTGACAGAAATTAAAATAGCGAATAATGCTAATATAATGGATGCGTGATGTTATCCCGAGTCCTCGGTTGTGGCGATGGATGCATCAATTACCACAGGGTTGACAGAGCTCGAGCCCGACGAGATTTTGCAAAAGCTAACATAGAGATCGGGCGTCGTCGCGGGTGCTAAATTGGGTGGTATGCCTGGGGCCTCGACAGGTGGTTCTATGCACATCTGATTTTCAAAAGGACCCAACCTCCTTTGCAGTAGTTTTTTATATGTCCTCTGAGTAAATTTCTGCTTCCTGCAATAAGAAAACACTCAATCTTCTTTTGAAAAGTATAACTCATGATGATAACTACCAGTCATGAATTTATAAATTTCAAAGGTTATTCACAAATTATTAGTTTTAATCTTATGCAATTCTTTCGAATAATTGATATGAGCTTGCGTATCGAATGAAATACGTTCATGGAATAGAATGGGGTGACGGTCAAATGGGTGATTGGGTATAAAGAACCCATGGACAATCTCGGAAGGAGATTTATTGAGCGAGTGATCTTTAGAATCATTAATTGCGAGCTTTGCTTGTGAAGGTTCAAAATCCCAATTATTTAGATATGCCCCAGTCAAATACATAAGAAAATCTTCAAAACTCTTATTAACGTCCTCGATCTGTTCTTTGATAATAGAGTAATAAGTGCTACTATACTCGAGTTCAGTTCCCATTCGTTCTCTCGTAGTGTGTTCCAAAAATACAATAAAGTTTTTAGTATATTGACGTAGATCGACGAATTCTTTTGTTCCCACAGGGTACTGGGGAGAAAATAAGGTGTCATTCCTAAATACGAAGTTGACATAGTGACGTGGATGGACTCGAGTAGGTGACACTTCAAAAGTCGATAAAGATGGAGTCATCCTTAGATCATTTGGGGTGAGTGGCACAACTGTATCGTGGCTTACTTTAGGGTGTGGGGGTTCAGGCGGGACTGCGGGAGTGTGGTAAGTAGTAATGTGGTGGAGACACTAGGAGGTGGCCTCGAAGATGGTGGGGTGCTCTTGGGTGCCCTTGGAAGAAGACAATTCTTCTGGGGAAGAAGAATAATCTTGTGTCCATGATGCTCGAAGGAGTGAGAATTCCTCGTGCTGTCGTGCATGACGCGTTGATCGTACTGCCAAGATATCCCTAGTAGGATGTGAAAACATCCATGACAGCAACATGACACAAGACTGTCTGAATACGTGCTCCCTATCAAAAACTCTACTAGATAATTATGAGTGGCGAGCATAGTCAAATGACTATTGACTTCAGATAAGCTGTAGGATTGTTCTAACAGATCCGCCTCTAGCCCCAATATGTCGACCGTGCGCTGAGAAACGAAATTCTCCATACTACCACTATTGATGATAATGAAACAAAATTATCCTTGAATGCATGCACTAGTGCAGAAAGTATCGTGCCTCCTATGGTCATCTTCAGTAGACTCACCCGGGGTTATCATGCTATATCGTAAGACACAAACTAAGTGTTCAACGTGTTCACCTTCCACTTCTACGACATCCTCAGACTCGTTCTCATGCTTTGACTTAGGGTGAGACTCATTAACGTAAATTCCATACCGAGGCTCATGTCCATTAGTAAAATCGATAATAGCGACGAAGTGGCATCGCGAGCACTCAGATGATTTGTGCCTCGACTCCATACACTTGAAGCATCAGAATACTCCAGTGTTGGGTCTGACCCCGATAATCTCCTTACCCTTGGAGGGGATAGTGGACGGGGTCGGAGTCCCGATAGTGATGTGAGGGGGAGGGGAATCCGAGATCCTAGCCGTCGTAGTAGTGGTGACAATCGATGCAGATCTATCAGTAGATCTGACTGCAGATGACCGTTTTTGTGAGGCCTCCACTGTCCGTGCACGACTCAATATTACTCCTAAGTCCTTGTAATCAAATAACTCTAGCTGGTCTCTAATGGAATTACGCAACCTGTTCAGATAACGGAATACAGTCATATCATCATCCTCTCGGAGGTCGAGGCGAGACTGAAAGACTATGAATTCGTTTGTGTATTCATCCACCATCAATTTGTGTTGCCGTAGGTTGTGGAACCTATGGTAGAGGGTTTGTAAAATGCAAATAATCCCTTGGGACGTACCGCTTTCTTAGTTGAATTTTAAACTCATCCCAAGTGGTAACTAGACACAATTCTAAGTTAAATTTAGACCGCTCTAGCTGACCTCACCAAACCATTCAAGGACTGGGTACCTAACTTGCCTGGCTTGGGGCGTTTGCTTCCAAGCTAGGAAACATCCAACTTAACCCCTAAATCCCAACGAGGCGGCACTCTTATATTGTGGACTACCGGTTCAAAAGGCTGTGGGTTCAGATTTTCTAGTTCCAAATTCCAATGATTTGGATAGTGCTCCACTTAGGGTGGTGGATTCAGTCCTAAATGTTGGTTGACCTCTATGGCATTGATGCTCACACGTAATCCAGTGAACACTTGACATACACTTCTCTGATTTTCGCTGACACTTGCGGAGTTGCGGTTAACACTTCAATTGATTTCGTTAGGGTTTGAATTTGTTGACTCAGAGCGGTGACGTTATCTTCTATTTTTCCCACGCGATTTTTCATTAAAAAGCTGATTTTAATTTCCTTAGAAAAAATAATTGATTCTAAAATAAAAATTAAAATAAAAAATTCTTTTTCTAACGAGAGATTATCCGAGTGGGCAGAAAAAGACTTTTTTTTAAAAATTTAAAATAAAAATAAGATTTAAATTAAAAGGTTATTGTATAAAACTCATTTTTTGAAAATAAGTTATAAAAATTTAAAATAAAATTGTTTTTAAAATCTTTTTTTTGAAATCCAGATCGTTGATTCACGATATGAGCGAATCAAAATTCCTCTGGTACCAAGCTGATGTAGATTTTACTTGGGGTTTTACAGAATGACTACTTTTTTATGCAAATCATTTTATTAGTTGTAAAATAAAATTAGGCTCCGTTCGTTTGACAGGAATTGGGATGCAGGAATTGGAATTGACCCCAATTTCAATTCCCACAGGAATTGGAATTGAAGTCAATTCCAATTCTGTTGTTCGGCTATATGCAAGAATTAGTAATTCCGATGACATGTATATATGCAAACATACATACGTACACAAATGCACGCACCTACACTGACATGTATATACGCAAACATACATGCCTACACAAATGCACACACCTACACAAATACACACACACACATGTATATGTATATATATAGATAAATAAACAAATACTTACACATTACACAAACAAATACACATACATACATACATACCTACACACATACACATACAAACATAAATTGGATAATCAAAAGATTCTAACACTGAAACATAGAAATTATAACTAATTTGAACATATTCACACACATAAATTGCTCAATCGACATATTAGAACTATACTGATCCTAAAAACATTCCACACCTAAGAGAAGTGCAAAGAGACTAAAAACCCATCTTTAACGACAAATCAACCCTTAATAACTTCCAAAAAAATCAAATCTCAAACATAATCAGGATAGATTTTTTCGTGTTTGGAATCTGAATTTAATAAATTCTTCCTAAAAAAACTGAAAGTGTAGGTGACAATGCTAAACTGGATAATCAACACACTAATTAGGGCAAAATCTGGAGATCTATACCCGCAAGCTTAAGATTATGGCTCCAATTCCAATGCTCCAATTCCGCCCAAACGAACGGACCCTTTGGGTTTTTGAAAAATAAGTTGATTTTGCCGAATGGACCAATTCCGGTTTTAGTGCGCGAAATCGCTTTCGTCGCCTAAGCTTCACTTAGCCGTTAATTAGTGTTTGAGAGAGAATTCTTAAGTGTTATTTGCATTGAATTGTTGCGAGACTCGTACATCCACAAACAATTACACAAGAAATAATTTATGAAAAGCCGGTAATTGAAATAATTAGAACGTTCAATATTGAGTTGAATCACATAAAATTAACGTAATGTGAGGAGTAAATAGGAAACGATGGAGTTTACCCAAGCGTGCATACACCAACTATTGCAAGGTGGTAGGCCTCTCCCAAATCAGCTGCACTGGGAGTGGTCTATTAGGACCTTCAGGAGCTGCTTGACTGAAGGAAAAATCTCTAGTCCCGGACGGAGGACAATGGTTGCAGGGGCTAGGTTGCTGGAGAGGTGGACTGGTGTCAAAAACAACCAGTGACGGACGAGAGTGGAGTACTTCCGTTGGCGGATCTCGAAGGAGAGGCAATAGCGGAGGACTCCCGTCGGTGGATCTTGAAGGTGTGAATAGGCCGTCGCTGCGCTCGACAGGTGGCGTCGTCGGGTTGAAGTAGAGGCAGTGACTGATGGAGTTTGATCGGCGTTGGCGTCTGGAACCAGGGCGTGGAGCGGATGCTGGCAGTGAAGGGTTAGGCCGACAACTTAGAGAAACAGGGAAGTTTCTCTGAAAAATCCGCTCCCCCTTTCCTCATTCATGTTTGTTTTAAACAGCAAAAACTTTGTTTTGCCAGGCTTTATTTCCAAAATGACCTTTTCAAAAAATCTTTACCGTGGAATTGCTCTTGCCATTGCTTAATAATGATTTCTTTCTTAATTTTGTTACGAAATATTTTGTCCAATATCTTTCTTAATGATGAAATGATTTGAATTTTCTCCATTTGAATTTTACGCATCGTTAAATATTTTAAGCTTGCCTCTACCATCCTTACTATTAAAATTACCGGACCTTGTTTTATTTAGAGTCTGATCTGGTGGTCAGCCCGACGAACTGGAACTCAAAATACATCGATGCATAAGAAAATTGACAAAATTAAAATAGCGAATAATACTAATATAATGGATGCTTGATGTTATCACACGTCCTCGGTTGTGGCAACGGATGCATCAGATATGGAGCAGCCCGCCCGACCCATTCGGGCCTACTCATGACAACTGCGGTGCAGTGATGATCGAGACCGCTAATTTCTAGCGGCACGCCGTTCAGTGTTTTTGTCTCTTGTCGTATTTTATTTAGAGTTTTATTTTTGTATTTTTTAGTCGCAATGTCAGTCAATCATAACCTTTCATTGCTCTCTAAAAAATTAGAAATAGAGGGTGAGGACTCTCATTTTGAGGATTGAAAGATTGGAGCTTAGAACCCATCCTTTGGTCTTCTCGGTGTTGACGACAAACCCCGGGTGCGAAGCTCAGGTTTATCCCCCTTTCATTTGGCCGGCCAACCCCCTACCCCTCATCTCCACTCTCTTGGCCGACAACCACTCTCACCAAAACCACCTCCCTTCCTCCATCTCCACTTGAAGCAACCGACCATCAGGCCTTCACCCTCCACCTCCATTGCTGACAACCAACCTCCCTCCATTGGAAACAACCACCATTAGGCTTCCCGCTTCCCCTCTTCCCCTTCCATTGGGAAACAACCGGCCACATGGTTTTCCACTTTTCCCACACCTAGCAGCAGCCGGCCCAAGCAACTCGTCCCCAACAAGAAGCAGCTCTCCATCTCCCTTCCCCATTTCCTTACCATGGAGCCACCACCCCTTCATCTCCATCTCCCTTCCTCATTTCCTTACCATGGAGCCACCACCCCTTCATCTTCCTCCAAAAACAACCCTTTATCCCATAAATTCCATCTCCGGTGATCACCGGAGTACGTCTCCGGCCACATCCGGTGGTCCGCCTACACCTCCCCTTCATTTTTCCACCATTCTCCTTTTCCTCCGATCTCTTAAAAATCTCTCCGATGACCATAACCATCACCTGTGCCCACCTCCGGCCACCTCTCCCATCTCTCAACAACCACCTCCCACTAGTTCAATAGCCGCCAACTCCCCACTCCCTAAAATTTAGGAATCAATCCTAAATTTAACCCTCAATTTCCCCACTTAATCCTCTCAGCTACCCCTCTTTTATAGTCACGTGAAACCACCTTTTCTTTATTCCCCCATTTCACTAAAATATCCTAACTGCTGCCCCCTGATAACTACTGCCCATATCCCATTTACCCGAGCCACTTCCCCCCCGCCTAATTGCTACCTAAAACCGGCCTCCCCCACATCTCCAGCCCCTCCCTGCCTCCCTCACTCTCTCACGCGGAGCCACAACAAAATTCCCACCCCCTCGTACACCCCATCCAGGCCGGTTCCTGTGGCTGTCAACCCACGACCAAGCCCAGTCACCGCTCCAGCCCTCTGAATTCCGTGCTGCCGTCCATGCTTTACCACCGCACCACCAAAACTGTTGTTGGCCGAGTCTTCCTAACAGCCCGATATCATAGTCCAGGTTGCTGATTTTCTCCTTCGACAGCCATCTTGCTCCCTGGAACTGCTGCCTGAGAGCTGTTCAGCCACCTTACGGCCATCCAAAATCCCCGACCAAGTCTTCACAATTTCTGTCCAAACCTTCGACACAACAATCTCCAGTTGTTTATTACTGAAACCAGCCTCGGTTGCCCTCTAAAAGCACCTCCAGCCCTCCCCTCTCGCTTGTTTGCAAAGTTCAAGGTGTGTTGTTATTTCTTTTTGTTAGAAACGACCGTGTAAAGGCCCATTTATGAGGCCTATTTGTTTCTTGTTTTTAGTCCCACATCTTGGATTGGGATCTTCTCTTCTTACTCTCTTCCTATATAAATGTATTCATACTTGTAATTATTCATTCAAGAAGTATATACAAGGTTGGAGGTTTCTCTATTTCTACATGGTATCAGAGCCACCGGTCTCCCTCTAGCCGGCTTCTCTGTTTGCTAACCGCCTGGTCACCTGGCTGACCGCGCGGCCTGTTCTTTCCTTGCCTAAGCCGCCGTATTCGGCGACCTGTTCTTTCTACCCGCTGTTCCTCCTCCTTCCTTCTGTTCTGTTCCTCTCCCTCTTCTCTTCCTATCTCTCCCTCTTTTATAACCTTCTCTCTCGTGGGGTCCACTTGCATCTCCTTTTCTCTCTCCTGCCAGGTCTTACTCTCTAACCGTGCGGCCTCTCTGACCGTGCGGTCTCTATCTTCCCGCTTCTCGCGGTTTCTTTCTAGCCGCTGCGGCTCTCTCCTCTTGACCGCTGCAGTTTCTCCCTTCCCCGCGCGGTCTTCCCGTCTCTCCCCGCTTCTCGCTGTTTCTCTTCTTGCCGCTGCGGTCTCTCTCTCCGCCGAGCGATCTTCCCGTTTTTCCCCGCTTCTCGCGGTTTCTTTCTAGCCGCTGCGGGTTTCTCTTCTTACTGCTGCGGTTTCTCTCTTACCCGTGCGGTCTTCTCGCCTTTGTCTCTCCCTTCTAACCGCAGCGCCCTGTCAAGTCGCTCGCGGTCTTTCTTGCCAAGTCGCCCAGCTTCTCCTCGCCTCTGCGCCTTCTTTCCCGCGGCCTCCTTCTCCCTTAGCCACATTGTGGTTGCGACCTTCTTTGTCGCTGGCCGTTCCCCTTTGGTGTGAGGCCTTCTTCTCTTCTTGTCAAGCCGCGCATCTTCTCCCAGCCGTCCGGCTTCCCTTGTCAAGCCGCCCGACCTCTCTTGTCAAGTCGCCCGGCTTCCTTCTTCTGCTAGCCTGATGGCCTCCGACGCCTATGCTGCTACTTCTGCTCCGCCAGCCCGTGAGGCTCCTCCGGCTTCTGACCTTCGTGATGAACTGCACATTACTACTATCTCTTTGACAGGCAAACACAATTTTGTTGAATGGGTCCACTCTGTTCGTCGTGTCCTGCAGACGAAGGGTCTTCTCCACCACCTGACTCGGGCTACCCCTGTTGTCCCTTCTGATGATTGACTACGTGATGACGGTCGGGTCCAGTCTTGGCTCCTCAACTCTATGGACACTGAACCCTATCGGATGACCATGTATCATGATACGACCACGACAATGTGGGAGGAGCTCCACTCCTTTTACTCTGGGCAAAACAGTCTTCAGCACCTCTATGATATTATCTCCAACCTCCAGAATCTTGCTCCAGGTCCTCCTGGCGACATGATTTCCTTTGTTGCTCAGTCCAAGACCCTAGCCGAGGCATGGATTCAACATTAGCCTCCTACCACGGATCTTGCTACTCAACGGGCCCAGAAAGAGACAGTTACCATCACGATGATGATGTCCCGGGTTCCGCCTCACCTGCATAGTGTTCGGGCCCAGATCCTCTCTTCCACGACGACTCCGTCACTGTCGGACGTCTGCTCCATGCTACTTCGTGTTACGCCTCCTATGGAGGCCCCTTCCGGCTCTGCCCCTGCTCTTCTCCAACAGCCTCTCCTTCCCACTCCACCTCCTGCTCGTGGCTCTTCCACTCGGGGCGGCCGACCTCCCTCAAGGGGACGCGTCCGTGGTGGCCGCTCGTCTCTCAAATGCACATATTGTGGCCGGGGTGGTCATCTTGAGGCCACCTGTTACAGCAAACATGAGTTCCCTCCCCACCTCGCTGCCACTTCCTCTGCTGCTCCTGCTCCTGCCATGGATCCGGCCTCCACTACCCGACATGATATTGATGAACTCCGCACCCAACTCCATCAGCTACAGGGTATTCTTAGTCGCTTCTCCGACTCGGTTGAGACCTTTTCTGCGGAAGGTATAACCTGCCTCTCTCCAAGCCCTCACTGGATCGTTGATTCCGCTGCTACTCACCATATTACTTCCCAGAAGCCCTCCAAATATCTCCAGATGGCTCACCCCCCAAGTATCACTATGGCCAATTGTGACACCCTCCCGGTCTCTGGTGCTGATGCCCTCCAACTTACCCCGACCTTTTCTCTTTTCTCGGTTCTTCACATTCCGGGCTCTCCTTTCAATTTACTTTCCGTTAGTCGCCTGACCAACGACCTTGATTGTTCAATAATTTTTTCTCATTCTTCCTTTCTTATGCAGTATCGTCGCAGCCGGAGTATCATTGGTAGGGGGCAGCTGGTGAATGGGCTTTACCTCCTGGATACTCAACCCACTCTTCTATCCGCCGTCTCTTCTGTTGACTGACATCGTCGCCTTGACCATGCTCCTCTTCCGATTCTCAAGCGGGCTCTTCCTGATGTTCCATTACAGGAGTTCTCTTGTGAATCATGTATCTACGGCAAACACCACCGTTCTGTTTTTCCCACTACATGTACCCGGAGTAGTACTCCGTTATCATTAGTTCATTCTGATGTATGGGGTCCTTATAAGGTCCCTAGTATCTATGGTTTTCGATATTTTGTCACTTTATAGATGACTACTCGCGTACTACAGGGCTCTATTTAATGCATCATTGTACTGAGCTTACATCTGTCTTTCGTGCCTTTGTTACTGAAGTACGTACGCAGTTCGCCACCCACTCAAAATCCTCCGCACTGATAATGCTCGCGAATATACAGGCGCGCCTTCTCCTCCATCTTCACCGAGTTTGACATTATCCATCAAACTTCGTGTGCCTATACCCCTCAACAAAATGGGGTGGCCGAACGAAAGAATCATCATTTACTCGATGTTGCTCGCTCCCTCATGTTTCAAATGCAGGTTCCAATCGAATATTGGAATTTCGCCGTCTCCACCGCCTGTCATCTCATTAACCGGCTCCCTTCTTCTGTTCTTGATTTTGCTGTTCCTATCGACCTCCTATATCCTACTACCAAACCCACCTCTCTACCACCACGGGTCTTTGGGTGCGTCTGTTATGTTCATCTTCTTGGCCCTCCTTTAGACAAACTCGCTCCTCGTGCGGCCAAATATATATTTGTGGGCTATTCCCGTACTCAAAAGGGGTTTGTTTGCTACTCTCCTTCCACTGGCAGGACGGTTGTCTCCGCGGATGTCACCTTCTGCGAAGACCAACCCTTTCACTTACCTTCCTCCTCCTCGAGTTCCTCTCCCGCTCTGCCTCGCCCTGCGGTTCCCACCGCACCTTCCTTTCTACCCTCCTCCGCCTCTCTTCCTGCTCCAAAAGTTCCTCCGCCCGTTATTCGTGTCTATACTCGTCGCGGCTCCAAGGATGGTTCCCTGCCCCAGCTCCCTGCTCCCAGTGACATTCGGCACCGACGGATTCTGCTCCTGCTTCTACGGCCTATCCCCTCGCCAACTACGTTTCTCTCCACCGGCTCGCTCCACCTCTCTACGCCCTTGCCACTTCTCTTTCCTCGATTTCTATCCATAACACTGTGCAGGAGGCGCTTCAACACCCCGGCTGGCGGGCGGCCATGGAGGATGAAATGAGGGCTCTTTGGGCTAATCAGACTTGGGATCTCGTGTCCCTTCCTGCCGGCCAACACTGTGTCAGCTGCAAGTGGGTCTTTGTTGTCAAACATACCGCAGATGGGTCTGTTGAGCGTCTGAAGGCCCGCCTCGTGGACCAGGGTTTTACTCAGCAACACGACCTTGATTATGAGGAAACTTTCTCTCCCGTGGACAAATTGAACACGGTCCGAGTTCTTCTTTCCTTGGCTGTGCACCGTCATTGACCTATCTATCAGCTGGATATGAAGAACTCCTTTCTCAATGGTGATATCCAGGAGACTGTTTATATGCATCAACCTCCCGGGTTTGAGATCACGGGGGAGTCTCGAGTTTGTCATCTTCGAAAATCAATTTATGGTCTCAAACAATCCCCGCGCGCCTGGTTTGACAAATTCAGCAAGGTAGTCCGCGATATTGGCTTTACTAGGAGCTCGACTGACTTCTCTCTCTTCACTCGACACCAGCCAACCGGAACTGTGATTCTACTTGTCTATGTTGACGATATCCTCATCACTGGAGATGACAGTACAGGAATACACCATACCAAACAACAGTTGAACTCCGCCTTTCAGACCAAAGATCTTGGTAACCTACAGTATTTTCTTGGGCTTGAGGTTGCACGACGGCCTGATGGCCTTGTATTATCTCAAAGGAAGTATTGTATGGATCTTCTTCATAATGCTGGTTATTCGGGATGCAAACCTATGGATACTCCAATGGATGCTAATCACAGGCTCTCGGCCCATAGTTCTGACTCCGATGAGTTACTTACAAATCCGGAATACTACAGACGCCTGGTTGGGAAACTGATCTACCTCACAGTTACTCGACCAGACATCTCTTTTGCCGTAGGAGTCGTGAGCCGATTTATGCATGCTCCTAGGACATCTCATCTTCAAGCTGTCGAGCGCATTCTTCGGTATCTCAAGAACGCTCCAGGACAAGGACTTCTGTACAAGCCATCCACATCACTATCCCTCGTTGCATACTCGGACGCTGACTATGCAGGATCTGTTGATGATATGCGCTCTACATCTGTTTTCTGTACCTACTTTGGTGGTCATCTCATAACCTGGCGTAGCAAGAAACATAATGTGGTTGCTAGATCTTCTGCTGAAGCTGAGTACCGGGCCATGACTTCGGTAGTGTCCAAGTTAACATGGCTTGAGAGTCTTCTGGGAGATTTGGGTGTCCGTCTCTCATCACCGGCGACCCTATTTTGTGATAGTCAAGCAGCAATACATATTGCCAAGAACCCGGTATTTCACGAACGCACAAAGCATATTGAAGTTGACTGCCATTTTATTCGGGAAAAAGTTCAGTCAAAGAAGGTAGATCTGGAACATGTTTCTGCTACAAATCAAGTTGCCGATATTCTGACCAAAGCTCTCTCCAGACCGTTATACTACCAGTTTTTATCCAAGCTTGGCGCCTACGATTTGTACGCTCCAGCTTGCGGGGGAGTGTTAGAAAAGACCGTGTAAAGGCCCATTTATGAGGCCCATTTGTTTCTTGTTTTTAGTCCCACATCTTGGATTGAGATCTTCTCTTCTTACTCTCTTCCTATATAAATGTATTCATACTTGTAATTATTCATTCAAGAAGTATATACAAGGTTGGAGGATTCTCTATTTCTACACTTTTAATGTTGGGTCTCACGATTCATCTCTACTTGTAAATATAATGGTTTGCAAATTTTGTTTTAGTTGTTTTCGTCTTTGTGATTTCTCATTTAAATAACATTTGGTTTCGTGCACTCTCGCGTTCATACTCTTCTCTTTGTTTTCTTATTTTAAAATGTTTTTATTTCAATTGTGGTGAAATCAAGTTTTATAATTTATAAATGTTGTTTTACAATGTTAATTTTGCCGGCCATTACATTTGCTTCTAGCCCTAGTTCTCATTTAGAGCCTTATCCTATGTCAGTTTGGTATCAGAGGCCAGGTTGGGCTACAAGGCATGTTATGTAACGATAAGACATATAGACGTTCAATGTCTAAGTCAACACCTCAACACAATCAGAATACCATCAGTTCTAACAATGATATGTTTATGTCCAATCTCAAAAAATTTTTATAGGATCAATTCGATCAAGTGGGTGCACAATTACACAATATTAAAGAGTGAAAGAGGGAACAATTATACCTCTGAGAATTTTCTAGAGGGGGTAAATAGAAATTTAAAATAATTTATTTAAAACTATAAATCAGATTCAGATATTTTCAGATTAACATCCATAATCACACATCCACAATTAAGTAAACACAACAAAATTAAAAGCAGAAAAAAAATAACATAGAAAATAAGCACAATACAAAAGGCAAGAAATATAGCAGTTCCTCAAAATTTGGGTACGTATACTCCCCTTTCACTTTGATAGGAATGCACTATCACAATGTCCGAGTCTTTTGATAAGGAGGCTCTCAGAATCAGGAACTGATTCTTTGAATAAAGAGACTCTTAGAACGAATACAACTAGATCTTTTGATAAGTAGATCTTGAACCAGACAACTAGATTGGAGATCTTGAACTGAACAACTAGATTTTTTGATAAGCAAATCTTGAACCAAACCGAATCTTTTTGAGAGATTTTTAAAACTTTTTTCAACAAAAAAGTGAGTAAGAAAGGATGGGAAGAATGAGAAGAAGAAATAAGTCTTTTGAATTGAATGCTCTTGCAACAGTCTCTGAGGATTCTATGACACTTTAGTGTTCTCGATCTTTTGTATATGATAAATTCTTTATAGAGAAGAAGAAATGATTATTTGCTCTTAGATCCACTCTCAGGTTGTTCTCAGATTATCTGTAGCAGAGAGAATAGAGGAAGAAGAAGACCAAAATCTAAGTTGTTTTTTCTGTATTCACTTAGTTTTATTCCGTCTATTTGAAATCTGGGTATTTCAATCAACGAATAATTTTGAATTTCTTCCTCTAGGAGACTGTCTTTAGAAGGAATGATATAATATCTTTCTATACTCGTCTTCGAAAATTCCATTTATCTTTTCAAAATTATTCCTTATATTCTTCAGAAATTCTATTAGAAATTTCTTTCCTTGACATAATCAAAGATATGTATACAAATTCAGTGACAAGGGTGAGGACATCTGGAGGATTAACACAAGAATTCTATCACTGTTGAATTACATCAAAGTTCAGATTTAAGCCCTATCTCTTTACCCTTATCTTAGATGAGCTCACCAGACATACCCAACAAGCAATACCTTGGTGTTTATTATTTGCGAATGATCTTGTTTTGGTTGATGAGATGCGCGAGGGTGTAAACGCAAAACTTGAATCTTGGCTAGATACTTTAGAAAAGGAGGATTTAAGGTTGAGCAGAGCAAAGACGGAGTATATGAAGCTTAAATTTAGCAGTACAAGAAGGGAAAATGACTTCGTTATTAAGTTGGGTGATCAAAATATTTCCCATAGGGAGTGTTTTAAATATATTGGATCGATAGTTCAAAAAGATAGAGGTATTGATAAAGATGTGACACATATAATTCAAGCGGGTTGGTTGAAGTGGAGAGGCGTGTCAGAGATTTTATGTGATCGCAAAGTACCATTAAAACTTAAGGGCAAGTTTTACCGTAGTGTAATTAGACCCGCGATGCTCTATGGTTCTGAATGTTTGGCAGTGAATTGTGTACATAAGCAAAAAATGGGAGTTGCGGAGATGAGAATGCTTAGGTGGATGTGAGGACACACGAGATTAGATAAATTTAGGAAGGAAAGTATCAGGGATACGACATGAGTAGCACTAAGTTCAGAGAAGATGAGAGAAGCTCGTCTAAGATGGCATGGACACGTACAAAGGAGACCATTAAAGGTACCTGTTAGGCGTTTTGAGAGTTTAATCACGAGGCATGTTAGATGAGGGAGGGGTAGACTAATAAAGACTTGGAATGAAACTATAAAGAAAGATATGATGTACTTAGGCATTAGTGAGATAATGACAAAAGATAGGGCATAATGGCGACAAAGGATCCATATAACCGACCCCACTATAGTGGGATAAATGCTTGAGTGTTGTTGTGAATCAGTTCTCTAAGATTCAAATAACTTCCATAGTTATAGTATTCAAATAATTTTGAATGAGAACCTCTGAAATTTTCTTTTGGGATAGATGTCGACACTACTTCGAGTTATAATAGATGAAGCATTGAATTCTGCTTCAGAAAAAGAATCCATCGACTTGACTGAATACTTAACGTTACGTCGATAACTTATCGACTTATGCGTCAACTTCTTCCCTGGGGAGTCGTCGACATTACTTCAGAAGATGCATTGACAACTAGTCAAAGATACATCGACTTCTAGTCAACGTTGCGTCGATTTATTCTCGACACAACTATGTCTTGGCTGGTTTTCCCTTTGTTTTCAACTTTCCTTTTTTATGCCTTTGACTAGACAAACTTCTTAGGACATCTATAATCAAATTATTCTCTCTATATAACATAAATAATTATCTTAGAATGTAAAATCACTTATAAATAATTTGTTAAGTCAAATCATAGAGTTTTTCCCAACAAAACAATTTTAAAACCTCACCACTAGAGTAGAGAATCTGGAGTCTAGTAGGTCTCTCAGTTCGATAAGGTCCACTAGGCCACAAGTTTTCCAACGTGAGGATTGTCATGAAAGAGGAAGAACTCCTACTCTTGCATACACCCCAGATCACATATTCCACAATCCAATTGCACAGGCCCCCCAGCCCGCCCAGGAGGCCCCGTGGGTAGCTAACGATTGCTATTGAAACCCCAATGGGGGCCAGACTCTTCCTCCCCCAGAGGAACATCGACCACTTCAGTACCCACCGTGTAGAGGTCATCACTATCAGAACGCTTGATACCATTATGATCGAGATGACTATATGGTTACTATGATTCCCTCATAGGTTATGGGGATGATATTACCCGCCATATTCAGATCGATACCCCATCCTATGATGTACAATTAGATCCTAAGACGTTTAGTGATTGGTTGTTGGAAATGGACAACTATTTTGACTGGTTTGAGATGCGCAATGAAAGACGAGTACAGTTGGTCAAAATGAAATTAATTGGGCAAGCCAAAGTTTACTGGACGAATTTGGAGCGCTCTCTAGATATAGAGGTCCTCGACCTCCTCTCCCGATGGGCCGATATGAAGCAAAAACTTAAAGAAAATACCTTCCCTCTTCATATCGTAGCCAGCTCTTAAAGCAACTCTTGATCCTACAACAAGGCACTCTATCCATAGCTGAGTACATGACTCGATTTTATGAGCTTGTCGTGAGGAGTGATGTCACAGACGAGCATATCTTGAAGACCTCCTGCTTTAGCGCCGGACTGAGGGTAAAAATTCGTATAGAGATAACTCCCCATTGCCTGGAGACAGTCGAGCAGATCTACCAACTCACATTAGAGTACGAGCAGTGCTTGCGCACTACAGGTCCAATGCGACCTTCACAGTTTGATATCCCAGCTCCTAGGAGGCGCCCACAGTAGGGATCCGTCCCTTTCATGCCTCCCCGTACTCCCGCAGATACGAGTGCCACCTCCATTGCCGCCGAGCTTCCGAAGCCCGGGATCCAGTGTTATCGATGTTAGGGTAGAGGCTATGTGGCTGCGCAGTGCCCCATACGAAATCTACTTATTGAGGAGTATCCAGACCTTGTCTCTGATTCCGCAGAACCACATGAGGAGGAGATCATCGTGGCCACATAAGAAGGTTAGGAGGATGAGGCCGACTGAGCGCTCGAGATGGGCTTCATCCGCCGCTTACTACACCCCCCACCCACCCCCCCCCCCCACCCCCCGTGTTGACAAGGATTGAAAGCAGACCATTATCTTTTACTTTTATTTTCCGAGCGCAGGTGGGCCCTGCATGCTCTTCATCGATGGTGGCAGTTGTGTGAATATTATAGCCCAAAAGGAGCTTGAGCGTATGAAAATTATGGTAGAGCCTCATCCACATCTGTATTGAGTTGTTTGGGTAGATTAGACAACGATCCAAGTCACCCAGTGATATCAGGTTCCTATTCAGCTCGCCTCTTTCAAGGATAGAGTATAGTGTGACATCATTCCCATGGACGTTGCGCATGTTTTCCTAGGCAAGCCCCGACTTTATGATAGAGATGTGACTTATTATGGACGGTCCAATACTGCCAGAGTTCCCTCGAAGGGGAGGATTGATCCTTCAGTTACTACGGGTGTCCCTAGACCTGTTCATATCCCGCGCCATCATGAGTTCACTCGGGAGAGTCTAGATACATGCCTCATTTATGCCGTTGCTGCTTCTCAGACTACGAAGTGCATTATGGACATAGAATCCATCCTGATGTTCGACACCTCCTAGATGAGTACATTGACATTATGCCCGTGGAGCTCCCCGACGAGCTACCCCCACTACGAGATATACAACACACGGTCGATATCATTCCGAGTTCATCTTTGACGAATCTTCTACTTTATCATATGAATCCCGATGAGCACGGAGAGCAGACTCAGATTGCTGACCTCCTGCGAAAGCAGTTTATTAGAGAGTGCTTGAGACCTTGTGCCGTACTCGCTCTTCTTACCCCTAAGAAGGATGGCATCTAGTATATGTGCATAGATAGACATGCTATCAATAAAATCACGATTAAATATCAGCTCCCTATTTCACAACTCGACGGCCTCCTTGACGCTTTGTTAAGAGCCATGATAGTATTGAATCATTTGGCAAAGCGTCTATAAAATGTGGCTAACCCGTGGAAGCTTCAAGCCTTGTGGATATTTGTGGGAATAGGCCATTCTCGGATGGGCTCGACTTTGTTAGGATCTACGGACACGCCTGAGGCGAAAATGATAAACCCAAGAAAGTGTACAAATTCAGATAAAAAGATGCACTTCTTCAGATGAATATAAAAGTGCTCATTTCGGAGAATGTCGAAGAGCAATCGTATGTCCATGCGGTGCTCTCCATGAGTCTGACTGTAGACTATGATATCATCAAAATAAATTCTGAGGAACTTGCCCATATATGGGTGTAGGATCTGAGTTATCACGCGCATGAATGTACTAGGGGCGTTGGATAGCCCAAAAAGCATAACCAACCACTTGTATAACCTATCTTTTAAATGTCGTCTTCCATTTGTCATCATACCTAGCCCTGATCAGGTGATACTCGCTCTGAAGATCAAGATTTGGAAAGACCTGGGCACCTGACACAATGTCAAGGAGATTGTTGAGTCGTGAAATAGGGAACTGATATTTAATCACAATGTTTTTGATAGCACGACTATCTATGCACATACGCCCGGTATGATCCTTTTTAGGGGTAAGAAGGCCAGTACAACACAAGGACTCAAAACTTTCTCTAATAAACTGCTTTTGTAGAAGGTCGACGATCTGAGCCCGAAGCTCTTCATGCTCATCGGGGTTCATACGATAATGTGGAAGATTCGGCAGAGGTGAACCCATAATGAGATCGATCTCGTCCTATATGTCTCACAGAGGGGGTAGCTTGTCAGGAAGCTCCTCAGGTATAATGTCATTGTACTCATCTAGGATGTGTCGAATTTCAGGATGGATGGACTCTAAGTTCATAACGCTCTCCGTAGACTGAGAAGCCGCAACAACATAATTGAGGCCTATATCTAGACTCTCCCGAGTGAACTCACTACAGTGCAGGATATGAACAAGTGTAGGGGAACCTGTAGTAACTGAAGGTTTGACCCTCTCCTTCGAGGGATCTCTGGGTTGAGTCGGGCACGATGTGATCTTGCGGACCTTGTCAAAGAAGTAAAAAGTATTAGACCGTCCATAACAAGTTACATCTCTGTCATAAAGCCAGAGTCTGCTTACTAAAACATGCGTAATGTCCAGGGGGATGACGTCGCACCGGACACTATCACACTATACTTGAAGGAGGCAAGCTGAATAGGAACCTGACATCTTTGGGTGACCTGGATAGCTGTCTTATCAACCCAAACAACTCGATATGGATGTGGATGAGGTTCTGCCTTAATTTTCATGTGCTCAAGCCCCTTTTGGGCTATAATATTCACACAACTGCCACTATCGATGACGAGCTTGCAGTCCCACCCGCGCTCGAAAAATAAGTGTAAAAGATAGTGGTCCGCTTCCAATCCTCATCCGCACAGGGGATGTGCAGTAAGCGACAGATAACACCCATCTGAAGTGCTCGATCGATCTTGTCCTCCCAACCCCTTTCTACCGTCATGATGATCTCCTCAAGTGGGTTTATAGGATCAAATACAAGGTCATGATCCTCCTTAATAAGTAGATTTCATGTAGGGCAATGCGCTGCAACATGGACTCTACCTTGACATTGATAACACTGAATCCCGGGCTTCGGGAGCCCGATGGCAGTGGATGTGGTCCCTGTATCTGTGGGAGTACGGGGAGACATATGAATGGTAGATCTAGTGGCAGAGTTATCATACTGTGAAGGGGGTTTCCTCGGACCTGTAGTGTGCAAGTACTACTTGTACTCTGATGTGAACTGGTAGATCTGCTCAATTTTCTCGAGACAATGAGGAATGAGCTCCCTGCGGATGTCTGCCCGTTGTCCGAACCTAAAGTAGGAGGTTGCCATGATGTGCTCCTCAACATCACTGCTAATGACAAGCTCATCGAAACGAGTCTTGTACTTGACGACAGAAAGGGTGCTTTGTTGTTGATGTGAACCAAGGTGGGACTGTAGATTTTAACGATAATAAAATGTGATCCTTTAAAATAATTTAGGCGCAAAGGGATTTCACGAGCTATTTAAACGGATAAGACGACCTAGGCGCCGCTCGCGAACGTAAGGCTACACACACACATAGTAACGTCACGAATCACATGTCCACATGCATAGTAATTAGATGGTGGATACTCTAGATATGGAAATCACGATAATCAGGAGATGAGATTAATCTAGGCAAGCTCTCAATAATAACTATTCATATATATTATCTGAACTGATATTTAACTGCAGGATTGAGCTACAGGTCATGCAAGGTATACCAGCAGGGCTCAGGTACAATTCTCCAAGCGGTGGTTGGTTGGTTGGAAGGAGGAAGGTCTCCAAAGTGCTGGAGGCTCTAGGAAGGGTCAGTTGTGGACAAAGAAGGGCACATGCGGCTGAGGCGAGGTCGGGAGAGATGGAGTCACCGACTGGAAGGAGGGGAAGATGCGTCCCCGTCAGAGGAACCTGCTGGAGAGGTCGCGGACCACCAATGAAACCTCGGGAGTCCTCGTCGGCGACAGACGGAGGCCCAACTGGGGGTCTCGTCGGAGAAAAGAAGCGCAGGAAGGCGCGGGGCTGCTGGTGGTGCCGTCGAGCAGGGAGAAGAAACCCGAACGCGGGGATGGAGGATTCTGGAGGAGGCCTCGTCAGAGAAGATGCTCGCTGGCGGAGGAGGTGACTTCACGCAGAGGAGGAGGTGCTCGGTCGATGGATAAGAGGCACGAGAAATAGGAGGAGATACGCGGGCGACGCGTTTTCACCGAGAGACAAGAAGTCTATCTCAGTAAAATTTCCTGGCCACCAAATACAGGGAATAAGGGTTGCTTTTATAAGGGGAAGATTAGGGTTTTGTCATCATGTGATAAATGGGACTTTGTGAGATGGGCTTTGAATAGAACCGGTTGAAACATAAAGAGGGATTTCATTGGCTGACTTGTGGCATTGGCATAAGATTTGATAAATAGGAATGGGGACAAGACGTGGGTATTTCCATTTAGAAAAAAACTATGAAAAATTGTTAATTAATTTGAGCTTGCCCTAAACTAACCCATTTTCTAATTAACAGACCTATGTATTTAGGGCCTCGTTGGCTGGTCACACCAACATGCCAAACAAAAATTTGCGCAAACAACATGCGCGATACAAAACATAATCATCCAACTAAGCGCGATGACATGCGCGACAAAGGTGAAATGCCAAATGTTGATCGGAGTGATGCTGCATACAGTCTTGTGAGTGTCGTGCTTGCGACTCAAAACCTGGAGGTAACCTTTCATCTCTGAAAGAGACATGAAACAAATCTCCTTTGAAAAATTATAGCCCCGGTTGATGAAATCTACCCTGAGATTATAAGGTCCCAAAAAGTATCACAATCTATCAGTCAAAATTTCATGCCAAATATTTAAATTAGTAATTATTAGAGCTTTTAGAGGATTACAGAGACAGTGTGTGGGACAAACATGTGGCAGGAGGGAAAACGGGAAGCAAGTGCAAGGTAGAAAGTAAATCCAGAGGCAAGTGTGATCAACCTGTGGAATTATTAATTCATAAAGCGTCATACACTCGCCCGATAGACACCTACGAACCTCTGCTAGACCCGGATCTAATATCGTCCTAATTTCACCTATTGAAATTCCTCTTGAGTCACAAAATTTTAAACAGATCCCAAATTTATTTTGTGAAATTTTCCATAAAAAACCATGAAAACGGGTATCCCTATGGGGCGTAAAAATCCATAAAAAACCATGTTAAAGACATGCCTAAGGCTCAAGGCTTACCAGTCTCATTTGCACATTCATGTGCCTTATTTGCGGTTTTAGAACATAAAAGTCGCGCTTGGGTGAGATTTTTGTTGTAATATATTTTTTCAAAAACAAAGAAAAAATAATGTAAGAACTCAATACTTTTTGATTGATTTGGTGTTTGTGAAAGATAATTGTGCATTGACACTTAGATATGATGCAAGTGATCATATTAATTCTATTTTAAGAGATATAAATAATTGTAATGAATGATTAATTAGTTGAATAGATGAAAATTTGATCGAAAAGATGAAGTGATGTTTGATGCTGATTGTTTAAAATAGATGTGCTTGCGCCTTGCCTTCGTCAGACGCGCGTTTGCGCCTTGAGACTGTGCTCCAAGACCGTTTTGCGTTTTGGTGCGTCTTGCGCCTTTAATAACTAAGGCTGCAGAGATCGGAAGGCGACAGACTGCAGAGGGCAACAAAGTAAGACTTCAGTGTCTAATATTGCCTTGAGGTAGAGCGAAGGAGGCACAAGATATGGACAGGGCAGTAGACACAATATTTGGTTAGAGAGAAGCAACAGGAGGGCGAAGGAGGCGCATGATCCGGACTAGCAGTTGGAGGGCAAAGGATGTTGTGCGTCGAGCGACACTTGCGATCGGCGCAGGCGAGACTTGCGATCGGCACAAGCGAGCCTTGCGATCGGCGCAGACGCAAGATCTGGCTAGAGTGAAGTTGTTACAGCCTAGCCTATCAGGGTAGATTTGCGGATGCTTATGTGGAGTATATATGCGGGCTACAAAGTACACAAGCGCATAGTAGATGCGCGGGCTGCGGATGCAAACAGGGAGCAGGAGAGGCGTCATGTGAGACTTGTTCGGCGCAGACGAAATCGGCGAGCGCAAAACGACGAGCCCGGGAGCGAGATTATGGGAGGAGTTCCGATCCCTAGACCTCTGATACCATGTTATGAAAAGATCGAATGTATTCTTCACATTAACAATAGTGATATATATATATATATATATATATATATATATATATATATATATATATATATATATATATATATATATGTGGAGCACCCAAGCTGAGCCTAAGCAATCTCGACCATAAAAATATACACTATATCTAACAATGAGTCTTCATATTTGGGTGGGAAAAGCCATCTGATTGTATACAGGTGAAAATCAAATATGTTGTCAACAAAGTTGTAAATATCAGATGTTCGCGTCATGTCAGATTAAATATTCAGATATCAGATATTGGAAGTTGGAGACTTGTCAGAGATATTTTAATATATCAGATTATCATCTCTGAACTAAAAATGTATTGCTATATATACTATGTGAAATTATGTGTTCTAAATTAAAAAATTAGTATAACAAGTTTATGAACACTAAGTCATGTCCACCAAAATAAATTCAAAGTGTATCCAAAATAAAATATTAGTAATTACAAGTTCAAATAGATATATCGTTAAATATATTAAGAATTATACAATATTTTTATTTAGTTAACACTAAGTTTTGTAGCTAATAAAGAAGTTTTAAAGACAAAGTATTTTTGATTTATTACAAGTGTTTTTATGCTTAACAAATTTATGTTAAAAATATAAAAATTGTAGAAAGAAATGGAAGGTGCAATTTTATTCTTCCTCAAAGGGGCATAATATAGGAAAACAAGACACCCAACACCGATAGACGGTGTGAGACTAAAATCAACAATACTAAAATACTACTAACTCTAACACTCCCCCTCAAGCTGGAGGGGAAACCTACAGCTTGAACACAACAAAAAACGGAAGGTAAAATAAGGTTGGCAACAAGGGACAAAATAGCAGCCACCGAGGCCCAATCACGTGTCACCGAAGATACTACAACCGGGCAAAGGCCACACGACGTTGGTTCACAAACCGACCATGATCACGCTGGATACACCCGGAGCTGAAACTAGGTCAACCAAAAATGACAAACCATTCCTACCACAAAGCGAAGAAAAGAAACGGAGAGACACAAACAACAAACGAAATCAACCTGGGGGCCATGTGTGACTAAGGTAGGAGTTGGGAAAGAGGCATTCGAGTCGCCGTTATCACAAACACTCTCCCTCACGTGGAATACGTGCAAGAAGGCATAAACTATGCCTAGAGTCCATGACGTACACTCCCCCTCACGTAGACCGCATGCACGTGTGGGATCCTCGTCGGGTACATGAACCCAGATCACGTGGAGGAAGGACGTAATCGAAAAGAGACACAGACAACAACACACCAACCACAAACAACTTAAAAAAACAGCTACAAAAAAAACTAGACTGGGAAGAAGAAGAAGAGGCTCATGCGCAGCAACAGCAACATGGATCCACCAAGCCGGAAGAGGAGGCGACAAGCTAGAGTTGTCGACGGCGGGAGCAACAAGACCAGGCGGGAGGAGGCACGGTCCTGTAGATCAAGCGCATATGGAGGTGCTGGAGGAGGCGAAGTGGCAATAGAAGGCCGACGGGAGAAGCAGAGCGCGCAGCCGACAAGGAGCAGCGCAGAGAAGCAGCACGACAGCGCAGAGGAGCAGCGCAGAGGAGCAGTACGACATCGCAGAGGAGCAGCGCAAAGAAGTAGGCGTCGACGGCGTTGTCGATGAAGGATCAGACGTCGTCGTCGACGAGAACGAGCGGCTCGATAGCAACAGTGGAAGCAGTCGGCGAAGCAGCACAACATCAGCGGTGGAAGCAGTCGGCGAAGCAGCACGACAACAGCGGTGGAAGCAGTCCACGACGTCGATGTCGCTGGCGGAAGCAACACACAACGTCGATGACGCGGGCGGAAGCAACACACGGTGGCAGCGGCGCCGCTCCTGTCGACGGGATCAATGATCGACTTTGTCGACAGGAGCGGAAGCGGCTGGCGTGTGCCCTAGCAGCCCGCGGGAGAAAAGAATCACGGGTCCGGGGGGGGGGGGGGGAGCAGTAGCGGAAGGAATCATGGAATTTTTTTTTTTTAGGTTTCAGATCGTTGGCTTTGATACCATGTAGAAAGAAATGAAAGTTGCAATTTTATTCTTCCTTAAAAGGGCATAATATAGGAGAACAACAAGACAACTAACACCGATAGGCGGTGTGAGACTAAACTCAACAATACTAAAATACTACTAACTCTAACAAAAATAATCAACTAAATGTGGCAAAAGTTGTAATGGTTTTTGTAATACGAAATTTGAAAGATATAGTAAGCAGTTATTTAAAAAATGATTATAAAAATAATGTATATTAAAGAGAACGAAATAATAAATGTAATTGTTTTAAACATATATAATATATAATACATATTGGTGGAATATATATTGCTAACATAATAAAAAAAAAAATTTGATTGTATATTCAAAAGTCGTGTCGGCCAATATTTGGCAAAAAGTCAATTTATTTTTGTTGCAAAAAATGTCACTTTGCTCTAAAAAATGACATGCCGGTAGATATGTCGGATATGTTAAATGACATTTAAAACAATGGATAACAAAGCATACTAGGGAAAGAAAAGAAAAAAAATACAAAAATATAAATGAAAGAAACCTAAAGTATCAGATTGTAGAAATCATGCGGCGACTGAAGTACTGCCGCCGCTTGCCACTGATCACAAATAACACTTGCAACTGTTTGAGTGCTTAACGCCATTGGTAAGATACTGTGTGCAAGAGTCTCCATGCTGTTCAACTAATTCATCTTAATATCAATTGCTACTTTATCACAGTTTGAAGTTACCCATGCAAAAATTTTATTTTCTTTCCTCCATTGTCAATCTTATGGATCTTCACCGGAAGCTTTGATACCATTGTTGGTTGCTATTGGGGCTTTACAACTCCAATTGATAGCTTAGAAAAGTGATGTTTTCTCTAACACTTAAAAAGAAGTACCCAACCTTTTCAGATGCGATTTGATACTAACCAAACAATCTCCTTGCATATCGGACCCTAGGATGGAGGACTGCAATCTGACTTCTTATAATGGTGTATGATGTCATATTATCTTATTGTGATTTGAAGGTCATGGGTTTGAGTCGCAGATGTGGCCTTTCTACAAAATTCAGGATGCTTATATCTTATTGTGATTTGAAACTTGGTAATGGATTTTTTGGGTTCATCTAATTAATTGAGCAATGAATGTATTGTACTATTGCTTTTACTATTTTTAGCATTGTTTCTAAAAGAAAACAGTGTTTGGAGAATTATTTATATCCATTCTTGTTAGATTTTTATAGGGCGTGTGTTTTTGGTTTTCCTCTCTTCTGACAGGGAAAAGTACTCTTCTGAACCATCTTTTCAAAACCAACTTTAGAGAGATGGATACAATTAAAGGGAGGCAAGTCCTCCAATGCCATACGTTTTAACTTAAAACTTTTCTTTCGTGTGAATGGATGGATAACAAAGTTTTTAGTACTTCAGATCTCAGACTACTAAAGGAATTTGGCTGGCAAGGTGTGTGGACATTGAACCTTTTACTATTGTTTTGGATTTGGAGGGCTCTGATGGGAGAGAACGAGGACAGGTATTGTAAAGCCTTTTTGTTTAGTGCATTTTTATTCCTAATTGGCCGAAAAGTATATTTCATTATCTTTTTGGGTTTTTAATTATTTTTGTATGCGTAATTAGTGCTGCTTGTACATTATTAGCTAAATCTAGATAGTGATTAGCATTTCTTAATTCGTAGAGAGATAGGCGCACACACACGGTCTTCTTTGTGTTCCTGAAAATCTAATAATTTTCTGTCAAAAACTGCTCTGAATAGTGTTTATCATGACTGGCAAAGTAAAATATTATGTATTCTGGAAAAATTGCAAACTTGACAGGTTGTCACAATGTACACTGTTATGGGACTTGGTAGTTTCTGATTTGAACACAATAAGGCTCATTTGAACCTTAATTTATTTCCTAAGTACTATACGTTAAACTATTGACACACATCAAATTAGATCATGAGTGATACAGTCTTAATTAAAAGAATAACTGACAATAAGAACTTATATTCTCATGCACGTGGTGAAAGCCTGCTCTTTTGAGCATTTTTATGTTTGCTGGTGTTCAGAAAACAAATTGCTGCAACCATCAAGTTTAAATACTAGACGTGTAACTTCTCTCGTCTTTTTTTTCAGGATGATACTGCATTTGAAAGGCAGAGTGCTCTTTTTGCTTTAGCAATTTCAGATATAGTATTGATCAATATGTAAGCCTGGTGATCCTTTTTTTTTTTTGCTTTATCACGTATCAATGATTACTTTTTGATGATCTTTCTGCAGGTGGTGTCATGACATTGGACGCGAGCATGCTGCGAATAAACCTCTTTTAAAAACTGTATTCCAAGTAAGGCCCTGGTTGCATGTCTGATGAAACAATGCACATTTTCGTTCTAGTTTTTAAATGGAATTTCCTTGCCACTTCCTTAACAGGCTATGATGCGGTTGTTTAGTCCACGTAAAGCAACCTTGCTCTTTGTCATACGGGACAAGACTAAGGTCCACTATTTCTTGACCTTTTGGCCGGTATTTGAAATTTATTTTGCTATGTATATGCACATCCTGAATATGCATGGCTGTCTTTCCATATGTAGACCCCAATGGAGAAGTTGGAACCTATTTTAAGAGAGGATATTCAAAAGGTACACGCTGATTGATAATTTTATTCTATTATATATATACCCATTATGTTATTTATTGTTTAACATGGCATCTTTTTTGGTTACAGATTTGGGATTCTGTTGGCAAACCACACATTCATAAAGATACTTCACTAAGTGAATTTTTTAATGTAAGTATTCAAAAGAGTAATATAAGCAGTATTTATTTATTTTTTCTCTAATGAATAAAACATTCATTTAATCATTGTTTTAAATGTTCTCCGACATATCTTTTTTTTAGGGGAAAAGATTTTTTTTCTAAAAAAATAAATTATGTCAGTTCGTAAATACATGCTAATATATCCAATGTTTTCTGATATATTGACGAACATGACTTTTGAACATAGAGTTTGCTATTTTTATATTAAGTTATATTAGCAAACTACCACTTTATATTTAAATCACATATTATATATGCTTAAATTGACTAGACATATTATTTAATTTTCTTTAATATATGTTATAACTTTACCCAAATTTGTATAATTTTTCCACATTATATATTTCTTATTTCATATTCAAAAAATGTTAAACAATTCAACACTTTTATTAATTGATTATTTTTAGCTTATAACATAGGTTGATCAAACTTGAAAAGATTTTAAATCAATCAAGGGTATTTATCTTTTAAACACTCTTTATTTGTTGTAAAATTTATTTTCTATCAAAATAAAATTATTATATAATATTAAATATTTTTTACACTATTTTTGTTTGCACTTGCTAATGATATTTTATTTTGGACACGTTTTATTTTAGGATATACATGACTCATTGGTCGTCTACTTGTTATGCTAATTATTTACTTTTAGAACATATAATTATGCTTAGTATACATAAAAATTAAGTTTGTGTTTATATGACATTAAAATCCGATATTTTAAAATTTCCCAACATGTCTCTGATTTCTGACATCCTACATTTAAAAAATCAATATGGCATGTCGCTGATATTTGATATTTACAACACTGCTTTTAATTTTTGAATTCATAGGTAGAAGTCGTTGCCCTTCCAAGTTTTGAAGAAAAGGAAGAACAATTTAAGGAGCAGGTAAACTCCATGCAGTAATTGCTTTTTAAATCCTCCATTTTCTAGTCACTACTTTGGACTTGTGGAATATGGTCTCTCTATCAACATATATCTAATCTCAATGCCTTGTTTGTATTGCATATCATGGCCTTCATGAATTGCGAGGTTGTTAGCACTAAACTATCACCATCCAAGCGAAGTCATGTTGCTATAGTATACCATATGTGGGTCTACACTACATTTGGTCTTAGTTTTTTAGAATAAGTAGGAAATAGGGCACTATTGCTTTTAACCTTTGTTACGTGTTTGGAAAAATTGAAATGTACCGAGCCCTAATATTCAGTTTTTTGTCTTCATCACAAATTCATGCGGTTGTTGTACTTTTGAATGTTTGGCCAAAGTCAATATCTTCTTTTGGTAAATGCTACCAGTAGATGCACCGTGATTAGTTTATTTGTTTAACTGGTTTTAAGTTATAAATTATGAAACATCTTGATGATATTTGGAACGTCTTCATGTATTGAAGGCTGCGCTCAACTGCTTAGAGATGAGAGATTCGTTGAACATACATGAATCGACTGACAACTCCAACAACATAGGTTATGTCAGGTCTTATAACTGTAAGATATATCAATTTCCTTACAAGAGGACAATAATACTCTGAGTTTGGAAGGAGTAGATCAGAGTCTGAGGCATGCGCACAGAGCTTATGATTGACATCCATGGAGTGTCAACAGGCTTGCATACAGAGTAGAAAACATCATAATTAAGATAGTACTTTCGTTGAGATACAACAAGTTCATCAGGACGCATTGAAGATTTGCCAAGTCTTTAGTTTGAAAAGTAGAGTCCAAATGTTGCTTGATCAAGTGTATTTCTTTGTCATCATCACCAGTAGTCTAGGTTTTATTGACATTGACCAAGAGAATCACTGTGCCTATCAGATGATGCCGAGTACATAGAGAGAAGTCAGCCGAGCTTCGAGTAAACCCAACACTACGAATAACTTGACAAAACTTGTCAAATCATGCTCGAGGAGATTGTTTGAGGTCATAAAGATATTTTTTAGATGACAAACGAAGGTCTCCCCCGTGGTCTAAAACCCGAGAGGTTTGATGTATGTAGACAATCTCAGGTAGATCGTCATTGAGAAAAACATTTTTGACATCCAATTGATGCAACTGCCAACGTCGATGAACAACAAGAGAGATTAATACACGAGCAATATTCAGTTTTGCGACAGACAAGAAAGTTACGTGATAATCAAGACCTTGTTATCGTGTGAATCCTCGAGCAACCAGGCGAGCATTCAGTCGTTTAAATGCCCCATCGTGATCATGTTTGGCGGTAAAGACTCATTTACACCCGACACAAGGTTGTCCAGGTGGAAGGGGAACAAGACCCCAAGTATGATTTACCCGAAGAGCAGTCATTTTCTCATTCATGGATACACGCCACCCCGAATGCAGAAGCGCCTCCTGTAGAGAGTTTGGGGTGGAAATAGACATCAAAGAAGATGCAAAGTTGGGAAGTACCAGGGATAAGCGATGTAAGAATACATAATTCGCCATAAGATGAACGGTTGATACGTGTGCCGGATCTTCAGACCGTGTGATATCATTTGGAGAGGGTAATTGTCTGGGGCATTAGAATGAGGAGGATGACAAGTGTACACACGAAAACGAGGCGGTTTGGAGGGTGCAATGATTGTTGGTGGGATTTTAGGTGGTAGGGGTGAAGTAACAGGTACGGTAGGTCGTGATAGTGTTGGAGGTGTTGGAGAAGCTGGGTGGAAGAGTGAAAGGGCTGATCTTCGAGAAAGGTTACATCTGTTGATGTAATGACCTTATGATCATCAAGAGAGTAGCAGACATAACCTTTTCATTGCGAGAGTAACCAACGAACATATATTTGGTTGCATGAAGAGCAAATGAAAGATATAGTACCTAAACACGTAGAGGGGGGGGGTGAATAGGTGACCTAATCCTTTTTGAACTTTAATGGCAGCAAACAGTTATATCACAGAATCTACTCTACTTTTGCACAGCAATCACACAGCATATACAGCAAATCACAATCACAGCACAGCAGATACAGTGTTTTATAGTGGTTCCCCAAGATTTGTGTACATCCACTTTCCCCCTTCGCCTATCTAGCAGTGTACTAGATTCGGCCAAACATCACCACTGTCTCAGAACCCAAATTGGTTCCTACACCTCAGGCCCAAAGCCTTACAACTCAGCTTTTCCACAAAGCCTACACTCAGCCACAAAGGCCTACACTCAGCCAACAAGGCCTACACTCAGCCAACAAGGCCTACACTCAGAGATTTCAATCTCCTACACTCAGGCTCTCAAGCCCTACCCTCAGCCTTTATAATTACAGGCTTACAATTCACTCAGATCCAAAGGATCCTACAAGATAAAAATGATTTTACAAATATTAACTCAACAACCCAAAGACAAGAGACGGGAGTTGTGAGTTTCTTGATGAGTTCTTGGATGAACTCAGCTGGATTCACTCTGACTTAGCTTTTTTCAAAGCTTCTTGAAAGTAGAACTGAATAAGAATGAATCCTCCTGCAGTTGATCCTTGATCTCTGCTTCTTAAGATCCAGAATAAGTCTGAACCCTTCTTCTCAGCCTAGTTCCAACGGCTGATTTCTTGGATGGAGCCCTCTCTCTCCAACTTCTTAGATCTGCACTTGGGCTGCGAGATCTTCTTGTCTTGATACTTGATCAATAACTCTGTGTACCACTTTAATAACTTGTTCAACAATAATCTGAACAACCGTTGATCATCCTTTTCTGTAGACAGCATAGGCCTATTTATAGGCCTATTTATAGGCCTTTTTCATGGTAACCGGCTGGTCCGGTTCAAAACTGTCTTCTGACATCTCTGACAGGTGCTGTAGACCTGCTGGAACGGCAGCTGTCAAATCATCCAGTCAGTTCTTGAAAGTTCTAACTGTCTGATAGTGTCGAGACTTTCTGTCTTTAAGTGTCGACACTTATAGACCAAGTGTCGACACAAGTTGTGTAAGTGTCGACACAAGTCTACAAGGTGTCGACACAACTCCTTGTGTTGTAGATACTATGTCTCGACACAGATTCTTCTTCATGTGTCGACACTGAAATTGAGTGTCGACACAAGTACTTGATCTTCTATCTTTTGCTGAATTCTTTTAAGTGTCGACATATCTCCTTTGTGTCGACACATCTTCTTGTGTTGTATCTGTTAAGTGTCGACACTGCTTCTTGGTGTCGACACATAGTCTTCTATGTTGATACTTGCTGAGTGTCGACACAGCTCCTTGTGTCGACACTTGATTCTTCTGTTGAGACTTCAGCTGAGTGTCGACACATTCCCTTAGTGTCGACACTTGTACTTAGAATATTTTGTTGATCTTGCTGTTCTTTGTTAAGTGTCGACACAGCTCCATGTGTCGACACTTTCTTCAAGTGTTGAGTCTTCTGTTGAGTGTCGACACATTGTTCTTGGTGTCGACACTTACTTCAAGTGCTGACTCTTCTGCTAAGTGTCGACACATTGTGCTGGGTGTCGACACTTGTACTTAGTCTCTGCAGACTTTTGCTGAGTGTCGACACAGCTCCAAGTGTCGACACTTTCTGATGTAGACACAGCTTCACTGGGTGTCGACACTGCTGTTAAGTGTCGACACTTACTTTACTGTACTTTCTTCATTGAGTGTCGACACAGCTCCTTGTGTCGACACTTTGTGTCTGGTGTCGACTCTGCATCCCAGGTGTCGACACAATGACTCCAAGTGTCGACACTGCTTGCCTGGGTGTCGACACAAGTCTTCTTAAGTGTCGACACTTTCCCTCTGGGTGTCGACACATGGACTTAGAAATTTTTGCTTCAGTCCTGCAAATACTTAACCTGCACAGGTAACTCAAAAACACATCAAATACATTTTGATGTATATCATTGAGTTGGGTGAGACTTCTTCAAATCAGGTACATTTAACCAATGTACCCAACAACAAACTTGTCAGTGGAGTGACCAAGAAAGTGAACATAGCAGGTACATCCAAAGACACGAGGAGTGACCAGAAAGAGAGGTTTGGAGGGAAATAGAAGACCGAAGGGAGTCACATAGTTGACAATGGAGGAGGGCATGTGATTGATGAGGTACCAAGCTGTAGAGGCCACAAAATGATAATAGATTTTGGGAACCTGCATTTGAAACATAAGTGAGCGACCTCTTAAAAAGTGACAATTTTTTCGCCCAGCCACACCATTGTATTGGGGTGTATAAGTATATGTTGTTTGATGGATGATCCCCGACTCAGTACATAGATTATTAAGCTCATGACTCGTGTATTCACACACATTGTCCGTCTGAATTGTTTTAATGGAGCGTGAAAATTATGTACGAGTTTCTGCAATAAAGGCACGGAGCATACGAGCGCGTTCAAAATGATCGTGAAGTAGATACAACCACATCATGCAAGAGTAATCATCAATAAAAGTAGGAAAATAACGGTAACCCGAAACATTAGTAGTTTTATATGGTTCCAAATGTCTGAATGCACTAAAGTAAAATGAGCATCACTCGAGTACATTGAGGGATCAAAGAAGTGCGATGTTGTTTGCTAAAGTTACAAGATTCCCAAGTAAAGTCGACACAGGAGAAATTTGAAAGAACTTTTTTTGAGAATTTGGAGAGGAGCATTCCCAAGACGTCGATGCTAATCAATTGAGGTGACAGATGAGAGAACTGTGAGAGGAGCTTGCATAATGTAGAGCACGTTGGAACTGTGATGAACTTGGGATGCACCGAGTCCAAGTACTGTGGTGGTTTCTGCGGAGTAATATGATGGGTGGCAGTAGAGTCCACAATCCAAGTGGAGCTATGGGAGAGACAAAAGATACCTTCGTTGGAGATAGACGCAATAGAGCAAGCTGGACGACTGATCATCCCCTGAAGATGCTGAAGTTGTGTGCGCAGGGCATCAATGTCGGGGCTGGTTGTGGAAGTTGGTTTGGACGCAATGGAGGCATGGTGTGTTGCTGATGCATCCTAAAATATAAAATTGATTTCTAAATGAAAATTGTGTGAGCAAATTAAAATTAGCGAGAAATCAAGACGTCTCGGGATTTGACATGTTAAATTAAATCTAAATTTTTCAAACAAGCATAAGTGGCTAACGTTTGCCGCTTTTAGCAATATAATTAACGTGTCCACAAGTTTCTCGGTAAAGTAATTGATAATATTGAGAGCAAGTCAACGACAAATTAACGACAAATAAGAGCAAGATTAATTTGGGCAAACAAGCTCTGAAAAATTATTAAACATCGTATGCAGTCATGAAAGTGGACTAAGAGAAATTGAGTTGTGAAACGAGGCGAGTGGCTTACCAACAATGAATGCAAGGGAGAGGGGTAGGCTCTATTTGTTTGGGCGTTCACAACTCTGTTTTGGTCAAACGCCGCCGGAAGGAGGGTAAACAAATGAACCTCCGGCGGCGTTTGCTCCGTTTCCACCCGCCCGCCTTAAGAAACGATCCAAAAAGCTCCGTTTGGAGCAGCCACCTCCCTCCTTCGGTTCAAACTCTCCGTTTCCATCCGCCGGATCGACCCGCCACCGCTAAAACAAATGAAGCCTAAATCAACAACAGGTGCAAGGGAGGAGCAGGGGTTCAACTCCCGACAACGGTATGTTTTTCCAGTTCGGGAAAACAGGAGGAAACGACTCAAGTGGACGTCACGGAGCAGGTTGGAAATTTCAGCTGTAGCTGGCGTCGGAACAGTTGCTGGAAAACGGGCCTGACCTCAACGTGGAGTCCGGTGGAAGGCCCCGACGAGGTCGCCGGTGCCGGAGGAAACCCTTGGGGTCGTCGTCGGCCCGAGGAGAACTGTCGTCGGGCACCGAGGAGAACTGTCGTCGGGCACCGAGGAGTGGAAACGACAAGGTTGTCGCGGGTGTTTACGAGAAACAGAGGTATTTCTCTGTTTCTCGATTCCTATACCGTCCCCTTCTTTGACGTGGATGTGGATTATTTAAAACACAAAGGGCAGGCACGGGGGGGGGGGGGTTCAATTTATTTAAGGGAAGGGAGTTACAAAAGGGAAGTTTAATGAGGTCCGTTTAATCATGTTAAACAGGCACAGGGAGGGAGTTACAAAAGGGAAGTTTAATGGGGTCAGTTTAATCATGTTAAATCGGGGGGAAAACAGTGACAGTTACGGCTAATGAAAACTGAAAAAGGCCAAGAGCAATTAATTTGGATAATGGGGTAGGTGAAGAATGCAAAGAGTCAAGATATAATCCTCAAATTAAATCAAAGATATTAATTTCAGACATTTAATTTGATTAACTTCATTTCTAGCTTGCCCAAATTAATCATAGTCCTAATTTGACAGATCAATTTATTTAATATCTTATTGGCCGATCACACCAATAAGTTGCACGAAGATTTCGCAAACGCGTTACAACACTGCCAATTACACGGGAAATAAAAGACATACTTGCGCGAAGACATGCGCTACAAAATAATTAAACAATATGCGAGAAAATGAAACAACGATGCAATTCATGTTGCATCAATTCTCCCGGGGTTGAAAGAGCTCGACCCCGACGAGACCGTGATGGAACCCACTACTGAAAACATCAAACAACGGACCGAGTGATGTAAACCGTATTCAGGGTTTTCAACTTAAATATATTTTTAAGCAAAGTAATATATTTGTTATGAAATAAAAATTGGAGCTTTAAAAATGATTTTTATTTTACTTTTAAAAGAGGCCGAGTGGCCAAATTCGAGGCTTGCGTGCAAATTCACTCCCAAAGTCCGAATTTTGAGAAAGTCGTTAATTGTTATTTGAAAGAAAACTCGGACTATTTAATGAGTTGAATCGTCGCGAGACTTGTAAATCCACAAGCATAAAACACAAGCAACAATTTATGAAACTAACGGTAATTAAAGCGGGTAGAACGTTTGAGGCAAGCCCATAGTTATTTAATTGAAATGCATAAACTTAATTTCATATAAGGTAGCAAGAGTGGGATTTACTTATGCAGAAGATTGGATCTGACCACATCCACAAGTGCTGTCAACCTGGACTAGCACGGTCAGCCCAACCCACAGGCTCGATCAATTATCAGAAGAGGGGGCGCTGTTGTCGTCTTCAATCAACGGAGTAGGAGCTCGCTTACTGGATTATGGTGGTTGAATGTGCTAGCGAGGAAGCTTGTCGATGGACGTCGAAAAGGATGGCAGGGTCGACGACGTCATGGTGATCCGCGAAGGCCGGAACTGGCGGTGGAGGACGCGGTGGAGGACAGAATGTGGTGGAGGCGGGCAGCGTCGCTGGTCCGGGACGATGAGGAGAACAGGGCAGCGACTGGGCGTGGAAGACCTGGAGGCCGCTAATCGACGACGTCGGTGATCGGGAACAACGTCGGTGAGTTTGGGGGTCGCTGGTGTTGTCGTCGCTGGGATTGGCTTCAGAATTCGACGGACCGGAACGGGGTGGAGGCGAGGAGGAGGCTTGGCCGGCAACTCAGAGAAATTAGTAAAATTTCTCTGAGAAAATCCCGGCCTGCCTTCTCCATGGAGAGATCTAATTTTATAAAGGCATTTTTTTTCCAAATGATTCCCTTCCAAATGATCTCTTGCAAGTTTAGTCTTTCTTATTATTTTCCAGATTTTTCAAATGATCTCTTTCCCGTTTAGGCCTTTTTGTTGAATTGATATCATCTGGGAACCCCTACAAATATTATTGATGCCACATTAAATAACTTGAGCTTGCCTCCTACGTCCTAACCACCTAAATTACCGGACCTATTTATTCAGGGTCCCATCGACCGGTCAAACCGACGAGCCAAACAGCGAGTACAAGAAATGAAATATGCAAATAAATAAAACGAGTAAAAAATGAAATAAGCGATTAAATAACTAAAAGATTATGACGCACTGGGTGCTTCAATTCTCCCGGGGTTGAAAGAGCTCGACCCCGACAAGACTTCGCAGGAGATGACGATGGAGAGATTTGACATCGTCGTTGGTGTTAGATTGGGTGGAATATCTGGGGCCTTGACGGGCAGCTCAACTGGTGGCCTAAAATGCTTCTGATCATGAACTAGACCAATCCTCCTGCAGTAAGCAATCACATGGCCTCCCTTTGAAAAGAACAACTCATGCCGATAACGACCGACCGTGAGTTTGTAATGTTCAAAGGTTGGTCGCAAAATATTAACAGTAATTTTATGCAGTCCCTTTAAATAATTAATATGAGCTTGCGCATCAAAGGAAATAGGTTCGTGGAATGAAATGTGGTGGCGGTCAGGTGGGCGGTGCAATGCATGGAAAGTCTCGCAAGGAGACATAGTAAGAGAGCGGCGCTTAAAATTATTATATGTAAATTTAGCTTGTACCGGTATAAAATCCTATTGCTTTAAATTCGCCTCGATTGAACGCATAAGAAAATTCTCCAAGCTCTTATTAATGATTTCAGCCAGTTTATCAATTAGAGAATGATAAGCGCTACTAAATTCGAATGTACTGTCCTCTTGTCCCCATAATATATTCAAAAAATTTATTATAAAATGTTTAATATATTTGGCAATTCCACAAATCCACTCACGTGTAACTTACTGTCACAAATTTCAAAGTTGATTCCAATTTTATCTTTTAAAAATTTCCAAAGAAATTCTTTAAAACGTGTATCTTTATTAGGGGTGAATTTTTTTGGATTTCATACTAACCTTATAACACGAGTTTTCTTAAATATATTTATATTTTGAAAATAAATTTTCTCACTCATTTATAGGATAATGCGATGTTATGAAATGATGTTCCCCAAATACGAAATCAATATATGACGATGATTCTAATTTGAAGCTTAGGTGATCATTAGACATAGCGTCCTCCAGTGTTGGTGATTGCAATGGACTACAAAACTCAGTGCATATGTAGCTCGAATCTATGTCACCTAAGATTAGAGTCTCATTACTAGTCAACTCTTTCTCCGGGAAAAATGAGATTGCAGTTGTGCCAACCGACGTGAGTGTCTCATTGCTATTACATTCTTTTTCTTGGAGCAGGGGCTCAGGAAGAAACTCAGTGAGAACAACTGGTGAGTCGGTGTGAACAAGTGGGGACACCATTTTAGTTGGGATGAGGGTATGAGGAGAAAACACTTCTTCCTGGAGTTGGGGTACAGGACGAAACTCCTCAATTGAAGGGAGTGTGTCAGTGATAATAAGTGAGGATAAGGTGTTCGTTGGGGAAACGAGTTTAGAAAGATGACTGTTAAAGTTTTGAAACGTGGGTCCCACTGTTGAAGCCAAAAACTGGCCTCAACGTGAGTTCAGACCTTGGGGTGTGGGCTACACCTACTTCTCCCAAACCTCGACCCAAGACTAGCCATAAAGAACTGGAAACTGACCCTAAGTCTCAGCTGGGTGGTCCCTCTACTAACCCGAAAGTTCTCTGAGCGCTTCCCCTCCAAAGCCAATTGCTGGGCTAGTATCTCAGAAAACTCTAGAAGGCAAAATGAGAGTATGAGAAAAATCTGTCTTCTGAGGTATCCTGTGGGTTTATTTATAAATTTTCAATATCTGGTCTGCCAAAAACGTACTTCTGCTGCCCTTGAATTACTAAACTGCCCCTAGACTGGTCTGCCAATAGCCATACTTCGCTGTTCTGAGGAGCTCACTGCTGACCAGAGGTATTTAGGTAATTTCAGGTCTGGGTCCCACCTGGCGGAAGCTCTTCCTGCTGGGCTCTGCGGGAACTCGGCTTGCCCCGAGTGCAACCCTTCACGCCTACCCCGGGCGGGAACCAAAGGCTGATAGGAGCGTTGAGTGTAGAAGCATCACTCAACGCCAAAGGCTGCTGGAGCGTTGAGTGTAGAAGTCTCACTATACGCCAAAGGCTGACGAGAGCGTTGAGTGGAGTAGTATCACTCAACGACTAAGGCTGACGGAAGCGTTGAGTGGAGAAGCATTACTCGACACCAAAGGCTGGCGTAGCGTTGAGTGGAGAAGCATCACTCAACGCCAAGGCTGACGGGAGCGTTGAGTGGAGAAGCATCACTCAACGCCAAGGGATGGAGGGAGCGTTGAGTGGAGAAGCATCACTCAACGCCAAAGGCCAATAGACTTCCACCAATCTTGGTCCTTGGAGGATCTTGGTTCTACTCAGCGAATATGAGGTTGTACACAATCCCCGCTCTTTGCGACCTAGCCTTGCGCCCGGAAAGACACGTCCAACCCCAAATATTCGGTGAGTACAAGCTGACCTGGTAGGGAATCTTTCTGCAGACCCCACCTTCGTCATATAAATACACAGCTGAGTTTGTCCCTCAGGACACCTCTGCCGTAATTACTCTCTGCTTGAGCCTCTGCCGTGCCATGAAAATGCGTGCCAAAAATGTTGAGAAGCCGCTCTCGGAAGAGCTCCAAGCTCGCCTCACTGCGGCCCAGGCGCGAGCTCGTGCCAACTGCGCCAAGGTTGCCCCTTGGCTGATGGGCAAGAGGCCCGCCGGCGAGAAGGTAGTGGGGGAGAAATCCGTTGGAGAGAAGCCGTCCGACGAGAAGCTAGCCGACGAGTGCTCCCGCCCAAAGAAGAAGAAGAAGGCCAAGTCCGTCAGGCGAGACCTGTCGACGGAGAACCGAGCCCCACCTACCCCAACTCCTAACCGTGACGAGGTCCCTTCTTCTCTGCTGGAGGTGCCCATCTCACCTTTCGCCCTTCCTGTTAACGCGGAATGTTAAAAAGCTTGAACGTGGTTGCATACGGAAGTACCGCTCTTCTCGCAGGGGACCGTACCAAGAGATGTCGCCGACTCTCCACTGGCGGACACAGAGGAGACCCGCCTCCACAATGAGGGTCCACCGTCCGCTTCGTGGGCTGTACCGCCAATCACGGGGGCTGCCATGCCCAATTACCCATCCGATCGCGCCGATCCGGCGCCCGATCTCGCCATCCCTGCAGGAGGGCTATCTTTGAGCCGTCCGCTCCCGCGCCGGGATCACATCTTCCAGCGAGAGAGGACATCTCTGTTCCCCCCTTGGCGAGACCGAGACCCCGCAACGTAGGACATTTTGTCCGGGCCGGGGCAAGCCGCTCCATCTGCTTTTCGGAAAGAGTCCCGAGGGCCGGCCAGACCCTTCTCACCAACCATCGGGGGTGGGCATCCATCGCTCCTCAGGTACGCAAGAACCTCCCAACTTTCCATTCACTCCTCTCCTATTCTGACCAAAATCTGTCCTCCAGAGCCGAAGGAGCAAGAAGCGAAAGGAGAAGGAGACGAAGATGAAGAAGAAGAAGAAGAAGAAGAAGAAGAAGAAGAAGAAGAAAGGGAAGACTCGCCTCTCCCCTCCGCCCGCGAGATGGAGGACTTTCTCGAGGCCTACGGAAGCGGCAAGGCGCAGAGTCAGAAGATTGCAGGAGTCCTGTTGAAACTCGCGCAACAGCAATGGGCTAACTCCACAGCAGTGAAGAGGATCCACGAGACGATGGAGCGGCGGCTGGCGATTGTTGAGCGGGACTGCGCCTACCTCCTTGGCGGGGCGGAATCCCCGGATACTCTTTCCGCCGAAACCTCCTCCGGAAGACACGTGCCGATTCGAGATCAGCTCCGCCTGGCCAACCAGGGGCTAACCACCCTGACGACTTTCTTGGACCCGCGAGACCTTCCAAGGTCAGGCAGACGAGAACTAGGCCGTTGGCGGTGGGTGCCGTACTGAGCCCTTGGGGCCAACCTCTTCTTTTCTCCTCCTCCCAGCCTACCCTTCTCCTTTGTACCCCTTGCGCCTTTCAGCATCAGACAATTATCATAAGGGTTATTTGTTATTATTATTATTATTATTATTATTATTATTATCATTTGGCGGGAGCCCCTTTATGTCTGTGACCTTCACGCCTGTTTTTTGCGTGCTTTCCTTTATACTTTGCGAATGCCTAACTCGTAGGCCTTGCTCGATACTTCTCGCGCATTAAGGTCATTTGTCTTTTCTCTAGCCCTCCCTGGAGGTTCTCGCTTCCTACAGGTCCGAGGAGAGTTGACGGGATAGGATGAAAATCGAGGAGTCAAGACTTCCAGATTTGCTGACCCATTGACCGTTCTCCCGCCGTATATATTTTTTTAAGAAAACTCATAATTACCGTATCTCCTATAAATAGGCCGATCCACCTATCTCATTTATTCCCCAGCATTTACTTCTTTCATCCCGAACCTTCGTCCTTCTGTCCACTACTTTCGCCGATCCCTGCGGCGCAAAGGCTCGCGCCTCCCCGACTTTTTTCTCCCCTCTTTTTCCCTTCGAGATGCCAGGCGAGAGCGAAGGTCGTTCCAAGTGCGCGCAAACCATCCTGGACCACACCTTCCCCCCTTGTCGGCTGACCCTGGAGGAGTTCAACATGATAGTCACCAGCTTCATCCCCACCGGGTTCACCGTGCGGAACCATGGGAACGCCGATAGAGTTAACCTCGCGCCGGCCGGGGAGCTCGCCATTCCCCTGAAGCACTTCGAGGTGGGCTTCTGCCTCCCCCTCTGGCCGGAAGTGCGCCTGACCCTTCGGTATTATGGGGTGGTGCCGGCCCAGCTCAACCCAAATTCCGTCGCGATTCTGGTGGCGTTTATCTGCTTCATGCGGGTGGAAAAGATCGAATTTAGCCTACCCATCTTCCGGAAGCTGTTCAACATTCGCGCGAAGGGCTGGGTGGTTTTCTTCTCGGGACAATTGGTGAAGACAAGCGGCCTCGCCAACAAGAACCATCACTGGGGATAGAGATTCGTCTGTCTCTGGTGATTTTGGAAACATTCCGCTTGCGCCGGTTCAATATGACGACGCGACCTACAAGGCCCCCTCTCTCGGGGGGCGCGAGGGCGCTCTCGTCGAATTCTTCGGGACCAAGGTTTTCGACGTCCCCTTCCTGCGGCGAGACCTTGATTCCCTCCAACCGGTACCCCCCGGCGAAGGTAACTTTCCAGACTTAACCGGTAACCTTTCGTTTTGGGAGATGGGGCTAATCAACCATGAGACTCGCAGGTGAGCGAGACATTCCCCTACACCAGCCTTTTGACGAAACCAGGCCACTCGCCGACCGCTTGTCTCTCGTCAAGTCCGCCGCAGCCGCATGCCGGGAGGAGTCGAGAACTTCTTCCGCGCCAAGCGCCCCGAAGCGGAAACCTGGCTCCCGCTCGGCCCCTCCTCTCAAAAAATCAAAGCCGTCTGCCGCGGACAATGGCAAGTCCGTCGCACCGGCTCCCGTTGAGGTCCCCGTGGAGACCCCTTCTGTTGCGGGCGAGACGGTCTCCGCCCGGCCCGCCGCGGAGGCCGCCGCTGAAATCTCTTTAGCTGTCGGCGAGACGGCTGTCCCTCAGCCTGCCGCAGAGACTCCGACCGAGTCTTCTCGCATGCCGGTGCCAAGAGGGCACCCGAATTTCAGCTTCGGCGATAAGTACAAGGATACAGAGGGTCTGCCTTTGCTCCAGTGAGATCATACCACCAACCGCATCGCTGTTTCCACCCTTCTTCCTTCCTGGAAGGAGCGAGACTCAAGCAGCGGCCACGCCTTCGCGCTAGGCTACGACCTGTACAGCCGGGAGGATGCCGAAACGTTCGACCGGAGGACATCTCGGGACCTCGTGTTCGATGCAGCCCAGGCCCAACTTCGCGCGATCCAGCTCTCGCACATGGCTGGGCGCCGCACCCTTACCATAGAGTGCAACCTCGTCGACATGCTCAGGGCGAGGGATGCCGCAGCGGCGAAAGCTGCTACCCTGAAGGCCGACCTGGCTGCTGCTCAACAACTTCTCTCCACTCGCCCGTCCGCCGAGGTAAGCTGTATCCTTCATTATTTCTCGTTCTCCTTTAATATTTTTTCATATATATACCCTTCGCTTAACCAGACCCTCTCGCAGGATTCCTGCGGAAGCCGAGCTTTCTCGCGCGAGAGTGGCCCGCGTCGAGGGCGAGAACCAGCTGCTGCGGGCCAAGGTGAAGCGGTTGGAGGAGGCCCTGGCCCAGGCCCGACCGTCGCGGGAGGAGCGGGTCGAGCGCCGCCACTACTCCGCATACGAAATTGACGTGATCGTTCAGGAGCACGCGCAAGCCACCGCCAAGATGGTCATCGAGGTGCTGCAGGAGTCAGCGCTCTTGAACGAAGGAGGCTAGACCCTCACGGCGCGAGGGATCCTGCCCTGGCTGTTCGAGCCCATCCCCAAACCTGCGAGAGAGGACGACTCTCCGACCAACGATGCGACAAAGCTTGTCCTGAACGTGGAAACCGACGGAAGCTCACCCGGCGAATCCTCCGGCTACACCCCAAGTGGAAACTCCAGCGGATCCTCCAGCGGGAGCTCCAGCAAAACAGCTCAATAGCCTCCGTTGTAATCTTGCTTTGTTTTTTGTACATTCGTTTTTGTGGACATTAACTATTGTAACTTTTGTAAGGGGCGAGATTCCCCCACTGATACTTAACTATTTTTATATTGTGTTGAAAAATTTGCTTTGTCGCTGGAATGTTTGTTACCTTTGCGCCAACCCTATGCTCTTAGGATCTTAGGTGATGACCACCTTCCGTTTAAAGAGTTGGCCAAGTAAAACCTGCCAGAAGGGGCCTGACGAGAGCCTTGCCAATAGGACCGTGTCGGGAACCCCGCTGAGAGGTGCTTGCCGGGAACCCCGACGAGATGGCTGTGGAGAGATCCCTACCTAGTGGGCTATGTCGAGAGCCCTGCCGAAAGCCTGACCCAGAGTCTCATCGAGAGAATTATGCCGAGAACCCTACCGAGAGCCTGGCCGAGAGCCCTGCTGGGAGGGTTATGCTGAGGGCACTGCCGAGAGCCTGACCGAGAGCCCTGCTGAGAGGGTTATGCTGGGGGCCCCGCCGAGAGGGGTTTGAGCCATCCCATCCCTGCTTAGGACTGAAGTTAGTTGTTTGTAAACCTGATAACAAGGGCTTCGTGACTCCGTCGTGATTTCAACAGCCTTGTCTGCTTGATGTAAACCTGTTTGTCGGGTCCACCCGGGACCGCTTAAACAAATAATCTCCTTTTTCCTTCTTCCACCCGAGAGATCGTACAGTCCTGCCAGCTAGTGAGAGCCTGACAGCGGGTCTATTCGGGGTCGTGTTTAGTTTCTCAATTCTTTCCTCGAACTCCTTTCCTTCCCCCCAGGTGTGCTTACAACCCTGCCCAGCTAATGAGAGCCTGGACAGCGAGTTTACCCGGGGCCGAGCGTGCCTTCCAGCCCTGCCAGCTAGGAGAGTCTGCGCAGCGGAATCACCACTCGAGGTATTCCCTTACCCCCCAGGCGAGCCTACGGCCCTGCCAGCTAGTGAGAGCCTGGCAGCGGGTCTACCCGAGGCCGAGTGTGCCTTCCAGACCTGCCAGCTAATGAGAGCCTGAGCAGCGGGATCCTCTCGGGGTCTTGCTTAGTTTCTCAACTCTTTCTTCAAACTCCATTCCTTTCCCCCCGGGTGTGCCTACTGCCCTGCCCAGCTAATGAGAGCCTGTACAGCGAGTCTACCCGGGGCCGAGCGTGCCTTCCAGCCCTGCGAGCTAGGAGAGTGCGCAGCGGAATCACCGCTCGAGGTATTCCCTTACCCCCCAGGAGAGCCTACGACCCTGCCAGCTAGTGAGAGCCTGGCAGCGGGTCTACCCGGGGCCGAGTGTGCCTTCCAGACCTGCCAGCTAGTGGGAGCCTGAGCAGCGGGATCCTCTCGAGGTCTTGCTTAGTTTCCCAACTCTTTCCGCGAACTCCTTTCCTTTCCCCCCAGGTGTGCCTACAACCCTGCCCAGCTAATGAGAGCCTGGACAGCGAGTCTACCCGGGGCCGAGCGTGCCTTCCAGCCCTGCCATTTAGGAGAGCCTGCACAGCGGAATCACCACTCAAGGTATGCCCTTACCCCCAGGCGAGCGTACGGCCCTGCCAGTTAGTGAGAGCCTGACAGCGGGTCTACCCGGGGCCGAGTGCGCCTTCCAGACCTGCCAGCTAGTGGGAGCCTGAGCAGCGAGATCCTCTCGCGATCTTGCTTAGTTTCCCAACTATTTCCTCGAACTCCCTTCCTTTCCCCCCAGGTGTGCCTGCTGCCCTACCCAGCTAATGAGAGCCTGGACAACGAGTCTACCCGGGGCCGAGCGTGCCTTCCAGCCTTGCCAGCTAGGAGAGTCTGCGCATCAGAATCACCACTCGAGGTATTACCTTACCCCCCAGGCGAGCCTACGGCCCTGGCAGCTAGTGAGAGCCTGGCAGCGGGTCTACCCGGGGCCGAGTGCGCCTTCCAGACCTGCCAGTTAATGGGAGCCTGAGCAGCGGGATCCTCTCGGGGTCTTGCTAACTACCAACCTCTTTTTTCAATGCTCAAAAGAAACCAATCGTGAGAAAACTCGATGAATTTATTATTATAAAATAAAATTTACGATCTTATCCCCCACTAAGGGTAGAAGCGCTTCAGGTCGTCGCCGCTCCAAGCATGACTCATGGATTCCTCTTCCACATTCTGGAGGTGGTATCCCCTGACCCCAGGGCCCTTTCTATAATGTATGGTTCTTACCAGTTGGGGTTGAGCTTACCAACGGCCGCCGACCTTCCCGCAGCGTCGACCTTCTTCCAGACCAAGTCCCCTTCCTGGAACTGCTTTATCCTGACATGCTTGTTGAAATACTTGGCCATCCTTCGTTTGATCTCCTCCTGCCTGACTGTGGCAACGTCCCGAAGTTCCTCCACCATGTCTAATGAGAGCCGTAGCTCCGCTTCATTCCCTTCCCTCCATGCTTCACCTCCTCTGCCTGCGGCTGCGACCCGTGGGGATTGAACCTCAAATTCCACAGGTAGGACCGCCTCACAACCATGCGAGAGTTTGAAGGGGGTTTCGCCAGTGGCCGTGTTCGGGGTTGTTCGCAGAGCCCGCAATGCCTCCTCGCATTCCTCCGTCCACTCAAACTGTTTGTTCCCCCAAAGAGTTTTGATAAAAGCGAGCACTTCTCCCCGGCACGAGAGAGAAACCGACTCAACCCGGCAAGCTTTCCCGTCAAGAGTTGAACCTCCTTGGCGTTGCGAGACGATTCCAACTCCACGATGACCTTCACCTTATCCGGGTTAGGCTCGATCCCTGCCGGGGTTAGAAGGTGTCCGAGGAACTTGCCTCGGCTTGCCCCGAGGACACACTTTTGGGGGTTTAGCCTCATCTTGAACCTCCACAGGGTCACGAACGTCTCCTCTAAGTCAAGCAAGTGTGACTCCACATCCCTGCTCTTTATCGTAAGGTCATCGACGTAGACCTCCAGATTCTTTCCCCTTTGGTTTCTAAACACCCGATCCATCATTCGCTGGTACGTAGCCCCCGCGTTCTTTAGCCCGAAGGGCATCATTTTATAGCTGAAACATCCCTCCCTTGTGATGAAGGAGACATCCTTGACGTCGGGGGGATGCATAAAGACCTGGTGATAACCTGAAAAAACATCCAAAAAATTTATAACAGAAAAACCGACGGCTGAATCAACCAGCGCATCGATCCGAGCCAGGGGCGTTCTTGTCATGACGTCGCTAGGCGACGCCTAGGCGTCACGACGCCCAATTGTAAACAAGGCGTTTGACGTCTTTTTTTAATAAAAATATGGGAATAGACTGCGGTTTATATATAAACCGCAGTCTATTCCATGAACCCGAGCATATACTGCGGTTATTTTAAAACCGCAGTTTATTCCTTGAACCAAAGAATAGACTGCGGTTTATATATAAACCGCAGTCTATTCTAGGGGTCAGTGTAGAATAGACTGTGGTTTATATATAAACCGCAGATTATTCTCAAATAGACTGCGGTGTATGAAACAACCGCAGTCTATTCCATGAACCCGAGCATATATTGCGGTTATTTTAAAACCGCAGTTTATTCCTTGAACTAGAGAAGAGACTGCGGTTTTTACGAGAACCGCATTCTATGCTAGAGTTCATTGTAGAATAGACTGTGGTTTATAAATAAACCGCAGTCGAATCGCAAATCAGGAAATAGATTGCGGTTTATAAAACAACCGCAGTCTATAATACATCAAATAGGCTGCGATTGTTTGACAATAACCGCAGTCTATTCTACCCTGAACCTCAGAATAGACTGTGGTTTATGCATAAACCGCAATCTATACTATCTATTTTTAAATTGTAACCGCGAGCCGTAAAAATCTAGTGTTACCCCGAGTATTTGGTTCTTCTTTTTACGGTCACTGCGCTTTGCGAGAAACCCTAAAGACGATTTTGTTCAATTTTCTGCTCTCCTTTGCTTCGATTTGACGATTCTTCTTCGACAAATCTAATATTCTCACTTAGTTATACTATTTTGGTCGCAGTCTATAGTCTTAAGGATATAAGCTGCGGTTATTCTATTAACCGCAGTATATAGCCTGCAGACTAAATACGACGGTTATTATAAAACCGCAGTCTATAGTATGTATACTATAAAATGCCGTTATTATAAAACCGCAGTCTATATCATGTATACTATAAACTGCAGTTTTTATAATAACCGCAGTCTATATCATTCAGATTATAGACTGCAGTTATTATAATAACCGCAGTCTATATACTGTCTTTTAAAAAAAAAAAATTGGCGCCTTGCGATTTGCTCGCCTTAGTGTCGCCTAGGCATCTGCCTTGTCGCCTAAGCGTCAAGGCGCCCATCGCTCGCCTTGGTTCGCCTTGACGCCGTGACAAGAATGGCAGGGGGTAGCAATCCTTAGGGCATGATTTATTCAATAAAGAAAAGTCTACACAGATGCGCCACTTTCCATCACCCTTCTTTACCATTAGCACATTGGAGACCCAGCCTGGGTACTGGATCTCCGAAATGAAGCCTGCGTCGAGAAGCTTCTTCACCTCCTCATGGATGGAATCCTCCAGCTTGGTGGCGATGGTCCTCATCTTCTGGCGAATGGGGCGCGTCTTCGGGTCCAGGTTCAGGCGGTGGCAGGCCACGTCAGCGTCAATGCCCGACATGTCCGCCGCGCTCCAGACAAAGATGTCAACATTCTTTTGGATGCACTCCCGCATCCTTGCCTGGTCTTCGGGACGTAAGCCCCCGCTGATCCTCACCTTCTCTACCTTCCCTGCCTTGCTGATGACCTCCATCTCCACGACTTCCTCTGCTGGCTCCAGCCGAGACTTCTCCCTACCGGCCCTTTCCTCCTCTCTTCCCAGCTCCTCCTCACCTTCTACCACCTCAACCTCCATTGCCTCCAACAGGCCTCCTCCAGACAACTCGACTCCTTCTCCCCTCTGGGACTCCCCCTCCGCTTCTCCCTCTACCCCTTGCTCCCCCGCTGCCTTCTCCACCGCCTCACTTAGGCTCGCCCCTTCTTTCTCCACAACCTCCTCCTCAACCTCATCCCCGACCACATCCAGGCTCACTACTCCCTTCCTCGCAGCTTCCTCTCCAATCTTCTCCCCGGCCTCACCTAGGCCCATCTCTCCTTCCCATGCAGCTTCTTCTTTCCTCTCCATCTCCTTTCCTAGCCTCTCCGCCTCCCCCATCCAAGATATGGTATTAACGGCAGTCACGTAGCACTGCCTTGCCACCTTCGGATCCCCCCTGATCCTGACCTGCACTCCTCCGTTGCTGAACTTTAGGCACTGATGGAACGAGGAGGGGACGCAATGGAAGGCGTTGATGAGAGGACGCCCAAATATTGCGTTGTAGCTGCTCGGAGCGTCAACGATGACGAACCGACAGTTCCTCGATACCCCCCCAACGTCACATGCAGCCCTACCCCTCCCTCAACTTCCTTCCGCTCCCCCGAAAACCCGAACAACGGTCCATCCAAGGCTAGGACCCTCCGAGCTTCCATCTTCATCTCATCAAAGGTCTTTTTGAAGATTACGTTCACCGAGCTCCCGTTGTCCACCAGAATTCGGGAGACCGTGAAATTCTCCACCGCCGTATGGATCACCAAGACATCGCAGAATGGGTCTTCATAGTTAGGCATGTCCTTCACCGAGAACGTGATCTTTTCCTCCTGGGGGGGGGGGGGGGGTCTGGGAGGTCGAGGCGACGCTCCTTCGAAACATGGTCTGAAAGCTCCCCTTACGGGTGGCTTCGATCCCCACGCCCCCATGAATCACCTCTATCCCTCCCCGAGCCCCCACGTCCACCCGGTCTTCACACCTATCCTCTCCTCCTCCTAGCGGAACTTTCCCAATCCTCACGGCCACGGGGGGCTGCTGCTGGGCCTGCCCCCTTGCCCCCCTCATCTCCAGAAACTCCGGGCAGGTGGCCGTTGAATGACCCTCCTCTTGGTGAAAGTCACAGAAGGGCAACGCCACCCTGCCTTCTCTCCTCCTTGCTCATCCCCGAGATTCTCTCCTTCCTCCTCTTCCCGTCATTATCTCCATCGCTTCCTGCTGTGGCGGGAGAGGGACCCTCTGTCCCTGCCTCCAGGCCGGCTGGTTGAACCTCCTTTGCTCGCGGTGGTTGTCCCTACCTTGGAAACCACCACCCTGCCCCTGAGGGTGACCTTCCTGGGACCTCCAGCCCAACCTGTTGTTCGGCTCTCTTGGCCCCCAACCTTGCTGTTGCCCCTGTCCTCGGAGTTCATCTCTCCTTCTCTCTTCCCTCTGCTCCCTCTGCTCTCTCTGCCTCCCTGCTCCCAGCTCTTTCCCATTCTGCTCTGCCAACTTGGCCAACCTCCTGGCAAACACCGGGTTGGCCGCCTCGATCTCGATCTCTTTCGCCACCCTCTCCATCAACTCCTCGAAGGAGAGGGGGGGGGGGAAAAAACTCTCTTCAGCTCCATGCTAAAGAAGCTGGGCCTCAACCCCAGGGTGAAGGCAAGCATCACCGTGTACCTCGGCATCTCCTGCACCTGCAGGATCTCCTCCGGAAACCTGTCGACATAGTGTCCCAGCGTCTCCTCCGACCTCTGATTGATGGCGAACAAGCACTCTGCTCCCTTCTTCCTCTTCTTGGATGTTGAGAACCTCAACAATAACTCGCGTCGCAGATCTTCAAAGCAATAAATCGAACTTGCGGGCAACTGGTGAAACAGTCCCTGGCCTTCTCCTTCAGAGTGATTGCGAAGAGCCTACATTTGAAGACATCCGACATTTGCCTTATGGAGACGGCATTTGGTCCCTCCCCGTATAGTATGTCATGTCTGGCTCCCGGAACCCCTCCGGAACCGGAGTTGAGATGATGAGCTCACTGAAGGGGATCCCTCGCCTGCCTGCCGAGAGGGCTCTTCGCGCGACCTCGACTCGCTCTCCCTATCCGCACTGCTCTGTCCCGGGAACAGCTCCCGCCTGGAGACATCCCTTTCCGCCGCTTCTCCCGGAACCTCCTTCCCGGGGCGCTGTCCGGGAGCGTTCTCGCCCAATGACGGAGCAGCCGACACTGGGACCTGAGGAGTCTCCAACTCGCCTCTTGCCGAGAAGGCCAAGTGGATGGTCTGCAAGACTTCTCTCGTGAAGTCCTCCAACATCCCCAACGTCACCCCACTTCCCCGAGAGGGAGAACCTCCCAAGCCAGCTCCTTCTCCTTCACCTCCAGCCATGTGTCTTGACTTGAGATTTTCTTGTATCAGTCACAGTCCACGCTCACCACAGCAGAAATGTTGAAGCCAAAAACTGGACTCAACGAGAGTTCGGACCTTGGGGTGTGTCCTACACCTACTTCTCCCAAAACTCGACCCAAGACTATCCACAAAGAATTGGAAATTGACCCTAAGCCTCAGTTGGGAGGTCCCTCTACTAACCCGGAAGTTCTCTGAGCGCTTCCCCTCCAAAGCCAATTGCTGATCTAGGAGTACCTTAGAAAGCACTAGAAGGCAAAGTGAGAGTATGAGAAAAATCTGCCTTCTGAGTTATCCTGTGAGTCTATTTATAGATTTTCAATATCTGGTCTGCCAAAAACGTACTTCTGCTGCCCTTAAATTACTAAACTGCCCCTAGACTAGTCTGCCAATAGCCAAACTCCGCTGTTTTCAGGAGCTAAATGCAGATCAGGGGTATTTAGGTAATTTCAGGTCTGGGTCCCACCTGAAAGAAGCTCTTCCTGCTGGGCTCTGCGGGAACCCCACTTGCCCCGAGCGCAAGCCTTCACGCCTACACCGGGCGGGAACCAAATGCTGATGGGAACGTTGAGTGGAGAAGCATCACTCAACGCCAAAGGCTGCTGGAGCGTTTAGTGGAGAAGCCTCACTCAACGCCAAAGGCTGACAGGAGTGTTGAGTGGAGAAGCATCACTAAACGCTTAGGGCTGGCGAGAGTCTTGAGTGGAGAAGCATCGCTCAACGCCAAGAGCTGACAGGAGCGTTGAGTGGAGTGACATCACTCAACGCCTAGGGCTGACGGGAGTGTTGAGTGAAGAAGCATCACTCAACGCCAAGGGCTGGCGGGAGCGTTGAGTGGAGAAGCATCACTCAACGACAAGGGCTGGCGGGAGCGTTGAGTGGAGAAGCATCACTCAACGCCAAGGGCTGACGAGAGCGTTGAGTGGAGAAGCATCACTCAACGCCACGGGCTGTCGGGAGCGTTGAGTGGAGAAGCATCACTCAACGCCAAGGGCCAATAGTCTTCCACCATCCTGAGGCGCGAGCCCCAGCACCTGCCCGGGGCAGGAGCCTTCCCGCCCGCCCTGATTCCGCCATGGCCTGAGCCTTAGATCTGCGTTCGACTATCATAACCTTAAGTCGAAGGCCGAGCTCGACGAGTTGAGCTCGACGAACTGGCATTCGACGAACCACGCCTCCAGCTTGACAGATTGAGCTCGATGTACTGGTGTTCGACGAATTGACACTACTCAACCTCTGGGCGAGAGCCCTCCCGACTACTTACGGCGAGAGGACTCCCGCACGCTTTCTTACTTGATCCAATTATAAGTCCAAAACAAGCCCAACCCTGATCCTTGAAGGATCTTGGTCCTACTCAGTGAATATGAGATTGTACACCCACCGATTGATACGTACTTAAGAAGTGATTCGAAAAATCATATCGTTCGTGTATTTTTATTTCAAGGTTGTGCACATCGGCGCACAACTCATTCACACTCTGCTGGAGGCCTGCATTGACAAACTCTATGTTTTTCATTAAATTTTTAAGTCGCTCGTCGATATTCTCCATCTTTAAAATAATTTGATTTTTTTAATTTAAAGTAAAATAAGGATTTTACTTCATAGAATAAAATAAAGTTAAACTAATTTATTTATTTATTATTATTATTTTAAAAGGAGATTTAAAAAGATTAAAATGGATTTTTTTTAATTTAATAAATACCCTTATATTTAAATTTTTAAATGCGGATATAAATTTGATCAAAAATACCGGATCGATCGATTCACGATGGGAGTGAATCGAATCCCTCTGATACCAAATTGTTGTAAACCGGATTCGGGGTTTTCAACTTAAATATATTTTTAAGCAAAATAGTATATTTGTTATGAAATAAAAATTGGAGCTTTAAAAATGATTTTAATTTTACTTTTAAAAGAGAGGCCGAGTGGCCAAATTCGAGGCTTGCGTGCAAATTCACTCCCAAAGTCCGAATTTTGAGAAAGTCGTTAATTGTTATTTGAAAGAAAACTCAAACTATTTAATGAGTTGAATCGTCGCGAGACTTGTAAATCCAAAAGCATAAAACACAAGCAACAATTTATGAAACTAACGGTAATTAAAGCGGGTACAACGTTTGAGACAAGCCCATAGTTATTTAATTGAAATGCATAAACTTAATTTAATATAAGGTAGCAAGAGTGGGATTTACTTATGCAGAAGATTGGACCGAACCACATCCACAAGTGCTGTCAACCTGGACCAGCACCGTCAGCCCACCCACAGGCTCGATCAATTATCAGAAGAGGGGGCGCTGTTGTTGTCTTCAATCAGCGGAGTAGGAGCTCGCCGACTGGATTATGGTGGTTGAATGTGCTAGCGGGGAAGCTTGTCGATGGACGCCAGAAGGGATGGCGGGGTCGACGACGTCCGGGTTGTTGAAACTGAAAATTTGGTCTCTTGTGGAGTTCACCCATGGGGAAGGGGTGATCGCGCACCTACTTCTCTCCTGCAAGCCAAACATCAAAAAAAATGGAAACTGACCCAAGGACTCGGCGTGGAGGTCCTACCACACACCTGGAAGATCTTAGAGCGCTTCCCCTCCTTAGCCAATGACTGAGCTAAGGCTACCTCAGAAAGCGCAAGAATATCTGAATACTGATAAGCGTTCCTTCTGAGGTTCTCCTTAGGTCTTATTTATAGATTTCGGAAAACGACCTGACAATAGCCAACCTCCGCTGTTTTGAACAGCTATGTGCAGTCCAACTGGGTCTACTAACAACGTAACTCCGCCGTTCTATTAAGCTATTCACACCCCTGACGAGGGTAAAATGGTAAAGAAAAACACCTCATAGGAGACTGGGCGAGTGGAGCATCATCACACAACGCCAAAGCCAGGAGGGCGCCGAGAGCGTTGAGTGGAGCGACGTCACTCAACGCCAAAGCCAGGAGGGCGTCGAGAGCGTTGAGTGAGGCTACGTCACTCAACACAAAGCCAGAAGGGCGCTGAGAGCGTTGAGTGGAGCGACGTCAGTCAACGCCAAAACCAGTAGGGCGCCGAGAGCGTTGAGTGGAGCGACGTCACTCAACGCCAAAGCCAGAAGGGCGCCGAGAGCGTTGAGTGGAGCGACGTCACTCAACGCCAAAGCCAGAAGGACGCCGAGAGCGTTGAGTGGAGCGACGTCACTTAACGCCAAAGCCAGAAGGGCATCCGCGAGGGTAAAGTCTCGACGAAGTCTCATAAGACAGCTGGGCGTGTAGCCCTTTGATACCTTCACTCGCCCGTGACGATCTGAGATTATTAGTACTACAGAAGGAATCCTAGGATACTTGAGTTCGCCGAGCTTTGTTCGACGAATCTAGGATTCTAACTCGCGAGGCCAGCTCGAAGAACGCCGAGCTCCGTTCGAGCTCGGTCCGCGAAAACCCGATCCGGTTCGACGAACCCCGGGCGAACGTAGGCTGGTCGGGCCGGCTCGCGCTGCTCGCTCGCCCAGCTTTGGCGGGAGCGAGCTGACCATTCTGAGTTCACCTATATGATGCCCTGGCGCGGGCAGGCCGCCTTGGCCCGCTCGTCTTGCCTGGTGGACCCACTCGGCGAACACGGGGTTATACACGGGTCATGCGCGAAGGCCGGAACTGACGGTGGAGGACAGGATGTGGGGAGGCGTGCAACGTCGCTGGTCCGGGACGATGAGGAGAGCAGGGCAGTGACTGGGCGCGAAAGACCTGTAGGCCGCTAATCGACGACGTCGGCGATCAGGAACAGCGGCGTCGGCGATCGGGAACAGCGGCATCGGCGATCGGGAACAGCGGCGACGGCGATCGGGAACAGCGGCGACGGCGAGTTTGGGGATCGCTGGTGTTGTCGTCGCTGGGACTGGCTTCAGATTTCGACGGACCGGAACGAGGTGGAGGCGAGGAGGAGGCTTGGCCGGCAACTCAGAGAAATTAGTAACTAATTTCTCTGAGAAAATCCCGGTCTGCCTTCTCCATGGAGAGATCTAATTTTATAAAGGCATTTTTTTTCCAAATGATTCCCTTCCAAATGATCTCTTGCCAGTTTAGGCTTTCTTATTATTTTCCAGATTTTCCAAATGATCTCTTTCCCGTTTAGGCCTTTTTGTTGATTTGATATCATCTGGGAACCCCTACAAATATTATTCATGCCACATTAAATAACTTGAGCTTGCCTCCTACGTCCTAACCACCTAAATTACTGGACCTATTTATTCAGGGTCCCATCGGTCGGTCAAACCGACGAGCCAAACATCGAGTACAAGTAATGAAATATGCAAATAAATAAAACGAGTACAAAAAAATGAAATAATTAATTAAATAACTAAAAGATTATGACGCACTGGGTGCATCACCGAGTCAATCATTGCCTACGCCCCACCATGGTAGATAGTCAAACATAGAAAGATCCCATCATCGCAGCATAAGAATTCTTGGCAAACCCTCTTCCCTGAAAGGATCAGAAAACTCATCTCCATTAGAACAGTATAACTCCAGGCGATGACATCAACCGCGGAGTTATAGTTTTCCAAAGTTCCTCAAAAACGGTTAGTCACAATGTCATGAATGACATGCAATTGTTTAATAAAAATCAGAGCTGCAAGAAAGTGGGTACGACAAAGTGGGAACGAGGGTGGGTCAATAAAGCAAAGAAAGAAGCGAGGCTGAAAGAAAACATGATCGACTTGTGGATTCATTAGAACATATTGCATTAGACGTACTCGTGTTAGACACCTACGAAAGTTTACGAAATCAAGATCAACTATTGACATATCATCACGCATGGATATCTGATTAGCACCACAAAATTTTAAACCGAGCACAATTTGTTCATTCAAAATCAACCATAGAAATCCTTTAAAACGTGTGTCCCTTTTAGGCGAAAAAATTCTTTTAAATGTTTCAATTTCCCTACTAAGGCTAACCAAAAAAAATTCAAAACTCATTTGATGAAGCCCTAGATGCTCACTTACACTTACAGGGTAGCGGTGCGAACTAAACATGTGATCGCCAAATATAAAGTCAATGTGTGGTAGTGCTGGCAGATCATCTAGAATGGGTGACTCACCAGAGCCAAGTGCGTCTTCCTGGAGTAGGGGTCCAGGTAGAAGTGCGACACTAAATAATAGTGGTGTAGTGGTAACTAAGGAAGGTGAGGGAGATGGTGACGAGGTTCTCCCAGGAGCCTTAGGTACAAGACTATTCTTCTGGGGAAGAAGAACAATTTTGCGCCCACGGTGATCAAAAGAATGAGAGTTACTCACACCATCATGCACGATGCACCTATCGTACTGCCATGCTCTACCTATCAAGATATGACAAACATCGATGGGCGCGACATCACATAAGACAGAATCCTGATACACATTCCTGATAGAGAACTCTACGAGACAACGATGAGTAACAGACACAGTCATGTGACTATTAACCCCAGATAAGTGGTAGGGTCGCTCCAAGGGGTGTGCCTCGAGTCCTAGCTTCTCAACCATACGTTTGGAAACAAAATTTTCGATGCTACCGCTGTGTATGATGATGGAACAAAAGTGTCCCTGAATACACGCCGTAGTGCGAAATATCTCGTGTCTCTGACAATCTCGCTCAGTGGACTCACTAGGGGAAATATGGCCATATCGAAGGACACAAACTAAGTGTTCAGCTTGTTCTCCCTCGACCTCAATAACGTTATCAGGCTCGGGTTCTGGCTCAGGTTTGGAGTCATTAAGAAAAACTCCATATTCTGGCTCATGCCCATCAGAAGAATCAATAATTGCGACGAAGTGCATCGCGGGCACTCAGAAGATTTGTGCCCATGCTCCATACACTTGAAGCATCAGAATATTCCCGCATTGGGCTTGGATCCCATGGGCTCCTTACCTCGGGTGAGGACATTGGGAGGAGCTGGGGCCCCAGTAGTAACTCGAGGAGAGGAATCATCACTCTTAGGGGTGGGTGCAGTGGTGGTGGTGCTCGAGGAAGGCCTATCAGTAGACCTATGCCCAGATGTCCTCTTTTGAAGGGAGGCCTCAACTCTACGGGCTCGACTAGACACTTCACCCAAATCTCGAAAGTCATGCAACTCTAGTTCATCTCTAATATCAGAGCCCGTTCAAATAACGGGACACCGTCATATCGTCCTCCTCGTGCAGGTCTAACCTAGATTGCAACACTAAAAACTCGTGTGTGTACTCATCCACGGAAAGCTTGTCCTGTCGAAGGTTGTGGAACCTTCGATAAAGAGTTTGCAGATAGTCCGGGGGGACATATCGCTTCCGCAATTGTAACTTAAACTCTACCCACGTGGTGATAGGTGCTAGGCCTAAGGTGTATCAAGTACGATCAAGTTGAACCCACCAAACTAGTGTAGGTCCTTTTAGCCTAAGGACAACATACTCAACTTGCCGATTCACTGACATTTGTTTCCACGCCATAAACCTTTCTGAAAGAAGCCACCAACCCAACAGTTCATCTCAAAACCCAGGTATTGAGATGAAGGGTGGCAGGGTACATGAACACAGAGGAGAGAAAGTTGCAGGCGGTGTGAGATTAATCCCAACCACAGGCCCGCAGAGATATTCCGCCAGAGGGGCCCACCGGGGTCAACACCCAGACCTGGAACGCGGTGGGGAAGCCAAACACGGTCTCACATACACGTGACCTGCTGGATAATTTAATCTCAACACACCCCCGCAGCAGGACAACCTCCTATGATACCATGAAAGAACCCGCCAATCTAACAGTTCATCTCAAAACCCAGGTATTGAGATGAAGGGTGACGGGGTACATGAACACATAGGGGAGAAAGCTGCAGGCGGTGTGAGATTTAACCCCAACCACAGGCCCGCAGGGATATTCCGCCAGAGGGGCCCACAGGGGTCTACACCCAGACCTGGAATGCGGTGGGGAAGCCAAACACGGTCCCGCATACACGTGACCTGCTGGATAATTTAATCTCAACAATTTCAACACGCTCACACCAATCCAAGCATTTCTCGTGCTCTACGTGACCCTCAAAATCACCTACGTCAAGCTTAACTACATCATCCCAACGGGGTTGGCGACGTAGTCCATGGTCAGGCTGTGCAGGCTCTGCGGGTCTAGGATTTTGTTCCTCTTGCCTAGGGTTTTGGTGAGGAGGTTGATTTAGTCCTAGGTGACGTTCAGCTTCTAAGTTATTGACGGTGGTTCTCAAGTTGTTTACTATGTGATTCGTGTCTCTCACGTTGGCGGTGAGTGTTTCTACCGTCTTCATCACTTCACCTATTCGGTTAGCTAGGTCGCCTATGCTAGCGTCTATGCGATCTATACGAACTCTCCAATTTTAAAAAAAAACACTTCATAATATTTTTTTTGAAAAAAGAGGGTTGTAAATAAAAAATTTTTGAAAGATTTTTTTTAAATAAAAATTTTCTTTGTTTTTTTTGGAAAACAATAATTTAAAACATGATCGTTCGATTCACAATAGGAGCGAATCGAACCGACCTCTGATACCAAATTGGTGTAACCCGGTTTAGGGATAAGTGTTTAGCGGCGACTTTCCCGAGAGAGTAGGGTCTTCGTTAGCAAATCTATACTTACGGTGATTAAGATCGAATGCCTAGCGTTGGTCCCAAGCGCATGTTTAGTTATCTCGCAAGCAGTCAGCTCAAAGTTCGAAAAAAATAAACACACCGCGCTTTGTTTGCGGGAAGATAACGATAGTTGGGGCCGTTAAGAGTTTGCAAGCGCTAACAATTTGATCAAAAAAGAGTAATTGCATGAGTAGAATTTAACAGTAAGGAGCAGTCAGGTATACCTGCAGGAGATTTCCTTGAAATGGGATTTTCGGTTTTTTTTTTTGGGAGCTAGCTGGCCACAATGTTCTGGAAACTGGAGCAGTGATGACTGGACTTGGGAAGCTACAGGGGAATAGGCGTGGAGGAAACGAGGGAGGTGACTGGAGGGGGTATGGATGCGAGTAAGGTTAGCCAAAGAGGGATGGAGGAGGAAGAGGAGTTGAGCGGCGCTGGTTGCGGGAATTTCCGGGCGGTGGACTGATCAGGGAAGGTGGAGTTGCAGTCGGGCGGGCCGGAGGAAGATCGGGAAAGGTGGGTCGGTGTCGACCGATCTTCAGGAGGCGTGCGACCTTGCCGGAGGAGGAAGAGGCGCGGTAGGGTTGAGCCAGAGGGAGATCGGTAGCTCGGATCACCGTCAACCGATCTTCCGCGGGTTCGACTTCGTCAGGGAAGGAAGAGGAGGGGCAGCGATGCAAACTGGGAAACACGGGTTTAGTAGCGGGCCGAGATTATCTGCTAGAAGGAATTGGGAAGGGAAGTGGCTCGGGAATGGCGTTGAATGGTTGCTGGATGAAAACGGGAAGAAGAGAAGTACGTCTCTTCCGTTCTCTTTCCGCCAGCTGCCTTCAACTTAATTAGGACTGGATTAAATAGAAGGAAAGAGGGGCATCAGTTTTAATAGCAGATTTTAATATTATGGGGGTTGCAAAGCCTTGAAATAAAGAGGGGGGGTTTTGAGAACTCAAGAGGTTTCATGGGCAATCAAGAGGGGATTTAAATTTTGGAAACTTCCCAATTAATCCTGATTTAATTTTGCATTATTAAACCAGGAATTTGAAACTTCACTCATGCAATTTAAAATAATTTCGCGCTTGATTCCTAACGCCTACAACTACCAGACCTATTCATTTAAGGTCGATTTGTCCGGTCAATCCAACAAGCCGCAACATTAAAATAAAAAAGGTGCGTTACAATGAAAAAGTGCGATAATAAAAATGCGATACAACGATACAAAAACCGAAAACAAACATGAGTACTTTTAAAAAGAAATCACACACACAAACACAGCTCATCCGGATGCGTCCACGGATGCATCAATTGCATGGGTGTACCATTATTACAGAAGCATGTTGCCTTAAAATGACCAATTCGACCACAGTAAGAACAATGAGGACGAGTACTTGTAGTGCGACCTCGTACATGAGATTCGGTGCGAGCCCTACAAGCTGATGGAGCGCGGTGAGATGGAAAAGCTTGCTAGAGGAGAGCCAGAGACAGATTCCCGGGAGGATCTGGGGGGGGATGACTTTTGAAAGCATCGAGCACACATCCGACATAGAAGGAATGATGGAGGAAGAAAAGATATGAGCCCGAACGCTGTGGAGCTGAGGCGGTACACATGCCATCATCATGACAATGCCAATAAGTTCTTTCTGGGTACGTTGGACAACGAGGTCCGCTGTTACAGGCAAATGTTGAATCCATGACTCGACCAGAGTTTTAGAACGCGCAACAAAGGAGGTTATGTATCCAGTCAACCCTAAGTTAAGAGATTGAAGATCCGTGATAATATCAAACATGTGCTGCAAGCTGTCCTTATCAGAGTAGATATAGTGAAGTTTCTCCCACATGACCTTGGCCATCTCATGATACATGAACAATTGATATGATTCACTGTCCATAGAGTTGAGAATCCAGGATTGAACACAACCGTCATCACAGAGCCATTCCTCGGTGGGCTCAGACGCTCAGTAGGTGTAGCCTTAGGCTCTATTTGTTTGGGCGTTTCGCAACTCCGTTTTGGGCAAACGCCGCTGGAAGGAGGGTAAACAAATGAACCTTCGGCGGCGTTTGCTCCGTTTCCACCCGCCCGCCTTGAGAAACGCCCCAAAAAGCTCCGTTTGGAGCCGCCACCTCCCCCCTCCGGTTCGAACTCCCCGTTTCCACCCGCCGGATCGATCCGCCACCGCTAAAACAAATGAAGACTTAGTCAGATGATGGAGTTTTCCTTTAGTCTGAAGGACACAACGAACGGAGTGCTCTGACTCATCAAAGTTCATCTTTCAATGATGAGAAATGGTGGTGATCCAAAGCTCATCACGATCTTCAGGAAGGGGAGCAATAACACTGGCAGGAAGAAATGGGGCATCGTTCAAATCCATTGAGATTGCACACTTCCGCAGTCAGGAACTTGGTGGTGAGCGCGACAAGCACTGGCGACAAGTACTGGAGGCACTTTTGCAGTCAGGAACTTGGTGATGAGCGCGGCAAGCACTAGCGGTGTGAGATTGACAAGCACTGGTGGAAAGAACTGGTGACAAGTATTGGCGGCAAGCACCAGTTAAGCACTGGTGGACAGTGATAACGGGGTAGAATCGAGCAACTGCAAACAAGAAGGTAAACATGCACACAGAAGCAGGGGCTAACAAGAACTTGGTCAGCCGCCTGAGAAGAATGTGCAAGAAGGCGGATTACTTTGGCGGACAGATGATCACACGTGTCGGCGGACAGAGGATCACACGAGAAGACTTGCGATCACGCGAGAAGAGGATCTCTTCGGCGGACAGAGGGTCACGCTAGAAGAGGATCATGCGAGATGAGGATCACGCGAGAAGTCGATCCACACAGGTGATCTCTTCGACGGACAGAGGATCAGACAAGCACTCCTGTGAACAAACGGAGACCGCAGACTTCGGATGCGAGCAGAGGAGCTAGACAGGCGATCTCGTCGGAGGACAAAGAATCACATGAGAAGAGCTGGGGAGCGGCGAGAGGAGCTGAGTAGCAGTGAGGTGCAGGTTGCACGGTTAGACCAGAGAGCACAGTGGTCTGATGGACAGAATCAGCTGCGGGTCTCAGCAGGAGGCGCGCTATAATCTATTAAAGCATAGAGGCAGGATGCATAGAAACACGCAAAAAATTGGGGGAAAGAAGCTATCAACATGAAATGAGACAGCTAGAGGTCTTTATGCTGCAGGAATAAGAGCTCAAGCCGAGCAAAAGTAAAATTTTAGGAGGCACATTTCCCTCTAATACCATGTAGAAAAGCACAGAAAAAGGAGAAATATAATGAAATTATTTTATTTATTTCACTCACACACCTACATACAAGTATTTGTACGTTTATCTAGGAAGTGGAGAGGGAGATGCAATCTCATTTTAAGATGTAGGACTAAAGACCTAAAGAGATAGAAGACTCTAGCTGGGCCTTGTTATTGAGCCTTTTTACATAGTTTATTCAACATAATCATTCCCCCTTTGATTTAAACTTCTTATTTTATTTTTATGTAGATGAATGTTAAGGGAGGTGCTTGTCAGTTGGAAATTGTTTGAAAATGTGACTGTGATAGAAGGCTCTAGCTGGGCCTTGTTATTGGGCCTTTTTACATAGTTTATTCAACATAACCATTCCCCCTTTGATTTAAACTTCTTATTTTATTTTTATGTAGATGGATGTTAAGGGAGGTGCTTGTCAGTTGGAAATTGTTTGAAAGATGTGACTCTGATATGCGCCTCTAATTGCAAGCGGGGCACAGTCGTGAGAGGGAGATGTCGAGGATCCTCTTGACCATTCCTTGACCTAGCTTCCCTAATGATAAAGGATACAACAGGAGCCGAGATCGAACAAGAGCGAGAAATAGGAAGAGGGGAGCATGTGCCAACCTTAACCCTAACTTGAGAGGATGAGAAGGAAAGGAACTAAAAGAGACTTAGAGATAATTTCATCCATGCCATATAATACCTCCTAGCTCGCCTATATATAGTGGAAGGGGAAGACTCCCAAAATATTATATTTATGCCTCTTACTCGCCTAAAAAAAGATCAAAATCTTGGACTCGAAAATATTACATACAAAAAAAAGAAAATGAAAGATTTCTTTGATATTGAAAGAGGAATGCTAATTCGAAGAATTTGAAAGAAAAAGAGAAAGAAAGTCTAATCTAAAGAAAGGCGGATAAAGGCGGGCTCCTTCTCGCCTATAGGAATGTCTGGAAACTCTCCCCTCTTTTCGGAGATCCACGGAAGAAGTCAAAGAAAGAGCTTGAGAGTACTGGAAGCATATAGTGAGTGAGGGTAGGGGTGAAGTATGATCTTGATAGTAAAGAGAAATTGCTGGCGCTCGAGTTCTCTATATAGAATATAGAGTCTTTGGTTCGACCATTGTAGATTCCAGCCGAGAAGACCAGGAGAAGGATTAAGAATGTCATATATCTCAGGAAGATCTGATCTAGCTAAAGATAAGAGGCCAGAAGTCCGCCTATCAGCTCTGAAATAAGCAGTCGACTGCCAAGCCCGGTCCCTTGTCTTCTACATCTTAGGAATACCCCTTCGGCTAGTCCTATTTCTTAGTTTACAAGATATGCACGATAAAATTTGCACGATAAAATAGTTACAAGATCTGATCTAGCTAAATATAGTTACAAGATATGCACGATAAAATTTGGTAGTGCAGGAAATATAATAAGACTGAGAATTCAACATATAGGCCCTCGTGGCCACGTTTTGTCAACCTCTTCGTGGGCCCGTAACAAAGTGAAGCTATTGTAATGGCAGAGAATATGTGGGCTCGTGTCGTCGTTGTCATTATCATCATTGTCACGAATCATCATTAACCTTATCCCAACTATTTGTCCTTGGCTTTATGCATTCTCATTTTCTGTCCAGTTTGCCAAGTCTTGCCTAAAATTATTTTGAATGGATGGTGGTGATGAAAAATGGTGCGGTGAGGAGTGGTGGTGAAAAATGGAGCGGTGTGAATCTAGTGATATGAAATGAAGAAAAATGTTTCATAAACCTACATTTGCAAAGCTTTCCAGAACAAAATACAATTTGCCATTGTAAAATAGTAGCGTGGTGTTACATGATCAAAACACCCCAATGTAAAAATTTCATTTTTACAACACAATTATTAATTAATAAAAGAAAATTAATACAATCTTACGTTTTCTCTAATAACATGTAATAGCACAAATACTGTTTAGATGGACATCAATATGCACATATTTGATTTTAACATTGGTAATAACTAATAACCAAATAAAGTTTTTGCCTTCGAATCTCAGAGCTGTCATTCACTTTCAAAATTGAGTAAACATGAATAAATATTGGTTTTAATGTTTTTGTAAATATGACTAATAATTAAAGCGATTAGAAACTTGATCATGGTGTAGTTCTTCAACAATTACATCTCCTAATATGGAAATTTCAGTCATACCTACTCCGACACCAGTATTGTTATAGACATTGACATTCATCTCACCTTGCTGCAGGTACACTCTAATATGTATAATGAGAAGTAACATTTTAAGGTAAAGTACATGAGTTAGATTTAAACCTTCAATCCCTCCTACCTTTCATCTAATGCATCTATAGTTTTTGGGATGCATTCCATCTTAAGCCTTCCTTCTTGCCATTTTAGCTCACTCCATAACTTTCACTCTTTCTTCATTATATCCCATCTATTCTTTTTTGAACTTGATCATACGATTTTTTGGTACGTGCATGGAAGGTCAGTCATCAAATTTGTCCAACCATCCCTATTGAATTGGTTGGTTTGTTTATTCCCTAATCAAATTTCTCGTTGGCACAGTCGCAAAAATCAATACATTGTTCGATTTCCAAGTCACCAACATTCCCCGTTTTGTTTTCCTATCATATCTACGGAAAACAATTATGGTTAATAATGCAATGGAGATATTCGACAAATATACCTATGCATATTTTTTGGGATAATTAGTGCTCTGTAACAACTAGAAGGTTGCTACTTTGTACTAACAACAATTTAAATGGACCCTTTCTCATGTTCTTTAAATCCTTAAACAATGTAACAACATAACACATAGCTCAACAAAAATAAGAAATACACCAAAAAATATAGATAGTTTTCATCACCAGTAAATCTGTAAAACCACAAAGATATCTACTTATTCCTACATATAAGTAAAAAGCACAACATAAGTTGTTTCAAAAATTATTCTCACCAATTAGATCAAGGAGTTAAATCAAACCTATATGAACCAATTCTTTGTTTTGACTTGAGTCAAACTGCCCCGAGTTGCACAATCCTGAACTTCTAGCTGCCCTATCTTCTTCCAGCAAGTCTTCAGGCTGCATTAACACCATTTTGCTTCCCTTTCGTACGATATGCTCATCGACTTCCAACACCTCTTCTGCCGCCTGTCGTCGTTGCTCCATTCTCTTCTTCTGCCCCTTTGATCCATGTGTATTCCCATTCAATGTCCATACATGCCGATGAAGTCGCCTCAGTTTTGGCTTATACCGATTCCACTGGCTTGGTTCTGCTCAAAGCTCAGTTAGAAGATCTCACACTCCTCTCTCGCAAGCTCGCAGCTACCGTTGTCAACCGTCAACATGCATCTCTGCAACCCTCCTCCTTGGCTTCCTATAGGCCCTCCGTTGAGTGGTATCCTACACCCTACCAGGGACATTCACTTTGCCCACCTCTGTCGCATTGAGTTTTTAGTGTTGACGACACTTACCCCCTCAATTGGATAGTCCCCCCAAGCATTTCTTTGATCATCGGTCCATCCCACAAACCAGAAGGCCCCAATTGTGACTATATACATAGATGGCGCGATGCTCCATTGGGTTCCTTTCACGCACTAAAATATTTCGAAATTTTCTTGCCCATACTTAAGGAGGAATTCCTTCGCCTTGACAACACGAGAGCATCAACTTCGTTCATAAGTCGGACATTGTCGCAACCCATACTTAAGGAGAAACTCCTTCGCCTTGATGACCCGCATCAAACAGGCAACACAGATGAGAGCGTCAACTTTGTTCATCAGTTGGACATCGTCCAACCCACATTATAAAGTTCATCAAGGTTGTCATACACGTCCCATGCCTCTCTCAGGATTATTACTAGAGATACTTCCTGGTTGGTCTACAACCTTACATTTGTGTCTGCCTTCGTGTCCACACCCGGTCCACTATATCTAGCGTTGGAGAATACTCACTGCATCGACGAGGAATTTTAGGCGTCCCCACTGCCTCCCTTTGTCCGACCACCATAAAAGATGCCACAACCTCCCAATACTTAGCCAGGACTTCACTAATTAGACCCCTCACCTTTTGATCCCCGTTATTCGGCCCACCACCACCTCCTGCAACCCCTCTGCTGACAATACCTCCACCACCATAATGCCTGTCTCACCAGGAGTACCAAGAGCTCTACCTGAATGACCTTTGTTTTAGCCACAAGCCTTTGTACTCCCTAACACACAAATGCACTTTCAAGGAATTGCGTTTGCTGATCAATGTTGAAGACAATGACCCCAACTTCGCATATTAAGTTCCTCTTACGCCCGCGAATGACATTTTAGCTCCCGATCTTGAAGATAAGACCGATTTTTGACAAAAGGGAGTATTGATACGAACATGACTTCACACGTTGTTTATGCGCCCCATTACCTTTGAAGCTTTGATGGCATATATGTAATTATGTTGTATACCCACTACTACCTATATAACGGAGTGGAGGAAAGTCATTATCTTTATCTTGGTTTATTAGTCTAGCTTGGTTTGCATTAAAGAAATGCTCTTAGAGGGATCTTGCCCTTAAGAGATTGGATATCGAGCTTGCCTCGATATTTTTATTCCGATTCCTATTATTACTGTTTTTGATATATTTTATCCCGATTCCTATTAATACTTTATTTTGTTTGACGATAGCGATTATCTATGACAAGCTACTGCACTCTGATAGCCTGTAAGGGAAGCAGAAGAAAAATCAACAGTTATAGTAATGAAATGAGAGGTTACAAGTCAGATTTTTAGCCATTAACCTACTAGGAGTGTGTAGGAACTCACTCTCTTGAAATTAAGAAAGTGGTCCAAGAGAGATGACCAGACAGTTGCGCGCGTTAGGGGGGACTCTAACTAATGGAACCGATACCCTCTCTCGTTCAAATGATGTGGGATTTGGTGGAGTCCTCCCGAGTCCTGACGAGCATCCTGAATTATGGCCACTGCTCGAAAATGTCTCACAAATGACACTGTCGAGACATTCAATTGTCCAAGTGACGCCGAGTTTTGAGGATGTTTTTGAATCCCTTTGGAATGTTGTGCGACATCTTGGGGGTGTGGAGAGGGACCTCCTCTTCTTCAGTCTTGATGTTACTTCTTCGATCCTCATGTATTCGCTAAATCTGGGGTATATATCTTTTTTTTTTCTAGGCTCTTGTGAGAGCCCTGAAAAAACTTGTCGCCTCTGGTATCTCTGTTGTGCTCGACCCTTCTACAAATAGGACCAACTCACTTTTACTTTTCACGCTTCACTCACAATTTTCTATCATATGTTTGATAACTTTCACAAGATCTTCATGGATTCCCACCTTCCCACCGGGCACCGCAGTTACCAAGAGGACTTTATTAAAGAGTTAACATGCGAATCTCTCTCCTTCGGAGACCTCAAACGGAAGTGGGAGAAGTCCCTAGGAAGAAGCAACATCATAAAAAACTCGTTCGAAAAACCAACAAGCCTGCTATTTGGGATGGTCCTCTGAAGCAGGCCAAGGCCTCTGAACATGCCAAGATCTTGAGATTATCACCACCCGACGAGATCCTTAGGAAAAGGGAGGTCTCAAAATCTGTTGTCGTGGCCACCCCACCCCGAACGATTGTGAGTGACGCTACCATGGTTTGGAAGACTCTCTTAGAGGAGCTTCGACTTTACCCCCTCCTCTATTGTTGTAGAGGTCCCACCCCTTCCTAAGGAAACTAAGAAGGATTTGAGAAAGGTCGTCCTTTTGTAGTGTGCTCCTAATGCGTCCTCCAGATATGTTGTAGTGGAGACCTTTCCTATTACTTTGTCGCGAGATGTTGATGCTACCTCCACCCATACTGGTGCGGAGACCCTGTGTTCCTTTTCTATACGATATCTTGGATTCAAGAATTGTGAGCTAACCACAATTTTTGTATGCATTGGTTCCTGCTAAAGGTCTTTCATCAAGTGCTGACGAAAAGTCACATCCAATGGGTATGTATTGTTTTGCTAATGTACATCTTCTTGATGGGGCATTTGTTGGGACGTCATCCTTACCACCTCTAAGCGAGGTCTTGATGGTGCTGGATGTATTGCCATTGTAGGGAAATGACCCCTTGAATTGAATGGATTCCTCAAATCATCTTGTAATGAGAAACAATTTTCTAGTTTTGGTCTAAGAAATTCAAAGATAAATGACAATGTTTTATTGTCCTAGGGGCCAATGTGTGCATTGGCCATCTCGTGCATATATCCAAAATTTTTTGGACTGATTCTAAATTGATATCTAAATGGCCTCTTCAGCCCATGAGTGAGTGCAAGTTGGGCGATGAAAGGTTAAAAATGGATTTTACTCATCAATTCTTGCTGGAAATGATTGGCATTCAAATGATGTGGCTTTGATAGCTCTTGTCGTGTAGATATGAGCTTCTTTCTCTTTCTGGTTTTCACAAGTGATGTGTTGCTTTTAAAATCGGTGAAGCTCTTGGATCTAGGAAGAAGACCGATGAACTATTATAGAATTTTGTCCTTGAGAGTTATAAATAATAAAAGACATCTTAAGATTTTATTAAGGTTTCACAAAATTTTTCCAACTCAAAGGAATGATATAGTGGTAAGTGTCAAGGTGAGATTCCTTTAGAGGAAATTGGCTCGCTTGACATCTTTGGATTGATGGGTGAGGAGGATGGTTCATCGTCTGGAATTGAACGAGGTGATCAAGTCTCAGTTGATTGCTTTGCTGTCGAGTAATCTCGAGTGAAATACTGATAGGTTCTTGATGATATTTTAATGAGCTCCAATATAATTCTAGGAGTATAGAAATATTGTCAGTAATTTGAGGAGCTTCTTTCATCTTGTAATGAGAAACAATTTTCTTGTTTTGGTCTAGGAAATTCAAAGATAAATGACAATGTGTCATTGTCCTAAGGGTCAATGTGTTCATTGGCCATCTCAAGCATATATCCAAAATGCTTTGGATGAGTGATACTAAGTTGATATCTAAATGGTCTCCTCAGCTCATGAGTGAGAGCAAGTTGGGCGATGGAAGGTTGGAGTTGATTTTTTCAACATTTCTTGCTGGAAATGATTGGCATACAATTGACATGAATTTGATAGCTCTTGTTGAATAGATATGAGCTTCTTTCTCTTTTTGGTATTCACAAGTGGCGTGTTGCTTTTAAAACTTGGTGATGCTCTTAGATTTAGGAGTAAGGCCGGTGAACTATTATAGAATTGCGTCCTTGAGAGTTATAAATAATAAAAGACATCTTATGATCTTATTAATGTTTCACAAGACTTTGCCAACTCAAAGAAATGATAGAGATAAGTGTCCAGGTGAGATTCCTTTGGAGGAAATTGGCTAGTTCGACATATTTCGATTATGGGCGAGGAGGATGGTTCATTGTCTGGAGTCGAACAAGGCGATCTAGTCTCAACTGATTGCTTTGTTGTTGAGTAATCTGGAGGTTAAATGCTGATAGGTTCTTGAGGGTATTTTAATGAGCTCCAATGTAATTCTAGAAGTATGAAAATATTGCCAGCAATGTGAGGTGCTTCTAACTTCGGAATAGATAGAACTATCCTAATATCTACATGGAATACATGTCTGCTCCTCCATCAAATAGATAATACGCTCCATCTCCGAGAATTTTTCAACGAAGATACGTTTCTCACCTAAATGATATTTAGGATGTTTAGATTTGTGGTGTTTCACACATGCTAATCTTTGTATGCTTAAATTGAGTTCCATACTTATTGCATATTTCATGATGTTGGATCTCAATTTGTTTGTCATGATTTATTGTTATATATTAGTTGATAGCATGGGGAATTAAGGGGTAAAATTTGGATTATTAGTGAGAGATGTATTTTGTTCGATGAACTGCATTGGGTTATGAAACTTCCATTAATATGAGAATTTTGAGGTTTCTATCCAAATGATAAAATTTGACACCCTCTACAAGAAATTACGTGACTATTTAAAATACCCACTTCTTAGAGTATCTCTTTGTAGGAGATGTTTCTTCATGGGAAAAGTTATTTTCTCATGCATGTCTATAGTTTGCCAATTAGTCTATGCTAGTAATCAAGTATCAAGTAGTTGATTACTTTCAATGTTCTCGTCAGGGCCGACTCCGTATATGCTTTAACATCATACGAGTGTCGTGAACCTTAATAAGTTGCCACATGGAGACAGTTGATGTGCCCTTAAAAGGAGAGTTTTTGGGAGTACGCTGAGCTCATCCACACATGATTAAGTTGTTGAGTTGGCCCACCACGTTTGTAAGATCAACCAATTTCTTGTTGGCTAAATATTGAAAACGAGATTGTAAAGAGCACAATTACTACTTGATTTATAAAGCTATTTGACGGCGCGGCACGACCGACGCGCGTAAATTCCCGCAGGAGGCGGTGTTCCGCTGCTCCCGCAGGAGGCGGTGATCCGCTTCCCGGAAGGGTGATCGGATCTCGTAGTCGCGTCCGGATGATCGTTTTGAGTCATTTTCATATTTTATGTTTTTTAATTTGAAGTGTATTTATCCCCGATAGGACCAAAACAGTGAGAGCCGTCTGATCGGATGATTATAAAAGGGAGGCGCCGGTTCTGATGGCTGCATCGTGAGTTTGGAATTTTCTCCAAATCGTCGGTCTGTGGAAAGTTGCGACGCCTTCCCCGTTTCTCCCGGTGCGACGCCAGCAACTGCTCCTTTCCCTTCTTCCCTGCTCTACCTGCAACCCGCAAACCGCCGACAATCCTCCTGCTCTACCCGCAAAAATCCCGGGTCTCTCTCTTCCTCCCCGTGCAATCACCTTCCACCGCCGGACCACACACTCCCGTCTCTGCCGCATCCCCATTCTCCATCCCGAGCCACGACAGCCGCCAGTCGCCTTCCCCTCCAGTTCCCTGCTGTCCCACCGCCGCTTCACTCCCAGAGCCAAGCCACCCCCGACTGTCTTCCCCTTCCCTGCACCAACTTAGCTTCAAGGAATCCTCCTCCCCTCCGTCGTTTACCCGATGACATCCACATAGTGAACCCACTAGACCCATTTTCGGTCGCTCTCCCCGCCGCATACATCTCCCGTGGATCCACTATCTATTAGCAAACTTTTCCCCGTTAAACCTGCTCCTACATCATTCTCCTCACCCGCCCCTTCTCCACATCATATCTCTTCCAGTCACTCCATCTTCCTGCCGTGAAATCCACTTCATTCCGCCACAACATCTCAGATCTCCAACACCCTTACCGCCTCTGTGTGTTACGACCCTTATCTGTCCACCAACAACCGCCGCCGCTGCCGCTGCACGCGTAAATTGTGGTAACAGTCATTTCCTTTTAGTTGTTTACCTTAACACTTGTATTGTGATGGTTGTATGTTTTATTGCTATTAGTATTGTTCGCCGTATGATATGCAGGACGTATTCTGTGGTTGCTTAAAATATTTGCGTCTATGTAAAATTAATAGTTGTTTTCTTTTACTCAAATATTTGTGAACGCACGTGCCCTGTTAATTTACTATAATAATTAATAATTACTTGTTAGCAATTTTGGCAGACCACTTGTGCACTTGCAATACACGTCATTGCATATAGGAGTGCATTTAGCGAATCCACCCCGTGTCTGCCTTACCACGGCATCACTATTCCTCTTCGAGCACAAAAGCCTATTTACTTTCTTTGATTGCTAGATCAACACTTTGGTTGAATAGTCATTTCATTATACTAGTGATACCCCGACTTGTTACCTTTACTGATAATTTCCTTGTCGTGTTTTCTAAAGTTTACTTTCTGCTCATCTGTGTGATTGTAGTTTTATGTAGTTCCGTACAAACAAAAAAAAATTGATTCAATTTTTCATCAAGATTTATGATTTTGCATACTTTATATTTTTGTTGCACTTTTGATTTATACGACTATTAAATTATTGCTTATTTAGTCGTTTGTGAATTATGATTCAGATATGCTTATGTGACTTTTGTCCATCTCATATTGGTTTCTCATAGGAACGCTGATGTAGGATAAGGGGAAGATAGTGAGGTGATTTTGTTCTGATGTTACTAATGTATGGATGCGAGTGTGGTAATGAGTAAGGGTCTTAAAATAATCTAAGCTCATGTGAGTATCCAACAAATAAAATAACAATGAATACTGAGATTAGTAAAAGAAATTACAAACATTCACAATTGAAAACAATTGATTAGATAAGCAAACAAGCTTTAGTTGAATTAAACCATGAATCCTTCCATGAAATGCTAGGCAATACTATTTTCAAATAGGACGATAATTAGGGAGACTACTACAAATTTTGCCAACTAATAATATGTATCTTCACCCAAATAATCAATAAAGATCAATAATAACTTCACATTATGTTTTGCATAAGAGTTCAAGACAAAAAGATGAAAATTAGTTGCAGTTTCACGCTTCAGACAGCGGGGTGATGTAATCGTGACACTAAAATGTTTGTTTCCTATACGTATCTAGACTTTCCAAAGGACTGACTGCTTGAGGTATATGCCGAGGCAACCTTTTCTTGGCACTTGCGGAACGGAAGCTCGATTGCATCGATCAGCGCAGCCCCGGGCGTCGCGGGGTGACCTACAAAAGTTCTCGCCCGCGTCAATGTGAGCTACAAAAAGATAAGAAAGACTCCTGTGAGGGGGAAGATCATTACCGACGCGTGATATCTGCGGCCTAGCCTCGCATTGATGAGGAGAGGGGATTCAAGGATGCGGATCCCGACGAGGAGGGGTCCGCCGAGGGGAGCACATCCCGTGAGGAGATGGGCTCCGATAGTGCGGATCTCGCTGCCCAGGTAAACGCCCCCCGCATTGTCCTCAGTGGGATTGTGAGGTGTGTTGCTGCGAAGACGCGGGGCGCAGGGAGGAGTCACCCGGAGGATCCTTGGGCGCCTTTCCGCGATGGTCCGTGGCTCGACGATCACCAATAGAGCGGGAGCCGAATGGTTGTGGCCTACCATTCTCGCCGTCGCGCGAGGAGGGATGAGGCGGTGCGTTTGAAGTTGTCATCGAGGGAGGTACCGAGGCAGTTGGCAGAGGGGGCAAACTTGCCACCAGAGTGCTAGTCGGGGTATTCCTCGCCGAGGGAGTGGCCGAGCCGTGGGTCAGCCTCCCGGTGCCCTGATGAATCTGCATTGTGTGGTGAGTCGTGGGGCTCGGGGCAGTAGGCATAGAGATCGACTGGATGCTCTGGCTCGGTGGGGGCAATGCTCAGGCCGCCAGGGTTCCCCGGTGGCGTCTTTCCTACAAGTAGAGATAATCGTCAGACGGGGATACCATGACCAGAGCCACAAAGATATTCCTCGGATGCATTTTCCTTACCTTGCGAGGTGGACAGCACCTCGGTAGGACGGTTGGCGTCGGGCTGTACGGACGGGGTGGCCAACACCTCTGTGGAGTGATTATCATCGGGTAATGTTGATGAGGTGGCCAACACCTCGGCAGGGTGGCCTGTCTTTGGTTGCGCGGGCGTGGTGACAACGAGATCACTTAGCAGCAGGCTGGGGTAAACAGACTCGCTCGCCGGGGCGTCGGTATCCTTGCCCAGACCCATTTGATTTAGCACTTCTTGGGTCGCGACCGGAATTGTGGAGTGCTTGGCAGGGTCAGGGAGACCCTCATTAGGAGCGGAGGATCCTTCCCCGACAGGGGGCGTTCTTCTTCTTCGACTTCTTATTATTCGTCCTCCGGCGATCACCTTCCTCATTGTCGCCCTCTCGATCACGTTTCTTGGAGGTCGGGGCCAGTGGTCCGAGCACCACGCCCCAAGAGCAGAATCTTTCTAGTGTTTTCGTCAGCGGTGAACGACATCTCACGATGATTCAGACGGGGCACCTGGGGAATAGCTCCCCCCTCTCTATTTATGGAGGTTGCGGCAGTGGGGGGGGGGGGGGGGGCGCTTTTGCCGCGCGCCGGGCATGGGATTATCTCGCCAACTGTCTTGCTGAATAACAGATTGAATGTTTCTTTACGAGCTTCAACAATGCTCGTCTAGTAGGCAGGAGTCAAGATCTCTCGAAAAGAGCGAGGATTGTGTACAACCCTTATTCGTGTAGGAGGGACCCAATGGCGTCACGTACGCAGGAGTCAAAGTCAACATGGAGGAGCAGGTCAACAATCCTCGACTAGCTATGTAGGTACTCTTCTATTTAGGGGCGAGTATCATACTTGCCCAGGCGTGCAACTAGCCAACAACCCAAGCGAGTATCAAGCATCTGACCATCCAAGCGACCAGTTAACAAGTGGTTTTGGCGAGGATCAACAATGCTCGTCTAGTTGGCGACTTCCAGCAGCATCTCGTCAGGCGCGGACGAGGTACTTTGATGGTCACCAGAAAATAGTCGCCAGGCTTCACATCACAAGATCAATAATTCCAAGAAGACAAGCTCGCAGGGCTGGGTCTTCTCGCATGAAGACCCCCCTCCTAGGTTTTTTCTATAAATAGAACCTCAGGGGTATCGAGAATGACACCTTGAAACCTTGGTATCTTCCCCCCTTCTATTCTCTCTCGAGACTAGGTACTCTATAGGTGGTTCCTTACTCGTACTTTGCTCAGCCATTTTTGGTTTTGTGGGGTAAATTTTCTCCAAACTTCCTGATATGTAGTGCGACTTCTCTACTGTCGCGCCTGAGGTTTTTTAGTTTTTTTTCTCTCCCTTGTTCTTATCGTTAGAGCTTGTGAGCCAAATCGAGAGACCAGTAACCTCGGGTTGTACTTAGATCCGATTTTGAAAAAGGGATTTTCTCGGCTTTAACACCGGCGGTGCGAGCCAAAGGAAGAGCGACATGCGCTAGTGCGGAGGGATCAGGATTTCTGATCCGTGTATCGGGTAGGGTTCAGGCGGATGAGGGAAACGAGAGAGAGAGATAATTTAAGAGACAAATATTAGATTTAATTTCTTCTTACCTTCATTTCTAGCCAAACCACAAACATAAAGGTCAAGTTCAACCAAAAGACCCAAATGCCCCTCACAATGCTTAACAAGATGTGAGGTTTAAAATATCAAAACATTCATAACATACTAATACAAGATAATGTGGTTCCGTCGCATGCCACTCGCGACTCGCGGTGCTTGTACGTGATCCCCCAACGAGGATCCATAACAGACTCATTTACTTAAGTTGTAGTTTAGTAGCGACTTCTTTTATGAGCCCCTCCTTGCGAAGTCTGACCATGACATGCTCGCACACCCGAAATTGCTGCTCACGTTTGTGCATATTTGCCATACCTTATAGAATTCAATATTGCTAGTAGTTTTCTTCTTATTTAATTCATGCATTTCATGCGAATGATGCAAAACACATAACATTTGTGGATCATATAACACAGATGAGTCATGCACTAAATGTAAATGAACAGACAACAATTGTAAAAGATGAATTATTAACACGACCAACTCAGTAAACAGAGGGTTTTGGGTACTATAAGGAATTTCTAAGATAGGTACGTGATCAGGAGGCTCGGAAGGTGGGGCATAAAAGAATTCGTCGCTGGCGCGATGAATACTCCAATGAACATTGGTGACATAAGTAATAAAATATGTCAATATTGTGTGCAGACTGTCTTTGCATGTGCGGGTAGTAAGACATAAGATCAGCGAGTTATTGTGTGCACCCTCAAGCTCGATTGTCCTACTTATGTTAGATACATCCCAGATGATAGTGGCTCAACATATGGCTCATCCGGGGGTTCATCAGGAGGGGTATAATAAAATTCTTTGCAAATGTGACGAGCGCCAACGTAGGTTCCAAAAATATTTGGAGTGCTTTTATACAAAAGATGATGCAAATGAAGTGCAACAAATGTGTCATGTTCTCTAAGGGAGTGGGATGCATCAGAGGGCTCACTGGGCGGTACATATTAAAAGGCACCGTGAATTCGACAACCACCTAATTGAAAATCATATGTTTCAACAATAGGATGCTACTCTAGATTATGACGAGTGTACCTAAAAAAAAACTCATCTGGTGGGATAGCAGGTGCTATGTCCCAAAACTCTTCAAGAATGTGAGTGACTGGATGGTAAACTCTCAAAACATCGGAAGTATGCTGAAGTGTTCTTAATTAGAACCCTACATACATATTGGATGCTACACTCAAGTTCCATTATCTAGGGCACTATCAATATCTGGGGAGATGGTGGAAGAAATGTCAATAACTCAATACTCATAAATGAGTCACTCATCTGAATCTCATCCTCACAAGGACGAGGTGGCTCAACTGGAAGCTCAGTAGGGGGGTTTCTAAAGAACCCATCAATCGAGTGATGGTCCTCCAGATGCAAACCATCGTAAGTGGTAGTGTTCCCAAAAATGGGTGAGGCGGTCACCCCGAGATCAACACTAGGCTCTTGATACTCGATCGTAATGTGGCTTCGGGAGACATCAGGTGAAATGTGGGAAAAACCTACACTCAACAATGGGCCAATATGCACAATGTCGAGGACATGCTCTCTAGCTGAAAGGGACACTGTCTAAAAGAGGTGTGGAGGATGCACATACCATCACAGTGTCACTATGCTGCTCGTCCTCTCTCTTGTGGCTATGCTCACTAATCTTATTCGTATCACTCCCTGCATGTATCATACGATTAAGGTTGAAGTCAAATCCAAAATCAAGTGGACACTGAACTTCTTCAACCTGAGATGAATCAAACTCAGGTGTCAGGTTTCTCATGTCAGTGGGAGCTCTACTCGACACATTGGTGGCTTGATCTAAATCGTTAGGCTTTTTTTAAGGCATTCGTTATGTGAGCCCAATCAGCATCCAAACCATCAAATTGCTCAAGAATGCATCGTTGAAATTCGACTTCCGTCATGTCTGTTTTCGGAACACTAGGGTGATCACTACATATGATGTCATCTAGATGATGGTGAACTCTCTAGGGTTTTTGAGGGTCATCGAGACGGTCGTCCATAACATAATCAGGTCATGCTTGTGGGTGTACGTGAGCCCTACGAACATGCGGTGGTGGTCGAGTATATACAGACTTGGGTTCCTCAAATAGAGATGTGTAGCGACGATGACTTGAACAATACTCAACTCTACCATCATAATGAGCACGGGGATCAAGGTTACAGATGTCAGACTCATGTCGGTTTGAGTTTTTTATGTCGGATGTCAGATTGCGGGAATATATCAGAGACATTTCAAAATGTCAGATTGTAATATATATACATCATAATATTTAATCTTAGCCATGTTAAATGAGGGAGGGGTAGATCAATAAAGACTTGGAATGAAACTATAAGGAAAGACATGATGTACTTATGCATTAGTGCGATTATGGTTAAAGATAAGACACAATTGTGACAAAGGATCCATATAGTCGACCCCACTATAGTGGGATAAAGGCTTGAGTGTTGTTGTTGTTAGTGTAAACTAAAATTCAGATGAGAAAATTAAACCACTAACAAGTGTTTAATCATATTTGATTGGTGTCATTTAGAGTCACCTTCACACCAAATGCCTAATGCGGATCTCTACCTACTATGAAAGAAGCATTAGATATCTTGCTAGAGCCTTCTGATGAATTCATTCTAAAAAAATTTAAAAAATTGTAACAAATAAAACAAATACGCAAAATTGGGCCTACATTAGCCGCAAAATCAGGCCGGCATGTCAGCCACAATATTGGAAAATGCTAGAATTGTCAAATGTGGTGATAACATGTCGTTTCTCCCTAAAAACGACATGTCGTTTCTCCCTAAAAAATGACATGTCGGCCGACATGTTGGACCTGCCAACCGTAATCTACAAGTTTGGCGAGGATAAGGACTATGGTAATCATCATAATAATGAAGATATCTCCGAAGGCACTCCATGGGATTGAGCGTAGACAGGTTGTGCTTCCTCAAATAGAGTATTAGGGTAGCGACGACCACTATGATATGACATTGAGTGATGTGGAATTTAGTCCCGCGTATTTTAAACTATGCCCTAACCTTAGCTCTGATACCAAACTGACGTAGGACGGGCCGTGAAAGGTTGTGCTGATGCTAATGCAAACCTACGTGAATGTGTGGAATGAATGCGATCAAACACAATCTAAATGATGCGTGCATGTTTTAATTATTTTGGAATATAATTTTAGCAAATCAAGTTATATAGCCGTAGCAAATTATCACAATATTAATCATTTTTCAAATAAATAAGCAAAACCATGTTTGTTTTCGCACACAATAATTTCTACTGCAACGTTTGCAAACAAGTGGGGCTCAGCTTGATTTTCACTGAAAATATGAGATATTCTGCAAATATTCAATACAAAAAAAAATAACACAACACATTAAATTAATACTCACAACAATGGATATCTGGCTGTGGTCAAATGACGATGGACTGCTGCTCTTTAGGTAAGGGACTCAGCTGCAGGAATGCTTGCCTCGAAGTGGGGCTTGCTATTTGGGGTGAAGGAAATATGAAGGAAAACTCTGAGAAACTTGCGGCAGGGGGATTGGAGGACTTGAGTTTTAGGGCTGTAACATATGATGGTATTGGGCGATATGGAAGCTGGGTAATGACAGAAGGTGCAGTTGTGGGGAGAGGAAGAAGGTTGTCAGAAATGGCGTGGTTGCTGTGTATGGAGGAGGCGGAGCTGGGCTAGGGTGGTTGGAGTACTTTGGCGGATGGATGTGACAAAAGGGAGGTGTGCAGGGGGTGTTGGCAGGTCAGATCGACGAAGCAGAACAGGGAAGAGGCGGTTTGAGGCTTTGCAAGAGATTCTACGACAGAGAAAGGGGTGAGGAGATGAACGTGAGGATGCCGAGAGATGTGGCGTGGCTTACGGAGCACCGATGAGTCGGAGAAGAAGAGACTGGAGGTTGTCATCCCTTCTGCCGTCGAGGAATAAGGAGATGAATAGTAATGATATGGGTAATGGGAGATTCTTAGCGGTAGAGGGGGAAGAAGATGCGACTGAAGCTTTCGATCCACCGAGGAAGAAGGAATTGAACATGACATTGGCGGGTTTCTCCTTCAGAATAATGGGAATCGTGGAGTGGAATGCATGGACTTGCAGTTATATGCATACAGGAAGGACATAACTGGAGACATGAAGTAATCAAAGGAGTTGTGGGTGAGAAAAATAGAGATATTTGGAAAATACATGAAAGGAATCTGGAAACTAAAAAGGATGATTGAAATTAGTTGAGACGTCGCACTCCGGATTTCACGGCATCACACTGCGAATGATTGCTGGATCTGGATTCACTCACAAATTCAACAATGAATAAAAATGATAGTCTCGTCCCCTATTTATAACAAGAGAGGGTGTTGAGTCCATTAAATATAAGGATTTTATTATCAAGGTTCTTGAATAGAAACTTGAAGGGGAGAAGAAGATAGTGACAAATTTCTCTAAGATAGATGCTATCAAGAGAAAATCTGAATCTGAGTGAATTTCTAAAGTTATCCAATCTCAGAGGAAAGGCCAAGCTCCTGTTGTGCCACAATCAACCTTTCATAAGATAATCATCCCTTCTAACAGGCATGACCAAGACTGCATGTATGGTCACTGTAAGAATGAGAATTCTTCTTGTAAGAATACAAATGTATCTTACAATGAGAGAAAAAGGGTAGAGGAATGAGTGCCTTTGACGCTCCCCATGAAGAAGTACAAATGTCTCATTATGGAGCATTTGTATTTGGTGCCTCAGGCCCTACTCACAAGGATAAGACAGTGGCTTTCACTCAAGCCCATCTAGCAAGGACTCAGACCAAGGGTCAGTCTACCAGTAAGCCTAACTTGATTGTTTCTGATGTTATAAACCATATGTCATCTGCAAAGAAGGCAATTGTAAATAGCATTCAAAGCAAGCAAAGGAAGCCTGCTGGAAGACTAACCTTCAGTCAGATCCTTGCTGAAAGGAACGTGAAGAAAGCTGCTGCTCCTCTTATTTTTGTTCAGTCAGCAGTTAACCACACTGCAAGACCTGCTCAGAAAAGAAGATATAATATCCGTGAGTGTTGGTGCTGTGGTAAGGTGGGACATTTTGCCCTAGATTGCTGACACAATCCTTCTGTGTCTAGAGCAAGAGTTAGTCTACCTGTCAGAAATGCTGCAGGTAGGCAAGTCAGATTTCAGACTAATCAGAACCTAGGACCCAATACCTATTGGGGTCCTAAGGTATAGTAATCTGTTTTGCAGGTCAGTCTAAGTGCCCATCCTCCATGTGGTACTTGGACAAGATGTTCCAGAACTTGGAATGGAACACGGAAGTTAACAAGTCAACATATTTCAAATTAGTGGCGGGATGGCTACAATACGCGACAAATGTTGCCGCAGACCTACTGTACGACAGTTGACATTAAAGAAAGATTGCTGCATCCATTAAATGAGTGGGGCCCACTGCTCAAAGAGCCGTTGGAACATTATCAATAAAAGAAAAGATTTTTACAGAGGAAAATAATGCCCTGGATCATAACAGTCGTTCTTCACCGCCATTGTTGCTGTGCTGAAGAACAGGAAGCTCAAGTCAGCAAGGCTAAGAGCAAAAAAATTTAGCTGTTGTCTTCATCATTGACTACAACAAGATCAGAGATTTTCTCTGAAGAAAAGGAGGCAGCCAAGGTCTAACTCTAGCTGCCAGATCTGGGATCTAGAGCAAGGAATCTGGTGCCATTTTCATCTGCACCAGCAAGTTCAGAAAGTTCTCTTTCTGAGGAAGGAGCAGCAGGTCCTACCTAGCTGCAAGTAATCTGAAGCTGATCCAAGATAGCTGGTGGCATTCCCATCTGCACCAACAAGGTCTGAAATTTCTCAGAAGGAGGTTGAGCTGAGCTTAACTCAGCTCAGGAAGCTGCCAAGGGCCGACCCTTGCTGCAGGTCCTTCACAGTCCAGCTATACAAGCAATAACCTGAAGATTTTTATCTGGAAGCTGTGAAGAGAAGAAAGCATGAATAAGCAAAGATCTGAAAGAAGGCTCAGGAGTTTATTTCTCAGGAGTCAAAGTTAGGGCTGAATCACCTCAGCCCAGGAAAGAGAGAAGGGCAGCACATGGTTCTGCAAGTTGCTTCCAGCACAAGCATACTTGTTGCTGTGAAGAAGATGAGTTGAGAAACCTTCAGCTCAGTTTGCAACTAGTTGTGCTGCAGTTACTTCACAGCTCCAGGTTCAGTTCAGAGAAGGGCAGAACAATTGCAAGTCACTTCCAGCTCAAGTAAATATATACTTGTTGCCGTGGAAGTAGTTAGGACTAAGTATTTCTTAGTTCAGTAAAGGTAGACTCAGGAAATAATTTTCTGTAGCTATAGATGGGCTGAGTTTATCTCGGTCAAGAAGCTTGACACAGAGAAACATCTCTTGTGTCAAGAGTAACCACATAACCCATTTCCATCCTATAGGATCCTATTGGATTTGAGCTGTAGGTGCCTGGAAGGGCACTGAAGTAGGTACCTGCTGGATACTGAGCTGTAGGAGTGCTGCAGCACTCTGAGAGTAGGGCTGTGTGCCTAAAACTGTAGGGCTGAGAAGCCTGAGCTGTAGGCCTTTGTGTAAGGATGAGGTAGGTGGCTTGAGTGTCACTGAGTGTAGGAGCACTGTAGAGCTCTGAGGTAGGAACCTGTCGGTTCTGAGGTAGGTGTCCTGAAAAGGATACTGAGTGTAGGAACTTGCTGGAGTTCTGAGTGTAAGGCTGAGCGCCTGAGGTGTAAGCTCTGAGGAGCATATTTGGAGGAGTTTGGCCTAGTCCAACAAGATAGTTGGATAGGTGAGAGGAAAAGTGGATGTACCTTAATTAGGGGAACCACTATAAATCCTGTGTGCTTTGTGTGTTTTCTTTGTGCTGGTTGAAAGCTTCAACTAATCAACAAATAAAGCCTCCAATAACAAGGAAAACAAAAGATAGTCAATAAGGACTAAGAAACCTATTCACCCCCCCCCCCTTTAGATGATTTAGCTATCCTTGAAAACAAAGACTTTTAGAGGGCATTTAGGCAACCGACGTGAACGACTATGATTGACCGTTATGCCCGTTGTCCTAAAACGCTAAATATAAGTTCAAATAAAAAAACAAAATACATATAAATAGTAAAATGACGCTTCAGATGCGCTCGAGATCTTGGATCGCTGATCTGATCAACGCTCATGCAAATATGGAAAAACATGTCCAGCCGAGTGGTGGTCCCATTTCCTCCATCGATCACGATCACGATCACACGGCTGATCCCCATTAACTAGCCTTAGTCATTGATTTTGTGTCTACTTGCGTTTCTAATGTAAAATAGAAATAGATGTACATCAAATCCTATAGCCTCGTTTTCTGCCAGTTATGCTTTTGCTTCCATGTGACATTCCTTGTATTAAATCTCTAACCAAGAGGATCCTGGACCTACTTGTCATTTTTTTAGAACACGTAGCCCTTGTTGTACAGTTCTTGGTGCAGTTCTGGGGTTTATAGATGCCTGACCTTTCCATAAGTTTAGAATGCTCTGTTATCCACTTTTTTTTATCTTTATGTATCTTGATTTGCATCTGCTAGAACTTACTTATTGTACGAAAAGCTTTTGTTTTTGCTCTAGATTTAGACAATAATTTGTTTATTATTATCCCTCAAGGTTGCAAGTCTAAGGGAAAGGTTTTTCCATTCAATTGCTCCTGGTGGGCTTGCTGGAGATAGACGTGGTGTTGTTCCTGCTTCCGGATTTTCTTTTAGTGCACAACAGATTTGGAAAGTTATAAAGGAGAACAAGGATCTTGATTTACCTGTTCACACGGTGATGGTCTATTTTTCATTCCATTGTGAGTTTTTTGTTTTTGTTACTTTGATAACAATAGTAGTTCCGGTTCTATCTTATTGCAGGTTATGGTTGCCACTGTACGTTGTGAGGAAATTGCAAATGCGAAAATTGCTTCTTTTATTGATAATGAGGTACTTTATTAATAATTCCTTCCTATCTAGTTTCTGATCCATGGACATGTTTTCGGTATCATCACCTATTTAATCATTGTGGCAGGAGTGGCACCACATTGAAGAAGCTGTACAAAATGGCATTGTTCCAGATTTTGGAAAGAAGCTCAACTCCATATTGGACAATTGCATGACCAGGTAAGGATTCTTAGTTCTATCGCTGAGAATATTACTAATTACTCGTATAAAGGCCTTTGAGTCTTTATATGAGTTAAATCTTGTGGTTGATATTTCATGTGTGGTCATTACACTTTAAAATGATACTAAATTTGAAAGCAGTCTGTTGGCTGATGTTCTTAAAATTTAGTAACATAATTTGTGTTTTTTCTGCAGAACTAAATTGTTCAGTTATACATTGATATCTTTGGTTCATTTCCTGATTCTCTCCATAGAAATTTATTGACCAGGAGTGGCCGGAAACATTCTCTGGTGATCGTCGGAGGTGGATGTTAGAGGGTATAGGGGCTGTTTTATTTGGGAGATTTGAAGAGTGGGGAGGAAGGAGGGGTGGACTAGTGGTTGGCTGTATTGTGGATTGAGAATGGGAGGGACAGCAGTGGGCTATTGAAGAGGTTCTGAGAGTGGGTAGGGGCTGGTGGAGGTGATGTTGCCGGATAAGGGGAGTGGAGAGGGGCGCTTGTTGGTATGGTATGAGATAGGTTGGCCGGCTGCTGGGGGGGGGGGGGGGGGTGCTAGGTGAGGGGGGATGGAGCGGCAATGAAATGGGGAATAAGGCTCACGGTAGGGGGGGGGGGGGAATTCCTAGGCTTCACACCTTGGAATAGCTTCTGCACCGAAATGACCAAAAGATGGGCTTCAATACTCCATCCTTCAATGCCCCTAAATGAAAGCCCTTACCCTCAATATGTAGACACCAGGGGCCAACATGGGCTGTCATTATTCTACAATCAAGACGGCCCTTAAAATACATCAAAATAAAAATAAATAAATTAACTAAAATTCTTGGATCGTCGATCCGCATAAAATGAACAATTCCGATCATCGTGTAAGTCGATGTGTGTCACGATCACCATCAACATTAAATTCAAAATTTGCTGTTTTCTATCCACTTTTGTTGAATGGCCAAGTTAGCAATTTTCTATTTAGGAATGAGCAAGACTATATTAGAAGCATTAGAAAAAAAAGCTAGGTATTATATAGCTGTTTTTCTATTGAATGCTTCAATATAGCATATGATGACCTATTTATTATATCTTTTTGAAGTGAACACTATAATAATTAGAAGGATTAATCAGAATATCTGCTCATGGTATTATTCCATACTTTTCTAGCTTTTGAAATTTTCACTACTACCTGCTTTGCGTTTTACTAGCATGCATATTATGTTTATTGCAATAATTCCTTATATTTCACTAATAATTTGATTTTTATTGCAGCTTTGATATGGAAACTGAATATTTTGATGATAATGTCAGAACCGCAAAGAGGCATCAATTGGAATCAAAGCTTCTTCAGGTATTATCTGTATTAGTGTTCTGGAGTAAATATGTATATTTTTGCTTGAATTTTAATCTCATATAAATAATGAATTATTGTGTCGACATTTCAACGAAATTTGTAGCCTCGTCCAATACATGCCCACCACACGTGTAATGAGTTCGCCAAGTACTATTCTTTTTGGGAGAAATCAATCATTACAATCTACTTATGATCCTACACTGGATCGTCTGCATATGCATGTTTTTGTGGATCTAAAATATTTCCCTTATAAAAGGCGTGATGCATCTGAAGGAGAGGAAACCATATCCCCTATCCTCCTCCTCTTTCATCATGTAGACTGACTCTCTCCAACACCCTTTGGAAGCGCCATTTGCTCTCCTCGTGGTTATATTTTATTTTCTTAAGCTCCCCGGTACTCAACAACTGATATGGTTTTTTGTATATTTTCAAATTATAATCCGATTAGGTAAGTGTACCTACGAACCACAGTGTCGGGGGAATCACGGTGGTTCGAACCACAGTGTCGAGGGTTCGATTCCCTTCTAGCCCACAACCGGCCAATAGGGAAGGGCCTTTCCCTTTGGGGGTAGGAAAATAATATAATGATCGGGATTAGAGCACGTGGCTACGAACCACAGTATCAGGAGTTCGAATCCGTCGTCCACAACCGGCCCAAAAGGAAAGGGCTTATCCCAACTTTGGCTGCAACTTATATAAGATATTTTTAGAGAAAATACCAAATGTCGTATTTCTCGGGGTTGTTGATTATTCTTGCTCACTAAATTGTTATTATTTTATGTATGGAATTTTGTGGGTGATTAAAGGAAAATTGCGATGAAGTAAAATCAGTTGTTTTTGAAATAGGACTTGATCTATAATCCCTTTATAATGAAAATAAATTAACTTAAATTTGATTCATAAACTTTCTAATCAAATTCTCTTGACCGTGGAGGTCCTAAATCATGATAGCATTTTCCTCGACAATTACTATCAACTAACCTTAGGTTGATCGATTGAAATCTTTTTCTATTCGAAACTCCTATGTTTTTTTTGTAGTGAACCGCTCTTTTGGATTTGCCTCCAATCCGAAAAATTTATGTGGTCCTGTCTCTAGGAGTGCATGCACCTCTTTTTACCAATGAATGATCTTTTATTCACGAATCTCTCGACCAACTAGAATATGGATCTTAGATAAAAGACATATGCCAACAATATGTAATCAACACAATATTAATCAAATGTAAATCAAAATTTTATTTAGAAAGAGCATATGAATACAAAACATCATTACCTGATTTATTTCATTCTAAAGCTCATCGTGATTAAGTACTAATTAAACTTTAGCTACTCATCATGATGATATAATTACAAAGATAAATAGGAAGATCCGTGATTATAAAAATAAAGCAAAAAGCCATGCCAGATCAAATGGCAAATTGTATCAAATGCTTCGAAAGAGAAATGGAAAGCAAGAAAAACAGTAGCTAAACGACATAATTGGAGCTGGAAAATTGAATGCTGGGCTCTTGGAATGCTCGTTTTTTTATAGCTGGAAATTCGGGTTTACACGCCTTGTTTACATGACGTGTAATCGGGGCGTGGATTTGGAAAACTGTCAAAGTTAAAGCCTAGAAAACATTATGGAGTAGTGGAGTTCACAAAAATTGGGCCCGGGGGGCTGAATCAGTTTCGACCCAGCAAAAGCTCGACTAGGCCCGGTCTCGGGCTAGCCCGCTCCGAGCCCTGGCCGGGCTATGAGGGCCTTACAGGGCTCCCATATAGCGTAGTTGCCCGGCCTGGTGCCCTGGCTAGGTCGGGAAAATCCTTGTTTTTTGCCCCGGGCCGGGCAAAGCCCTGCTTTTTTGCCCGGGCCTGGCAAAGTACTGTTTTTCGGCCCGGGACGGGCAAAGCCCTGTTTTTCGGCCCGGGCCGGGAAAAGCCCTGTTTTTCGGCCCGAGCCGGGCAAAGCCCTGTTTTTCGGCCCGGGCCGGGCAAAGCCCTGTTTTTCTGCCCGGACCGAGCTCGAGCCCAGGCAGAGCCCGACTCACCCCACCTTTGGTAGGCAGAAACCCAACTAATCTTTAATCCAATGAATCAACAAATCTTAGAGCCCTTGGATCAACGACTCTTAGAGTCGTTCCCAATGGCTCTAACAACCAGCTGTTGCCAGCTGCGCTGCCATGCAGTGCTAGTATGCTTCCATTAAATGACAGCCTACTAGCCTAGACCTCGGGCCTCGGGCCTAGGCTGCTAGCCTAGGTTCTGGGCCTAAAAAATTAATTTTTTTAAAAAAGTTTCTTTATAAACTCGCCTCCCCAACCGCTCCCACCTCTCTTCGTCCTAGGACCTAGGCCTACAAAAACTAATATTTTAAACAAAGTTTCTTTATAAACTCGCCTCCCTAATCGCCCCACCTCTCTTCGTCCTCTCTCTCCGACTTTCACACACTCTCTCTCACACACTCACACTCTCTCTCACGCACTCTCTCTCTCTCTCACACACACACACACACACACTCACTCCCAAGTGCGAGTGCCAACGTCAACATCATCGAATATGACATTGTCGTCCTCGATGGGATCATCGTCTACGTCAGTTGTGCATGAAGTGGTGGAGCACAAGGATACTACTCCAGTTTGCGAGCATTTCAAAAAAGTCAAAGTCGGCGCTAAATACAAGGCGAATTGCAAATTATGTTTGAAGTTGCTGACCCTCAACGACAACTCGACACTAGCAAGACACATTAAGTTTTGCATTTCGAAACAAGCTCTTGAGTTCGGTCAGACACAAATATCGGGAGCAGAGAAAATTTTGATGCACGATCAATTTCGGCAACGAGAGCTACAGATGAAGAATGTCATCAGACGTGGATTGTCATATAGTTACTTCGACAACAAGGTGGGATCGAATACATACAACAAAGACTTCAACCAAAATATCATCAGGTCTGGAGATCCTCGCTTAGGCTTGACGCCGTCAAATTTTATTTGGAAGTAAAACAATCTATAATAAATTATTTTGTAAATTTCGAAGAACGTGAGTTTGACGACTGATGTTTGGTTTAGTAGCATAAAATTAGACTATTATATATTTGTATCGTTTGTCCTTATGTCGATCTCGTTTCATGGGATCTAAATAAACGTATAATATGTTTTAAAAGTTTTGAAGCCCCGTATACAAATTAAGCCATATATCAAATATTTCTTTCGATTGCGTGGTTAAAATTAAAGATAAAATTATGAATAATTATTAAAATTATTAAATTTGCGTAAGAATTTTAAATTAAAAATAAAATTATGAATATTTTTTTTAATATTGTCACTAATAATACCGTCGCATTTGAGTGGTTAAAGCATGTTTTAAAACCAATGTTAAACAATTCGTTTTTTCATACTCGATGAGTCTGTTACGTTTTAAATTTAGTTGTACATGAGCAAAAAATGGGAGTTGCGGAGATGAGAATGCTTAGGTGGATGTGTGGGCACGAAACTCGATAAAATTCAGAATAAATGTATCAGGGATAAGACAGGAGTAACACCAATTGCAGAGAAGATGCAAGAAACTCGACTAAGATCATTTTGACACGTACAAAGGAGACCATTAAAGTCACCTGTTAGACGTTGTGAGAGTCTAGTCACGAGGCATGTTAAACGAGGGAGGGGTTGGACAATAAAGACTTGGAATGAAACTATAAGGAAAGACATGATGTACTTAGGCATTAGTGTGATTATGACAAAAGATAGGGCACAATGGCGACAAAGGATCCATATAACCGACCCCACCATAGTGAGATAAAGGCTTGAGTGTTGTTTGTTCTTGTGCTGAGTAGTTTATCTTTTATGAAAACTTATATTAATAAAATTTGTCTTATGTTATAATATATTTATTGTTCTAGGCAACAAAGACAAAATGTCAAAAAAATTGTAAACGCCCAAGATCAAAAATATTCGGCTTGGTTAAATTTTACATGTCTATTAGATTGGACTGGTCCAAAGAGTCCCAAGTGGTCCCCCTTTTATCATCAAAGACCGGTCCCTAACCGGGACCGGTAAATGACCGGTCTTTTACCGGTCCTGGAACAGGATCGGGACCGGGACCGGTCTAAGACTTGTCCCGTTAACGACTCTTTAAAGAGCTGTTGTTACAAAGTGATAAGTGGCAGCCATTATTTATTTAATTTTTTTTAAATTTTTAAATTTTTTTTTTTATGAAAAACTAAAAAAAATCTATAAATACCCCCCCTCTCCCCCATTGCTATTTTGGCCACCCTCTCTCTATTTCTCTCTCTATCTTAAATTTGCTTGAATCCAAATGGCTTACTCTTCATCCATGTCGGCGTCCTCTGTGTCTGTCGCTCATGAGATAATAGAGCACCACCACAAAACGACAGTATGAGAAAAGTTTAATAAAGTGCGGATCAGCTATGAAATTAAGGCCAAGTGCAAACTTTGTGGTAAGCTAATGGCCGTTGACAGCAACACAACGCTCGTCCGACATGCAAAATCTTGTATTTTTAAACAAACTCTGTAGTCTACCCAAGCTCAAATTTCGGCGACCGGACACATTTGGACGTATGACCAAGCTCGACAACTAGAGCGACAAATGAAGAACGTCATCAAAAAAAGACTTTCATTCAACCACTACGACGATGAAGAAATGACAACTTACATACACGAGCTACTACAGCCTAAATATCATCAGCTAAGCCGTAATACAAGTAGACGCGATGCTTTGTAAGCTTATATGCAATCTAAATAATATTCAAAAAATTATTTTGAAACATTCGAAGGTCGCGTTAGCTTAACGAGCGACGTTTGGACTAGCAATATAATTGATGGACTTGCTTTTATTTGCATTACTTGTCACTGGATCGATCACAATAGTTGGAAACTAAATAAACGTATAATTTGTTTTGAAGGATTTGAATATCCGCACACCGGTAAGGTTATTTATCAGGTTATTATTAAATATATTGGGGAATTTAAAATTAAAGCAAAAATTATGAGTATTTATTTCGATAATGCTTTAAATAATGTGATGACCGTCAAATATTTGATTTTTGATTTGCAACCAATATTAGACGGATTTTTTTTCCATACACATTACGTTTGTCACATTTAAAATTTAATTGTGCAAGATAATTTAGTTTATATGAGCGACTACAATAACAACACTCAAACCTTTATCCCACTTTAGTGGGGTCGGCTATATGGATCCTTTGTCGCCATTGTGCCCTATCTTTTGTCATAATCTCACTAATGCCTACGTACATCATATCTTTCTGTACAATTTCATTCCAAGTCTTTATTGGTCTACCCCTCCCTCATTTAACATGTCTAGTGACTAGACTCTCACAACGCCTAACAAGCGCTTCTAATGGTCGCCTAACAAGCGCTTCTAATGGTCTCCTTTGTACTTGTCCAAACCATCTTAGTCAAACTTCTCTCACCTTCTCTGCAATTGGTGCTACTCCTATCTTAAACCTGATATATTCATTCCTAATTTTATCCAGTCTCGTGTGTCCACACATCCAGCTAAGCATTCTCATCTCCGCAATTCCCATTTTTTGCTCATGCACACAATTCACTGCCCAACAATCAGAACCATAGAGCTTTGCTGGTCTAATTGCAGTACGATAAAACTTTCCCCTGAGTTTTAATGGTACTTTACGATCATATAAGATCCCTGACGCGCCTCTCCACGTCGACCAACTCGCTTGGATTCTGTGTCGCATCTTTATTAATACCTCCGTCTTTTTGAATTATCGATCCAAGATACTTAAAACATTCACTACGGGAAATATCTTGATCACCCAACTTAATAACTACACCATCCGTCCTTCTTGTACTGCTAAATTTAAGCTCCATATACTCTGTCTTTGTCCTGCTCAACCTAAAACCCTTCTTTTCTAAAGTGTCTTGCCAAGATTCAAGTTTTGCGTTTACACCCTCGCGCTTCTCATCAACCAAAACGATTTCATCCGCAAACAATAAACACCAAGGTATTACTTGTTGGATATGTCCCGTAAGCTCATCTAAGATAAGGGTAAAGAGATAAAGGCTTAAAGCTGAACCTTTATATGAACCACTATGTTATTAAAATAAGAACTATGCTAAGAGTTTTTATTTAAAAATGAAAAACTATTAAAAATTAAGTAATTAAGTTAACTATATTTAATATTATAATTAAATATAATTCTATAATTTTTTTAAAATAAAAAGATCGGTCCGGGACCGGTTATAACCGGTCCTCCAGTCCCAGCCGGTCCTCCTCAAGAGTCGGAAAACCGATCCCAGACCGCGACTGGTTTGAGCGGGATCAGTCCGGGACTGGTAGACCAAAAGGCCGGTCTTTTAAAAGACCTTTCCCGGGCCTGCTCGACAGTCTTTATGTGCACGACTACTTAAATGTATCTTTCATGGATTTTATAACGTTAGTATTACAAAATTTATTTCCGTTTTTATTGAATTTATAATTATTATGATCACTTATATGATATACGACTTACGGCTCAGAGAAGAAATACCGCAACCCAGAACAAAAAATAGTTTTAAAAATAAAATTTTAGAATTAGTTTCTAGGAACTAAACATGCACATCTACTATTTTAAATGAATTTTAATTAGCTTCTAGGAACTAAACATGCACCTCTACTAGTTTAAATGAATTAAGATTGTACACTAAACCATAATTTCACGATTTTAGGAACACAAATGAAATTGAAAGTTCTGATCTTTTAAAATGGTGGAAAGGTAAACTTAATAATACCTATCCTATTATGACCTATATGGACCGTGATTGACTCCCAATCCAAGCTAAAATATTAGTTTCAGAGTTTGCTTTTTCTGTTATTGTCATGGTTTTGAACGAACGAAGGAGTCTACTCAACGAAGAATTACTGAAAATCTACATATACTACAGGGACCACTTTGAAGCTATGACGTGGAAGCGACACATTTCATCAATAGAGGATATCTCGTCGGATGTAGAAAGCGAGATGAACACAATAAATTTAATTGACAATTAAGCCCGTGGGACACTCGCAAGTCGCACCAGACAAATTATGTATTTTGTTAAGTTAGTGAATTTTGTAAAAAAAATTCATTCAAATTTAATAATAACAAATTTTTTTGTACTTTTAATTTTTTTCCATTTTGGGTGTAAATTTATAATTTATCTTTTTTCAATAATAATAAAAAAAATTTCTCCTTCATTGATTCATTTCATATTTAATTGTTACTGTATACTTTGATTTTTTATAATTTAAGAAATTATTTAAATTTAACAAAATAATAATAAAAGACCGGACCCAGCCCGACCTTGGGGGCTTGAGCAGGCCCCCTCTAAGAGGGAATGCCCGAGCCCGGCTAAAACCAGGCCTAGGCGTGAGCCTGGCTAAAACCAGGCCCAGGCGCAGACCCGGCTAAAACCAGGCCCAGGCGCGAGCCCGGGTTGCAAAAGCCCGAGCTTATCGACTTCTTGGACATGGCTATTCTGGAGTGAAGGTGAGTCGTTGGTCATAAATCTGGGTTACACTCTCTAGTTACACGATGTGTAACTAGGGATTGAAATCAGGAACTGCTGCATTGAAGGCACAACGTGTCTGGTGAGCTCTGAATTGATTTAGCTAAACACGCCCTGGGTACACGACTTGTACTTTTATTTTTCACCAAAATTGCTCCACATCAGCTACTTAGTTAGACCAAGTGCTTAATAATTCATTTTGTGTCTTTGAATGTTTTGAAATTATGAAATGTGTTAATATAGCGTTAAATTAAATTAAATCAATTTTATTAGATTAATATTTAAAATTTATATTAAATAAATATATAAATTAGGCATTATCAAATATGTCATACTTAAGCTTTTACTATTTTAGTACAAAACTAATTTCCGAGAAATTGATATGAAAAATACACATAAAATTCTTATAGAATTACATCAAATTATGCAACTTACCCTACAAATGAATTGCAACATACTTTGATATGATGGGACCGCTATTATTAGTTTATGTAGCTCAAGGGGCATTATTGTACTTTGGATTTTTCACACTCGCCTATATATAGGAGTGGTAGTATGCTTAGAAGGGTAACCTGGAAGTCTAGGGTTTTGGCTTTCTTGGAGAGTGAAAAGTCGAGGACCCAGCCTCCCGAAGCTTGGCGAGAATTTGTTCTCAATTGTATTTTTATTGTTATGTAATGCAATTTCCCGTTTTGCTAACAACTGATCCGATCTACCGCAATTAGGGCTCTTTCGAACCTTAATAACACCGGCTCGCCTCATTCCCGACGCTCTATTTGTCGCTCCAACAATCCGCGATTAGGGCCCAACGGCTACCTCGCTCGCCCGCTTTGCCGACGCTCTGTCCGTCGCCCTGTTCCGCGCGCCTCGCGACGTCTTTGCAGCCCGGCCCACTGTTCCGCACGCCTCGCGGAGTCTCTGCGGCCATGTTTTTTAATTCCGCATGTTGCTTCCGTCTCGACAGCGCCGTCAACCGCCGCCATCTCATTCCCTACCCTTCGATGTCTTCCGCCGGCGCCGTCCAACAGTTCGGGCGTTTCAAGCGGCTCCTCGCTATGCCGCCAGCGGCCTCCCGCGTCTTCCACGCTTTCCGGAGGCCCTCCTGCGACTTCAGCGGCCTTCTTGCGGCTGTTTCTCCTTCTCGTTGCCTTCTGCCGCATCAGGCCGCCCACCTACCGCTATTGTAGCCTTTCGACGCTCCTTGCCGCTACTCTTAGCTGCGGTTCATGCCCAAGACTCGTGCCATGACCCTTCGTGCCGACGAGAACACCTCCACCACTGCAAACTCGGACTCCCAGCGCATGGATCATATCGAAGCCCAACTGGCGGACCTCAAGCTCCTCCTTCAAGGACTTACCGCGACAGTTAATCGCCCTCCAGCTCCTCCTTCATCGCCACCAGTTCCCACCATGCCCGACAACATGGGGTTTTTGCACCCCACGACAGACAGTGTCCCGACCCACCTCCGCCGTATTGAGATTCCGGTGTTCAATGGCACTGACCCTCTCAGGTGGATTCTTCACGCCGAGCAGTTATTCGACTTGCAGGACACCCCCGCCGACCAGAACTTCCCCCTCGCCACTATCTGTATGGAAGACTCGACACTCCATTGGGTGTGTTGGATGCGCCAACAGGCACCTGACATGTCCTGCCCTACACTGAAAGAGGAACTCCTCCGCCACTATGACAGCCGCTAGGCGGGTAACTCCTTTGAGCACCTCAGCTCCGTCCTCCAGTCTGACTTTGTGGCAACCTACATCAAAGAATTTATCGCGGTCTCTACGCATGTTCCCGACCTGGCCCTGACCACTATTTGGGCTATTTTCTGGCTGGTCTGCACCCCCACTTCTATGCGCGCCTTCTGGTCCACAACCCGACTACTCTGCCCTGCACAATGGAGCAGACTAGGTGTCTCGACGAGCAACTCTACCCAACCCCACCACCCTCCTCGACACTGCTGACCACACCCTCGCTTCCACTACCGCCACCTCTTTCTCCGCGGCCACTACCACCACCTCTTCCGACCGTGGACCCTCACCCCCCACCTGGGCCCCAGCTACTGACTCCACCCGCGCATCCGCCAGCTCCATGTCCACCAACCCCCCGACGGCCCCACCATCTATCTTATCAACAACAAGAAGAGCTTCGCCACAAAGGCCTCTGCTTTCGCTGCTAGCAACCGTTCTCGCCCACCTACGTCTGCCCTCTCAGGAATCTCTGTGTTGCTTGGAGCTGAAGATACTAATCCTGACTCCGGGAAACTTGATCAGCAGACGCTGTCTGACGACCTCTTTGACCCTCGACATTGAGGACAAGGTCTTTTTTCGGGTGGGGCGTGTTGATACAATGCGACCGCTATTATTAATTTATGTAGCTCAAGGGACATTATTGTACTTTGTATTTTCCCCACAAGCCTATATATAGGAGTGGTAGTATGCTTAGAGGGGTAACTTGGAAGTCTAAGGTTTTGGTTTTCTTGGAGAGTGGAGTGTCAAAGAGGACTCAACCGCCGGTTGCTTGGCGAGAACTTATTCTCGATTGTATCTTTATCGTTCATGTAACGCAATTTCCCGTTTTACTAACAAACTTATCTAATAAAAATTAATCTTCATAAGAAATAACTCATTAATCATAAGATAAAATGAATAAAATAAAACTAAGTTTCTAATTCTCTAATAAAATCATCATAATTAAAATTGCATTGAATCTATTTAATCAATCTTTAGATCGTATTATCAAATTTTAAAAGCACTGAAATCTCATGAATTTTCAAAAGTTTATTTTTCTATACTCCCTAATGAAAATCAAATATTAAGTTTAAGATCACTAGGACTTCATTAGGTTGTAACATTTGGCTTGGGTATAATAGGCCTGGAAAACAAAAGTTAACCAAACTCAAATCATAACACACAAAATACATGAGCTATTTAAAAAAATATTTTCTTTTCCTTTTTTTACCCACATACTTATTGAAAGATAGATAATTTGAATATGTATGCAAATTTGCTTTTTATTATTTCCACCTAAAAATGATGATAAAAATGATTTTATTTTTCTTCATTTTTCCATTCCACTTAATTTCCTCTATAACATTTTAAGCTCAACAAAATATGTGTGCATGAAATTGTGATATATAGTTAGGGAAAATTTGACCTTGGTGAGAAAAACAAATTTTATGATTTTGTTTTTATTATTGTAGGGCAAACAAAGAACATAAGGGAAATAGGCTCAAAGAGATAACAAGGGTTAGAGATATAATGATTAAGTTTCAAGGGCTCAAACTTAAAATCCAAAAATGTCCTAGATCATATTCTAAATATGAACATTGATTAACGAATTTCACTTCGAGAGTATGTAAATAAATTCTAATTATTCTTGAGACAAAAATGTTTCTAAGAATAAGAATATTCGTCTTCTAGATATCTTTAGCAAAATTTACTACAATAGTGAAAATGATTTTTTTAAAATTGCATAAAAACTAAAAAAAATTCCGAAGTTCTTAATTTATAATGAATTAATTACTTCAAAATCATCAAAATTTAAATCAAACTTAAATGAAATTAAAACATAACCAAATAAGGCCACATAAAAAGAACACTATTGAAATGATTATATATAAAAATTTATAGTCAATTTGCTATATGAACTAGTTAATTTCTAGAAAAAAAGTAATGTAGGGAAAAATTCTACCATACCTATCTTATATATCATATTTCATAAACTTCGATATATATTTGTTTTTTTGTGATTTTTAGAAAAATATAAGTAATAAATATTTTTTAAATTGAAAGTTTTTAAAATGTTAGATTTTTGTTTCTTTAATGATATGATTTTAAACTATCTTTCCTTTTTTATTTTTAATTAAAAGGAAAGATAGTACAAGAAAGATTCAAAAATAAAAGATAATAACATCTTAAAAGATAATATCATCTTAAAAGAAATCTGGCGGAACACCATTTGCCAATGGATAATATGCATTAGTGCGCATCTTAGAAAAGCCCTACTGCAACAGATCCATTGAAGCCTGAAAGCTCTGCTCCATACGATCGAGTTGACCATCAAAATACTGCGGCATTTGATCATATTGACGATTAAGCTGATCAATTCGGCGGTCCAAATACTCGTATAAACACGAGTGTAGCTGGAACTGCGGCTGCCGCGAAAATGGATGCTCCTGAGGCAGTGGTGGAATAGCCTTGTCGTCTGCGTCTAAGTGAATGGGTGGTTGACCAACCTCTGGCGGGATGACTATAAACTAGCCCTGACGGCGTTGTACTAAGCCTAGTGACCAAAGGTTGTGAATGGTGATGGGGGAAGGCTAGCAAACTATCGTCTTATTAGATAATTCCGTCCATAAACCCATACACTTCACTAAATGGGCCACATAAGCACTTCCACTCATCACACAAAAACAACGATTCTCGACTTGGTGCCGAATAAAGGTTGCTAACATCAGTTAAACATTGAGTGGAGCACGTTCTCGCATACTATATAACTATAGTAAGTCTGAACGAGTCACCATTCTATGACTCTCGCCTTGCCCAGAAAGAGTGTAGGTGAGGAGGTAGTGTACATAACATAACGCGTGTGTCAAAAGGTGACTCCCCTTTGACTTCTTCGATTCGTATGGTTGGACCATTACTAATTTCTTGCCAATACATTGTAGGATTAACATTCCAAGGGAAGTCGGATAGAAGACTAGAATAGGCTGCGGAGGGGTAAAAGAATCATGGACAAAACCCCATAAAAATAGTAAATTGACGTAAAGCAATTTGATGCTCCCTACCGACTACCCGGAATTCTGAAACAGAATCGCACCCACCCTAGTGAAAATGGAAAGTAGATAAGAATTTTAGCGTTAATTCATAATAAGTAGGTTTAGAAATTGCAAATAATGCATTCCATCCAGGACTGTCAAAGAGATCACAAACAACTGCGGCTATCCCAATCTCCTCCAAATCCTGTCAGTCAACTCTTCGAAATTCTCCAAAGTTCTTCATCCTTAGTCGTTCAATCCTTTCTTAGTGTGGAGTATGTAAACTGCAACATGTCTTCGTTTGTGGGAAGGTTGTGGGCGGTGGCTGCCACTCTCCTCTCTCCACGCTTTTGGGATTGGTGAGATGCTATTGGAATAGGAAGAGAAGAAATTAAACGTCGGGGAATTGACTTGTAGGAGATGAAAATAGTAAAGGAGAACTCAGAAAGCCGATATGAAGGTGTGGGGGAAAACAATGACTCGACTGAGGTTTAAATTGTTGAAAAATTCAAGTACACGCCCTAGTTACACAATGTGTAAACATGGTGTGTAATCTTAAATTATTGTGCTCTCAGCTTTCGCAGAATTGATTCCGTCAAAAAGTTTTTACTTTTCATTTTTAACAAGATCCACGCCCTATGTACACGGCATGTACGTCTGGCGTGTAAAAATAAATGATGTGGCATTTGAACTGGTCGAAAGATTTGATCAAAAAAGCGCTTTTTGACTGATTGACCAGATCCACGCCATATGTATACGACATGTACATGGGGCATGTAAAACTAAATGACGGGGCCGTACAACTTGGTCAAAAGATTCGGCCAAAAAGCTTGATTGACCTCGTAATGTCCATATCCACGCCCTATATACACGTATACATTGGGCGTGTAATGACAATGCACATGCAGTGGTCGACAGAACAGTCCAAAAATTTATTAAGGTCATAATATGGTGTGGACTAGATCCACACCTGGGCTACACGGCTTGTACTTGTCCTGTGTTTGGGACGTGACAATTGACATCACAGAATTACTCCACGGGGGAGTCTGGTATAGTTGTAGTAGTACACACCCTGGGTACACAACATGTAAAGTACGTAAGGCCATTTGCACACCCCATGTAATCAGCTCATGCTACCGCTGGAATTAAAGTTACACACCCATATTATACTATGTAATGGGGCCGTGTACATGGAAATTTCAGCTTGTTTACTATTTAAGATTTTTGAACAATTTTCAGCAAAATTTCTCTACAAAATTAAACTAAAATGCAACAGTATAAAATAAAATTTATTGAAATTGAAGAGTTCAAAACTCTGAACATAAGCAAATTCATGGGAAGAAAATATAAATACCGACTTTTAGGCGTTTCTTCGCACTATGCAAGCATAAGTCCCCTCCGTGTCAATTGTTTTTTTTTGAATGTTATACCTTTAATAAAAACAAAACGTAACAAAAATAATAGATATAAAGAAAAAAGAAAAAAAAAAGCAAGTGATGCCTCCCAACAACACTTTATTTACTGTCGGTGAGCTTGACCTATGTGGGCCATGTGGTACAATGACTTCAAGGGTTAGGGATGTTAAGTTTATCCTTATTATTGTTTAGATTATTTTCGGAATAATAGAGTTTTTGTTTATGCCCATTAACACTTGTAGAGGAAAACCAAAACTTGTATATACTTTCTCAATAATCAAATACAAGGTATGAATACACATTTATAGGAGGAAGAAAGTGAGAAGAGAACCTTATACATGATATGGGACTAAAGAGGAGAGAAGAAAAAAATGGGCTCCATCATGGGCCTCTTTACATAGGCTTTTCCAACACTCCCCCACAAGCTGGAGTGTACAAGTCGTAGACACCTAGCTTGGACAGGAACAGTTAAAATAGGGTACTTGGTAGGGTCTTTGTGAGGATATCAGCAACTTGTTCTGTACCCTGAACATGCTTCAATTCTATCTTCTTCATTTGAACTTTTTTCGGATGAAGTGACAGTCCACTTCAATATGTTTCGTCCTTTCATGGAAGACCGAATTCTTTGCTATGTGTATAGCTGCTTGACTATCACATAATAGGATAAATGGTGAGAGAAGTTTTACTCCTAGATCAGCGAGGAGACTTTCAAGCGATGTGAGCTCAGAGACAACCGATGCCATCGATCGGTATTCTGCTTCAGCTGAGGATCGAGCAACCACGACTTGTTTCTTACGCCGCCAGGTAACAAGATGACCTCTAAAATAGGTCCAAAAACCACTGGTTGACCACCGATCATCTAAGGAACCAGCATAATCTGCATCTGAATACCCAACTAACGTTGGAGTAGAGGATGAGGTTTTGTATACCAGTCCTTGACCCAGAGCTGTTTTAAGGTATCTTAGGATGCGTTTGACGGCTTGAAGGTGAGATATTTGAGGAGCATGCATAAACCGGCTGACAACCCCAACAACAAAGAATATATCCGGTCTTGTGACCGTTAGGTATATCAATTTTCTAACAAGTCATCAATAGTATTCAGGATTTTAGAGAGGAAGATCTGTATCGGAAGCATGTGCACACAGCTTGTGATTTGCATCCATTGGAGTGGTAGTCGGCTTGCATCCAGAGTAGCCAGCATCTTGAAGGAGATCGAGGCAGTACTTCCGTTGGGAGAGGACAAGTCCATCCGGACGTCTCGCGACCTCAAGACCAAAGAAGTATCGAAGGTGGCTCAGATCTTTTGTTTGAAAGACGGAGCTAAGATGTTGTTTGACCGCTTGGATTCCCTTTGAATCGTCTCCAGTTATTAAGATGTCATCAACATATACTAACAGAAGAACCGTTCCTGTTGCCCGATGTCGAGCGAACAAAGAGAAGTCTGCTGAGCTCCGAGTAAAGCCATCTTACCGAACTGCATTACTGAACCTATCAAACCATACCAGAGGGGATTGTTTGAGACCATAGATGAAATTCTTAATGTGACAAACTCGGGACTCCCCCGTGGTCTCAAACCCGGAAGGTTGTTGCATGTAGACCGTTTCCTGGAGGTCGTCATTCAGAAAAACGTTCTTGATATCCAGTTGATGTAAGGGCTAGTGGCGATGCACAACCACAGACAAGAAGACACGAACAGTGTTGAGCCTGGCTACTGGAGAAAATGTTTCCTCATAATCGAGACATTGCTGTTGGGTGAAGCCACGAGCCACCAGCTTTCAGGTGGTCAATTGTCCAATCAGGAGCATGTTTGATGACAAAGACCTATTTATAACCAACAGGTGTCTGGCCGGGAGGTAGAGGTATCAGGTTCCATGTCTGGCTAGCTCAGAGAGCTATCATTTTCTCTTCCATGACTGTCCGCTAGCCAGAATGTTGGAGAGCCTCCCGCACATAGTTAGGTACAGAAATTAAGAATAATGAAGTGACAAATGTTTGAAGTTGTGAGGATAGACGATGTAAGGATATACATAGTTCACCATAGGATGAGCGGTTGATTCTGGTGCCAGATCAGCAGGACGCAATGCGTTAGAAGTTGAAGCCGACTGCATTGGGTCAACGGTGCGAGGATGGCGACGAGTGTAGACATGGATAAGAGGCGGCTTGGGAAGAGCGAGAGCCCGGTCAGGAATTAGTGGTGGTGGAGTGGTAACGGGAATGACAAGTCGTAGGAGGGGTCATGGTAGAGGAATTGGATCTGGAGCGGAGAAGAAAGGAAGATCATCACGAAAGGTAACATCAGCAGAAACGGTCATCTTGCCGGAGTAGAGGGGAGCAGGAGGCTGAATGGAGTGGCATTATTGAGTATGAGGGAGGGGAGACGGTTAATTAGATAGCATGCCGTTGAAAGCGCAATGTTCCAATAAGCTTTGTGGACTTGCATGTGAAGCATGAGAGAGCGAACAACATCAAGCAAATGCCGATTTTTACGTTCCGTAACTCCGTTTTGTTGGGGGGTATAAGCACACAATGTTTGGTGAATGATCCCAAATTCAGAGCAGAGATTCGCAAATTCGTGGCTAGTGTATTCACAAGCATTATCGGTGCGAAGAGTTTTGATGTTAGCGGAGAATTGCGTGCGGGTCTCAAAGATGAATGCTCGAAAGATACGGGGAAGCTCGGAGCGATCACGAAGTAAATATAACCACGTCATGCAAGAATAATCATCGATAGAAGTTTAAAAATAGTGATACTCAGAAATGCTAGTAGTTTTATACGGACCCCAAACATCGGAGTGTACTAAAATAAAAGGAGTAGAGCTCTGAGTACAATGAGATGAAAAAGATGAACGAGGCTGTTTGCCGAAAATACAAGATTCACACTAAAAAAAGATGAAGAGATACATTTGGTAGAACCTTCTTGAGTACCGGTAGAAGGGCATGCCCAAGACGCCGATGCCAATCGACGGAGGAGACGAAGGACAAGATAGTAGGAGAGTCATCAAAAAGGTAGAGCCCGTTCTGCAGTCGTCCCTTACCAATGATATTTCACGTCCGTCGATCCTGTATCAGAAAAGAAGATGTAAATGTTACGGAACAATTCAAATCGGCAGCGAGACGACTAACAGAAAGTAAATTAAACAGGAAGCTCAGAACATGAAGAGCCGAGCGTAGGGATAAAGAAGAAGTGAGAGGGATATTAGCAGAGCTGGAGACCGGAACAGTGTCCCCATTGGCCACTGTGATACACTTAGGATGAGGAGAATCCAAGTACTGATGTGGTTGCAGTTAGGTTATGTGATGAGTGGCACCTGAATCCACTATCCAGCGCGGACTAGTGGATAGACAAGCGATGCCTTCATTTGAGATGGAGGCAGCAGAGGCAACGGAGGCAGGTCGGCGGCTGAGCTGACCATAGAGTTGTTGGAGTTGAAGCTGGACTTCTTCAAGGTTAGTACGAGTGACAGATGAGTCGTTGACAGCAACAGAGGCAAGCAGACGAGGAGGAAGCCCATGCTTGCGGTAGCAAGTGGCCTCAATGTGGCCGTCCTTACCGCAGAAGGAACACTTAGGTCGTGGACGGCTACCCCAACCTCTGCCCCGAGAACCTGAACGTCCTCCACGAGCAGGAGGGATAGGCAGTAAGGGCGCAGAAGTCTGCTGAAGGAAGGCGGATTAGGGAGGTCCAGAACTGTCAGGATGTGGTGAGACCTTGAGCAGCATGAAGCACACATCAGATAGTGGTGGAGTAGTAGCAGAGGAGAGGATCTGAGCCCGAATGATCTGAAGATGAGGCGGGACACGAGCCATCATCATTGCAATACCGACAGCTTCTTTTCCGGCACGCTGAGCAGCAAGATCCATCGTAGGAGGCTGATGTTGAATCCAGTCTTCAACCAGAGTCTGAGCTCGAGCAACAAAGGAGATGAGGTCGGCAGCACCGCCAACGCCAAAAGTCTGAAGATCTTTAATGATGTCATACAGGTGTTGGTGACTATCTCTGCCGGAATAGATAGAATTGAGATTGTCCCACGTCGCCTTGGCTGTCTCGTGATACATGGCCATGCGATAAGGTTCTCCATCAAGGGAGTTGAGGAGCCAAGTCTGAACAAGGCCATCGTTGCGCAACCAGTCTTCAGTAGGTGCATCAGGAACAACTTGGGTCAAATGATGTAGAAAGTCTTTGTACTGAAGAACTCAGCGAACAGAGTGCACCCAGTGCACAAAGTTCTTTTTCCCGTCAAAAGAAATAGTGGTGATCGACAATTCATCCCGGAGTTCAGGAACAAGGGCCGGACGGTCAGGACAGGAAGCCATCTGTCTGGTAGAATCAAGAGAAGACCCCATGGCAAGGCGGTCAGGAGGCTAGACCGGCGGCGAGTAGACCAGCGAATAGAGATGGAGTACGCGTGGACAGCAGATCACATGGGTAGACAAGCAGCGATCAGAGAGGAGACCGCGCGAGCAGACCGGGCGATCAGAATAGCGAGCAGAACACAACAGAGAAGCATCGAGTAAACCGCGCGAGAAGACCGCACGGTCACAGTGACAACAGACCAGCGACAAGAAAGAGGCCGCGACTAAGATGCGGAGCCCGCAGCAGAGAGGAGAAGCCGCAACGACTAGAAAAGTCGAGCGAGGAGAAAAAGGAGACCCCCAGCGGGCTGACCGCACAGCCAAGAGGAGCAACACGAATAAGCAAACCTCCTAGACAACAGAAGAAGAAAGAGACATATGATTAGATAAGTAAGAAACTCCGTCAAAACATTATCTTATTAAAGCTTCTTGGAGAATATTAATATAAAACTTAAACAACTGTATGATTAGATAAGTAAGACGCCTACTCAGCTCATCAATCAAAAGTCCGCGTTCTTGAACGGAGATCAGACCGAAGAATCATGATCTAGTTGAAAACTACAAATTGATAACATCTTTGATATCTAAAAATTTTCTTCTATCACTAATTTGATCAATGCTACCAACATCAAACAAGACAATCTTTAAAAAATGCCATGGAAATAAACAACGAATCATAGTTGCCAATGTTTGAATGAGAAGAAGATAGCGAAGATATATTTATCCATGGTTAAGCAGTGACTAGTTATGTTTGAAGTGTCTAATCAATCAAATAAAGCATGAATGATCAAGAAGACTTCACAAGATTACATGAATGCAACCGTTAGGATCCTTCTTGCTATTGCATCTTTTGAGAATTTTATTGTTCAACAAATGGATGTTAAGACCGCGTTCTTGAACGGAGATCAGACCGAAGAGATATACATGTGCCAACCTGAATGATTCATAGTAGAAAGTCACCAAAATAAGGTCTGTAAGTTAATCAAGTCACTATACAGACTAAACCAAGCACTCAAATTATGATATGATAAGTTTGACTATAGTATAAAAAACATGAGATTTCTGTCGTGTCTCTCTGATAAATCTCTTTACATACGTCATAGATCAAATAATGTCGCTATAATACTCGAGACATATTCAGAACAGCGCAAGAAGTCATTGGCTGGAGGAAGAAGAAAAACAGGAGTCACGCGATTTGCTTTAAGATCTGTGTTAGATCTAGAAAGAACATGAGATTCCTTTCCAGGACGGGTTGATCTCAGCCATTAGCTGGAGGAAGCAGAAAATCAGGAGCCACGCGATTTGCTTTAAGATCTGTGCTAGATCTAATATATTAAGTTTTGATTTATGTATTTTTTGTCGCAGTTATTGGACTGATTTAAATTAATTATTAAAAATACTTAAGATCCCCTACAGTAAAAGTGGTCTACATGGAAGTTGTAGCCCTATAAGTCTAGTTTATTATAAAATTGGTTTTATCCAATTTGGAGTTCAGGCCAAACCACAACACTCATTTTGCTGAGATCTATACCTAGGCTAGATCAGAGATTGTTTTGAGTGCCCCCATCAATCTAGCCATCCAAATGAAATGAAATTTTGGATGAGAGTCATTGGAACTAAATGAGTATACAAGAACAAATTGGATGCTCAAGGAATCATCATAAGGAACAAAGCAAGATTGGTGGCTCAAGGAATCATCATAAGGAACAAAGCAAGATTGGTGTGTTAATAAGTTTATTTTTAATAATAGACGGTGATGTTAAACATTGTTCATGAAAAATAAAAGGCACACCAAATATCAGCGGCTGCCTAAGTGGAGTTGCTCGTTATAGGAGAGCCACCAAATATCTCACAACAAGGGGACAAGAACTAGAACTTTTTCATTGCAAACAAGTAAATTAACAAAAAAAGGTTAATATTAAAATATTTAGACTCGAAAATTGAGTGCGCAACCCATAACATCATCATTGGCCACGCAGCCCATAACATCTCTCACGACCTTCAAATCAGTATTATTCTCAAGCTTGAATGAGGCTTGTACTGCTTGATCGTCCGACTCTTCAATTTTGCCCCAAAACAATTCTCAGTATCGTGTTGTTGTAGCAGAGCCTGAGGTAGAAATGACAGTGATGAACGAGCAGAACGACGGTAGCTCGTGCGGAGAGCGAGCAATGTCAAGAAGAAATGACGGCGCCAACTTGGGACCGATCAGTTGAAGTAAGGGATCCTAGGTCCCGGTAAAGTAGGGGCCGACATCTGCGGGGCCAAATAAAAGATCGGTGACAGTGACAACGATGTGGTCAGAGGCAGGAACATGTCAGTCGGGGTCGGCAAAGCCGAGGCTGATGGAGCATGTGCTGGCAGAAGAAGCATCGACGTGGCCAGATGAACAATCGCCGCGAAGAGCGGTGGTCCGTCAGCGGCCGATGAAGATGGCAACTGCAAGAGGAGAGATGGCGGCAACGAAGGTGAAATCTTCAACGAAAGAGCAACTATCAAATTATCAAATTTGCGGAAGAGTTTGGTCATGTCATCTTCACGACGTGCTTCGACGCCCTGAAGGCGTGCGTCCCAGTAGATCATCATTTCCTCTATCGAACGGAGGGCAACAATCTCTACGACACTAACCTTGCGCTCCATAATAATTAATTAATTACCTTATTAATTCAATACAAGAATTAATTAAATTATTAAATAAGTGTGCCGATGTGGAGAGAGGCTTTGCAGAACTCGATGATGCAGGAAAGGAAATAATAATAATAATTATATTAAAAGCACTGACTGGATTATGTGTGGGGCTTGAAGGAAAAATGACATGTGATGCTGGCTTGAGGTGGATTAGACGGATGCGGAAGCGGAAACAAAGGTTTGTTTGTTCGATGCAGGAAGGCAACAAAGACGGAAACGACGGAGCTGCGTATTCAGAGCAGTTATTCGATGCGTGCTGCGTGCAGGGGACCCTGGGAAAGCTGGAGAGGGCTCGAAGACTGTCAATGGGGATTCCAGCCAAGGAATGAGGGCTCTGTTATGAAGTTGTTATGGGCCTACTCGGATGGTTGCCGGAGTTGTTAGAGGTGTGGAGATGATGACAAAGATATAATGGTACCTTGACTGCGGTTGTCTAAGCGGGGTTGCTCGTTAGAGGAGAGAGCCATCAAATATCTCACAACAAGAGGACAATAACTAGAACTCTTTCATTGCTTCCTTCATATCACACACCAAATGCCTTTATATAGGCTTACAGGAGGGCAGACAAGTAAATTAACAAAGTCAAGGAAAGTATTAAAATATTTAAACTAGATAATTGGTACGCAATCCATAACATCATTGGGAACTCGGCCCATAACATACACCTTTGATGTTATCGGCCGCTCATTTCGCTGCATCAGCCCGGCCGAGTCACATAACATGGCTACAACCTAGTCACCCCAACCCCCCTCCACATGTGTTCTCGGTGGGGCGGGTTGTTGAGGCTTGGGCTCAATACCCATACCTCCTTGATGTAAACTCTTAACGCTAGCTCACATCACAAACTGATTCGCGGCTCTGGTGATGTGATCTAGGAGGCATGGGTATCGAGCCTCAACCTCATCAACCCGCCGCACCGAGAACATGTGAGGAGAGGGGTTGGGGCGACTGGTCTGCGACCCTATTATGTGGCTCGACCACACTGATGCAGCTTAATGAGTGGCCCATAACAAAATCATCGATGAATACCATCATAATATCTTCCACTAACTCTCAAGTATCGCTAACATACATCTTTTAAATGTAACCAACGCGTTACATAGATCAAACGACATGCTACGATAGGAAAATGTGTCGAAGGGACAAGTAAAAGTGATTTTCTCTTAGTCCGACGAGGTAATTTTTATTTAAAAATATCCCGAGAGACTATCAAGAAAACAATAAATTGAGTGTCCTGATAACCGTTCCAGGATTTGATCCATGAATGACAAAAAAAGTGATCCTTCCGGGTTGCATCGTTTAACTTACGACATTCAATACGCACCCTCCATCGTGTAATGGTTCTCATGGGAATAGGTTGTTTCTATTATTTGCGACAACCTTTATTCCGCATTTTTTTGCACGACTTGTAGTCTTGTATTAGGCTAACCTAAGTACTATCAGAAATTGGATAAATTATCGCCGCATATAATAATTTAACAACCTCCACCTTTACTGCATCTTTCATATTTTTGTTCAATCAGAGTTGGGGTTGATTAGTTGTGCATGAATTTTTTCTAATTAATTTTTTTGCGTGCAAAAAAGGGATTTATTTCTTTTATGTCAGTTATTTTCCAGGAAATTGCTCGGCGATGTTCTTTTAAGACTTTTATGTCAGTTATAGCCCTTTTATATTAGTTATTTTAATTACAGAAAAATTAAATTGATGAGTCATAATATGAAATTATGAGAATGAGTAATAGAAAAAAGAATAAGAAAGAAGACTAACATCTCAGAGAATCAATTTGGATTCATGCCAGGGCGGTTGACCATGGAAGCTATACGTCTCTTGAGGAGATTCATTGACAACTACCGAGAAAGAAAACAAGATTTGCATATGTTGTTTATCGATCTTGAGAAGACTTATGATAGAGGTCCAAGAGAGATCTTATGGAGAGTCTTAGAAAAAAAAGGTGTAAATGTATCATACATTGACATAATCAAAGATATGTATACAAATTTAGTGACAAGGGTGAGGACATCTGGAGGATTAACACATCAATTACCTATCAATGTTGGATTACATCAAAGTTCATTTTTAAGCCCTTTTATTTTTACCCTTATCTTGATGAGCTCACCGGACATATCCAACAAGCAATACCTTGGTGTTTATGGTTTGCAGATGATATTGTTTTGGTCAATGAGACGCACGAGGGTGTAAACACAAAACTTTAATCTTGGCGAGACACTTTATAAAAGAAGGGTTTTAGGCTGAGCAGGGCAAAGACGAAGTATATGTTGCTTAAATTTAGCAGTGCAAGAAGAACGGACGACTTCGTTATTAAGTTGGACGATCAAGATATTTCCCGTAGTGAATGTTTAATTATCCTGGGTCGATAGTTAAAACAGACTGAGGTATTGATAAAGATGTGAAACATAGATTCCAAGCTGGTTGGTTAAAGTGGAGAGGTGCGTCAAGGATCTTTTGTGATCGTAAAATACCATTAAAACTTAAGGGCAAGTTTTACTGTACTGCGATTAAACCAACGATGCTCTGTGGTTTTGAGTATTGGGCAGTGAATTGTGTACATGAGCAGAAAATGGGAGTTGCGGAGACGATAATACTTAGGTGGATGTGTGGACACACGAGATTGGATAAATTTAGGAATAAAAGTATCAGGGATAAGACATGAGTAGCCCCAATTATAGAGAAGATGCGAGAAGCTCTGCTAAGATGGCATGGACACGTACAAAGGAGACCATTAAAGGTACCTGTTAGGTGTTTTGAGAGTTTAGTCACTAGGCATGTTAGACGAGGGAGGGGTAGACCAATAAAGACTTGAAATTAAATGATAAGGAAAGACATGGTGTAATTAGGCATTAGTGAGATTATGACACAAGATAGGGCACAATTGCGACAAAGGATTCATATAGCCAACCCCACTATAGTGGGATAAAAGCTTGAGTGTTGTTGTTGTTGTTTCATCTCTAGATAAAAACACTGAAACAATTACTGGAAGTTTAGAATCCTCTTCTAGAGAAATATTTTCTTAATGATCATGGAGTTGTTTGAGTTCGAGAGTAGGTGGTTATTCATAAGATGTTTTTAATCGATCACTAACTAATTCAATTATTTCAAAAGTTTTGGGCCTGGTGAGCGCTTCTTCTTTATTTGAATTAGAAATATTATTAGGCGTTCAAAATCAGCATCATTTGAAAAAGGAGAAGAAAGAACAAAATCAAAAAATAAAAGGGAATTTTCATCATGAGAAACCTCCAAAAGTTGCAAGAGTCGTCGTTAGAAAGTGATTTTTTTATGGATGAGTTTATTATAAAGGTAACTTCGTCATCTCCGACTTTGATGAGAAGTTTAGCATTACTAACATCTATTATAACTCTTGAGGTAGCTAAGAAGGGTAGGTCGAGTAATAGTGGTACCTCGACGTCCATTTCTATGTCAATGATAACAAAACCTACTGGAAAGATAAATTTGTCAACTTTGAGGCATTCTCAATAATATCCATAGGGCATTTGATTAATTTACCAACTAATTGGATGCTCATTCAAATAGAATTAGGCTCTCCTAATCCTAATTTCTTAAAGTGACTGTATGACATAAAATTAATGCTTGCGTCGAGATCGGCTAAAACATGTTTTACTAACCAATCACAAAATTGGCACGAGATAGAAAATCTACCCGGATCATTTAATTTTTTTGGTAATTTGTTTAATAAATTTGTTGAACACTACACATTAAGTGTTACAATAGAAATATCTTTTTTTTATTTGATAATAAATCATGGAGATATTTCACATATTTAGTTTGTGTTATGGCTTCACAAAAAAGTAAATAAATGTGGATTTGTTTAAACAGTTCTAAAAATTTATTATAATGCTCATCCATGCGATCTTTTTTAAGCTTATTAGGGTAAGGAGTGGTAGGTTGATATTATTTAAGAGGGGGAGAGGGTTTAGAAATTGTTATCTCTGAATCAACTTTTCTTGAGGAGTAATTACCTTCTTATCGCTCTGTAGAGTGATTACCTTTGCGTGCTCCTTTGGATTGGGCTCTATATTACTCGATAGAGATCCTTGTGTTCGGCCGAAGAGCAACTTTGCTAGTTGCCCCACTTGATTCTCCAAGATCCTGATGGATCCAGTAATGTCGTGAATGTTCTCCTCATTAGCGGTTCGTGCTTTGAAAACCACTCCTCGATTGAAGGCGGCTTTGGAACTTGCGGTGGTGAAGAGCCAGGTGGTTTTGCATTTGGTGGCTACACCACGTTCCCTTGATTCCCCGAAGAGAAGTTATGGTGATTCCTCCAAATTGGATTGTACGCATTGTTGTACAGATTGTTGTTCGGGTTGAAAAGTGGTTGAGGTGGATTACCCATGTAATCCACTTGTTTTGTCGCAACTAGAGTTGGCTTCCAGGTAGTGGTGGAAGAGGTAACATACAACCCAATCAGTTTATTTGGGCGAGACCGCGGTGTACTCCATTGATAATTATTCATGGCCATATCTTCAAAAAGTTGTTGAGCGGCTTCCGGTGTTTTATTATTTGATAATAAATCCTTGAGATATTCCATGAGTGTTTTTTAAGTCGTTTAATTGTTGTGTTTTGAGGGTTGTTTAGTGTGTCTTTAATTTCAAGAAATATTGGCGCTGACTTTCTATATTTTGCAACTCCCAACTGTAGCCGTATTTTTTACACCGTTTTTCTTCCATTAATTGATCCCAGAATCCATCATTTGGTATCAGAAAAAGGTAGTTCAGGTTAAGAGGGCTAGGAGTTGAGAATAGAGAAGTTTGATTTAAATTAGATAGGCAAAGAGAAGTTAGAATGAGAACTCCCGAGTTCAAAGGATGGTCTTTCTCTTATGAGTTTATGTATTGTATCCAAAATATTTAACATATCTTTGGCTCCCAAGGTTATTAGGAGAAAAGCTCAAGAAGATTGTCTCTAGGTTGATAGAGAATGCAAGCCTATGGTGGAAAACTAGTAAGTCTCAAAGTAGGCATAAGGATAAGATGGCGTCAATATTTAGGAAAAATTTAAGCATCTTATGATAAGTCATTTTTCTCCAAACAGCAATGAACATGATACTCACTTTATCCCTTTATTGCATAGGCCTTTTAATGTTAGTACTTTGGGGAAATATCATCACTTTACACTTGTTCGGGAAACTAGGCAACGAAGATGTTTTTTTTTTTGTATGAAACAAGGCATGCTGTCCATCGTGTCTGTAAGTGTGAAGAAGCTTGAAGTCATTGCAGGTGGTTATGGACATAGCATTGAATGTACAGATGCTATATAGGAGTAAACTAATGGATGGACCTGGAATTGAGACAATTTTTGTGATGGTCAGCAGTTAAGACATCTCCATAGTATGATCTTGGAAAGTGCATAATAATAAGCAAACATTAAGAAACTTTGGAGGTGTTTATTTTTCTATTTTGCTACTCATTGTTCAGTAGAAGTGTCAACACTGGCAGTTTGGAGAACTCTAATAACCTAAAAAATTGAGTTCCAATGACGGATTTCATCAAGAGTAGGAGTACTGTAGGTTGACATGACATGTGGAGGCTATTCCTGATCCACAAAGCCTAATCCCCTCATGGTCTTACCAATGTCAATGTGCTGCTTCATAGTTAGATCCTGAAAAGCACAAATATAAAAAATAAGGTTACAAAACAGTTTAAAGATTATGTTACATGACTGATTAAATTAAATTACAAAGGAAAAAGGAACAAGCAAGACATATGAAAAAGAAACAGCAGTGGAACAAGGAATACAACTATTATAGATATAGAGCAATTGGCAACAATATCTTATCACAAACGGATAAAGCGATTGATGAGTAGCAAAATATACATATTTTTAGTTTATATTTTAGTTTCGATTTAATAAAAATATAATTATATTATGTATTTACCTAAATAAATCATTTAGTTTTTGATTTTCAGTTCTAACTTAACCTTATTTTGTGCTTAATAGGTATTTCTGGACATTTTGTACAATTCGACAAAATTTTGTAAGGCACGCCCCTAGGTCACGCCCGTGACCTAGGGCGTGTAACTTTAAAACCAGCAACTCCATCAATTCTACAGATTTCGGCCAGCAAGCTCAGTCACGCCCGGGCTACATGCTCGTGTTCCATCTGTCACTTCCGTGACATCACCAGTGACCAAGCCAGAAGCTCGCTGTCACGCCGTGCCAAAGTCTCGATGCCAGCATACCCTGTCACGCCCTGTCTACACGCCCGTGCTCCAGCTGTCACGCCCGTGAAATCTCCCGTGACCAAGCCGGAAGCTCGCTGTCACGCCCCGCTGAAGTCTATCTGCCACGCTCGCAGACACGCCTAGCTGACACGCCTGTGACCCTGATGCCACGCCCGTGTAATCTTCCAGATCGATCCAGAAGCCGCCAAAATTCCTATCTGCAGACCATCTTATCCGCCACGTTGCTGACACGCCCAGGCTACACGCCCTAAGGGGGCGTGTACCTCAAATTTTCTGCCTACAAAGAAGGGTCAAGGCTGATGTTTCAGGAGAACTGGTAGAGTTCCACATAGTTCTATATATTGTTTATGAGTTGCTTTTGAGTGATTTTTTCCTAATCCTAGTTTGGGTTCTCTAGTGTGTAACACTTTTTAACGTAATAAAATTTCAGTTTTCAAGTTATTCTTCTAATATTATTTCTTTTAATTTAGTTTTCATTTATGTTGAAATAAGGTGTGTGCGTAAGTATTTTCTTTTTTGTAATTCTTTTCCTACTAACACCCCCATCCCAGATGAGAGCCTAAGAATTTTTTAGCGCTTGATTAAGATGGTTGAGACGGATATTATTTCTGTAATTTTATAAGTCTTTTAATTTTCATACTACCACTCCTATCCCGATTGAGATACTAAGAATTTTTTAGCATCAACCGAGATATATTGAGAAAGATATTATTTCTGTAGTTTATAAGTCTTTAATTTTTCTACTACCACCCCCATCCCGATGAGAGACTAAGAACTCTTTAGCACTCGATTGAGATGAGCTTTGGGAAGGATATTAGTACTACAATTTTAAAGCCCTATTTTCTAAATTAATAAAAACTTAAGATTTACCTAAGAATTAAGTTGAGTGGAACTATACAAATCAATATATGATTTTCATTTCCGTAGTTCGTAGCTAGTAGCCGAAAGGTTCGTGTCCTCGAATTGAACACTCTTAGGTAAAGAGGAATTACACATCACTCTCGAAAGAGATGAACGTAAGCCTCCCGGGTTTAACCTTCGAATATCAGTAGGAGGTCAATAACGGGGTTCACAACGTAAAACGTGTATTAAAGTATTTCGATTAAAGGACAAAAGTCCGGTCAAACTACCTTAATCTCAGGTGGATGTATCCTCGATAGAGGTGCATTCATATTTAAGAAACCTCCACGGTCAAGTTTGTTGATTAATAGAAAAGTAGAGTTTTTCTTGTTTGAAAATTATCTTACAAAGTAAGTCTCAATCGAGAGCTATCTCCCTCATCTATTTTCAAAACCCTATGTTTACCTTTGTTTTCACTTTTAAAAATCATCAACTCTTTTCGGTAAAATAATAGTTGTAGAAAATTTGTGATAAGGGGAAAAACGGGACACCAGGCGCAGGAACACTCTAACCTATCTGAGCCCAAGCAACCAAATGCAACCAGAAGAGCAAGAATCTTGAACTATAAAAAATTTTTACAGAGCAAGGCATACATGGCGAGGCATGATTGCCGATGTATCCATGAGAGCAAAAAAAATATAAGGCAAAAACAAGTCGCACAGACTCAAGGAGTAACCTCCGGCTCTGCTGCTAACCACTACGGAGTCCGCTGAACTTGCTAAGTCGCTAAATCGCAACCTAGCCGCGCGGACTTCCCGTTATTCCAAAGCTGAAAGGAACTTTGTCCGCTGAAATGCAAGCCGCCTGACCGCGAGGTCGCCTAGCCGCCAGATCATGCGGACTGATGCTGCCACCAAACAGAACAAGCCGCCAGAGGCGGACAACTTATTGAACTGGGAAACAAGTTGTAGAAGAAGAGACCGCCTGGTCGCAAGCCGCGACCTGCTGCTAACCGCTGGTTGCAAACTGTAGAATCCACACTAACCCTCACCGAAGTCAGAACCAAGTCCCTGACTCCTCAGCGCTATCTGCACAACCTGCACAGCACAAACCGATCATGCTCTTCAAACCGCGCGGATAGAAAAATCTAACCGCAACAACTTTCTGCGAGTTCACTTACTGTTCACTCGGTCGATCTTGATGTGACAGGGGAGGTCCTATTTATAGGCGCAGAGAGGAGTGTGATTACCGCCCTAGCAGATAGGAACACCGCCCTATCTCGCGGAGAGAACAGAGTGTATCTGCCAACCCGCGGACACAAAGCAAGTTGCCGCGAGTACCCGCTGAGGTCGCACCACCATAGCAAGAACCCAGCCAAGTCGCCTAACCACCAAGACTTGGTCGCCAATCAGGCGGACACTGGGGATACAAAAACAGTCCGCACTCGTGCGGACACCGCTTCAGTCCGCATTCCCCGAGCTCGCAACCAGAACATAATTGACAGCTGCCGAGCTCGACGGACAAAGAACCAGGCCGCGAACCCGCGTGACCTACCGAACTGAGCCACCCTGGACTTGGTGCGGATCCAGACCAAGTCCGCATCACAAGCCAACCCGACAACACAGCGGATAACCATCCTATCCGCCCGACTACTCCAGGGAACAGACTGCCAGGCAAAGGCTAGCAGACCTGACAAGTAGCTGCCCTCTGACCGCACAGGCTGCGCGGACAGACCGCCCAGGCCCCCCAGGCCGCCCACTTTTACTTCAAAAATATCAATAATAGTTTCATTCCTTAAAGTAGAGTATTCGACACAGATCCGTGGAAAATTACGACCTTAATATTTTTAAAAAATACTATACTATTACTCGATTGGTACGCTTGCCTTAATCACAATATATAAGTCAAAAGAGTTAGAACACACAAACGTGTAATTTACATATTCAACTAACTTTTCAAAATAAAATTATCACAACTTTTTACCTATCAACGATATTGGAGGTAAAACATGAGGTGAATCCAGCTATATGACTTGTATCTCTGAGGATTGATTCATAATGAGAAATAGGGACAACATGAGTACTAAGTATACCCGAAGTGGAGAAAGAGTTTAAGGGACTAAATGTCGAGGAATCCCTCTAAGATCTTGAAAAACAATGCAACACCTCAAACTCAAGCATATATGGAACCCCAAGACAAGAGTGAACTATTATTGCAATTAAAGGTTACATGAGGCTCAAGAAACTTGACTTTATATGATATAGGCTGAGAACAAATACTAGTAGATCGACCACTCCCGTGACTTCTTCCATGGAAATGGCTATTGGTTCTCCTGCGAGTAGGGGAAAGAGGAGGATAGAGATAATATCTTGTATAACGAGCATGCCTTTCATTGTTGCAATGATCTAAAATCCAGTGGGGGGAAGGTCAAACTAAAAGCAGTGGAGAGAATGACCCTATGTAAATCTTACATGGGCGGGGAAATCAATAGAAATAGTTTAGTACAGTGTCCTTCAACTATCCTCATTACATCGGATCATATTTAAGGCTTCTTAGAGAGTGGAAAGAGTGTAGCGTAAATTCCGCATGGTGTCATACTCCATGTTTAAGGAAACCACGCACATGGAAATAGTCCTCTATCTTCTTTAATTGAATTGAATATGTTGCACAATGTGGAGTAAATTCCTCAAAATAGTTGAATCATTGGTAAATCATTTCAAACTTAGAGAAACGTGCATAAATGACGATCGAGCCTCTCTTCAATTCAAGCACTTGTCGAGTGTGCTCATAACTTGAGTTGAACTACTAACCTTAGAGTAGGTTTCTTGAGCTCATACCCAAATCTCATATATAGATTCAAGATGCATGTAGATGTTAGTAATAGTGGGGACATCTAGTCGATTAACCATACCACCACCAACTTATTATTGAAATCTCATTTTTTCTTGGATGGATATGTGCAAGGAGGTTCAACCACTATACCATCAATATTATGTTGTGTCGTACATGACAGTATTGTCGATATCCTCCGACATGGCCGACATAAAGGTTTCATGGATAAAACGACGCATTTCCGATATTTTTTTTGCAAAATATCTTTTTGGAATATATCCCCTGATATGTCTATTATTGACCGATATATTCGCCGATATATTGGCCGATATATCCCGACATTTTATCGACTGTTTTTTTTTTCAATTTATTTTAATTAGACAATAGAACAGAATTGTTTCATTGTTTAGGTTGTTTTTTGCCTTCCTCTGGCTTTCTTCTTTGCTCATATCTGTCATCGTCTTCAATTATGCATGATCTTTGAATTATGAACTAAAGGTTCCTTATCTTCTATTGTCATCAACAACTTCCTGACATTTTGCTACCTCTTATTTTACATTATGCGTTATATCGTTATTACTTATGTAACACAAAATGCCTATATTAGTTCAATAAATGTAGGAGTTTAATAAATATCAAATTATTAATATATTAATATATATAAATTAAAAATGATTAAATTTATAAAATATTACACATAAATAATTAAATATTAAAACACGATATATAAAATATCCCCGATATATCCCCCGACATATTAAAACCGACATGAAAAACCTAAACCGACGCGCCTCCGATATCCGACATCTACAACCTTGGTCCATGACTATTCAAGATAGCTTATGCAGTGCAACGACACAATACAAAAAAGAGGATTGTGATCCTGACACGACTCTACTCAGACGAGTGCATGGAGGCATTTGTTTGTTTGTGGTAGAACTAGAAGAATCAACCATGAAGATCACGGGAAGAAGCACCTGCCAATGAATCCGAAGGGAAAATGGAACATGATTAGGTCATCTATTCTTGTCTCCCCATCCTAGTGCATCACTTGTGAGAGAGGATAGTTGAAGGTGACCTGATGGAGATGGAGGCCCCAGAAGCTGCCTACAAATGAGCCTGTCCTAAGGAGAATCTTGGGATCGATGAAGTTAATAGAGTCAGAAAGGGATTGAAGTGCGAGCTGAATCAAATAGAGCGCGGTGGAAGTCAGCTAGAGTGGAGCAAAGAGAGCTATTGGACGAAGTGCGGGCTGGCGACTTTCTTGCAATCTTGGAAGTGGGCTGACAAAGCGACTTCACAAGAGTAGGGCTTTGCAGCTTGCTGGAGCGACTAGGGAAAGCATAGTCTAACGGCTTACTTCAACCAATGAAGCCCGCGAACATAACATATTCTTGTTTTGATATGAGTGACTGTTGATGTATGAAAACTAGTTGGAAATTCTAAAATACATCATATTAATAAGCTTTAGACTAATTAATTATATTTAACTGCTACATGCATAGTAAGGAATTGTGCAACCATTCATGGAATTTTGGTGTCATGTGTGTGCTTTGAGTGCATTGCAACATTATGCAAAAAAGGTGTGAATTTGAACTGATTTAACTGCAAATCAAAGTCATAATTCCTTTTATTCTAAAATCAATCCCTCTCCTAGTTCTAATACTCAAAAATTTGTGCTGTGGTAGAAACTTGTATTAGTTGAATAAACACCAGTAACTCCAATCCATGCTTTAGTTCGTCTAACTTGTAGAAACAATTTTTTAATCTGTATACTTATGTTCAGGCAATTACCATTCAAACTTGAATAGATGAAAGCCAGTCCTTTTGACTGAGAAATATGTCGAGCATGAGCCCAACTCATGCTGGTAGATTTAGGTTGATTTGTATCATGCATCAGGGTCAAATAAAAATGGTACCAAACTTCTCTTCTATCTCAAGGTCGAATGAAAATATCTAATTTCTCTTCTATCAATTACAAGGACCTCAGCAACAATTATGGTAGTATCTCCTGCTTTCCAAGCTCGAGTGACTACCAATTTACCATTACTAAAATACGAAGTTGGACTTTCCTTTTAGGGGACATGGGAAGTTAATGTCAACAAAATTTCCGTAAATTCAAATTTATGGCAGTTAAAGTTGAAATCAGAAAATGATATTAGATTCAATTACAAAGCCAACTACTCTTATATATATATGAGTCGGGCAAAAACACATGTACCAAATTACCCCCATATTGGGATAAAGAAATAAGAAAGACTTGAATAAATTCAACTACCCCCTTCAAGTCAAACGAAAAATATCTGTCATTCCAATATTCTGAATATCATCAACAAAAATATCACATCCCAAACTCTTGGTGAACACGTCGGCGAGTTGGTCTTTGGACTAAACGAATGTAGTGACCACATTTCCTTTATCCAGATGGTCTTTGATAAAGTGTCGATCCACCTCAACATGTTTTGTTCTATCATACTGAACGAGGTTAGGAACTATGCTGATCGCAACCTTATTTGTCACAGTATAAGGAAATAAGTTTATTCTCCCAGAGCCCTAGATCACTAAGCATGGTAGTCACCCAAAGACCTTCACATAGACCTTGAGATATTGCACGATACTCAGCCTCATCACTAGATCTAGCAACCACATTCTACTTCTTACTCCTCCATGCCACTAAATTTCCTCCAACAAAGGTATAATAGCCGATAGTAGATTTCCTGTCATGACGACATCCAGCCCAATCAGAATCAATGAAGACTTCAATGTTCAAGTGATTGTTTCGAGAGAACAAAAGTTCTCGACCAGGAGCCTTCTTCAGGTATCGCAATACATGATATGCTGCATCTTCATGTTTGATCTTAGGAGCGTGCGTATATCTACTCAAGATACCTACAACGTACATGATGTCAGTACGGGTGTGAGATAGATATATGAGCCTCCCAACCAATCTCTGATAGCTTGAAGCATCCATGCGATCACCATCATCGTCCTCATCTATCCTGTGATTCTCCTCCATAGGAGTATTTGCAGGGACACAACCTAGCATTCCAGTTTCTTTTAAAAGATCCAGGACATACTTCCGTTGAGAGATAAAGATATCTTGATTCGACTGAGTCACCTCAATACCTAGGAAATATCGTAATCTTCCTAAGGCTCTATTTGTTTGGGCGTTTCGGTGCTCCGTTTTGGGCAAACGCCGCCGGAAGGCGGGTAAACAAATGAACCTCCGGCGGCGTTTGCTCCGTTTCCGCCCGCCCGCCTTGAGAAACGCCCCAAAAAGCTCCGTTTGGAGCATCCACCTCCCCCCTCCGTTTCGAACACTCCGTTTCCACCCGTCGGATCGACCCGCCACCGCCGAAACAAATGAAGCCTAAGTCATTCAGCTCAAACTCAACAGATAGAAGAAACTTAAGGTTACTAATCTCCTCGGTGTCATTGTCTGTAATCACAATATCATCAACATATACAATAAGGATCACAATCTTCTAGTTGTTTATGCAGATAAACATGGTATGATCATATTGCTCCTGCTTGTAACCGAATTTGATCATTGTCTTAAGAAATTTGCCAAAACATGCCCTTGGAGTCTGTTTTAGCCCATATAGGGATTTTCTCAAGCGACAAACAAGACCTTCTACTCCCTATTTTACAAATCCAGGAGGAAATTTCATGTACACTTCCTCATCAAGCTCACCATGGAGGAAGTCATTTTTAACATCCAGTTGATGGAGATTCCATCCTAAGAAAGCAACACATGATAGACGAACCCGTATGAAGTCCATCTTTGCCACGGGAGCAAACGTCTCCTGATAGTTCACTCTTTGAGTTTGAGTGTTTCCTTGAGCAACCAGTCGAGCCTTGTATCGTTTAATCTTACCATCCTGATTATGCTTAACCGAGAACACCTATCGTGATCCAATGACTTTCTTTCCGGGGGAAGAGAGGAAACGTCCCATGTATGATATTTTTTCAAGGCAGACATTTCTTCCTTCATAGCCCGTGTTCAAACCGGTATCCCCAATGCTTCCTGCCACGTCTTGGTAATGGAAACTAAAGATAATGCAGAAATAAAGGCCTGATGGATCGGGGTAAGGTGCTGATAAGAAACATGATTGAAAATAGGGTGTTGAGTGCTTACATCTTTACCTTTCAGCAAAGCAGGAGGGTCATCACTAGAATCCGAGCCTGAAGCGGACACTGACAGAGGTGGAGCACTAGCAGCCTGTTTCCCCAATTGACGACAGTGGTATACGTGCAGAAAAGGAGAAATTGAAGAAGGAATCTGAGGAACTTGGATGGGGGAAGACGAAGGCATCTGAATAGCAGGAACTTGGATAGGAGAAGACAAAGGTACCTGAATAGCAGTAACAGGGATAGAAGACTGAACGAGAATACAAGGAATAAGTGAAAGAGGGAGAGTAGGAGGAACACAAGTGTTGCCCAACTCCCTCTGGCGAAGAGAGTGAGTCGAAGCTGGATAATAAAGTTCCTTCTCTCGAAAAGTAACATCCATGACACAGAAAACGCCTGGAAGGAGGATGGTAATATTGATATCCTTCGTAGTGGAGGAATAACCGATAAAGACACAACGTTGAACCTGAAGGTCAAGTTTGTCCTTATGGGGCTGATGAACATGCACAAAGCAAACACACCCAAAGATACCGGGTGGAAGATGAGAGGTTTGAACAACCGACATAGAAGAGAGGCGAGCGATGGGAGTAGCATAATTTAAAACTCGTGAGGGAAGACGATTTACAAGATGAGAGACAGTGAGGACAACATCATCCCAATAGGATTTGGGGGGATGCATATAGTGAAGAAGACAACGTGCCACCTCAAGAAGATGACGATTCTTCCGTTCAACAATCTCATTGTGTGGAGGTGTGAACACGTGTTTTGATGTAAGATACCACGATTGGAGAGGTACGAGGCAACAAGCGAAACAGACCACGATCATCGTATTCCGCTCTATTGTCACTACCAAGAACGCAAATTTTGTCATCAAATAGGGTCTGAACCATCTTATGAAATCTTTGGAAACAAGAAAGCACGACACTTTTTTTCTTTAGCAAATAGACCCAAGTGGTTCTCGAAAAACAGTCAATAAAGGTAACAAACCAACGAAAACCAGATAAAGAAAGCACATGGGAAGGACCCCAAACATTAGAATGTATAATAGAAAAAGAAGTATCAGTAGGAGAAGATAAATTCACAGAGGTGTGTCGAACATACTTCCACATAACAAAAACATCACACTACAAACTTTTAATAAACGGAAAGAAAGCTGGAAATAGTTTGGAAAGATAAATGGGAGAAGGATGTCTGAGGCGATGATGCCATCGTCGGACATCTGTAACAGTGGTAGTAGTCGATGTGAGAGCGTGGGATGGTAGCTGAGTATCCAGGTAGTACAAGACACCATAGTTCCTACCACTTCCAATTGTCCGCTTTGTACCCAGTTCCTGAAAAGCACAGGACTCAGGAAAGAAAGTTACAGAACAATTAAGGGATCTATTAATGTTGCTGATAGAAAGTAAGTTGCGGGGGAAAAGAGAGAACATGAAGAACAGAGTCAAGAGAAATAGAGGGAGAGCACAAGATATGTCCTTTGCTCGCAGTGGAGTACAATGTGTCATCTGCAGAGATCGACGAATTTTCCACCTTTCGTCGAACGGAGCTTGATGAATTGTGAACTCTTCGTGAAATTTTTCGTCGAACGAAGATCGACAAACTGTCTTCATGAAATTTTTAGTCGAACGGAGATCGACGAATTAGTTTCAAGTATTTTTCGTCGAATGGAGCTCGACGAAATATATTTCTTTCACAAAACTATCGTCGACCGGAGATCGACGAAAAGAATTTCTTTTGAGAAATTTCGTCGAACAAGAGTTCGATGTTTTATTTTGCTGATGTCAGCATTTGTGGACTTAACCAAATTCTCAGATTTAATCCAGGTGTTGAGTGCGTTGAGTGAATGAATGACCTTCACTCAACGCCTCTGAACTTAGCTAATTCTTCTGCCTTGCTTAGGCGTTGAGAGCGTTAAGTGAATTGGATTCACTCAATGCTTTTGTACTTAGCCGCTTCTTTGAAGTCTGCCAGTTTGCTGAGGCGTTGAGTGCGTTGAGTGAGTTGTCCTCACTCAACGCTTCTGTACTTAAACGGATTTTTCTGTCTATCTTTTCTTGAGCTTTAACATCACACGACGCTTTCTTCTCTGGCGTTGAGTGAGCTGTATTCACTCTACGCTTCTTGATATATGACATTGAGTGAACTGTCTTCACTCAACACCCGTGGACTTAGCCGCAGAATTACGTTGCAGACTGTGGCCCCGGAAATGAACGAGGTCGTTACGCAATGAATAATCCTCTGACTCGCCCCCTTCTAGGGCTCTAAATACTGGCTTCAAAGCTACATCTAGCCTCTGCTGTTTCCTGATGCGCTCCCGTATGTAACACTCGATGACCAAGGAGTTCAAGTACTCCCGATAGACCTCTGGGTACCACCTCCTGCGGGTATAAAAATGCGGCCCCGGAAATGAACGAGGTCGTCACACAATGAATAATCCTCTTACTCGCCCCCTTCTAGGGCTCTGAATGCTTGTACTGCTTTCCACTCCTTGGAGGTAAAGCGGCAATCACGACCTGAGACTATCATCTTAGGCACGCCATGGTACTATCATCTTAGGCACGCCATGTTTGTGACCTCACATCAGGTACATGCGTTATATTTTAAATTTACCCGCTTTTGACTTTTCTTTTGCAGAGATTAGCAGGAGTTCACGAGCTCACTTCATCTACTCGCGTTAAATTTTAAATTTACCTTTTTTGACTTATCTTTGGCAGAGATAAGCAAGTGTTCTGGAGTTCACTTCAGGTACACGCTTTATATTTTAAATTTATCCTCTTTTGACTTCTCTTTTGAATAGATTAACAGGAGTTCGTGAGTTAACATCAGGTAATCACATTACATTTAAAATTTTTCTTCTTTTGACTTCTAATTCCTTAGCAGAGAACTATCCAGAAGGAGGATATGAAGGGGCATCATAGACCGTGGTCGCATACGCAACATCATTCACACGAGAACACCCCTGTCGAGTTCCTCCAAGGCTGTGACCCCGACCACGGCCACCACCAGCAGGAGCAATATAAGGATGTGTCCGCGGCGGGTCACTCATTTGTGACATCATCACACTCGGTGAAGTGATCAAAGAAACAACACGCAAGAGAGCTCCTAGCTGCGACAAATGTACCTGTCAATGGGATCACTTGATATGCAACGATCTGATGGTGACATCATCGCTTTGAACCTGGGTCAGATCTACTTCACCAACTTAGAACTGATAAAGAGAGAAGAATGCTCGATCTCACTGAAGAAGAAGGGTGCGGGATTGTTGGATTGCTGGAGCAGGGAGAGATCTTCTTCACTGGGTTGCTGGAGCAGAGAGAGAGACAAGTAGTTGAAAGCATCAATGCGAAGAATGGGGGCAACACAGCAGCTGTCTGGCAAGAATCAACGACACAACAGAACAACGACGACGACAGAGAATCAACAGCAGAGAACAACGACAAAAAAGAAGCCGCGGCGACTGATGCTCTGTAGAGGAACAAGAGAACAACGTCGACGACAAAGAAGAAGCAGCTGCGGCAGAGAAACAGTTGCGGCGACAAGAACGAGACTAAGACGAAAGAAATGGCAACATCACGGGAGAACGACAACACGTCCTCCTCAGCAATCGACGACGACGACGTTCCCACCAGACGGCCGCATGAGCGGGTCGAGCACCTACGGGCCGCTCAAAATAGCAGACGGAGAGGACGGACCGAACGACCGAGAGCGCAAGCGAGTGAAACGAGAGTGGGCGGGCCGAACGACCGAGTGCGCAGTCGAGAGAGGAGCTAGGGTTTTTTGTTTCGGCTCTGATACCAAGTTGAAATCAGAAAATGATATTAGATCAGAAAATGATATTAGATCAGAAAATGATATATATGAGTAGGGAAAAAACACATGGACCAAATTACCCCCACAGTGTGATAAAGAAATAAGAAATATTTGAATTAATACAACTGTTAGCATATGTTTTTTTTTCTTATTCTATTCATAAGTTTTAAGAACATCTTATGAGCATCTTCTTATGTTAACTTACGAAAACATAATTTTTAGGACTGGCTGGTGACTACTACCTCTAGGTTTCTTCCCATCATTTTTTTTTCACGCTCACATTTTTTTTAATTTTAATTTTACTTTTTTGTTTCTCTCCCTCACCTCTAGTGTTGGGCTTGGTTTCTAATGTAGAAGTTCTAGATGCAATGTGTATGTGGTGTTGACACAGGACAATCTTGTTTAATAAGCAGATTCTAGGTGTTGTTATATTGAGCCAAGTGGATTTTTTTAGCATCTTCTAGTTCCCTTTATTTCCCTCCCTGAGAACCCATGGTGCCCTCCCCCAATGGAAATCTACAAGTGCCTCACATTTATTTTGTTTTCATTTCTTCTTGGGTTTGGGACTTGGCTTCCTTAGGTTCTATTGCAGAAATTTCATATGCTATGCATGTGGTCTTAATACAAATATGGTTTTGTTTAATATAGATGTTATGATCCTTCTGAGTGTTAATATGAACCCAGCTGCTGTTCCACTTCTTCATAATTATCTAACACCTTGAAACTCTTTGCCTGCAGTTTGTTCAACCTGCTCATCGTTCCTTACTCGCGCATCTAAGATCCAAAACTTTTGAAGATTTTAAGTGGGCATTTGAGAAGACTCTAGAAAGAGGTGATGGGTTTTCTGTTGCTGTTCGTGATTGCTGTCAATCATTCATGTTCAAATTTGATGAAGGATGCAAAGGTATCTGGCTAAATTTTTTGAATATATTTGCCAGTCTTTTGTTTATCACCTGAGCACATAAGTGCCACAGATCTTGTTGTTTTGTTCTACGTTGTTCGAATCATTCTATTCATGGAGTTTCATCTTCAAGATCATGCAGTATGATCAGTGACTCTGTTATGCCCTAACTAGGAGAGAAACTAAGAGAAGATGTAGAGGAAGCTAGAGAAAGAGATTAGGGTTAGGGTTGAGAGAAGAGGAAGAACCTGAATATATTCTTGCATGCCATCCAAGAGAGGGGTCCGGATATTTATACCCCCGGACCCAAGACCGGCCGGCCAAGGGGGCCGGCCGGCCCAATGGGGCTGAACCCGGCGTGGTTCAGCCCCCCCCCCCCCCCCCCCCCCCCCCCCCCCCCCCCCCCCCCGAGCCATATATTTAAGAAGAGGGGGCTGAACCCATTGGTTCAGCCCCAATAACGCCACATCCGTGCCGCCGCCGCTTGTAATGTTGTCCAAACAACCGAGCCTCGTCCGGGGGCGTAACATTCCCTGCCCCATCAAAAGTCAACTTGTCCCCAAGGTGATAGTCCGGGTAAAGCTCCTGGAACTCCAGTAAATCGACCCAAGTATTGTGCTCTGCCGAGAGATCCTTCCACTTAACCAATAGCTCGGGACAGTACGCCGTGCCACGGCGTTTCCACTTAACCAACAGAACATCCTCCGGAAGCGGGCGAAGCTCGCCACCACTAGTAGCCTCGGGTAACACGGGGAAGACCGGAACAGCAGGCCCCAACTTCCGCTTCAGCAAGGAGACATGAAAGGTAGGATGAATCCGGGAGCTCGCCGGTAAGGCTAAGGTATACGCCACCGGCCCGACACGCCGCGTGATCCGAAATGGTCCATAGTAGCGGGGTGCCAGTTTCTGATTTGTCCGCTGGGCCACCGACAACTGGCGATAAGGACGAAGTTTGAGGAAAACGTCATCCCCCACCTGAAACTCCCGCTCGGTACGATGACGATCGGCCTGAATCTTCATACGATCATGTGCTGCTCGAAGGTTCTCCCGTAGGGTGGTGAGAGTCCGATCACGATCACGGAGCGCCCGATCAACGGCTGCCACGGCCGTACTCCCGGGCTCATAACTGCTCAAGGTAGGAGGTGGACGCCCATAGACGACCTCAAACGGCGTGAGTTTACTGGCCGAGTGATAAGAAGTGTTGAAACAGTACTCCGCCCAATGTAGCCAACTAGTCCAGGTCCGCGGCTCATCCATGACAAAACAGCGAAGGTAAGTCTCGACGCCCCGATTTAAGACCTCGGTCTGGCCGTCAGTCTGGGGATGATGAGCCGTGCTGAAACGTAAGGAAGTCCCCTGCAAGCGGAATAGCTCTGTCCAAAATCGGCCTACGAAGGTCGGATCACGGTCGGAAATGATCGCGCGGGGAACACCATGCAAACGAACAACCTCCCGCACAAATAAGGTCGCAACAGACTCCGCGGTGTAGGGATGGCTCAGAGCAAGGAAGTGCCCATACTTGGACAACTTGTCCACCACTACCAAGATCACTGTTTTCCCCTGCGACTTAGGTAGCCCATCGATGAAGTCCATAGAAACCGTGTCCCAGATCTGATGTGGAATTTCCAAGGGAGTGAGGAGGCCGGCCGGAGAAGTAGTCTCATATTTTTGTCGTTGGCACACCGCACACGTCTGTACGAACTCCTGAATGTCGCGGCGCATGCCCTTCCAAAACACGTTGGCCCGAGCCCGCTGAAGGGTGCGAAGAACGCCGGCGTGGCCGCCTGTCGGCGACGAGTGAAACTCATGCATCATCACCGTGCGCCAAGCAGAATGAGCAGGAATGACCACCCGCCCGTGATAGAAGAGTCGGTCATTCTGTAAATGGTAGCCTGGAGCTGTCGCATGACCTTGCTGCAAGTCCTCCACAATAGCCCGTAACTCGGGGTCGCGCTGCACCGCGTCTTGAATTTCATCCATCGACTCCAACTGCGGCCCGGAAATGTGTGCCAAACCCCCTTCGGGTAAGCGAGAGAGGGCGTCAGCCACCCGATTATCCTTCCCCGGTCGATATTCGATCGCATAATCATAGCCCAACAGCTTGGTGACCCACTTTTGTTGCAGGGGGGAAGAGATCCTTTGCTCCAAGAAATGCTTCAAACTCTGGTGATCGGTCCGGATCGTAAAATGACGCCCAAGTAGGTAGGGCCGCCAGAGAGCCACCGCATGAATCACCGCCAGCATCTCCTTTTCATACACTGAGAGACCCAGAGTCCGGGGAGCCAAAGCCTTACTGTAAAAGGCGATCGGCCGCCCCTCCTGCATCAAAACCGCCCCCACACCCACGCCAGAAGCATCTGTCTCGACCACGAACCGTTTGGTAAAGTCCGGGAGTGCCAACACTGGAGTCGTCGTCATAGCTCGCTTGAGCGCCTGGAAGGCGGTCTCGGCCTCAGCGTGCCACTCAAAAGCATCCTTCTGTAGCAGCTGTGTAAGTGGCCTAGCAATCTTCCCGTAGTCCCGTACAAAGCGTCGGTAGTACCCAGTGAGGCCTAAGAACCCCCGCAGTGCCCGAATGGTCAACGGTCGGGGCCACGACAGCATATTCTCGATCTTCCGTGGGTCTGCCTTCACCCCTTCAACAGAAACTAGATGCCCCAAATATTCCACCTCAGGTTGTCCGAAAGAACACTTAGACCGCTTAGCATATAACTGGTGTTGCCGAAGAGTAGAGAAGACCTGAGCCACATGGAGTAGATGATCCTCCCAAGTAGCACTGTAAATCAGGATGTCGTCGAAAAAAATCAGGACGAAGCGTCGCAGGAAGGAACAGAAAATCTCATTCATATTGGCCTGAAAGGTAGACGGCCCCCCAGTCAATCCATTGGCCATCACTAAGAACTCATAGTGACCGTCATGAGTTCTGAAGGCAGTCTTATGCACATCCTCCTCTTTCATCAGGATCTGATAGTAGCCGGACCGCAGATCCAGCTTGGTGAACAGGGTCGCCCCATGCAACTCATCCAAGAGCTCCTCGATCACGGGAATCGGAAACTTGTCCTTCACAGTTACACTGTTCAAGGCCCGGTAGTCCACGCAAAATCGCCATGATCCGTCTTTCTTCTTAACCAAAATAATCGGTGCGGAAAAAGAACTGGTACTAGGCCGTATGATACCTGCATCAAGCATTTCCTTCACACTGCGTTCAATCTCGGCCTTCTGGATGTAGGGATACCTGTACGGGCGGATGTTGGGCGGTTCCGCCCCAGTCTGTAACACAATCTGATGATCACGGAAACGTGACGGTGGAAGGGTACTCGGCTCCTGGAAGATGTCATCATACTCCTCTACAAGCGGCCGCAACTGATCTGGCACCTGTGTTAATCCCTCCTCGTCCGACCGCACCCCCAGCAGGATTGCCATCAAGCTACTAGACTCCTCCAGCTGCTGCAAACTGCGAAGGGAAATCTCCTTAACTGGAGACGATCTGAGCCCCGTCAAACAGAACTGTCGTCCGCCTTGCATGAATTCCATCGTCATCTGATCCCAATCAAAAGTAACCCGCCTCAACTGCTGTAACCACTGCACTCCCAAAACCATGTCTGAGCCTCGGATCGGTAAGAGGTAGACGTCCGTGCACCCCACATATTCCTGCATCCGAAGCTCTACCGCCTTCAACATCCCTTGGCACTGTAACTTGCTGCCGTCTGCAACCATGACCTGAAAGGCTGCACCCGTGTCGATCTGTTGCCCCACCTTCCTTGCTACATCAGGATGAATAAAGTTGTGGGTGCTCCCACTGTCGACCAAAATCGTCACCCTCTCACGCCGAACCCGTCCAACCAACCGCATCGTAAGCGGGGGGGGGGGGGGGATTGCATCCCTCCATGGCATGTAGGGAAACGCCCAACTCCGCCAGGTCTAGGTCTCCCCCAAACTCCACCTCCTCTGGTAATACGTCCTCCTCGAGCTGCTCCTCCTGCTGCAACATGAAACCTGGACCTTCTGGCACTTATGACCGGGGACGAACTTCTCATCACAATTAAAGCATAAACCCTTCTCCTTCCGAGCCGCCAACTCGCTTCAAGACAACCGAGTCACCGTTGGCTTGGTACCCGTGGGGGGCTCCCGTCGTGCTGCCATCGTCGGGCCCAAAGCTGGTCTACTCGTGTTACGTGCCCGTTGCCTGTTGAACCTCTCCTCCTGAATACGTGCCAACGTAATTGCATGGTTCAAGGAACGGGGCATGAGTGCCTGAACCTCATCCCGAATATGCTCCTTAAGACCGGATATAAAACAGCTGTAAAGCGTCCTCTCTGGCCACTGAACCCGATTCGCCAACTTCTCGAATTCGGTCCGATACTCCATAACCGACCCCTTCTGACGAAGCTTCTGAAGGAGTGCCTCAAAGTTCTCATACTCCAGTGGCCCAAACCGGGCCGTAAATCCCTCCACGAACTCCCCCCAAGGCACGTACTCCCGTCCCCGCAAGAACCACTGTGTCCATTGGAAGGCATCATCCTTCAGATGGAAGGACGCTAGCTGCACCCACTGGCCTTCAGGCACCTCCTGGTACTGGAAGAATAATTCGGCCTTGTGAATCCATTCAAGGGCGTCGCCGCCCTCGAACTCTGGAAAGTACATACGCGTTAACCCGGGGGTCAACCGTTGTGCTCCTGGACCTCCGTCCCTCCTTGCGTGTTCCCCATGCTCAAAACCCCCGTACCCGTGCGGCTGTCCCGCTCCCCAAGGCGGAGGTTGCGGGTGCTGCGGCTGGCCGCCCCACCCTGGGCCAAATCCGACCCCTCCTGGTGGCCCAAACCCGCGTGGAGGAGGAAGGAGCCCCCCCTTTGCTGTCCCACCATGTCGGGTGGCCGCCGGAGCCCCAAAAGCTCCTCCCCGCCTCGGCGCCACTCTTCCGGGGCCGATCCCAGTCCTCCGAAACCTGCTGCAGTGAATCCGGGCGGAAACAGCCCCGCCGGACCCCCGTAACCCGCTCCCGAAGCCGCAGGAGCCCCGTATCCCGCCGATCCCGTGCCGCCGACCCCTCCGTGCCACGCCGCGCCGGCCGGAGCCCCTCCCGCAGGCCGCACGCCCCCGACACCTTCCGCAGCCCGCGCAGAGACGGAGCCGGCTGGATCGGCTCCCGATCCGGCCGAATCCTCGTTGGCCGGGCCCTTCCCCTTCAGTAGGGTCTTCAACTCCTCCAAACGGGTCTCCAGACGCACTTCCAACGCCGCCATGGAATCGGTGAGGCCAACAACATTCTCCTCTAGGGTTTCAATCCGCGAGGATTCCTCTTGATTGCGAGTATTCACCATTGCCGCGAGAATCGACTGCTCTGATACCAATTGTTATGCCCTAACTAGGAGAGAAACTAAGAGAAGATGTAGAGGAAGCTAGAGAAAGAGATTAGGGTTAGGGTTGAGAGAAGAGGAAGAACCTGAATATATTCTTGCATGCCATCCAAGAGAGGGGTCCGGATATTTATACCCCCGGACCCAAGACCGGCCGGCCAAGGGGGCCGGCCGGCCCAATGGGGCTGAACCCGGCGTGGTTCAGCCCCCCCCCCCCCGAGCCATATATTTAAGAAGAGGGGGCTGAACCCATTGGTTCAGCCCCAATAACGCCACATCCGTGCCGCCGCCGCTTGTAATGTTGTCCAAACAACCGAGCCTCGTCCGGGGGCGTAACAGACTCAGTTCATTCACATTAGTTAGGCTAATACTGTTTAAGAAGGGGGCAATCAAGATAAAGTTGTTCTTTGTTTTCATTAATGCAAAAATATCGGAATTTATTGGATTTTATGTTAGGAAGTCTGTTAAAATATCTGCATCTTAAGACTTTACTGAGATAGTTTGAGTTTTTTTAGTTTTTTTAAGGTATGTTGTCTTATGTCTTTGGATATGTTTTGTTTATTTTCTATACATATTGATAGATAGTTATCTGAAGCTCATTGAATGCTAAAATACAGATGCAGCCATTAAACTAGCAAATTGGGACTCTTCAAAAGTACGTGAGAAGGTTCTGCGTGACATTGAAGCACATGTTACTTCAGTTCGTACAGAAAAATTATCAGAACTCATGTCCTTGCATGAGGTATTGTGTATCTGTAGTAAACCTCTTTTTTCTTCTAAGTATAATAATTTCCTCCGGTCTTATAATGTTACGGATACACTATGGGATGCCACATATCAGCAGCGGGCGAAGGCGCACAAAGATTTATTTACATCATTGCGACTTTCATTATTTCAATTTTTTGTATTTTTAAATGTTAGTGTACACTCACCTATGTTAAACCTTGTGAGGGCATTTTGGAAATTTGACATAATCTTTTGCCCCCTATTGAAGGGGGATCTTGGGAATAAAAGGGTATGCAATTATTAAGTAAAAGCCTCTCTCGTCCTTCTCGATCCCTCCTTGGTGCTAGGGCTCAGCTGCTCGGCCCCATCTCGATCGAGGAATGTCCTCTGCCACCAATCGCTGGGAACACCTTCTGCATTCTTCTCGTCTCTCCCTCTTACCCATGCTGTTGTTATAGGTTCCATAGGATTCAAGAAGGGGACCTTCAATCTCCAAGACTTCTCCCTCACTTGAGCACGAATGAGATCCCAATCAGAAGCACATATCAACTTGGTATCAGAGCCTAAACGCTCCACCGACAGACCTCCGCTCCCTCCAGTCACCAGCGCTCTTCCATCCATCGACATTCCTCCGTCTTCTATGGCTATCGATGGTACGTAGAACAAGAAGAGTTACACATGATTCTTGCGCTTGGGTGCCGCTTAACGCATCCACACCTCCTGGATTCCTCTCCAACCGGCGTCACCTAAATGCAGCAATGCAGACCTTGTGGATACTCACGACTGCTGCTTCCTACCCCCGACATCGGCTCCCATGGAGTACGACGACCTCACCTTGGATCAAGCATATAGATGTTCCAAAAGATAATTACGAAGAACACCAATGCGCCCAAATCCCTCATTGCTCGACTCAACCACACCGCACCGCCACCTCAAACCGCCTCGGGTTCCTACAATGAAGGGATACGTGAAGATGGACTTTTCTCTCTTTGAGGGCCGCGAGGACCCCCTGACGTGGCTTACATGTTGTGAACAATTCCTTTACCAATGAGCACACACCTTAGGAAGAATGGATGAGTGGGGCATCCTTTCACCTCATGGGCTCTCCTAGTTATGATTTTCCCAATTACAGTGGGAAAACCCCATTTGATATGAAAGGACTTTAAGATCAATTGCATCCTCTGCTTTGGGCCGCCTCTTCGTGGTAACCCCATTGGTTATCCCGTCTCTCTCAAACAGACAGTCCGCCGACAACTAGTTGGAGAAGTTTCAGGTCTTGCTTGTCCGAGCCCAATTTGTTCCTTTATAGAACCAATTGCCCATCTTTATGGAAGGTCTCTATGAGCATCTTCGTCTGGACATTTAGTTTCAAACTCATGTTGATCTCACCATCTCCATGAGCCTCACACAAGATTGCGAGAAGTGTTTGTTGATAGATCGACCGTACACTGGTCATCGTCTTAGAGAAGGAATGTCTCGAGGTTTCATTTCTCCACCTTCCCAGTCCAGCAGTGGTTCCCTCTGGGACAAGGAAGGAGATTGGCTGGTTGCCATCCGTTGCTTGCCAACAAGGAAATGACCGACCGCAGGGCCAAGGGACTTTGTTTTAACTGTAATGAATTATACATTCGCAGCCACAAATACAAGTGCCTCTTTTATCTCAAGGTTGATGACCCGTCTGATGAGCAAGAGGATCTGAGGGATCCTAAGGTTTCTATCCACGCCATCGCGAGACCGCTTTCAAGGGAGACTATTCAATTGTTGATCACCTTGAAAGATCACATGCTGGTATCCCTCATGGATTTCAGGAGCACCGTAACTTCATCAATGAGCAAAATGCTCAGCGTCTTCATTTTCCCAAGATCATCCATGGTCGACTCATCATAGCGGTTTTCATTGGGAGTACGATGGCATGCCCCGATATTTGTCGAACCATACTTGTGCTGGAAGGGTACCCATTCGCAAATGAATTTGTTGGTAATTTCCCTCTGTGGTTTGAGGTTGCCAGTGGCTTGATGGTTGTGTACCCTGGAGATCTTGACATGAGACTTTGATCACCTCCCAATGACGTGGGGGTGGGCCCTCGACACGACAGTTTGGCAGGGATGCCCAACAGACGCATCGTGACGAACTTTTTTGTGATATTTGATGATGCAGCTCACATCAGCCTAGATTCCCTCTTACAAGAGTTCAACGACACCCCAGTTCCCTTAGGTGCCTAGCCCCGCCTCACCTTTTTGACCACCACATTTGCCTCCTTTTGAACATGACACTACTAGTTTCCCGACCTTACCACGACCCCTTCTTTTAGAATGTCGAGATCAAGCATTAGTGCAACACCATGCTACAACAATAGAGCATTCATCACATATTCACTTTTTCATCTCTGGTCCTTTTGGTGCATAAGAATGACAACACTTGGTGGTTCTTCATGGACTTTTGCGAATTAAAATCGAGTACAATTAAGGATTAGTTTCCCATCCACATTATAGAAGAACTACTAGATGAGTTGCATGACACCTGTTTCTTCTCCAAGTATGACCATGCTCAGGGTTCCACTAGGTGCAAATTTTCCCACTCGACCAGGTGAAGGCTGCCTTCCTTACCCATCACGGTCACTTTGAGTTCCTCGTGATTCCATTTGGGCTCACGAATCTGCCTTCAACATTTCAACCATCGATGAAGAAGGTATCCCAAATCCTGTTGCGTCATTATGTCCTTGTTTTGTTTGACGACATTATTATACAACAGGACCCTGGAAGTATAACTGGAGCACCTACGCAGCGTTCTCCAACTTATCTAAGACCATAAGTTGTTCTTGAAGAGAGCCAAATTCTCCTTTGGTACAAGCCGAGTGGCGTACTTGGATCATATCGTGCACAATATAGGGATCTCAGTAAACCCAGTGAAGATCCAAGGAGTGACTACCTGGTCGATTTCTCTGTCCCCACGCAAGCTTCTTGGATTACTAGGCCTCACCAACAACCAAAGTTGCCGATGCCGGATGTCAGGTTAATGTCGGTTTGATTTTGAAATGCCATATGTCGGATTGCGGGGATATATCAGAGATATTTTACAATATCACATTTTAATATTTAAATAAATTTATTCATATATATATATATAAACATTTTTGTAAATATGTGTAGTTACATGTATAATGTATTTTTATATATTATATTATAAACATATATACATATAATGTATATTTATAAATTATACAATAAACATATATATGCATAATGTATGTTTATAAATTACACAAAAAGAAGCGTTGACGACAGTAAATGACATAAAGAGCACCAAATGAGAGTGATACTCAAATCTTGGTTCAGAGAGATGCACGAAATGTAGCACAAAACAAAATATTAGCACTCAAACGCTTAAACGAAATGAAAAATATATATTATTAGTACTCGTCATATATCGTCTGCGAGATATCACCCGATATATCGGGTAAGATCGATATATTGGGGCCTGAAGACCGATATATATGGTAGTTTTTCAAAAAAAAAATTTTTTGCTTAAAATGTCGATGTCATGACATTTTCTGCCCAAAACCTTTATGTCGACTGAAATTTCAGACAAGTTGGCCGACATCTACAACACTGCTAGCAACTACCTTCGTTTCATCCAAGGTTACTGCAAGATTGTGGAGTCTCTAGTGGATTTGTTGAAGAATTCATTTTCCTGTGGAGAAACAACCACGACAACCTTCAAGACACTTCAACACGCTTAATCACTGCTCATGTGCATCATCCACCCGATTTCACTTCGGAGTTTCTGGTGGAGTGTGATCTCGAGGCAGGGTGTGGGGTAGTGCTTTAGCAGGTGGACATTCGATCGCCTATGAAAAAGAGTTGATCGGATTGGCCAAGGTCTTTTATCATTGTCGACCGTGTCTATGGGGGCAAACATCTTTGATTCAGGTAAAATTATTTCAGTTTGAAGTACCTCCTTGCGCAACATCTTAGTATCACCTCTCAGCAACATTTGGTTAACAAGCTATTGGTTTTCATTTTTGGGTCGAGGGCAAGGCCGACCCCTTGAATCGTGCAGCGAATGCACTCTCATGACGGGACCATCAGTAGGAAACTCTCTTTGCCATTTCCCAAGCCTCTTCTATCATTGTTACTCGCTTCGACAGGTGATCCAGTGTTCACCTGCTCTCTTTGGACTCAGCCGATGAATTTGGGAAGGACAGTTTCCCACTTACTGGGCCGTGAGAGATGATCTCATTATTTACAAGGATCGGTTGTATCTGGCATCCATTGCCCCCTCATTACTAATGTTTTGGAACATACCTATGAAGGGGTTCCAAGACTCTTCAACACATTCATGCAAAAATTGTCTGAAATGACCTCAAGCGCAGCATGCACAAATACATTGCAACTTATTTTGTATGTCAACAGATCAAGAATGATCACCTTCTCTGAACAGCTCTCCTTGAACTACTCCCTATTCTGACATAGATCTGGGCAGACATTTATATGAATTTTGTGGAAGGTTTGCCAACATCGAAGGGGTCGGTTACCTTTGTGGTGGTGGATGGGTTCTCCAAGATGACACACTTCATAGCTCTGAGTCGCCTTCTCACTGTGGAAGGTGTCGCTTGATTCGAGCAGGTGTTCCGTCTATACGACATACCTGGAAGTATCGTATCTGACCGAGACAAGGTTGTCATTTCTCATTTTTGTAAGGACCTTTTTGAACTTTGCGGCATTAAGCTTGCCTTCTGTTATGGCCCCGGACGATCTGCGGTTCCGAGGATTCCAGTACGCCAGAATACCTAAAGGAGCGCCGGACCAAGAACGGGTTGAACCATCCGGTTCAGCCCATAATTAATCAATAAGAGGAGGGAGGGCTGAACCACACCAGTTCAGCCCTCAATTGGGGCCGGCCGGCCCTGGGAAAAGGGGGCTCCATAAATACCCCTTTTCCCCCCCACTATGAAGGCATGATTTATCCATTTCAGGTATTCTCTTCTTCTTCCCCAAAAACCCTAGCCGTCTTTTTGTTCTAGTTTACTCTTTGCTTAGAACCCTAGCAGTAGCATAACATTTGGTATCAGAGCATCCTTCCTGCGACCATGGTGACGCGTACGGAGGCAGAGACGGCACGTTTGGCCGCCATCGAGGAGAACTGCGCGGCGTTGAAAGATTCCGTGGCGGCAATCGAAGCAAGCATGAAGGACTCGCAACAACACTTGGAGGAACGCCTCGATCAGAAGATGGAGGAGTTGAAATCCCTCCTCTTGCAAAATCTGAAAGGGAAGGCCGTAAACGGCACGGGATCCGACACGGAAGCGACAAATCTCCCTAACGGAGGAAGCACGGGGTGCGGGAGTCACGGAGGCGGGCCGACAGGCGCGTCGGGCTCCGGCTTCGATGCGGAAAACGTGCCAGAGGCCGCACGCGGGCCTCCGATTCCATCCCGATCCAGCGGGATGACAGGCGGACACCCAGAGGGCGGCGGATGGGGCAGCGGGGGGTTCGGCGGAGGTTCGGCTCCCTCCTGGATGCCGGAACCGCCCCAGAATGGGTCCAGTCGGGCGGAGGAAGTTGCGGGAGGTCCCTGGGGGGCCGGCGGAGGATCGGCTTCAACGTGGGGGTTCGAACAGCCCCTGCCGGCTCACGGCGGACTGCTGCGGCAAGGAGGGGGTCTCGGACAGCACCCAGGACAAGCATGGAGGCCACAACATCAAGGATTTGGGGTGTTTCACCCAACCGGGGCAAATGCGGTTCCTCTCGGGGGCGCAACGGGGAATTTTGCGCTTCCACCAGCGAATGCTCCTAACGGGGGAAATGGACCGGCCAATATGGGACCGGGAAGGAATCCGGGGTGGAATCAGGGAGGAATCCAAGGAGATTTTGGGCAACCCGGCGTGATGGGACCAGACGGTGGCGGTTTGGGAGGGGCTTATCAGAGACCATACATGCAACCCAAGCGGACACGGATGAATTTTCCTAAGTTCCGGGGAGGGGACGCCCTGGAGTGGATACAAAAGGCGGAGCTGTTTTTCAAATATCAGGAGATTCCCGAGGCTCAGTGGGTACAACTGGCAGCCTTCCACCTGGAGGAGGACGCGTATCAGTGGACGCAATGGTTTTTGCGGGGACGCACTTTTGCCCCGTGGCCGGAGTTCATCGAGGCCTTCTCGGCTCGTTTTGGGCCTCTGGAGTACGAGGATGTGGAAGCCACCCTTCAAAAACTGCGGCAGCGGGGGACCGTCACGGAGTATCGGACGGAGTTCGAAAGATTAGCGAATCGTGTCGCATGGGGGGAGCAGACCTTGTTGAGTTGTTTCATCTCAGGGTTGAAGGACCACTTGCGGGACGAGGTCCACGCATACTTGCCACGCAGTCTGAGTCATGCCATTAGCATCGCCCGAATACAGGAGGAGCGTTACAGCAGGCAGCGGAACCGGATGACGACCAATCCACCAGCGGCTTCCGCGGCGGTACGACGCGAGCAGCCACCTCCCACACGGCCGACAGTGACCAGGTTGACATGGCCAGAGATGCAGGCCAGGAGGGAGAAGGGACTGTGCTTTAACTGCGATGAGAAATACACCAAGGGACACGCCTGCCAGAAGGTCCAGGTGTTTATGCTGCGGGAGGAGGATGATGAGGAGGACCATCCGGAGGAAGCCGACGTGGAGGATCTGGATTTGGCAGAGTTCGGGGTCTCCTTGCAGGCCATGGAGGGTTGTACGGCCCCGGTGACGCTTCGTTTCACAGGCGTGGTGGGCAAGGAGCGAGTGACCATCCTGGTGGATAGTGGGAGTACCCACAATTTCATCAACCCGACAGTTGCTTCAAAGGTGGGACAGACGATTGACAGGGAGGCGGCCTTCCAGGTTATGGTAGCAGATGGGAGCAAGCTGAGGTGCGAGGGGGTGATGAAGGGGGTGGAGATCCGCGTGCAGGGCTATTTGGGCCACACGGATATGTACTTACTTCCGATTCGGGGTTCGGACATGGTGTTGGGGGTCCAGTGGTTACGGCAGTTACAGAGGGTGACCACCGACTGGGTCCGTTTGACGATGGAATTCACCCAGTAGGGAAAGGATTACTGCCTACAGGGCATTCAGTCTTCACCACTGAAGGAGATTTCTGTGAGGAGCTTGCAGCGGTTAGAGGAGCAGGGGTTCCCGATAGCCATGGTAGTGGGGGCAGAGGCCTTGGCCCACGACCCACCAGACATTCCAGAGGAGATGCAGGTACTTTTGTCCCAGTTCCGAGATGTGTTCCAGGAGCCCCGGGGCCTTCCTCCGCCCAGGTTCAGGGATCACGACATACAGATGAAGGAAGGGGCTGCGCCCCCAAACGTCAGACCCTACCGGTACCCGTACATTCAGAAGGCCGAGATCGAGAAGAGTGTGAAAGATATGCTGGCGACCGGCATCATACGGTCGAGCACCAGCGCCTTTTCCTCACCCATCATCCTGGTGAAAAAGAAAGACGGGTCGTGGCGTTTCTGCGTGGATTACCGCAACCTGAATGAGTCCACGATCAAGGACAAGTTTCCGATACCGATGATAGAAGAGCTCTTGGACGAGCTGCATGAGGCGAGTTTGTTTACCAAGCTGGACCTCCGATCCGGCTACCACCAGATTCAGATGAAGACGGAAGACATTCACAAGACCGCGTTTCGCACACACGACGGACATTACGAGTTCTTGGTGATGCCCTTTGGGCTATCCAATGCCCCATCGACCTTCCAGGCCGTGATGAATGAGACCTTCCGGCCACTCCTACGGCGATCGGTACTCATATTCTTCGATGACATATTGATATACAGTCGGTCGTGGGAGGAGCATGTCGAGCACGTGGCACAGGTTCTTACAATTCTGCGACAACATCAGTTCTATGCCAAGCTGTCGAAATGCTCGTTTGGGCAGTCAGAGGTGGAATATTTGGGGCATCTGGTTTCGGCACAAGGGGTCAGGGCAGACCCAAAGAAGATAGAGAGCATGGTGGAGTGGCCGCGGCCGGCTAACGTGCGAGCACTTCGAGGCTTCCTGGGCCTCACTGGGTACTATAGGAGGTTCGTGAAGGATTATGGTAAGCTGGCACGACCACTTACACAGCTCCTCCACAAAGAGTCCTTTACGTGGCATGACGAGGCGGAGCGGGCCTTCTCCGCTCTCAAGGAGGATATGACGACCACGCCGGTGCTCGCACTACCGGATTTCACCAAGGAATTTGAAGTGGAGACGGACGCTTCAGGAGTGGGGATTGGGGCGGTTTTGATGCAGGAGGGGCGGCCGTTGGCCTACTTCAGCAAGGCTTTGGCACCTCGAACCTTGGGCCTCTCCACGTACGAGAAGGAGATGCTAGCAATTCTTCACGCGGTGACGTTATGGCGTCCATACCTGCTAGGCCACCATTTTAAAGTTCGCACCGATCACCAGAGCCTGAAACACTTCTTGGATCAGAGGTTAGCATCTCCTCTCCAGCAGAAGTGGTTGAGCAAGCTGCTCGGGTATGACTATGAGATCGTGTACAACCAGGGCAAGGAGAATTTAGTGGCCGATGCCCTATCCCGCATACCGGACAGCACCATCTTTCGCCTGTCGGTACCGTTGATCGAGTCCTTGGATGACATTCAGAGGGAGATAGCCGCGGATCCAGAGCTCCAGCCTATTGTGGAGGCCTTGTCTCAGGGCCAGCCCACTCCTCCAGGGTAACAGCTGATTGGAGGACATTTGTATTACCACGGGAGGGTGGTCATCCCCGCTTCGTCCTCTTGGAAGGAGGTCATGTTACAGGAGTTCCACTCGTCCCCGACCGGAGGTCATGCCGGGGTGCTTCGCACATTACAACGGCTGCGGGCCAATGTCTTTTGGAGGGGGTTACATAGGGACGTGCAGCGTTTTGTGCAGCAGTGCGACATGTGCCAGCGGCAGAAGTACGAGACGTCCTCACCGGCAGGGTTGCTCACGCCCTTGGAGATTCCTCAGCAGATATGGGAGACGGTCTCGATGGATTTTATTGAGGGCCTGCCCCGGTCTCAGGGCAAGTCCACGATCTTGGTCATAGTGGACAAGCTGTCCAAATACGGCCATTTCCTCGCTCTCAGCCACCCTTACACCGCGGAAACCGTTGCCGATCTCTTTGCCCGGGAGGTAGTGCGCCTCCATGGTCTCCCAAGCTCCATCATATCGGATCGCGATCCGACCTTCCTCAGCAAATTCTGGCAGGAGCTTTTCAGGTTACAGGGCACCAGGTTGCGCATGAGCACAGCGCACCATCCGCAGACAGATGACCAGACAGAGGTGCTGAACCGGGGTGTCGAGACGTATCTTCGCTGCTTCGTCATGGATGAGCCCCGGACGTGGACTCGATGGTTACACTGGGCGGAGTACTGCTACAACACTTCGTATCACACGACCAGTCGGATTACTCCGTTCGAGGTTGTCTACGGGCGCGCACCACCCACTCTGCGGTCGTATGAGCCGGGCAGCACCGCCCTGCCGGCCGTGGATCGTGCTTTACGTGACCGGGATCAGACCTTGGCTCTCTTGCGGGACAATCTCCGGGTTGCTCAGGACCGGATGAAGTTGCAGGCCGATAAGCACCGCACGGAGCGGACCTTTCAGGTTGGCGACGAGGTCTTCCTCCGTCTCCAGCCGTACAGACAGCTTTCAGTTGCTCGCCGCTCCAATCAGAAACTCTCCCCACGGTTCTATGGGCCGTTTCGCATCACTCGACGGGTGGGGCCGGTCGCATACACGCTAGCCCTTCCGGAGGGTTCTCGCATCCACCCCACTTTCCATGTATCACTTCTGAAGAAGAAGCTCGGAGCGGCAGCCACAGTGCTTCCCTCTCTACCCGAGGCCACTACGACGGGGGAGCTGCGCCCCAGTCCCGAAGATATCTTGCTGTCCCGATGGAAGAAACATGGCACGGAGTACCGTTCAGAGATTCTGGTCAAGTGGAAGGATCTCTCAGAGGCTCACAACACGTGGGGAGTTCCGGGAGTTATTTCCCGACTTCCAGCTTGAGGACAAGCTGCCTCTTGATGGGGAGGGGAATGTTATGGCCCCGGACGATCTGCGGTTCCGAGGATTCCAGTACGCCAGAAGACCTAAAGGAGCGCCGGACCAAGAACGGGCTGAACCATCCGGTTCAGCCCGCAATTAATCAATAAGAGGAGGGAGGGCTGAACCACACCAGTTCAGCCCTCAATTGGGGCCGGCCGGCCCTGGGAAAAGGGGGCTCCATAAATACCCCTTCCCCCCCCCCCACTATGAAGGCATGATTTATCCATTTCAGGTATTCTCTTCTTCTTCCCCAAAAACCCTAGCCGTCTTTTTGTTCTAGTTTACTCCTTGCTTAGAACCCTAGCAGTAGCATAACACCTTCTCATCTGCTTACCACCCACAATTGAATGATCAGACCTAGGTGGTCAATTGTACAATCAAGATGTATCTTTGTTGTATCACTGGGGATCATCCTAAGGATTGGGCTTGTTGGATACCTTGGGTGAAATACTACTACAATACTTCATACCATACTTCTCTACAAACCACCCTCTTTCACATCATCTATGGAAGTGATTCACCTCGCTAATTGACTTATGGCTGCGACACGACTAGCTTGGTACCTATAGACCTGCGACAAGTTTCTCGGCCAAGTGCGGAAGCTACAACTAGGGCCACCAGGAAATGTTGTCCCCACTCAGGGAATGGATGTGATTGAAGCGCTGACTGTATTGATAGACATCTGCCGTCAAGAGCTTTTACCACAAGTTGGGCCCAAAATATTATGGACCATTCAAAATGTTGCAACGAATTAGAGACATGGCCTGCCGCCTCCAACTCTCGACCGAAACCCAAATTCACTGTCTTACATATCTCGCAGCTCAAGCCGGTCCACATAACGTCATAGTTGAATGACATGTTTGTGGACAAGCATGATCTCGATGATGATGTTACAAATTCACAATGGGGCGCCACATACCAACGGTGTGCTTAGGTGTAAAATGATTGATTTACATCACTGTGACTTTCATTATTACTATTATCTTATTTTTGCATGTTATTTTGTACTCACCTATGTGAAGACTTGTGAGGTTTATTTTGGGATTTTCACGTTATCTTTTGACACCCTATTGGAGTGTGAAGCTTGGGAATGAAAGGTTATGCAATTATTAAGTAAACTTTTCTTTTTCTCTCTTTCTTTTGTCTCTCTTTCCGACCCCCCGCCCCACCACCACTTGCGTAAGAGCTCAACCCCTCTTCCCCAACCCGACCGAAGAACGTTCGCTGCTGCCTGTCGCTGGGAACTCCTGCATTCCCCTCGTCTCTCCATCTTACTTCCGCTATAGAGTCCCGACGATCCAAGAAGGGGAACTCTAATCTCCTCCAAGACTTCTCCCTCTCCCGGACACAAATGAGGTCCCAATTGGGGTTCCGTATCATATAAGCAATTGGTTGTGATCACATCCTACGGTATGCTTATATGCTCATTCCTACTATTTTCACCAAATGCAGGAAAAACTAAATAAGGCACTTTTAGAGCCTGTGGGAGCTCTTTTAGATTCTGCTACCGATGATACATGGCCAGCAATTAGAAGACTTCTTCAGCGGCATACAAAGATAGTTGTAAGAGATTTTTCTTCTGCCCTCTCCTCATTTGATATTGATCAGAAAACCAAAGAGAAAATGCTAGCAAAGCTAGATGAATATGCCAGAAGTGTTGTTGAGTCCAAGGTAAGGGTTGAAGCTGGTATGGTCTTGACGCGTATGATGGACAGGTAATATTTGTTTCTTCACCTCTTACCTGTGAAAGGCTTCATTTGTTGAAGATCTTTGATGGTATCCATTATGCTGTCCAGGTTTTCAACATTGTTCAACCGTGATCCTGATTCAATCCCAAGAATGTGGACTGGAAATGAGGACATAAAAGAAATAACCAAAGCCGCTCGCACAGCAGTATGCCAGAATTTCCGTTACAATTTTTTTTGATAAGTTTATCTTCCAAGTTATTCATGTTATTTTATTTTGTACAGTCCTTGAAATTACTGTCTAATATGGCTGCAATTCGTTTGGACGAGGACTTGGACAATGTAGAGAAAACCCTTTCACTTGCTTTGGTGGATGCTCCTAATAGTTCTACGTCAAATAGGGGCATTCAGTCATCAGATGCACTGGCTTCAAGTTTTTGGGAAGATGTAAGACTTTATGGACTAAATGATCTGTATAATCTCCTTGGTTCTTTACTGACTACATGTAATACTTTTTTCCATTTATCGATGTTATGTATGAAAAAGGGTAAAGCATTGTCTGGAGCTCTTTGTGCAATTTTATGTCATGAGTGAAGACATTATTAAACCGTGTTTGATCATAACTATCCGTTGTCTTGATACAAATAATAATTGAATATTACAGGTTTTATTATTATGTATTTTCAGTATTTTTCTATTTCATATTGTTTGATGAGTTTAGAAGACATGATACCTCAATAGAGGTCCAAGGGTTTATTTATAGTAGGAAAAAAACATACATATGGTCTGTGGGCTCTATGTTTTACTGGATTCAACTTTTAGCGAAGCTGCTTCAGTTTATGCCCACCTGTGTTGGAGTGTCTCAATTTGTAAAAGAATAAATATTGAAAACTTTGGAAATTTGTCATAAATGATAAGACATTTAGAGATGATTAAGTTAAATTATAAAAGAGGGGAATAATAACCCGTATGTTCATTCATCCACAAAAGGGGATATTTATAACATTACAAGAGACCCATAAAGCCTAACACAAGATGTGGGACTAAACCCTCTTACACTTATAAATACTAAATGATGGCTTGTAAATAAGTATCTCTCAACTCTCCCCCTCAAGTCGGACGAAAGATGTCGATCATTCCAAGTCTTTTGATGTCATCAATAAACACATCACTTCTCAAGCTTTTTGTGAACACATCCGCCAGTTGATCTTTAGAGTGGGTGAATTGTGTAATCACATTTTTCTTATCAAAGTGATCTTTGATAAGTGTTGATCGACCTCGACATGCTTTGTCCTGTCATGTTGAACTGGATTGTGAGCTATACTAATCGCTACCTTGTTGTCGCAATACAGGGAAAAATTGGTAGTCACGAGAAACCCCAAGTCATGTAGAACGATACGCAACCGTAGGCCCTCGCATACGCCTTGCGACATTGCACGACACTTTGCCTCAACACTCGATTTGGCCACCATATTTTGTTTCTTACTACGCCATATCACAAGGTTTTTTCAACGAAGGAACAGTAATCTGTTGCGCATTTCCGTTCATCACGACATTCAGCCCTGTTGGAAAAGCCCACTTAAACTAGGCCCATTTGTATAGCATTTATTGTTTTTCTCTCATCTCTTTAGTCCCACATTGTGTATAGGACTTTTCTCCCTCTTTCTCTCATCTATATATATGTACTCATTCTTTGTATTTGTACCAAGTGGACATATATACAAGGTTGGCTTTCTCCATTTCTACATGGTATCAGAGCCAGGTTACGGACTCCTGCGGACTCCCTTTCCTGTCCGCCCTGCGGCCTGCGATCTCTGCGGCCTGCGTATGTGTGTCCGCACCTTCTAGTCGCATCACTCCTGCGGCCTCCCTTGTCCAGTCCGCTGCCTCTCCTCCCGTGGAACCACTTCTCTTCCCTCCTCTTCCTTCCTCCTCTGGCCCCCTATTTATAGCCATCCCGTGGGGTCCACTGCTTCCCCTTGTCCGCTGCGGCCTCTTCTTGTCCGGCGGGACCTCGGCGACCTCAATCCCTCGGTCTCCTTCTGTCCGCTGCGAACTCAGTATTCGCCTCCTCTTCTTGGTCTCCTTCGTCCGCCGTAAGCGCAGCGTCCTCCTTCTGTCCGCACTTCTCCCCTGCTTGCGGCTGCTCTCCTTCCTCTTCAGGCGGCCAAGTTCTTTTCCCTGTCCGCCGCGGGCTCGCCCCTCTGCGTTCTTTCAGTCTTGCGGACTGGTCCAGCCCGCTGCGGTCGCTCTCTTGCTTCCCCGGCTTGTCCTCTCTTCTCAGCTCGCTCCAGTCCGCCGCGGTCTGATCCAGCCCGCCGCGATCTGATCCAGTCCGCCTCGACCTCTTCAATCCGCTGCGGCCTCTCTTGGCCCGCTCCTTGCTGAGCGTCTGTGCTCACCGCGGCCTCCTCCAGTCCGCCGCTGCCTCCTCCAGTCCGCTCCTTGTTGAGCGTCTTTGTGCACAACGCGACTTCCTCCAGTCCGCCGCTGCCTCCTCCAGTCCGCCGCGGTCTCCTCCAGCTCGCCGCGACCTCACCCAGTTCGTTGTCTGTCCGCTTCCTCTAGCTGCCGCCTCCAGTCCGCCGCGGTCTCCTCCAGCTCGCCGCGGCCTCCTCCAGCTCGCCGCGACCTCATCCAGGTCGCCCCCATGTCTACGTCTGCAGACTCAGTCGGCACGGCAGTTCCTCCTCCTGAACGCCCGACCTCTATCCAGGAAGTCCGCGACGAGCTTCGGATCACCACAATTTCGCTCACTGGCAAGAAGAACTTTGTGGAATGGGCACACTCGGTTCGCCGTATCCTTCAGTCAAAGGGATTCCTTCATCACCTGACTCAGACCGTTATTGGTGTCCCTACTGAGGAATGGTTACGCAATGATGGGCGTGTGCAGACTTGGCTTCTCAACTCTCTTGATGGCGAATCTTATCGCCTGGCCATGTATCATGAGACGGCCAAAGGCATGTGGGACGAGCTCCACACCCTCTACTCTGGCAAGGATAGTCTCCACCATCTATATGATATCATCACTGCTCTCCAGGCCCTTGATAGCAGTGGCGCAACCGACCTGACGTCCTTTGTTGCTCAGGCCCGGTCTCTGGTTGAGGTTTGGATCCACCATCAGCCTCCCACTTTAGATCTCGCTGCTCAACGTACCCAAAAGGAAGCTGTGGGTATCGCCATGATGATGGCCCGGGTACCACCTCATCTTCACAGTGTCCGGGCTCACATCCTCTCCTCTACTGTTACACCATCCTTTTCCGATGTGTGCTCAATGCTTCTCAAAGTCTCCCCGCCTCCGGATGTTCCCGGACTTCCTTCTCCGGCCCTTGTTCAACAGGCACCAGCTCCCTTATTGCCTCTTCCCCCTTCTGCCCGTGGTGGCCGCTCTGACTCTCGAGGCCGGGGTCGCGGTGGCCGGTCTAGGCTTAAATGCTCGTTCTGCGGTAAAGATGGCCATCTTGAGGCCACCTGCTATCGCAAACATGGCCGACCTCCTCGTCCGCATGCCTCTGCTGCTACTACCGACTCTGCCTCCTCTCGTACTGATCTCGACGAGGTTCGTCTTCAGCTCCAGCATCTTCATGGCTTGCTCAGCCGTCCGCCTGCCTCGGTTGCCTCTGCTGCCTCTATCTTCAATGAAGGTATCACCTGCCTATCATCTGGCACGCGCTGGATCCTTGATTCTGGTGCCACTCATCATATCACCTCTGTTAGGACACCTCAGTACTTGTCTTCACCTCACCCGAAGTACATTACTGTCGCTAATGGGGCATCGGTTCCAGTCTCTGGATGTGCTGATATTTCTCTCACCTCTTCTCTCCTCCTGCGCTCGGCTCTACATGTTCCGGGATCTCCTTTCAATTTACTCTCTGTTGGTCGCCTTACTACTGATTCTAATTACTCCGTGACATTTACTTCTTCTTCTTTTCTCATACAGGATCAGCAGATGCGGACTATCATTGGTAGAGGACGGCTGCAGAATGAGCTCTATCTTCTTGACGACTCTCCCACTGTCCTCGCCTCGATCTCCTCTTCGGATTGGCATCGCCGTCTGGGACATGCTCCTCTTCTAGTCCTCCGGAAGGCTCTTCCTGATGTTACTCTCCCTGCTTTTCGCTGCGACACATGTATTTTGGGCAAACAGCCCCGTTCATCATTTCCTCCTCATTGTACTCGGAGCTCCGCTCCTTTTATTTTAGTACACTCCGATATATGGGGTCCGTACAAATTTACTAGTATTTCTGACTATCGGTATTTTCTTACTTTTATTGATGATTACTCTCGCATGACGTGGTTATATCTCCTTCGGGATCGCTCTGAACTTTCCCGCGTATTTCGGGCTTTCATACTTGAGACTCGCACTCAGTTCTCTGCGCCTATTCGCACTATTCGTACTGACAATGCGCGGGAGTACACCAGCCATACCTTTGCCACTCTCTGCTCTGAGTTCGGCATTCTTCACCAAACCTCGTGTCCGTACACCCCACAACAGAATGGTGTCGCCGAGCGCAAGAATCGTCACCTTCTTGATGTCGCTCGCTCCCTTATGCTTCAAATGCAGGTTCCCAAACCATACTGGCACTACGCGCTCTCCACGGCTTGCTTCCTCATCAACCGTCTCCCGTCTTCCGTCCTCCAGTATGCTACTCCCTTCAGCCTCCTCTTTCCCACAACTCCGCCTTTTCCCGTTCCCCCCCGGGTGTTTGGGTGTACCTGCTACGTTCACCACCTCGGTCCCTCCACAGACAAATTGGACCCTCGTGCCACCAAGCATATCTTTGTGGGGTACTCGCGCACTCAGAAGAGTTATGTCTGTTATTCGCCTGCTACCCGCAAGGTTACTGTCTCGGCTGACGTGACTTTTCGTGAAGATATTCCCTTCTTCCCTGCTCTCGATGTCGCTCTGAGTCCAGCTCCCGTCGTTCGTCCTGTCATTCCTGCTCCTCACTCCTCCTCCTCTCTGCCTTCCCTACCTCCTCTCCGTCCACCACCCCCGGTTATCCGGGTCTACTCTCGTCGCTCTCCTCATCCCGTAGCCCCTCTGCAGTCGGCTTCGCCCTCTGGTGCTCTGCTCCCTCCTGCTCCGGCTCCCGTCTCTACCGCTCATCCAATGGCGAATTACGTCTCTCTCCATCGCCTCTCTCCCTCTCTTCTTTACTTTGCCACCTCATTATCCTCTGTTTCGATCCCTAACTCTTTGCAGGAGGCGCTTCACCATCCTGGCTGGCGGACTGCCATGGACGAGGAAATGATGGCTCTCTGGGCCAACCAGACCTGGGTCTTGGTTCCCTTACCTCCCGGTCAACACCCTGTTGGGTGTAAATGGGTGTTCGTCATCAAGCATGCTCCGGATGGCACTATTGCCCGACTGAAGGCCCGTCTTGTGGCCCGTGGCTTCACACAACAGGAGGGCCTCGATTATGAGGAAACCTTCTCTCCGGTGGCCAAGCTCAACACTGTCCGCGTTCTTCTCTCCGTCGCGGTGCACCGCCACTGGCCCCTTCATCAGCTCGACATCAAGAACGCCTTTTTAAATGGTGACCTTTAGGAAACCGTCTACATGCGCCAACCGCCCGGGTTTGAGACCACGGGGGAGTCTCGGGTATGTCTTCTCAAAAAATCCATTTATGGTCTCAAACAGTCCCCTCGGGCGTGGTTTGACATATTTAGCAAGGTGGTTCGGGACATGGGGTTCACTCGGAGTTCTGCAGATTTCTCCCTTTTTACCCGACACCGTGCCACTGACACCGTCCTTCTGTTGGTTTATGTTGATGACATCCTTCTCACTGGGGATGACTCAAAGGGGATTCAAGACGTCAAACAACATATGAGCACTGTTTTTCAAACTAAAGACCTGGGGAACCTTCGCTACTTCCTGGGTCTCGAGATTGCCCGGCGGCCGGACGGGTTGGTGCTCTCTCAACGAAAGTACTGTCTCGATCTTCTCAAAGATGCTGGTCAGTCTTGTTGCAAGCCAGCTTGTACCCCGATGGAGGCAAATCACAAACTATGCGCTCATGCTTCGGATGATGATTTGCTGCTTCCGAACCCGGAATACTATCGACGCCTTGTGGGCAAGTTGATCTATCTAACAGTCACGAGGCCGGATATATCGTTTGCAGTTGGGGTTGTCAGTCGGTTCATGCATGCCCCCCGGGCTTCTCATCTTCAAGCGGTTGAACGGATTCTTCGATACCTTAAGGGAGCTCCGGGTCAAGGACTGGTGTACAAAACCTCTGACTCTGCTCCCGCATTGGTTGCCTATTCTGATGCCGACTATGCGGGTTCCCTGGACGATCGGAGGTCAACTAGTGGGTTCTGTACTTATTTTGGTGGTCATCTTATTACATGGAAGAGTAAGAAACAGGCTGTGGTAGCCCGTTCCTCTGCAGAAGCTGAATACCGATCGATGGCCTCGGTTGTCTCAGAACTCACATGGCTTGAAAGTCTCCTTACTGACCTAGGAGTAAAACTCCCCTCCTCTGCTGTTCTATTTTGTGATAGTCAAGCCGCCATACACATCGCAAAGAATCCAGTGTTTCATGAGCGCACAAAACATATCGAGGTTGACTGTCACTTTGTTCGGGAGAAGGTTCAATTGAAGAAACTTGAATTGAAGCATGTTCCAGGAACTGATCAAGTTGCCGACATCCTCACAAAGGCCTTATCAAGCACCCTGTTCTACCAGTGTTTGTCCAAGCTGGGTGCATATGACCTATACGCTCCAGCTTGCGGGGGAGTGTTGGAAAAACCCACTTAAACTAGACCCATTTGTATAGCATTTATTGTTTTTCTCTCATCTCTTTAGTCCCACATTGTGTATAGGACTTTTCTCCCTCTTTCTCTCATCTATATATATGTACTCATTCTTTGTATTTGTACCAAGTGGACATATATACAAGGTTGGCTTTCTCCATTTCTACATGCCATCTTTTGTTAGAAACCACGGTGGGGCCCATTTGAGGGGGGCACGTGACATCCAGATCAGTGGCCGACTGCAGTCGTGGCAAGCATCCCCAACCAAATCACCTAGGATGAATTTAACCGGGGTAGGTTGTTGGGAGCCGGGATCGAACCCGGGACCTCCCCTTTATCAGGCAACTATCTCAAGTCCTGATACCCAACTGCACTGCAGTGCAGTTGAGTATCAGGACTTGAGATAGTTGCCTGATAAAGGGGAGGTCCCGGGTTCGATCCCGGCTCCCAACAACCTACCCCGGTTAAATTCATCCTGGGTGATTTGGTTGGGGATGCTTGCCACGACTGCAGTCGGCCACGGATCTGGATGTCACGTGCCCCCCTCAAATGGGCCCCACCGTGGTTTCTAACAAATTAGCATCAGTGAAAACTTCAATCTTCAAATGGTCGTTCTTGGCATACAAAAAACCATGACCAAGGGCTTTCTTCAAATGCTGTAACACACAATATGCCGCATCTTAATGTCTGATCTTGGAAGCATGCATGTATCTACTTAAAATGCCGACTACATAAGTAATATCGGGACGAGTATGATACAATCAACTAATCTCTGGCAGCATGAGGCATTTTCCTGATCACTGTCACCATCCTCACTAATTCCATGATTTTCTTTCATAGGTACACAACCAAGCATCTCGGTCTCCTACAACAAATCTAGTATGTATTTCAGCTGAGATATAAAGATACCCTGATCGGATCTAGTCACCTTAATACCCTGAAAATATCGTAATTTTTCAAAGTCTTTCACCTCAAACACAGCAGATAAGAGAGACTTGAGGTTCGCAACCTCTTCCATATCGTTACCAGCGATCACAATCTCATCCACATAGACAATAATGACCACAATACTCTTATCTCGTCGCCGAATAAACATATTATGATCAGATTGCACCTGCTTGTACTCAAATTCTAGCATAGTCATGAGGAATTTGACAAACTATGCTCTAGTGACTGTTTTGAACCATATAGTGATGTCCTTAGACGGCAGACAAGCCCTTAAGCTCCTTTTTTCATGAACTGAGGTGGGAATTTCATGTAAATCTCTTCATCAAACTCACCATGGAGAAGCACATTCTTAACATCCAGTTGGTGAAGATCCCAGTCCATGTAAGCCGCGCATGACAACGAAACCCGAATAGAGTCCATCTTCATCACATGAGCGAAAGTCTCATGGTAGTCAACTCCTTGAGTCTGTATGTATTCATGAGCAACCAACCGTGCCTTGTACCTTTCAACCTTACCCTCTTGCTTCTGTTTGACCGAAAACATCCATCTCAAGCCAATAAATTTTTTTCCAGGAGGAAGAAGGGAGACATCTCAGGTGTGGTTCTTATCCAAGGCAGACATTTTCTCTTTCATAGTCTGAGTCCATGCCAGGATACCCAAAGCTTCCTGCCATGTCTTAGGAATAACAACCGAGGAAAGAGAAGATACAAAGGCCTAATAGGCCGAGGTAAGATGGTGGTAAGCCACATGATTAGAAATATGATGTTTAGTACACAATCTTACCTTTCAGCAATGCAAGAGGAATATGGAGATCAACATCCTCAGAATCTGAGCCAAAAGCAGACACTAGTTGTGGTGGAATTTTAGTAGCCTGTATTCCTGAGGAACGTCGGTGGTATACATGAGAAAAAGGATAAATTGAAGTATCGGGCAGACTGCAGAGGAACAAGGATAGGGGTATCGGTTCCTGTGGAGGAGATAGTTGCGGTGGCTGAGGTGGAAGAAGAGGAAGAGGAATAGCAACGTCATCACTACTCTCCCCCTGACAGAGAGTGAGTCGATGACAAAAAATGTGATTCTCCTTCCGAAAAAATAACATCCATAGTGCAAAACATACACCTGGAGGTGGGATGGTAGCACCGGTACCCTTTTGTTGTGGAGTAACCAAGGAATACACAACGATGAGCCTGAGGGTCCAATTTGTCTCGGTGAGGCGAATGGATGTCCACAAAACATACACATCCAAAGACATGTGGTGTCATATTGGAAGTGTAAACAACAATCATGGTAGAGAGTCGAGCTAAGGGAGTAGTATAGCCAAGAACACAGTCGTTTGATAAGGTGGGCATCGGTAAGGACAACATCACCCCAATAGGATTTGGGAAGGTGCATCATCGCAAGCAGACAACGAGCAACATCCAGAAGATGCCGATTTTTCGTTTGACAACACTATTTTGGGTAGAGGTGTGGACACACGTGGCACACGTGGTATGATGGATGATACTACGACTAGTAAGATAAGAGCTAAACGCCCCACAGTCGTCATATTCTCCCCCATTATCAATTCGAAGGACACGAATATCGTCTTTAAATTAGGTCTGAATCATTTTATGAAATGTCTGAAAACAAGAGAAAACATCACTTTTTTTAACAAATACACCCAAGTTGTGCGAGAAAAATAATCAATAAAATTGACAAACCAACGAAAGCCAAATATAGATAAAACGGGAGGCGGCTCCAAAACATCAGAATGAACAACAACAAACATGATGGTATTATGAGAAGATAAATGCGTTGAATTATGTCTCACATATTTAGACATATCACAAACATCACATATAAAAGTTTGTAAACAAGGTAAAAAAGCAGGAAACAATTTTTGAAGATAGGTAGGAGACTGATGTCCAAGGCACAGGTGCTGGTGGCGAACATCATCAGCTGTAACAGTAGAGCAGGAGAAGGCCTAAGAAGGAGGCTGAAGATTCAAGTAATACAAACCACCGCAGTTCGTATCACCTATGTTGCACCGACACCGACACGTGACACGCAACACGACACGACACGATATGCGAATCGTCAATTCTCAAAAAATATCATATTCCGACACGTTGGGACACGTATATTAAATCTTTATTTTTTATAATTATGAAAATTCTAAAACATTTAACAAAAAAATAAAAATAAACAATTAATAAATATTCAAATAAACTAAGTCATATTTAAATATTACTCATTAAATATTAAAATGCAAAAGTTAACAAAAGGTTAAAAAATGATAAAACATTAACATATTACCATTATATATTATCAGTAAAAATAATGGATTGTCAAGCAAACATTTTCCCCCATGTTCAATCTTTCTTTTTCTACAAAAAAATATTCACCCCACTAGTAAATCCACCATCACTATTTGAAATGCTAGAAGGGGGCAAAGACTCTTTTTAGGAGCAAGACTCGTTATTATAGCATTCACCATTTATTCTAGTGTTTCTACGTCAAATAGATCACTATTTGAGATTTTTACACACTTTACAATTTCTTTTCCATCAATCATAACAAATGTGTTCTCACTCTTGTATAAGAACTTATAAAATATTTTTCACAAAAATTACACTTTCAAGATAAATTGTTTCCCTCCTCACCATGAGTAGCTAGCTTAGGGACGCGCGTGTCCGATTAAGCGGGACACGAGAGTCCCCCGTGAGAGTGTCAGAGAGTCGGACTTCCGACACGAGTGTCGGACTTCCGACACGAGTGTCAGAGAGTCGAACGAGTGTCAGAGAGTCAGACACTAACACACTGGGCATTTTGAAGTGTCAGTGTTTCATAGCCTATCACTGTCAATGTTCCTCTTCGTACCCAGTTCCTGAAAAACACAAGTATCAGGAAAATATGTTACAGAGTTGTTAAGGGATCGAGTAATATTAGAAAGACTTTGTTTTCAAGAGTAGCTAAACACCTAGAGGGGGGGTGAATAAGTTTTATGTCTTTTATAACAATCTTCTACTTAGGTGAGTTGTGATTTAGATTTAGATTAGCTTTCAAGATCACACAACAACACACAAGGTATTTATAGTGGTTCCCCAAGGTCTGAGTACATCCACTGCCCCTCCCACCTTTCTAACAGTGTGTTAGACAAGGCCAACTTCTCCAAACTCGGCTCAATGAGCTTACAACACAGATCCCTCAGGATCTCTCAGACTCCTCTAAGTCCTACCTCAGGCCCAAGGCCCTACACTCAGAGAGATATTCTCTTACAACTCAGTGATCTGCTCCTGAACACCTACCTCAGACTTTAACTCAAATTCCCACACTCAGGCTAGGAGGTTAGCCCTACACTCGGATCCACCACTGGATCCTATCTCAGAGAGAAACTCTCCTACAATTAAGATTCTCAACCAGAATCCTACAACTCAAGCACAAAGGCCTTACAGCTCAGATCTACAGAAAAGATCCTACCTCAGCCTTTATAGTTTAGGCTTACACTCAGATCAGTTAATATCCTATAGATGAAGGGTTGGTAGTTGATGATGAATAACTCCAGAGAAGATATCTCTGTGTCTGCCTCTTCCTGAACTGAGATGACTCAGTTCTATCTTCTTCACAGCTCCAAGAATGAATCTTCAAGAATGTTCTGCTTGAGCTGTGAAGTAATTGCAACTAGGGCTTGCTCTGTTCCTCCTTCTAACTTAGAGAGATAACTCCCTGGTCTTGCTTTTGAAGGTGTGAATGACAACAGCTAACTGTCTTGAACTTTCAGATCAACATCAAAAGTAATTTCTTCAAGCTCTGCATTTTTGTTGAGAGGGAGAAGATGAAGCTCTGTATTTCCAAAAGTTGATTTCTTCTGCCTTGGAATACCACTTTTGTATCTCGCCGTACAACAGTTCTTTGAGCAGTGGGAGCACCTGGAGTTAGTAGCTGCAACTTCTCTTTTGCATTAATTGTTGTACAACAGGCAAGTGGCGTTATTTGTTGTCTACTGTTCCGTTCCCACAACATTTGAATTCCTGCTGATGTTATCATGACTCAGCACCTGTGCACTTAGCCAAATACAGACAATTCTGCATAGGCGTTGAGTGAATACTTGTCACTCAACGCCAAAACACTTAGGCATATAATTCTGCACCACCAGGCGTTGAGTGATCATTCATCACTCAACGAATATCGACAATTGTAGTCTAACTGACTAGGCGTTGAGTGATCATTCATCACTCAACGCATCTGGACTTAATTGATTTTCTCTGTATTAAGGCGTTGAGTGAGTTGTTTTCACTCAACGCTTTTTGCCTTTGCCCGTTTTATTGAAGAGGCGTTGAGTGAACTGCCTTCACTCAATGCTTCTGACCTTAGACATATTTTCTGTTGAGTAGGCGTTGAGTGAGTTGTCTTCACTCAACGCATCTGTCCTTAGATAAATTTCCAAGTCAATCAACCCTGTGGCTCTGACTTAACAGTGTTTTGTCAACTCTTTCTCTTCTGGGCGTTGAGCGAACTGTCTTCACTCAACGCTTCCGAACTTAGTCAGAATTCTTGTCAGCTTCTCTCTGGCTTTGACTGTTTTAGCTTTACTCAACACTTCTGGCTCTAGACATTGATTGAACTGCCTTCACTCAACGTTTTTAGACTTAACCAGATTTCTGCTTTGGCAATGCTGAGGCTTTGGCTTCCTAGACTTTACTCAACGCGTAAAGTCATCTGGCGTTGAGTGAACTGGCTTCACTCAACGCATCTGGATTTAGGCAGATTTCTGCCTTCTCAGCACCCTGTCTTGTGTTCACTTGTCATTATTGCTTAGACAACCTGTTTAAACAGTGAACAAAGAGCAAGCTGCATACATAGAACTTAGATGCATGTAATACAATTATGTGTATCATTGTCTTATAGGTCTTCTTCAAATCTGGGACATTGTGATCAATGAGCCCAACAAACTCCCCTATTTGAAAAAGTCAAAACATTTAGACAATGATATGCACCAACACATATAGAAGTTAATCATACACAGAAAATTGAGATTAAAAAATGAAGCACACACAAACATATGAATATATTTAAAGGCATTAATCATAAATATCCAGTGTTCTTAAAATGGTGTTCAGAGTCCGAAAGTCATTAGGCTCTGTTCGTTTCGCTTGAATTGAGGCGTTGGAATTGACATTCAATTACCAATTCCAATTGTGGTTGTTCGGTATGCCCAAAATTTCGTGGGAATCAGAAATCAAACCCAATTCTGTCGGAATTGGGTATAAGCTGCATCCCGCGATAATCATTTCCGACCTCGCTAGGTCATCTTTCACGATTCCGATCCCGCTCCTATTCCTGCTCCCGATCTCATCGCTGCGATTCCGACCCCGCTCCCGATCCCGTCGCCGCGACTGCTCCGGCTCTGGATCCCGTTGCTGCTCCTGCTCCGGCACCGGCTCCCGTCGCCGCTCTTGCTCTGGCTCTGGCAGGTACTACTACTATTCACCGCTTCTTCTTATGCAAAAAACAAATTTTTTTTGATGATTTAAAATAGCCTGTAACAAAAAGTTTTCTTCTTCTTCTTCAGTTAGCCTTAAGGAAAATTGCAAAAACACATCATATTTCTGGTTCCTTAATTACTATCCCCATGTTTGGCTTGAGAAAGTATTTGCTGGGCTCCAATGCATCTGGTGGCAGAACACCCGACCTCTAGTCTCTTCTGTACTTCCTCCTTGCTTCTTCATTGCTCTTTAGCTTTGCCCATTCTAAGCAGCTGTAAAGCTTTCCTCTTTCAGTTTTTTTGGATTTTACTTGGTCCCAGGCAGACAATATTATGGTCCTTGATTGAGGACTCCATTGCTCAAAGTCTGGTCTGGACTCCATCTCTTCTCTGTACCTCTTCTTGCTGAGCCTAACCTCGTCCTCTTCTTCTGCAATAGACTTTCCTTTGGCCCTGACAATTTGCTCAACAGTGGGGCTGAATGTAGGAATTACATCAGCAGTTGAAGGTTCAGCCCACTGAGCACCACTTTGTTCAGCAAACTGGCCACAATAGGAGCACCACTTGAATTACCTCTTCTTGCTTGCTCCTATTGAAGGTTCAGCCCACTGAGCACCACTTTGTTCAGCTGCTGTCAGACATCATGTATGTTACCTGAGCCACATGACCCAATTCATCTGAGAATAGTTAATCTCTATGTGCTTGCTTCTATTGTGAGACACAAGATTCCTAGCAATAGAGATAACACTAGTAGAGTCACAGAACATAAGAGTTCTTCTTATCTTAAGATTATAGTCTTGGAGCTGATGCTGGATCCACAGCAGCTGTGCGCAGCAACTTCCAGCAGATATGTATTCTGACTCAGCAGTTGAGATTGCAACACTTGTTTGCTTCTTGCTGCTTCAAGATATAAGCCTTCTTCCTAGAAATTGACAGGATCCAGAGGTGCTTTTCCTGTCTTGTCTGCAGTCTGCAAAATCTGCATCTGAATACCCTGTCAGTTCAAAATCACTATTCTTAGGGTACCATAGGACAAGATCATGGTGCCCTTCAAATATCTTAGAATCTTTTTAGCTACAAAATAGTGAGACTCCTTAGGGCAAGTCTGGTATCTAGCACAAACACATGTAACATACATGATGTCTGACCTACTAGCAGTAAGATAAAGGAGGGAGCCAATTATGCCTCTGTACACGGTTTCATCAACAGATTTCCCAGTCTCATCCTTGTCCAATGACACATTTGTCCCCATATGAGTTTTCATTGTGGAGGCACTCTTCATTCCAAACTTTTTATTGGTGAACTTAGACTGTGAGATGGATAATTCATTCTCAGCCTGTCTTACTTAGACCCCAAGAAGTACTTCATTTCACCTATACTGCTCATCTCAAATTTCTCATGCATAAGTTTAGCAAATTTCCTGCACAGGTCATCATCAGTAGACCCCAAAATTATGTCATCTGCATAGATTTGGATTATGATGATCTTACCCTTGACTTCCCTGAGGAATAACGTCTTGTCTATCTTTCCCCTTGAGAATTTGTTCTTAATGAGAAACCTAGACAATGTTTCATATCATGCTCTAGGGGCTTGCTTCAACCCATACAAAACTTTTATAAGCTTAAATACAAAATCAGGAGAGTTAGAATTGACAAAACCTGAGGGTTACTCAACATACATCTCTTCTTTCAGGTCACCATTAAAGAAAGCTGACTTCACATTCATTTGGTAGATCTTAAATCCTTTATATGCAGCATATGCAAGGAACAACTTTATAGTTTCTAATGTTGTCACTGGTGCAAAAGTATGATCAAAATCAATACCTTATTCTTGTCTATATCCCTTGCCACCAGTCTGACCTTGTTCTTGATTATAACACAATTTTCATCAAGTTTGTTCCTATATATCCACTTGGTTCCTATGATGTTATGTCCTCGTGATCTGCGAACCAGCTTCCAGACATTGCAACTCTTGAACTGGTTCAGTTCCTTTTGCATAGCCACAATCCAAAATGGATCAATGTTGACATCTTCAAACCTTTTAGGTTCCACCTGAGACAGGAAGCTGGAGTACATTGCAATGTTCAGGCTTTCGCTCCTTGTTGTAATCCCTTGGCTAACATCTCTAATTATCTGATCTCTGGGATGATCCCTCAAGTGTGTGACTGCTGGAGGCATTCTTACTTCAACATCAAGAACTTCATTGGATGTGTCTTGCTTATCTTCATCCATATCAGATGCACTTTGATCTCTTTCTGGAATGCATACTCCATCATCTTCTTCTATGGTAGTAGGAGAATTGTCTCTGATGGTTAGTTTGTCCATCTTCATCTCTACACCTACAGATCTAGAGGAGCTGGGCAGCTCATTGTTAATCATTGATGACTCATCAAAGACTACATTAACAGACTCTTCTACAACTTAATATTTCAAGTTGTAGATCCTATATGCTTTGCTATGATTGTTGTACCCAACAAATATCTTTTCATAGGATTTGACAGCAAACTTAGTCAAATGAAATTTTTCATTATTGAGCACAATGTATTTACTAGCAAAGATCCTGAGATAGGCTAGATTTGATTTTTTGCTATTCATAATCTCATATGTAGTCTTCTTGTAGTACTTGTTGATAGAGACCCTATTTAGCACATGATATGCATTGTTCACTGTCTCAGCCCAGAAATATTCTGGGAGAGACTAAAAAGGGTTCTGCCAGTCTGTATGAGAGTTCTATTTTTCCTCTCAGCTATCCTATTTTGCTGGGGAGTTATAGGTGAAGAAAATTCCTTGATGTTCACAGAATTTTGTCATGCCTTTAGACTGAAATTCAGTACCATGATTATTTCTGATTTTGACCACAGAGCTTTCTTTTTCATTCTAAACATGCTTAACAAAGTCACAAAAGTGTCAAGAGTTTGACTTTTTCTTCAAGAAGAACACCCAAGTAAATCTGGAGAAGTCATCAACTATTACAAGTGTGTAGACTTTTCTACATAGACTGTGAACTGTCATAAGACCAAATAAGTTCATATGCAGGAGGTATAAACATTTCACAGAATGCTTGACACCAATGCTTTTAAATGATGCTTTGGTCTGCTTGCCCTTTTGACATACAGAGCAAATGCCCTCCTTGGTGCATCTTATGGTGGAACCATTTCTGACTAGCTCTTCACTGAAGAGCTTACTTATCGCTTGTATTTCATGTGAGCAAGTCTCTTGTGCCATTGCACACAGTCTGTGACTTTCTCATTTGCTACCAGACATACATGAATGTCTGAACTTAAACACAAGATGTTTAAATAGTAAATATTTTCACTCCTAATGTCTGTCAAAATGACCTTTTGGTCACTTGACCTTTTAATTTGACACTCATCCTTGAGGAATATAATGACATAGCCAAAATCACATAGTTGACTTATGCTTATCAGGTTGTGTTGCAACCATTCCACATAAGCCACTTTTGTGATTATGACTATGCCAATGGTGATCATACCATAGCCCTTGGTGACTTCTTTGTCTGAGCCTCCAAAGATCACCTTAGGCTCATTCTTTACAGGAATGTATTCCTTTAGATGACACATTATTCCAGTCATATGCCTGGAACATCAACTGTCCAAGTACCATATTGGTGCATGGGTACTTGGACTAACCTGCAACCACAATTTAGTTTACCTTAGGATCCCAAAAGGGATTGGGTTCTTAGTTCTGGTTAGTCTGAAAATGAGCATGTCTGCGTGCAATATTTCTAACAGGTAGACTTGCCTTTGCACTAGGCACATTGAGGTTGTGCCAACAATATATGACAAAATGACCCACTTTGGCACATCACTAACACTCATGAATATTGTATCTCCTTTTCTGAACAGCTCTTGTAGACAAGCTGAAAGCAGCTGACTGTTCAGAAGGGAGAGCAACAACCCTCTTCATATTTCTTTCATCAATGATCTGACTGAAAGTGAGTCTGCCAGTAGATGTACTTGGCTTACTGTGAATGCCACTAACAGCAGTCTTCTTTGCTGAAGGCAGGTTGTTGATTGCATCAGATATAGCCAAGTCAGGCTTACTGATTGACTTATTTTTGGTCTGAGTCATTACTGGAGGAGCTTGATTGTTTGCCACTACCTTATTCTTGAGTGTGGTGGCTGGTGCACCAAAAACAAATGGTCCATTATGGGTCATCTGAAATTTCTCATGGGGAGCCTTAAAGGCACTCAAACTCATGCCCTTCCTTCCATTATAGCTGTGAACATTTTTATTCACACTAGTGGATCTTCCATTCAACCAATGATCATATATGCTTTCTTGGTCATACCTGTTGGATGACAGCACAACTTTCTCAAAGGAGATAGGAGACTGAATAGGGGCCTTGCCCTTCTCCCATTCCTTCTTCCAGTGTTCCTCTCAATGTTCCCCAGTCCCTTATTCATTTGGGAGGTGAAGGTATTAATGAGTGGCAACACTGATTTAGGTTTGGAGTACTGGACCACTAACATCCTCTCTTTGAGGAGCTTATCTTCCAACTCTTTAATTAAAGAGCACATACCATTAATGGTTGTACCTTGGATAATGGTGATGGTTTTGAGTTGGGATATCTCTCTACTCATCTGGCTCACCAATGTGGCTGACTCAGTGTGCGAAGAGAGATCTTTCCTTAAGGAAATTATTTCCTTTGCTTGTCTTTTGACAAGCTTCTTGCTCTTTTTCAGATCTTCCAAGATCAACCCATAATTGTCAATCAATTGATTGACTCTTCCTCAGATTATGAGCCATCTTCATCATAGGATGAAGGAGCCTCAGAATTGGGACTAGTCTCATAGTCAGATTCAGAGGAGGAGCAAGACAGAGAATGTACCTTATCTGGACTAGGCTGATCCTGTCTGGATTCTCCATCCGTCATGGCCAAGAGTCCATAACTGCTATGATCATCTTCATCCACCTCAGTGTCACTGTCTGAGTGTGACAGAGGGGCCCTGATACCTATCCTTGCAGCAGAATAGTCCTCATTTTTTTCATCAACAACAACAACAAACAATCCAATATAGACTTCTTCAGAATCTAAAGATGCTGAGTCACTCTGACTCCAACTCTTCTCATTCTTGACAATGGAGGTTTTTTTCTTCTTGCCCTTCAGATGGTGATGCTCCTTCTTACTTGTCTCTTTTCTTTTGACTGGGCAATCAACTATGACGTGCTCAGTCTTGCTACAATAATAACAAATAATTTTAGAAAAACTATGTTTACTAGGTTTGGAATCATACTTGTCTCCTTTGGAGAACTTCTTCTCAGACTTGTGGTGATCCCTCTTGTTGTGTGAAGAGGAGGAAGGTTTGTTCTTCCACTACCTTCTCTTCATCATCTTCTAGAGCTGCCTTTAGAAGACAACAAATTCTACATCTGACATGTTACTGTCAAATGAACTTGACTCAGAGCTGTCTGAATCAACAGGCCTTCTTGGGGGAGAAGCAATCCTCTCCTTGCTCTTCTTAGAGCTATCAGCCTTGAAGGCCACTATCTTCTCCTTGGCTTCAGATCTGATGATGGTCTCCTCCTTCCTGACAGACAACTGTATCTCATAGAAGAGCAGCTTTCCAAACAATGTGTGAGGAGGAGTTTCAGCTAGCTTGGCCACTTCTCTGATGACACAGATCTTTGTGTCCCATTCTCTGGTTAGAGACCTTAAGAACTTGTCAATCAGCTCATAATTGCTGAAGACCCTCTCACAGGTCCTCACCTCATTCAACACTCTGAAGAAATTTTCATAGCACTCAGCTATGCTGCCCTTCGTGCTCTGCCTGGAAGCCTTGTATTCCTGATTTAGTGGGGATTTTTTGTCATCTCTAATTTCTTTAGTGCCTTCCATATAGACAATCAAGGTGTCCCATATTTCCTTGAAAGTCTTGTAGTGGACAGGATTCTGGAATGTAGAATCATTAATGACACTTGCAATAATATTTTATGCTCTCTTGTCCATAGTAGTCAGTATGATCTCATCCTTGGTTATCTCAGAATACTTCTTCGGTGTCTGGACATTGACATGCAAAACTGTGACATTCATGGAGATGAAAGGTCCTTCTTGTACTGTTATGAAGATTCTAGGGTCAGATGTTTTCATGAACAATTTGACTCTTTCCTTCCAAATCCTAAATCTCTCTTTCTTGCAGATTGGAAGCTTCATTGAGCCCAACACTTTATGGTTCTCTCCTGAACCCGTAAACACTATACTTAAGCTACTCCTTGAGATCAGCTCAGACTGTTAATTTCTTTTTAAGCAACCTCCCTCTGATACCACATGGAAGACTTTGTTTTCAAGACTAGCTAAACACGTAGAGTGGGTGAATATGTTTTATATGTCTTTTATGACAATCTTTTACTTAAGTGAGTTGTGATTTAGATTTAGATTAACTTTCAAGAGCACACAACAACACACAAGGTATTTTATAGTGGTTCCCCAAGGTCTGGGTACAGCCACTGTCCGTCCCTCCTTTCTAACTGTGTGTTAGACAAAGCCAACTTTTCCAAACTCGGCTCAATGAGCTTACAACATAGATCCCTCAGGATCTCTCAGACTCCTCCAAGTCCTACCTCAGGCCCAAAGCCCCACTCAAAGAGATATTGATGTAAACTGAAACGTAGGGTTGTAGTTTTTCAAAATATAGAATTGAGATCATTTAAAATATTGTGGGCGCGGGGGCACTTCACGGGCTATTTTGAACGAAAAAAAACAACCTAAGCGTCGCTCGCGAACGTAAGACTACCACACATGTATGATATCATCACAAATACTAAGTCCACATGCATAGCAAATAAATGGGTGACAACACAGATATGAAATCACGGTAATTAGGAGATTAAGAAAACTAGGTCAAGCTCTTTAATTACCTATTCTTTTAAATGTTAGCATAACAAAACAAACTATGAGTTGAGAGTCCGGGAATGGAGAGGTATACCATGTGGTGAGTAGCAACGACTGACTATCCCTGGGAGGTGGAAGAAGAAGCCACAAGTTGTTGCTGTGCTCGGGATGGCCTGGAAGTGTGGGGGGACTGAGGACTGGCCGAAGCAGCTAAGTGAAGGCCGAAAATTGTGAAACAAGTCCACAGGAAGAAGGAGAAATGTTGGAGGTACACTAAATCCTTCGGAGGAGGGAGCTTGGGCCATCGACAGTGCCCTAGGAGGGCTCTGGCGAGCTCGACGATGACGGGAGCAGCTTCTGACAGCGAAAACGACAGCGGACGGAGCTGTCTCTGGCGGCGACGGATCTGGACGGGAAGTTCGGCGGCTGCTTGAGCGACGAACAGCTGAGGAAGGAACGATCGGCTTTAGGATCGGCAAAGGAGAGCTTGTCAGCCCCTGGGAAGGACTCCAGAGGCGACGCCAGTGCTGGAAGGGTGGAGAAGGGAAGGGGAAGTCGGCGTTGGGCTTTCGTCGCGCAGGAACAGTCGGCGCTGGGAGAACGACGACAGGAAGATGATTCCTGTTCGTTCTATTCCAGCCGCCGAACACAGGAGCCGAGGAGCTTGATTTAAAGGCTTGGTTTAGGGTTAGTAGTTAAATGGGCTTTGGTGGTGGGCTTTTCAAATGAGTAAAAATTAAGGAGTGTTTGAGTTGGGCTTAAAGTAGGGCCGACTGCCATGTAAAGTAGAATTGTATAAAAAGGGCATGACCGTAAGCATATGAATCATTGCAAATTAAAATAGTTAATTAACGTGAGCTTGCCCTAATTAACCTATTCCTAAATTACCAGACCTGTGTGTTTACGGTCCCGTTGGCCGGTCACACCAACGAGTCAAACAAAAAAAATTGCGCAAACAATAAGCGCGATACAGAATACACAAAAAAATGCTAATAACATGCTCGCACAACTCAACACAACAAAATGAAACCAAACTCGCCACGACATGCTCTACACAAATAAAACAGGTACAAATAAAAATAAAGATGTGTCGCGGGTTGCGTCAGATATTCTCCTACAACTCAGTGATCTGCTCCAGAACACTTACCTAAGACTTTAACTCAAAGTCTTACACTCAGGCTAGGAGGTTAGCCCTACACTCAGATCCACCACTGGGTCTTACTTCAGTGAGAAACTCTCATACAACTCAGATTCTCAACCAGAATCCTACAACTCAGGCACAAAGACCCCACAACTCTGATCTACAGAAAAGATCCTACCTCAGCCTTTATAGTTTAGACTTACACTCAGATCAGTTAAGATCCTACAGACGAAGGGTTGATAGTTGATGATGAATAACTCCAGAGAAGATATCTTTGAGTCTGCCTCTTCATGAATTGAGATGTCTCAGTCCTATGATCTTCACAGCACCAAGAATGAATCTTCAAGAATGTTCTGCTTGAGCTATGAAGTAACTACAACTAGGTCTTGCTCTGTTCCTCCTTCTAACTAAGAGAGATAACTCCCTGATCTTACTGTTGAAGGTGTTAATGACAACAACTAACTGTCTTGAACTTTCTGATCAACTGCAAAAGTAATTTCTTCAAGCTCTGCAACTTTGTTGAGAGGAAGAAAATGAAGCTCTGTATTTCCAAAAGTTGATTTCCTCTTCCTTGGAATAACACTTCTGTATCCCGCTGTCCAACGACTATTTGAGCAGTGGAACCACCTGGAGTTGGTAACTGCAGCTTCTCTTTTGCATTAATTGCTGTACAACAGGCAAGCGACGCTATTTGTCGTCTACTGTTCCGTTCCCGCAACATTTGAATTCCTGCTCATGTCATCATGACTCAGCACCTGTGGACTTAGCCAAATATAGACAATTCTGCATAGGCGTTGAGTGAAGACTTGTCACTCAACGCCAAAATACTTAGGCAGAATTTTGCACCACCAGGCGTTGGGTGATCATTCATCACTCAACGAATATCGACAATTGTAGTCTAACTGACTAGGCGTTGAGTGAGCCTTCATCACTCAATGCATCTTGACTTAATTGATTTTCTCTGTATTAAGGCGTTGAGTGAGTTGTCTTCACTCAACGCTTTCTGCTTTTGCCTGTTTTATTGAAGAGTCGTTAAGTGAACTGTCTTCACTCAACGATTCTGTTTTTAGACAAATTTTATATTAAATCGGCGTTGAGTGAGTTGTCTTCACTCAACGCATCTGTCATTAGACAGATTTCCAAGTCAATCAACCTTGCGGCTCTGACTAAACAGTGTCCTATCAACGCTTTCTCTTCTGGGCGTTGAGTGAACTGCCTTCACTCAATGCTTCTGGACTTAGTCAGAATTCTTGTCAGCTTCTCTCTGGCTTTGACTGTTTTAGCCTTACTCAACGCTTCTGGTTCTAGGCATTGAGTGAACTGTCTTCACTCAACGCTTCTGGATTTAACCAGATTTCTGCTTTGGTAATGCTGAGACTTTGACTGCCTAGGCTTTACTCAACGCTTAAAGTCATCTGGCGTTGAGTGAACTGCATTCACTCAACGTATCTGGACTTAAGTAGATTTCTGCCTTGTCAACATCCTGTCTTGTGTCCACCTGTCATTGTTGCTTAGACAACATGTTTTAACAGTGAACAAAGAGCAACCTGCATACATAGAACTTAGAACATGTATCAAATACTATTTGAGTATACCATTATCTTATAGGTCTTTTTCAAATCTGGGACATTGTGAACAATGAACCCAACAATATTGTTGATGGAGAGTAAATTGCGAGAAAAAGAAGAAACATGGAGAACGATTGGAAGTGAAATAGTGAGGGAACATGAAATATGACATTTGCCAACAATAGGAGACAACAAGCCATTAACAGAAATGATTTTGTCCTTCCAGACAAATAATATAAGAGAGAACCTGAAGAGGAGCCAATCATGTGGTGGGTGGTACCAAAATCAATCACCCACTCCGAATATGAGGCAGTGGCAGCATGAGCACTCGGCATAGCAATAGAAGTAAGGGAAGCAGAAGCGCCCGGTGACAAATCAGGCTGAGTGGAGCAGACGGCGAAAAACATCCAATTCATGAGGCCTCCTGTCATGTCATCTCGTCTCTTTGCTTATGGCCTCCTGTCTTTTTCTTTATTTTTGAAAGCCCACTCCAACAGTCACGGGCTATATGTCTGGGCTTACCACAAGTATAACATATAATTGGGTCTCGCCCAAAAGTTGCTCCAGATCCTGGGCCCCGACCACGTCCACGACCACAACTGGCAAGAGATGGGTGGAGTTTGTAGCACACCTCCTGATTGTGGTCTTTGCGGCCACAATAATCACAAGTAGGGGAAGACAAGCCAGGACCGAGAGCATGACCACGACCAACACTAGTCAAAGCAGAGTGATCTGGAGGAGCACTAACACTGAGGGACTTTCGACGATTTTCATCAACAAGGACCATGTTGAAGGCCTCCCGAAGAGACGGGAGAGGGGACCGGTGAAAGATGTGTGTCTGCAACATATCGAACTCCATGTGCAGTCCCATCAAGAAGACATGGAGACGAAAGAGGTCTTCCCGTTGTTGCAACTGGACAGCATCCGCAGTGCATGCTGGAGTGAAGTGTGCAAAGTAATTCAATTTCTGATACAAATGCTCGAACTCCGAAAAAAGGATGACACCATCATAAAACCTTGCCGCAGTTCCAAATTGCGACGAGTAAGTTCATAGACTTGTGTAGAACTGTCAATTTACGAGTATGTCTCACGGGCGCGTGTCCAAATCTCGAAGGCGGAGTCCATAAAAATGTAACTCTGATAGACCTTTAGAGACATCGAATGAAGAAGCTAGTAAACAACCAGAGAGTTTTTGGAGTCCCACCGCTTCCATAATGGATCAGTCTTGGGGGGCTCCTTAATTGTTCCATCAATATAGCCAAACATTTGATGGCTGCGAATGACATGTTGGGCAGGTCTTGATCATTCGAGGTAGTCTGTGTCATCCAATGGTACCGTAGTGATCTTCAAGGAACCGGAGTTACCATGGGACCGCTGAGGGTCACCCATCTGAGTCTAAATCACACCCGACGTCAAGGCAGAAGAGTCACTCATATCAACAGGCACTAGAGACTCCTTAGGCAGTGAATAGAAACCACCCAGTACTCCGGAATGGTCGGACAAGAGTCGTCAGACAACGCAACAAGAAAGAACCATCGGGCATCACAACAACATGGGCCGGAGAACAGGAATGACGACAAAAGGCTTTGGGAGAACAAGCGGCGACCAAGCAGAGGATGTCCTTGGCCTAGTAGGAGCCGCCGACAAAAAATGAGCAAGGTCCGTGTTGACCCCTCTAGTTGTCGGATCAACAAAGGAGAAACGACCAGACTAGCATGAATGCTCGACGGGATCAGGGAAGACTGGATCTGCGCTCGAGATTGAGAGACGAGGCGGGATCTGCACCAGGCGACGACATTAGAAGCGAGGAGACCCGGCGGCGTCACGGGTGGGCGGCGGAGAGGACCCCTTCAGCAGCCGGCGGGAGCGTCCGTTCCGCCTGAAGGACGAATGAGCGGGAAGAAGGAAACACGAGCAAAATAACGAGCCGAACGAACAGGGGGAGTGGCGCATGGAAGCGACAAATCGTTTGGCTAGGGTTTTTTTCGAGCCTCTGATACCAAGTTGAGTTAGTAAAGAGGGGAATAATAACCCGTATGTTCATTCATCCCCAAAGGGAGATATTTATAACATTACAAGAGACCCATAAAGCCTAACACATGATGTGAGACTAAACCCTCTTACACATATAGATACTAAATGATGACTTGGAAATAAGTTATCTCTCAACTGATTACACATATCATTCTTGAGTTGCACAGTTTGTCCCAGTACTAGGTCATACCAGCACAACATTGAGAGCTAGGAGATGACCACTTGTATGAAAATTCACTGATGAGTGCACTTTCGGCTACAATTGTGCTTGAGTGTCTCCTGTGGGTTTTAATCTTAGGCCTACCCTGGGCTTACTCTGGTTGCGCTACACAAAGCCCTCCAGGATTTTGGAAGGTCGAGAGATCAATTGGGAGAGGGGTTGATAAGAATTTCTAGTTTGATTCTCAGAATATTGAACTGAAAGGGAGATTAGTTAAATATTTAACTTAATATCTAAAACATGGTTTTTATTAGAATAAACTGGACAGTATTTATTCTAGAAGCGTTTGGATTGAAGACTTCATTATTTTTGGATACGCTAAAATTTGAACTTGATTTGAATTTAAATTAATCTGTTTATATGCCCTCCTATAAATATGTTACAAGAGGAGATCCTTGGTTTTTTGCATTGACTGTATTGTATGCATAGAAAACGTAAAATGCAAAACGAGAGATGGGAAGAGAGGGAGTGGAAAGAGAAGGAATTTTGGAAAAAATAGTTTAGGCGCATCTGGAATCTCCTTGAAGAACAGAAGATTCTAATTCATGAAATTTAAAGAAGGATCTTTTGGAGACATTTATTAGTATTGTTCTTAGTACGCCTTTGAAGTGGCCAGTTTTCTTTTTGTATCATCCTTTTGAGTTTTTCTCTCTTGTAAATTCTCTTGAGGGCTTTGGGAGTTTACTTTTATTGAGAGTTAGGTGTGCTTTTTGTGGTGTTCTTGATTAACACTGGTTGTAGTGACTTATGTTTTTAGTAGATGGGATCTCCTCTTCTGTTAACTGAATCTGTCAACCACACAAATATTGGTGTCCTTTCAAATACTTGATATCTTTTATGTTTACCCTGTGGTCATCTTATTTCACTCATAGAGGTGCTTCGCATTTGGATGAGTATGCATTGTAACACGTTAATTACTCTATTTGAACTTATGTTCTCTCACTTAAAGATGTACCTGGTTGTATACTTTGTTTGTTCCTTAGGTTCCAGCAGCAAGGACATTGATCACCCCAGTCCAGTGCAAGTCATTGTGGAGGCAGTTCCAGAGAGAAACAGATTATACAGTAACACAAGCCAGGGGTGCTCAGGCATGTTTTTTTAAATCGAACTCCATTCTTCTGATAAAATTCCTTACAAGATTATCAGCATTGGAATATTGGTGCCATTATTTTCCTTGGAATGTATAAAAAATTTTCATTTGATAATGGTGCAGACTTTACAACCATTACACTGATTTTGTAATACATAGAAAAAAGCAAAAGCATGACCGGGACATCACTTGTATGTTTCCTTTTTAAATACATAGCATTACTTTGATTAGGGATTTCTTTCGTGACTCACTCTTCTATTTTGAACTATGTCTAGATGGGGGTTGGTAGTAATAGCTGTTAAATTCTGATTTCTTCCATAAAAGATGGAATACATGCATACCCGATTCTGCCAGGTTCTATTTATCATGTCTCCTTCCCTGTGGCTGTACCATGTCTGGCATTTTTGGGTAAAGCCCATCGTATTTTTTGTATGCTTGATTTCTCGAAATGGCTCATTGGAGAGCCTCTATTGCTTTAGCTATAAATCTATGCTCATTGATAATGCACATCTGCCAATGAAGATGAACTGTATGCCACTTTCATCTTAGTTATGAGTTTCACACAATGATACATTTTTATGCCTAAAGATGCATCTTCTTTCAGGAAGCCCATAGGAGGAACAACAGCAGGCTGCCTCCTCCGTGGGCCATTATCGCAATGTTTGCCTTAGGGCTCAATGAATTTATGACACTTTTAAGGTGAATTTATGTAGCTATTGTTTTTTTGCCAACTGATGTATCTGCTTCATTTGAGTTGCCAATAAATAAATAAAAGTTGCTCTCTCCTGCCAGAAACCCTTTATACTTAGGGATCATCTTTGTCGCATTTCTTGTGGGCAAGGCCCTCTGGGTTCAGCTTGACATCGGCGGCCTATTTCAAAATGGATTTGTGAGTTATTTAATGTTTTGGAAATGTCAATAATTTCTATCAAGAAACTTTTCTGTGATCATGATTATATGTTTTTTGAATGCAGCTTGCTGGGCTCCTAGCCTTAGTTACCAGGTTTCTTCCAACAGTAATGAACCTCCTGAGGAGATTGGCAGAGGAGGGACATAGACCTGCAGCTCCGAACGCCCAGAGGATCCCTGAGATCGATAATAGGACTTCCGACAATGCCGTGAATGGAAGCAATTCAGTGTCATCAGACGCGTCATCTAACCTAACATCTTCGGACGGTGGGGCCGAGTACACGAGCCCTGAAAGGCAGCGATCAGAGTAGCTGGTTGAAGAAGTTTTTCCCTCCATTGTTTGCAAGTGGCAGAGTTTTTTTTTCTCTCAAGCCATTAACATGAACCCTTTCTGTAGCGGGGAAATTATTCTAGCAGATTAATCACTGAAGTGATCGGAGTAATTTATCGTGTGGTAGCATGCTTATAGTGTTAGTTGTGGTTGCTTAGCCTGAGATTTGTGATGGGGTCGATCAATTTACGTAAACGAACTTTGCTTTTTGTAGCATTGTGCGTTTGCTCTTTGCAACATTTTTCCACTTATTTGCAATAATTCCGTCAGTAAATGAACCCTTTTGAGTTGTTTTTGATCTATCATTTAAAGGTTATGCGTGATTACTCCTGTGCTTCAGTTTAAGGAAAAGTAGGATTTTGCCAGGATTTTATACATTAGGGAGAACCATTTTTGCATTGTGGGTCCAACCTGATCGTGAATCGGGTTGGATGGCACTGGTTCGACCTGAATTTATTAGTTTGGGTCCATTATATGGTCGAATTTGGACTATGGATGCTGTGGTTCAGCCTGACCCCATCAATCTATAGGCTTAAATTTCTTTGCCTTGATTTACATTTTTTGGAAGTCCCTGTTGCCTCTGTATAACTAACTTCTCTCTGTGATGGATGGTTATTGTTGGTTATTGTTGAAAGATGGGCTAATTCTTGTCGGGATTTTGACTATTCGGTAGGTTGTTGAAGTGGAAACTTGAACCCCTGACCTCCTTTATAAAGGAGTGTTAACACATCATCTTATACTAGCACGGTATTATTGTAATAATGTATTGGTGTATAATTAACCATTGGTTACAATATTGTAGTTCTAAATACTATTTTAATTACTGGGTATTGGCTAATAATGCTAATAATTAATGATAAGTATTTATTAAAATGAATAAAAATGTTAATAATTATATAGTTATCAACGTGAATAAATAATAAATATTTTAACAATATTATATAATGATTATAATATTATATATTATTGTGTGAAAAAATTCATTTTATTTTACTACAACACCACAGCCTTTAGTTTGCTATATGGATTCTTTGTTGTTATTGTGCCTAATCTTTAATCATAATTTCACTAATGCCTAAATACATAATGTTTTTTCTTCAATTTAGTTTGCTATCTTATAAAGAATGTAAATCTAAATATATTATAAAATTTAAATGCGGATTGTTAACCGCAGATCGAAAATGGCTATTAGCAGACCAAAAATATCACTTTTTAAAGGGATTAAATATTCCTCTTGTTATTTCAAATGTTTTATTCACAAACCAAAACCCTATATCTTTTTCCCCTTCTCAGCCGTCTGTCTGATCTCTCATTTCGCATTTTCCCCTCTCGATCTCGCCGGCGTCGTCCGCCCGCCCGTCGATGTCGTCCACCCGCTGACGTCGCCCACCCGCCCGCCGACGTCGCCCACCCGCCCGCCGACGTCGCCCGCCCGCTGACGTCGCCCGCCCGCCCTCCGACGTCGCCCGCTCGATGATGTCATGAGATGAGTTAATTGCGTGTGTACGAAATGTTGGCAGAACATTGAGTTTTGTTGTCACCATGCAGAGTTCTGATAAATTGGATGGTAGATCATGCCCCCGTGTTATTCTACTTAATATTTTTTGATGCAGGTTATATATATTTTGATGTAGGGCTCAATTTTTATGGTAATGAGATATGTCTTTGCTTATACTTGTGGTGCTGGTGCACTTCTTGATATTTTTTTTACTTTTAATGTTGTTCTGCGAATAACAATAATTTCTGTGAATAACAATTTTAAGTATCTTTGGGTCTGCGAATAGTAATAATCTGTGAATAGCCATTTTCGGTCTGCGGATAACAATCCCCAATAAAATAATTGCTATTTGATCATGCAATTATAGGATAAATATAAAATATTGTTTTAAAAACAGAGTGTTTATGTTGACAGCTCTGTTTTGGATATTAACAGCCCAATTATAATAATAGTTCAACAAATCGATAATGGTAGCCCAATGATCATTGATAACCTAGTTTTTTTAAAGACCATGTAATCACTTTAGAGACAAAACAAATATAAAACATAGTTCATGGTTTTTTTCAACAATTTAATTGTTCAAAATATAATATAAAAGTTTAATGTTTTTTAAAACACAAAATAGTCAAAATTCACGTCTTTGTTGTGATCAAATTGACAAGTCCTAAAATTAATTTCGCCTGCACAATCTAATTAAAAAATATTGTAAATAATATTTTATTAAAAAAGCTTTCAAATTCATCCATGTTAAAGAATTTATCAAGTCTTGCACACTTTTAATCATTTTTTGTTGTTTGAAAGACCTCCAAAGATCTTGTAATCTATACATGGGAGTTGTTAAGGGCACTGCAGTTTTGGCTAGCTACACTGCACTTTCTCTTAATTTTTCGTGTATTTTTAAAATAAGCTTTGTACATGCATTTTTAGAAAAAATGTTCAACATGAAAGTTGTAGATCTTGAATACTTTTCCTAAAAATGCATGTACAAGGAGTATTTCTAAAAGACGCAAAATCTGAGCGTATTTACAAACTACGGCTTGTACATGTATTTTTAGGAAAAGTGATCACCACGAAAGTTGTAAATCTCTTTGAGATCTACAACTTTCATGTTGAACACTTTTCCTAAAAATGCATGTACAAAACCTATTTCCAAAAGATGCGAAAAGTTAGGAAAAAGTGCGCTGCGTCTAGCAAAAAGTGCGGTACTCTTAACAATTCTCAATTTGTTATAACCAAATGAATTGTAAATAAATATTAAAAAAAGATAACTATGCATACCACTTTAATCTAAATAATAGAGATGAACAATCAAACGTTAAAAAGTGTAAATATACCCTATAACATGCAAAAAAAATCAAAGGCTAAAACTGAACTACAAATGCCGTGAGATATTCTAAAATTTGATTACACATCCCCTTGATTTCAACACATGCCCTGAGATGCAGAGGAGTTCTTCGACAGAGCTGGTTTCAGAATCAGCGACCTTCTTCCACACTAAAGTCCTGGAGCAAAAAAAAAACAAATGTCGTGAGATGAGGCTTGGAGACTTTGATCGGAAAATCCTAGGTTAATAAAAGTCCAAGATCTGGATTGTACTGAGATGAGTATGTGAGCAAATGCATAATGCGAATGAGGAGGTTTTGGCTGTCGGCGCTGGGCTGAAGGGGGAAAGGCGCAGTTCCGGGAGATTATTACCACCGGGCTCCGTCCCTAAATCTCCGTCCGGGTGAGAGGAGGTGTTGCCGAGTAGAGGTATCAACGGGTGCGATTTAGAGAGAGGAAAGACAAGCAAAGCAAAGAGACGCGCGAGCAAATTCTTAGTAGTTGCACGCGAGCAAAAAACTCGCCCTGGAGCCCGGACGTAATAATTACCGGGCACCGTCCCTAAATTACGACCGGGTTTTCGGCGACGGGCGGAAGTGGGAGAGGTGTCATTCTCGGCGGATTCGCTGTTGCGGGTTGTAGTGCGGCGGGGTTCAGGGTTCGGGAATCCGGGAATTTTTCTGTCCGGGTTTCGGAGCACTCGCGCGCGACTGAAAATGTTCGTGTGGGGGCTTCTCGTTCCTTTGTTTTTTAAATTACAAAAAATTTTTATGCAAATTTACATTTCAAAACATCCATACCCATTGAAAATTTATTTCAAGAGCATACTTTAGTGCATGGAATCCATGGATGCTATGAAGTAAACTCATACGTGATTTCTCTAATTTCAAGAATAAGAGGATGTAGCTTATAATTTTGCTAACTTTTAGAAATTTTTTTGGTAATTATTCTTTTTATTAAATAACCCTCACGCATTTATCTCACAAACAAATAATATTGTTTTAAAATTGTTTCAGTACACAATAATCACGCAACTAATCTGCTCCCCCACACAGGCGTAGACCAACGTGTGGCCCCCAGCTCGCTCCCGCGGACCAACAGGCGCAGACCAACGTGCGCATCAGAGCATGCAAGCATCCCCTCGCCTTCGCGCGATCACCATCAAGTAGGAACGACTCCCACACATCAACGATAGGCAGGGGCGGACTCATGTCTTGACACACTAGTGTGTGAGAGCTCCTCCCGAGTGCACCGATTCACGGAGTGTTACATCCCAATTTTTTATAGGGAGCTTAGGAGCATTGACACCCCAATTGATGAACCACTTCACCTTGGAGGCAAGGTGGAACCCTTAAAGTGGCAAAAGTGCACTTAGTCAAACTTGACCAAATCAACTCAATTGACCTCACCCTTGGCCAATTGAGTTAGCCATCTCCTTCCTTGTGACCCAACCTAACCAAAACACCAATTGACACCCCAATTGATGCACCACACCACCTTGGAGACAAGGTGGAACCCTTAAAGGACAAAATGTGTACTTAGCCAAAATTGATCAACTTAATTGAACCCCTTCTTGGCCAATTGAGCAAGCCACCCCATGCCCAATGACCAAGGCTAGTTATACCCCCCCCCCCCCCCCCCCCCGAAGTGTTGACTTTAGTCAACTATGGTCAACCTAAATTAATCTTGGTCAAATCATGGCTTAATTAAGGCCTAAACTCTCTTTTGAAAATACATTAACCCTACACTAACCCAAAGGCCCCCAAATCAAACCCCAGCCTCATATGGGCCCCCCTAAACCAATGATCAAAATGAGATAGCCCACGGTTAAACTAAACAAGATTACTTACGAAGAAATTTACCCAAAATAAAACTTACTTCACTTGGTATATAACTATATATTACCTTTTATGGCCTAAGGCACCTAAAGAAAGATGAGAGGAAGCTCCCACTTTCCTCTAAAGCTATTAATGCTGAGCAAGCTAGAAGCAAGGTGGCTGCTAGGTGAAGATAAGAGAAAAAAATGATATTCTCACCCTCAGCCTAGAAAAGCTCCCCTTCACCATTTAGAAAGCTCACACGCCTCCCAGACATCATTTCTAAGCTGAGAAATTGAGAGGAAGCCCTCAGGAGCAGTGAAGCCATCATAGCTGACCAAGCCATGGAAGCCCGAACCCGTTCTAGGAGAGCACATCAATTTGGGGTGAGATTTCTTCTTCTTCCCCTTCTATGATCATCTTAAAATGATTTCGCATCGAAATCGAGATAAATTGAGCGATGACTTCATGCAATTAGGTCGAAAATCTCCGTCGAAATGACCCTGTAATTTAGGCCGGTTGCGTCATCGTCAGGTCGTCAGACCAACGCCAATGGATAGCCCTCATCACGGCAAAGTTGTTTGTGGTGGTGGCGATGGGTGGTGATGGTCAGAAGGCAGCGGAGGAGCCCTGAAAGCTCCGTCCAGGCAGGTTCAATCCTAGTTGCTGGCTCAAGGTTGAAGACAAGCCCTGTGTCGTCTGATTACCTTAATATCGTCGAGTTAATGATTGGTTGATCCCCACAACAGATCGATAGTGGATCCGCCGTGGGGGAAGGCTAATTTTCCATCTGTCGCGTTTCTAAACTTCTTAATCTACTTCTAGGTGCCTTTTTAATTAAAATCAAATGATGCTATAGAATTCAAAAAAAATTTATATGCACTCCATAATAGCATTGAAGATGATTTTTAAGTGTCTTAGAGGCTGAACGAACCAAATGATCAACATGAAACTTGTAGGTCTTGATATGAGCTTTCGAAAATGGGGTGACACATTTTCTAAGGAGGTGCATAGCCCTTTGAATTTTTTATATTATGTGTATTTTTCAGCCAATTCACATAAGATCAACGTGAAACTTAGAATACAAGATGGTTGACGTAAATGCATCATCTTATAAATTTATATATTTAAAGAGTGTTGTTTAAATTATTCAAATTGTCACACATGTGTAGTATTGAAATGTTTTGACCTTAAACACTTAAATAAATTCCTGAATTTTTAATGTACACTTATAATATCATAACAGACCTTGGATTCTATTTTGAAGATTTTGGCATAAATCGATCATCTCATGAATTAATACATTTAAAGAGTATAGTTTAAATTATTAAAATTGTCACACATGTGTAGTTTTAAAATGTTTTGACCTTAACACTCAAATAAATTTCTAAATTTTTTATGGAACACTTATAATGTCATGACGAACTTTGGGATCAATTTTGAAGATGTTTGGACTTAATTTGATCATCTTATGTGTTTATACATTTAAAGAGTATAGTTTAAATTATTCAAATTGTCAAACATGTGTATAACTTAAATGTTTTGACCTTAAACATTCAAATAAATTCCCAAATTTTTATGATACAGTTATAATGTCATGACTGGCCTTGGGTTCATTTTTGAACATGTTTGGACTTAACTTGATCCTACGATTTATACATTTAAAGAGTATAGTTTAAATTATTCAAAATGACACACATGTGTGTTATATGATACTCCAATTATATTATTGAAAGTCTTTAATTTCAAGGATAACTAAATCACCTGGGGGGGGGGGGTGAATATGTTTCTTAGTCTCTTGTGACTTTCTTTTATTTTCCTTCTTAATTGCTTTGTGAGTTAATAGTTTTTTGCTTTCAAGAAACACACAACCCGCAACAAAGGAATAACACACAAAGCACACACAGAATTTATAGTGCTTCCGCAGATTATGGGTACATCCACTTTCCCTCCCACCTTTTTAACTTCTAGTTAGACAAGGATTTTCTCCAAAACTCAGCTCCAAGAGCTTACACCATAGATCCCTCAGGATCTCTCAGTCTCCTCCAAGACTTACAACTCAGGCACTAAGCCCTACAACTCAGTGATCAACTAATCATCTACCTCAGGCCAAAGGCCCTACCACTCAGGCTGGGAGGACAGCCCTACCTCAGATCTACAAATGATCCAACCTTAGAGTGAATGACTATCCTACAGCTCAGGCACAAAGACCCTACCTCAGATCCAAAGGATCCTACAGCTCAGGCACAAGTGCCCTATAACTCAGAGAGAATGACTCTCCTACCTCAGGCTCAAAATCCCTACAGCTCAGTTATCAAATGATCACCTACCTATGATCCAAGCTGGATCATACACTCAGAGAGTATAACTCTTATAGAGCTCAGGCAAAACTGCCTTACCTCAGGCTCAAGAGGCCTATAGCTTAGATCCAAGAGGATCCTATGGAATTATAATGTTTTAATTAATTTGATACAGAGAAATTTCTCTGTGTCTGCTACTAGAGCTAAGTTATCTCAGCTCTATCTATCTTCACAGCAGCAAGTGTAGGTCTTCTTGGGCTGGAAGTGACTTGCGAAAACCTGTCCTACTTCTTTTCTCCTTTCTGGACTAAACCAGAACCTTAGTTATTTCTTTTTCAAATCACCAGAAGTTGATCTTCAGGATAAGGCTTGCTTGAGCTGAGAAGTAACTGCAGCTGAGGATTTTTCCCTTAACTGCTTCTTGAGCTGAGATAAACTCTACCCTATCTTCTAGACTGCTGAAATCAGATTATTCAGCTTCTTCTTCTTACTCAGAAAGTAATCTATTAGAACTTGATGGTGCAGATAAAAATGGTACCAACTAACTTGCTTTAGATCCCAGATCCATCAGATCGGGTTGCACCTTGGCTGCTTTCTTTTCCTCAGAGATTTTCTCTAGACTTGTTGTTGTTAGTGAAGAAGACAACAACTAACATAATTGAGCTTTCAGACTAGCTACTTTGAACTCTGTTCTTCCTCCTCTACAACAATGTCGACGAAGAAGATGACTGTCAGTTGTATGTGTGAAAAGTTCATTTTCTTTAATCAGAACTCCTCCTTTTCTATTTAGCCACTTAACGGTTCTTTGAGCTATGGGGCCCACACAAGGAGTTGCCCGTTACAACCTTGCATTAACTGCAACAAGTCGTGTGGTTGGCCAGCGACGTTGTTTGTCACGCATTGTAGCCTTCCCGCAAAATTTTGAATTTTGCTAACAATTGCTGACGTCAGCTCCTGTGGACTTAGTCCAAATCAAGTATTAGAACATACGCATTGAGTGAGCAACCTTCACACAATACCAAAACACTTGGACAAATTCTCTATCACTAGACATTGAGTGAGCAAGGCTATCAAGATGGTTGTGCGTCCCAAATGTTGGCAAATTATTAGAGGAATTGATGTGCGAGACACATTTCACAAAGTACTCAATCCACTTGGGGAGCCTAAAGATGTTGAAGGGAATGAAGATATTATTCTGGTGGTCAGGTATGAAGAAATACATAGCTCTCTATGTGGCAAAGTGTCATACTTGCACACTAGTGAAGGTTGAATGTCAGAAGCCTGATGGTTTCCTGAAGTCATTACCAATTCTGGAATGGAAATTTCATGATAGTTCGATAGATTTCGTGCATGGTTTACAGAGATTGCAATACGGGAACGATGATGTATGGGTGATCATAGACTGATTGATAAAGGTATCACACTTCATTCCGAACAATAGGGACGATTCAATGTAAAAGTTGGCAAAATTCTATGTTGGCAACATAGTACGTTTGCACGGTGTGCCCCGTAGCATCGTTAGTGACCAAGATGAGTAATTTACATCGAATTATTGGAGGATAATCCACCAACTATTGGGTACCAAGATAAATTTGATCACGACCTTTCATCCTCAAATGTATGCTCAGATTGAGAGGGTAAATAGGACAATGAAGGATATGTTTCGAATGTATGCCTTGGATTTCAGCAAGAGGTGGGAGGAACATATCTATATGATTGATTTCACCTACAACAACAGTTACCAAGCAAGTATTCAAAAAGTGCCTTACGAGGCTTTATATGGCAGGAAGTGTCGTATTTCACTAGCTTGGGCATCTTTAGGAAAAACAAAGTTGTTTAAGAGAAAAGACATCGATGAGGCAAACTCGAGGATACCTTAACTCGAGGATATCATTAAATTAGAATTTTCATCAGAAATCGTGGCCATCTATTTGTTTTGTCCTAAAGATTAGATGGTTGGGTTTTATCCCGTGGGTGTTAAGGTGGTTGATGAGATATGACTTCTAATTTTTCTTCTCACACACTCTATCTAAACTAAAGAAGAAGAAGAAAAAGGAAAAGACAGGAAGAAGAAGAAGAAGGCTATTCTCAGCCTTTTTAAGGGCTTTGGAGGAGTTCTTATGGTCGGAATCGCGAGCCGAAGCTAATCAGAGAGAAATGAAGTATGAGTGATTCCATCCGATCAAGTACAAGTTCATGGCTCTAAAAAGCTTTGAGGGTAGTCCTTCTGAATATTAAAACATGCTAGTCCTTTTATTTGGCATGTTTGCATGAAAGCGCCTCCATTAATTAGTGGGAGGTGAAGATTTCAATGGGTTGATTTGAGTGATCCCCATTTTTTTTTGCATATAGAGCTCAGATCGTTGTACATGCATATGCCTGTTGTGTAAAGCCTATCTAGAGATGATGGTCTGGATTGGTAATGATTGAATTGTATGTTGAAGAAGACTCAATGGAAAATGAATAGATTTTGGAGTTTTTGGTGTACTGCAGGTTGTTGTAGAAGTACTAAAGGGTGTCTCCAGGAAACACCCAAGTTTGCAGCAAAAATAATGTTCTGTTGTTATCTCCCACGATAGCGATATCGCTGGTGATAGTGCTACTAGCAGAGACCAGTGAGCAAATGAATGTTCTGGGTGTAAATCCGAACTTGAGACAAATTTATGGTTATGTCGATATCGCACGACGATAGTGGCCACTGCTCTCGATAGCTCCAAGTAAGCAGATTTGTGATTGCGAGCCCGGGTTCTAGGGATAAGGTGGGTGACATATTAAGCTGTAAGACCTATAATGCCTAGCTTGGCGGGCTTGAGTGCCGACCATATTTGATAACTTTGGTTATCCTTTTGATAACGGTCCAATGTGAAGCCGTACCAACTTTGTGTCAGCAGGAAACCAACGATTTGAGCATGGGCAAAGCTGATAAGAACCCATCCCTTATTGGTAAATGAAGAGGCCTCTACTTGGCGCACCTCTGATTTTGGGATTAGTCTGTAAGGCGAGGTGGTCTTGACGGTAAAAGCTCAGTCCAGATCAAGTACAAGTTCATAGCTCTAAAACATGCTTTGAGTGTAACGACTCTCCATCTGAATACTAGGACATGCTACTCCTTTTATTTGGCATGTTTGCAAGAAAGCATCTCCATTGTTAACCCAGAAATCTGTGATTCCTCCCAATGTGGACAGCTTGCTAGTCATGGCCTGCGCCAGGTTCCCCCTGGAGGTCATGAGAAGTCCAAGGATGGGCGGACAAGCTTCTCTGTCTTCTCAGGCCGCGCGGCTAGGGCGGTCTCCCCGGTCTGACCGCCCAGGTCGCACAGTAGCCGCTTGTTCTGCAGGGGCTGCAGACTGCTTTCTCAGTCCGTCCCTGTAGGCCGCGTGGTTTGATCAGCTAACTGCGCCCTAGCTTACTCTGACAGGTGGACCACCCAACCAACTATGGCAGACTCGCATTGCCATTCGCACAGACCACCACATCACCAGGCGACCTACCTCTAGGTCGCCCAAAGCCATGAACATCTGGTCGCAGATCAGGCGACAACTCTCTAGGTCGCTCACCAGCGGGTGCGACTTGCTCCACCTCACTCTGCCCACCAGTCTGCAACCCGCCTTCAGCAAAGTCAGCGATCTGCTCCTTCAGTCCTACAGGTCACCCAGTTAACCAACGGATCCGCTTACAGTTCGCAGACTCGATCTCAGTCCGCCCAACTAGCGTGGAATTGCTCCTCCGCCAACTCATTCCATCCACGAAGGCTCGGGGGACTCGCTATGCCGCCAAACCATTCAGTCCGCCTGTGGTAGACGGACTCCTCTTTCAGCGGGATGGCAACCTACCCTATCCAGTCCGCCAGCTCGCCAACCTCATCATGAAACAAGCCTCCAGCAGAGGCGGACTCGTATTGTCCGCCGCGGGCTGGGTGGATTCTCCCAGTCCGCCACTTGGCCCTCCAGCCTCATTAGGCATGCTTCCTTGCAGTAGAGGCGGACTCTCTTTGCAGTCCGCCACTCAGCTTTCCGACCTCTTCCCAGCAAGGGGCAGACACCTCCTCAGCCCGCATACTTTGGCGTGGGCTGGTTTAGAATAGCATAGGAGGACTCGTCCCAGTCTGCCAAGCAGCAGATCAGCTCCAGAAGACCAAGTACCAGACCGCGCGGCCTGGCGCGGACTCGGCGGACTCCTCTATTGGAACACCCTATTACTAATTTGGGTCAGGATCACTATGTCTTTAGGAAACCTGTTTTTGACCTCCTGTATAGATCTAAAGGTCAATTAGAATTGAGTCTAAGGGTTAGTAGTTAGGTTTGGAAGCTGCCCTCAAGACCAAGGTTTTTCAGTTTGGAGACTAAGTCATATCGTCGAGCTCAGTACGACGAATCGTCGAACTCCAATCGACGATCGTCTAGCTCAACTTCAACGGATCGTCGAACTCCATTTGACGATCGCTGAGCTCAACTTCAACAAATCGTCGAACCCCATTCAACGATCTTCGAGCTCAGTTCGACGATCTTGACTCAGTATTGATTCTCTATCTCTGAGCTCAGTTCGACGATAGTTGAGCTCAGATCGACGATCTCTGTTGCTGTATAAGACCAAATCGCTGAGCTCAGTTCGATGATAGTAGAGCTCAGTTCGACGATTTTCTGAAGAGTTGAAGGATTTTCAAGATTCAAATTCAAAACAGTTAAGTAGTTTTTTAACAATTAATTCAGAGGATCTTCTAGCCGTTTTCATTTATTTCTGGACCAAGTTTCAAGGGATTATCAAGGAATGTTTCTTTGGACTTTCCCCCAGAAGACATTTGCAATTAAGGATGCAATTAATGACAGGCCAACGGCTATTCTTGACAGATGATCATTTTCTATTTAGAACTAGGGAATAAAACACAAGATTTTTGAATCTCTCCAACACTCAATACACAGCACAGATAAGCAGAACAAGAAGAAAAAGAACAATTCATTCTCTGCTACAATTTTCACTGAACAACATCTTTCTCAACACCAACTGCTAACAAGAGAAAGAGTTGTAGACATTCTCTGTCAAAAAGAATTCATACAAGAACACACACCAAAGGAGATCAACAAATCTGAAATCTTCAGATCCCCTTTGATTCAAGTGTTCAAGGCCAACATCATTCAAAGACTCCAGACACCTAACATTTCAGCTGTTGCTGAAATCATCATTTGCTGGAGATCAACTTCTGAAGGCCTATCACCCTACAGCAAAGCTTCATTTCCTGAACATCTCAAGAACTCACGGGGAGCTTTGACAACATCAAAATCCACATAGTCTTCTCAGCTGCTTTGAGAAAGAGAAGACTTCCATAACTCTCTCATCCCCATCTCTGTAAAGGGTTTTTCAAACTCCCTTCAAAAGTTTGTGATTTGGTTTTTGAGCACCTTGTCAAAAGCTCATTGGTGGCAAGACACCTGATCAAAAAATCTGATTTGGTTTTTGAGCACCTTATCAAAAGCTCATTGGTGCCCAGGACACCTGATCAACTCATCCTGCAGTGGATTCCTACCTAGGGTGGTAGAAGAGTGGATGTACCCAAGTTTAGGGGAACCACTATAGCTCCATGTGTCTTCTGGCTTGCTTGTCTTTATTTTTGTTTCTGGCTGTGATTGATTTGTGATTAGTTAGGATCTGTGATTAGTTTATTTTGTAGTTTGTAACAATTGTTTAGATTTTTTATTTGCTTCCCTGTTCACTCAGATTACAACAATTGTTGTAAAAAGTTTTTAAGCACCATACTCTATTCACCCCCCTCTAGAGTATATCAGATCTAGCTGCTCTTTCAATTGGTATCAGAGCGAGGTTGGTTAAAAATACCACATCTCAGTGGTTGCACAGGCTAACACCTGGACCCCAAAGATCCCTAGTTAGATCTGCCTTTTTAGATTTTATTATTAGATTATTTCTTCACAAATTATGGCCCAAAACAAAGATTATGCTAGCACCAGACCTCCAGTGTGCAATCTATCCAAGTTTGCACTTTGGAACGCACAGATTAGATTATACATGAATTCTATTGACGAGGATATTTTTAATTCTGTTTTGACAGTTTGTCTAAAACCTCCAGAGAACACAAGCACAAATGCTGTTCCACCTCCATCAGGAACAGATGCTGATATCAAGAAGTGGAAGGTAGCTGATGCAAAGGCTATGAATATCTTAGCCCAGACCATGTCTGATGACATCTTTCAAAAGGTGGCTGAATGTAATTCAGCAAAGGAAATCTGGGATAAACTCACTGAAATAGTCTCGGGATCAGCTGATGAAAGAAAGGACAGGAGATCCCACCTCATATCTCAATATGAGAATTTCAAGAAGGGAGAAGCTGAGTCAGTTGGAGATATGTACAATAGGCTCAGTCTAATAGTCAATGAACTCAAGACTTTGGATAAGGAGATCTCACTAACTGAACTTAATGACAAAATCCTAATGTACTTCCCAAGAACTTGGGATTCAAGAATCTGGCCAATCAAGGATGCCAGAAGTCTGAATGAGATCACCACAGAAGCTCTTTTGGGCAAGCTCAAATCTTATGAGCTGCTCATTAAGAATAGAGAAGAAGAGCAGAAGGCTGCCTCACCAGCCACAAGAAAAGAGAAGACAATAGCCTTCAAAGCAACTAAAGATCAGCCTAAAGACAAAGTCATAGGCAATGATGAACTGCTCAGTCTATTAGCCAAAAGATTTTACAAGATGGCCAGAAAGGACTTCAGAAAAAGATCATACAAGGAGCATGATAAGCCAAGATATGATAAGTCAAACAATAAAGAAATTGTTTGCTTTGCTTGCAGGAAACCAGGGCACATTGTACCTGACTGTCCAGAGAACAAAAACAAGGACAGAAGAGATAAGAAAGAAAGAAGAACAGAAAAGGACTTCAAGAAAAGTAGCAATGGCAAACCCTCCACAAGCAAAAACAAACACACTAGGAAGGGATTTGTTGCTGAATCCTGGAGTGAAACTGAAGAGGAATCAGAAGCCTCATCCAGCTCCAGTGATGATGAAGATGATGTAGAAGAGAAGGAGTTCTGCATGATGGCAATCAATGCCTCTCAACATAATTCAGATGAAGAAGAGTTAGAGTCAGACTCAGAGACTCAACTTGAAGAGGACCAGGTAATTAGTTCATTTGATTTCAATTCAGAGGACTTTAAATCTGAGTTTAAAGCATTATGTTTAGACCTACTAAAATCTGAGAAGGAAATTATTTCTCCCAGAAATCATTTATCTGAACATAATATCTTAAAGTCAGAAAACCTCAAACTCTCTAAGGAGTTGGAGTGTTGTAGGGAGCAGATAGCTTCACTGAAAGGTGAGCTATCAGAGGCCAAGAAGCTTGAAGAATCCCTTAATGGGAGAAGTATCAAGCTGATGGACATCACAAGAACAGTGAACTCCAGATTCAATAGTACACTGGGCTTGGGTGCTTCATCCAGCCAACCTATAGTCCTAACAACCCCAATCAAGTTCATTTCTGATAAAGGGAAGGGAGTTGTAGAGGTAGCTAGGAAAAATTCTGATCTGCCTAAGAAAACTAAGTTCCAGCAGAAATCGTCGAATGGAGCTCGACGATCGCCGAACGCAGATCGACGATCTCAGGCAGAATTGTCGAACTCAGGTCGACGATCTCAAATTCCTGAACTCTGCCACAATCGACCGTCGAACGGAGCTCGACAATCTGACCCAAGATCGTCGAACGCAGCTCCACGATTGTCGAACAGAGATCAGAGCTCTGGAAATTCCTTCAAGGGCAAATCAAAATCCAATCCTAGGGGTCCTTCATCCCAAATCTTTAACCCTTATACTGAATGGATAATACCTCCAAGGAGATATCATCCTGAAGGATATAAGAGTAAACCTGGGATGTCTTTTATTTCTGAGTTTAAATGTTATCAACCTAGGCCCAAGGTAAACTGGGTCAAAAACAAATGAATTATTTTATGTGCAGGTGAAGACCTATCCAACATCTAACCAACAATGGTACTTGGATAGTGGGTGCTCTAAGCACATGACAGGAAATAAGGACAACCTCACATCTTTTAAAGCCAAGCTTGGACCCAAAGTTATTTTTGGTGATTCAAACTTTGGACAAACTGAAGGATATGGTGCAGTCCAAATTGGAACAGTAACATTCAAGAAGGTAGCTTATGTGGAAGGACTAAAGCACAATTTGATAAGCATCAGTCAGCTATGTGATAAAGGCTACCAGGTGACTTTCAGCAAAGCATTATGCAAGATCAAGTCAGAGGACAACACAACTGTGTTGACAGGTAAGAGGAAAGGTAACATCTATCTAGTAGATTTTCTCTCAACAGATGTAGACATTTGCCTATTCAATTCTGTTTGTAGACCAAATATTTTATGGCATAAGAGACTAGGACACTTAAACCTTAGAACTATTGCAAGGCTATCCAAGGACAACCTTGTTAGAGGACTACCTTCTGGCCCCTATAAGAAGGAAGGACTCTGCAGGGCTTGTCAATTAGGCAAGCAAACTAAAAATAGTTTCAAGTCACTTAATAAGAGTGATTCACCTAGGATCTTCTATCTGTTACACAGGGATCTTTTTGGACCCATTATAGTACAAAGCCTAGGAGGGAAATCTTACACCTTAGTAGTTGTAGATGACTTCTCTAGATTCACATGAGTGTTCTTTCTGAGGAAGAAGTCTGATAACTTCAAGTGTTTGACAGAGTTTCTCAAATGTATATAGATTGAGTTCAATACTCACATTGCCCTGATCAAGAAGTGATCATGGGACAGAGTTTGATTCTCTTCTTATGCAAGAGTTCTGTCAGAGTGAAGGGATCAGACATACTTTCTCAGCTCCTAGAAATCCTCAACAAAATGGGGTAGTTGAAAGGAAAAATAGAACCCTTATTGAATATGCCACTACATTGTTGTCAGATGCTCACCTTCCTCTATCCTTTTGGGCAGAGGCAGTGAACACCTCCAACTATGTGCTGAATAGAAGTTTGATACATAAACTAAAGGGAAAGACTCCCTATGAATTACTCAAAGGGAAGAAACCTAAAGTTGATTATTTCAGAGTTTTTGGTTGTATTTATTATATTCACAATAATGACAAGAGATATTTAGCAAAATTTCAAGCTAAAGCTGATGAAGGAGTGTTTCTGGGATACTCCATGATCAGTAAGGCTTATAGGGTTTATAATAAATCATCTCTAAAAATTGAGGAATCTGTTCATATATCATTTGATGAATCTAACATGTCTTTCAAGGAGAAGAACACTTCTACCATAGAACCTTTGCAGGTACATTCTCTTGTTGAAGACTTGAACAAATTACAACTTACTCAAAAAGAGGAAAGCAGTGAAGATGAAGAAAGCATTCAATATTTTGAAGAGAAACAACTTGAAGAGCCTGTTGTTGTACCACAAGAGGAAACAACAACACAGGTTGGTGAACAATCAACACCCCCTGTTGATTTAGTAACATCAAGAGACCATCCAATTTCCCAAATAATTGGAGACATCTCAGCTGGTGTGCAATCCAAAAATCAGGTCAACCAAAATCTGTTGCACACTTGCTTCCTATCTCAAATTAAACCTCAGTCCATTCAAGATGCAGAGCAAGATCCACACTGGATCATTACAATACAAGAAGAGTTGCATCAATTTGAAAGGAACAAAGTTTGGGAAATAGTGCCAAAGCCTAAGGATCACTCCATTGTTGGAACAAAGTGGGTGTTCAGAAACAAATTGGATGATCAAGGAGTAATTGTAAGGAACAAGGCAAGACTAGTTGCTCAAGGATACTCTCAAAAAGAAGGAATAGACTATGACCAGACTTTTGCACCAATTGCAAGATTGGAAGCCATCAGAATCTTCTTAGCTTATGCAGCACATAAAGGCTTCAAGGTATATCAGATGGATGTGAAAAGTGCATTTGTAAATGGAGACATCAAAGAAGAAGTATATGTCAGACAACCTCCAGGTTTTATCTCTCCAACTTATCCTGATTATGTTTTTAGGTTGAACAAAGCATTATATGGTCTTAAGCAAGCTCCTAGAGCATGGTATGCGACCCTAGTATGCTTCCTTCTGGAAAATGGATTTATAAGGGATAGAGTAGACCAAACTCTTTTCATTAGAACCCATAAGTCCCATACCCTACTAGTACAGATTTATGTAGATGATATTATTTTTGGTTCTACTGATTCAAAATTGTGCAGAAGGTTTTCCAACCTAATGCATTCTAAATTTGAAATGAGTAGTATGAGTGAGCTATCCTTCTTCCTAGGATTGCAAGTCAAACAACATGCTGAAGGCATATTTATTTCTCAAACCAAGTATGCAAATGAATTGGTTAAGAAATTTGGCATATCTGAAGCATCCTGTATGAAAACACCCATGCCTACCAATGCTGTATTGGATGCTGATGAACATGAGAAACTTGTTGATCAGATAACATATAGAGCAATGATTGGCTCTTTACTGTACCTTACAACTAGTAGACCAGATATAATGTTTGCTATATGCATATGTGCTAGATTCCAAGTAAGCCCTAGAGAGTCACACCTAACTTTAGTAAAAAGGATTCTCAGGTATGTTAAAAGTTGTCCAAATCTAGGTCTCTGGTATCCAAAAGATTCAGCATTTGAATTAACTGGATTTTATGATGCTGATTATGCTGGATGCAGAATTGACAGGAAAAGCACCAGTGGAACTTGTCAGTTTCTTGGTGATAGACTTGTCTCTTGGTTTTGCAAGAAACAAACTTCTGTGTCAACTTCAACTGCTGAAGCTGAATATATGGCTGCAAGCAGTTGTTGTTCACAAATCTTGTGGATTCAAAACCAACTCCTAGACTATGGCTACAACTTAGAGAAGTCTAAAATCTTTTGTGATAACACCAGTTCTATTTCTATAGCTCAAAATCCAGTCCTCCATAGTAGGACAAAACACATAAAAATTAGGCATCACTTTTTAAGGGATAATGTTGAGAAGAATAAAATTGAACTTCAATATATCCCAACTGATTTGCAAAGGGGAGATATTTTCACCAAACCCTTGGATGAAAAGAAACACACCTTCTTCTTAAATCAGTTAGGAATGTTAGATGGAGGAAGTCTAAAATAATATCCACGATTTTAAAAGTTTAAAAATTGACCAAGACTAGGCAAAAATCTTGATTTTTCTTAGTGTCTAGAGTGTATTTCTGGTCTCTGAACTGCGCTCGACGATTTTCCCTCAGATCGTCGAACGGAGATCGACGATTTCCGAAATCGTCGACCTGAGTTCAGCGCTTCTCAGATAGTCTGAACTATCTCTTCAGGTCAACGATCGTCGAACGGCGCTCGACGATTATGTTCTCTGAACTATCGTCGAACAGAGCTCGACGCTCTCCAATATCGTCGAACGGAGATCGACGATATTGAAGACCTTTCAGATTCCTTTAGAAGCCCCGATCGTCGAACTGAGTTCAACGATCTTTCCTTTTCTGTGTCGAACCCTAATATAAAATTCATTTTTCGCCGTCGTTCTCCTGTTGTGCTTTCGATTTCTCTGCAACAATTCTCTTTCCCTCCAAACTTCTCTACACGTGGTCGTTTTGTTTGTTGATTTTTGCAGGTAACCATGACCGTCTCTGTTGCTGTTCTCGCCGCAATGAAATTCGATGCCGGATTTGATATTGACATGGAATCTGTTGGGTATTGTATCCACAATGTACCTGATTTGAAGAAGCCCCTGGACAAGCTAAGGTCAATAGATAATGTATTTGATAAAATCTTTCAAGTTGTGCTTGCAGTTATTCCACGCTAAGTGCACACCAATGTCAGGGTGCAGTAGGTCAATATACACGGGTCTGCACGACGTAATCCCTCGTTGAGCAGATCAGTGTGTTGGCCTACGTGTACTCTCTCTATTGGAGTGCACTTACTTTCAAGTACAGGACCGTGTTTATACAAGAGCAGACAAGGAGCAAGGATGGGTCAAGGAGCAGCTCTTGGGTGGAAAGACGAAAATTCGTCTAAGTATAATTCGACGAGAATCACCAAGTGATTCTCACCGATTCGTCGAGAATCATTAGTGATTCTCGCCGACTCTGTTCGGCCACCTCAAAACGGTGCCAAGTAAGATTCGGCGAGAATCACTAATGATTCTCGCCAAACCCATCGCTGAGCATATCATGAATACCAAGTAATATTCGTTGAGAATCAACAAGTGATTCGGCGAGAATCACTAGTGATTCTCGACGAATCGTCGAGAATCACTAACTGATTCTCGCCGATTCGTCGAGAATCACCTGCGATTCTCGCCGATTCTTACTTAGCGATTTCTCTGGAAGCTGCTGGACCGGATTCTGCCGCTGGACTATTTTGAACCGGATTTCGGGATTCTTCTTGTGGGTCCCACAACGGTCAAATTGAAAGTATCTACAGTATATATATACGGGTATTTTGAACAGTAGATTCACGCAGAAAAGAAGCCGAGCACGATCTAACCCTAAAATCGCGAAACTGCTCCGCCGCCGCCGTCGCCGCTCGCGCTAGTTGGTCGCCGCTGTTGATCGCGTTTCTTCCCGATCTCCGGCGACAGAAGCTTAGCAAAGCTTGAGTCTCACGCATCTATCCAGAGATCCTTTGTCTCTCGATTTGTTGATCGGGAAAAACTTCCCCGTCCGAATCGATCGAGACGACCGATCCTCGAGTGACCGTTGGTAGACCTAGCTAGCTTCGCTACGAAGTTTGGATCTCAAAGTACAGCAGCCGCACGCCGTCGTTGCCGCCGATCCCAAACCAAGCCGCCGCTCATCTTGCCACCGCCGGTTCCGGGGAGATCCTCTCCAAGAGAGATCAAAGGTTGTGGACTCTTTGTGGACTTCAAGAACACGTCATCAACAAAGAGGGACACCTTAGTCTCCAAACGAAGTTTGTATCTCGTGTACATTCTAGATTTACTTTTGTTGTAAAGGAACGTTTGTTCCGTGTTGTAAGGGTTGGGTGCAACTCGTTTTGTGGGAGTGTTGACTCCCACGTGTGGAAGGGTTCCTTCCGATAGTGCAAGGATTGGATTTCAATCCTGTTGGAGAAGAGACCGAGTCGTCCCTTGTTGGGAGATAGGTCGAAGGGGGAAAGTGGATGTACCCAAATCGGGGAACCACTATAAATTGATTGCGTATTCTGTGTGCTGTGCTGTTTGTTATTATTGTGCAGGTACCAAATTAAATTCCGCAAAAGCGCTGCACGTCACCTATCCCCCCCCCATAGGTGAACATAGTTGACACTAGGTGGACTTTCAAGTGGTATCAGAGGCAGGTTACTCATCAATAAGGTTAACACCTTGAGTTGAATCCTGCCGCTAGTGTCAAGAAGGAGGCAAACATCTACTATGGATGGGCTAAAGTTCTCCGGCAAGATCCCAGTGTGCACCAGACTCAACTTTCCTATCTGGAAGGAAAGGATCAGGTTCTACATGGAAGCAGTTGATCCTCGACTCTTCATGATCGTGGAGGAGGGACCTTATGTCCCCACTAAGGCCTCCACCATTGATCCCACCAAGAAAGTGCCGAAGACACTTTCTGAAATGGACAAGGACGAGATGGTGCTAGTGGGACTTGACAAGAAGGCACGGAACATTCTGGTCAGCGCAGTTGATGACTCAATGATGCAAAACTTCAGCAACTGCAGGACAGCACAGGAGATCTGGCAGTGCCTGATCATCTTAATGGAGGGCACGGATGAAGTGAGGGATGATCAGAGATCCCTCCTGAACCAGAAATATGAGGCCTTCAGACAAGGGCCTAAGGAAGAGATCGGAGTCACCTACGAGAACTTTCTCAAGATCGTCAACGCCCTCAAAGGATACGGAAGAGTGTTCACTAATGGCGAACTCAATGATAAATTCCTTAGGTCCCTTACTAAGGAATGAGACACAAAGATCTGCGCCATCAGAGAGTTTGGCAGACTAGCTGAAACTGATCCACAAATTCTGTTTGGGAAGCTGATGTCCTATGAGCTTCAGCTGAACACCAGAAAAGCAGAAGAAGAAGCAGAGAAGGCGGCAGCCAAAGAAAAGACTGTGGCTTTAAAAGCCAGTCACTCCAGAAAAGGCAAGGGTGCGGTTTCATACCGTGCCAGGAAAAAGGATGAGGAGGAGGACTCCGAGCCATACTCCTCCAGCTCAGAGCTTTCGGAGGAGGATTTCTCCCTCATCACTCGAGAGTTCAAGAAGTTCCTCAAGATGAGGAATCAAAGAAAGAAAGACGGCTCCTCCTCCAGGCATCAGAAGAAAAATTATTCTTCTGACAGGTATGCTTCTAAACCTAACAAACATCGCTCTTCTGACATTATTTGCTTTGGATGCAATAAGCTAGGACACGTCGTGGCCGACTGCTATCAAGGCAAGAGAGAAAAAGGGAAAGGAGAGGATCACAAATCCTCCAGAGATAAGAAGAAGGAGCGGAGCTACATCGCCAAAAGGCCAAAGACACTAAGTGAGTCTGATTCCTCAGACTCTAGTGATGATGAGGAAGCCTACTTCGGGCTAGTGGGTCGCTCCGACTCAGAAGGAGAATGTCCCCCATTTATTGGGAAGGTAAAAGCTCACACCCCTCTCTCCGACTCTGAATCTGATCCTGAGTCTCAGGATGATGAACCTGAGGATAGCCTTTCAGCTCGTGAAGCTGAGCTCCTCGAGAAGTATGAGCTTCTGCTCAACACTTTCGAGGAGTGCCGTAAGAGACTAAAGGCTGAGAAGAAGGAAGTGAAATTCCTTAAGAGTGAGTGTGTATCCCTAAGGGAAGAGGTCACTAGCTTGATTTCTCTCTGACAGGAGCACCTTGACCTGACTTCAAAGCATTCAGAGTCCTTAAAGCTCCTTGATCTTAAGCAGGAGGAAGTCGACAAGTTGGAAGAACAACTTGCGGCAGAAAGGAAGATCGTCAAGAGCTTCTCTATGCCAAAAACAGTTCTTCCAGTCGTTGATACCTTCTCTGCTCAGGCCAAAGGAGCTGGCTTGGGGCATGTAGGGGTATCTGGTTCCTCATCCAGGAGAAACAGGAACCAGAGGAAGAATAAGGCCGCCAAGAAGGTCTCTGCTGATGAAAAGGGTAAGGCTCCTCTTAGTCCTGTTGCATTCAGAAAGCCTAGCTTTCCTTGCAACCAACATGACTTTGAATCAACATTTGGTCATCATTTCCGGCCCTCGGTTGCAAAGCCAAAGAGCCGATATGATGGTTGGACCTTTCCCCGGAACTTCGGTGAGAGTGCCTTCAAGGCACCTTATGAGGAAATCAACATGGGAGATTATGGTCAATTCTCTAGTAGCCATAATGGAAAGCAGGCACCAAAAGCCAAGCCTGTTATACAGAAGGTGACGAAGTCATGTGACTGCTGTCACCATGAGGCCTCCACCTCCAGATCCAAAGCCCCAGCTGTACCCACCGTTCCCAGGGTAAGGCAGGAGCCTAGGAAGAGGTACAACAGATTCGACTGTTGGTGCTGTGGCAAAGTCGGTCACTTTGTCGTGGATTGTTGGTTTAATCCAAGGTATGACGAGACTCCCTATGTTAGCAATGCGAGGCCGACCACTCGTAGGGTTAACCAACCGAGGGGGAGTGTGCTAACCAGGAATCTAGGACCCAAGTTTGATTGGGTTCCTAAGGCAAATTAATTCTGTTTTGCAGGAATGTCCAAAGGCCACCAAAATGCCGATCTGGTATTTGGACAGTGGATGCTCCCGGCATATGACTGGGACAAGAAGCCTGCTGCGTGATTACACTCCAGTCGAGAATGGACCCAAAGTCATCTTTGGAGGGTCAGATCGAGGAGTCACCAGAGGTTACGATATGATTTCCAACGGTATAATCTCTATCACCGACGTGGCTTATGTTGAAGGGTTAAACCATAACCTGATCAGTGTAAGTCAGTTATGTGACAAAGGTTATGACGTTAAGTTCTGCAAGGATAAATGTCTGATAATTTCACGTACCTCTTCTGAGACGGTATTATCAGGCATTAGGAGCAGAAATATCTTCTGCTTAGATTTTCTCAGTATAGATTCATCTACCCCCGTATGCCTTGTGGCAACAGGCAGTGCATCTCTTTGTGATCAATGGCACAAGAGATTGACACATATTAATTTCAAGACAATTAGTATGCTGTTTTCTAAGAACTTAGTAAGGGATGCTCCCAGTATCAAGTGCATCAAAGATAGCCCCTGTCCTGCATGCCAGATGGGCAAACAGACTAGGGCTACCTTTAAGAGCATCGCAGACAAAGACTCTTCCCGATGTCTTTACCTTTTACATATGGACTTGTTTGGTCCAATGCAAGTTCATAGCTTGGGAGGCAAGTCCTATACGCTAGTGATAGTTGATGATCATTCTCGGTTTACATGGGTGTTCTTTTTGAAACGAAAGTCAGATACGTTTGACATCTTCACTAGTTTTGTCAAGCAGGTTCAGAACGAATTTAACTGCTCAGTGGTCAAAATCAGAAGTGACCATGGAACAGAATTCGAATCTGGTGCTATGACAGAATTTTGTGAAGAACAAGGTATCTTTCATGAGTTTTCCTCCCCACGCACTCCTCAGCAAAATGGAGTTGCGGAGAGGAGAAATAGAACACTCATTGAAGCTTGCACGACAATGTTGAAAGACGCTTCTCTCCCGGAATACTTCTGGGCAGAGGCTGTCAATACAGCTTGTCATGTACAAAACCGAGCATTGATCAACAAGCATCATAGTAAGACGCCTTACGAGCTTCTGAAAGGCAGGAAACCAACCATGTCCTACTTGAGGATTTTTGGTTGCAGATGCTATATACTGAATAATGGGAAGTACCCGCGTACTAAATTTGGTGAAAAATGCTTCGAAGGCATATTCATGGGCTATAGTTCCCACAGTCGGGCATATAGGGTCTTCAATAAGAAAACCCTAGTGGTAGAAGAATCAATAAATGTTGTATTTGATGAAGGAAGTTTGCTTAACAACAATTCTTCCAGTGGTATTATTGAAGATGCAGGTGCACGACTTGAACAGCTGAGTCTGGATGAGACCGCTAAAGACGACATTCCTAAGTACGTCAAAGTTTCCACCTCCACGTCATCTGAAAATGTTGAAGATCAAAATGGAACAAATCTCTTAGAAGAAGGAGAAGCCCAAGAAGTAGTCGAAGCTCCAGACGCTAGACTTCTAGAGCTCCGGCACGTGAGGGATCATCCTAGAGATCAGATCATCGGAGATCCTCGTGTCGGTGTCAGAACTCGAAGAGGTACTATTAACGAAGTATTGCATCTTAGCTTCCTGTCACAGGTTGAGCCAAAGAAGTTCGACGAGGCGAACAAAGATGCGGCATGGATTATGGCCATGCAAGATGAACTACATCAATTCGAACGTTGCAATGTTTGGACGCTAGTTCCCAGACCATGCAAGCAGAATGTGATTGGCACCAAGTGGATCTTCAGAAACAAGCTGGATGAATATGGTGTCATCATAAAGAACAAGGCCAGGCTGGTGGCTCAAGGTTACAGACAGGAGGAGGGGATTGACTTCGACCAGACCTTTGCACCGATAGCAAGGCTCGAGGCAATCAGATTGTTCCTGGCGTATGCTTCACACAAAGGATTCACATTCTATCAAATGGATGTGAAATCAACATTCTTGAATGGAGACTTGAAAGAGGAAGTATACGTCGCTCAACCCCCAGGTTTTGTCAATCCTACTTATCCTAATCATGTTTATTTTCTTAATAAAGCATTATATGATTTAAAACAAGCTCCACGAGCTTGGTATGAGACTTTATCTAGTTTTCTTCTTGAGAACAAGTTCTCTAGAGGTAAAATAGATAAAACATTATTTCTCAGGGAAGTCAAAGGCAAGATTTTGCTGGTGCAAATCTATGTCGATGATATTATATTCGGCTCAACGGACAACAATCTTTGCAAAAAGTTTTCTAAACTTATGCAAGGAAAGTTTGAAATGAGCAGTATGGGAGAGCTCAAGTATTTCTTGGGACTTCAAGTGAAACAGTCTGAGGATAGAATCTTCATCTCTCAGACGAAGTTCACAAATGAACTCCTGAAGAAATTCGGTATGGAGAATGCAACCTCTATGAGGACTCCAATGGGATCCACTATGTCTCTGGATAAGGATGAGAAAGGTAAACCTTTCGATGAAACCAAATACAGAAGCATCATTGGATCCCTGCTCTACCTTACTGCCAGTAGACCGGATATCATATTCTCCACATGTGTCTGTGCCAGATATCAGGTGAACACTAAGGAATCTCACTATGTCGCTGCGAAGTGAATTCTAAGATACCTTAAAGGTACTCACAATCTTGGCTTGTGGTACTCGAGAAACAATGATGTCGAGCTAATAGGTTTTTCAGATGCTGATTTTGCAGGGAGTAGGGATGACAGGAAAAGCACTTCCGGGACGTGTCAATTCCTCGGAAGAAGGCTTATCTCCTGGAACAGCAAGAAGCAGAATTGTGTAGCTACCTCCACAGCAGAGTCTGAGTACATCTCGGCAGGCAGCTGTTGCGCACAACTCCTATGGATCAGAAACCAGTTAGCCGACTATGACCTTCAGTTCAAGGAAGTTCCAATGTACTGCGAATCCTCCAGTGCAATTGCCATTGCCAACAATCCGGTATCGCACAGCAGAACGAAGCATATTGAAGTGCGCTACCACTTCATTCGGGAGCATGTGGAGAACAAGGACATCTCTCTCTGTTATGTCCCCACGGACAAGCAGATTGCTGATATATTCACAAAGCCCTTAGACGAGGCCAAGTTGAATCTTTTCAAGACTGAATTGGGGATGCTCAATTATGAGGAATGAAGACTACAGAAGCTCCAGGCTCGTACACGATATGAGGGGGACCAAGGAACTCAAGTGTGAGCACAGACGCACGAACTGAGGGGGAGCAAGGGGTCAAATGCTACCAACCCCGATTTGCAGAAGCCGAAAAGGGGGAGATTACCCTCTCGGCTAAGGCTAAGGTGGCTCCAAGCTTGCTCCCAAGAAATTGGTATTGGTAATGGATAAATCACTCAACTCAATTTTAAGTTTATGGTTTTCATTCCCATTTGCTCTATTCACCTTAGCTTGTAGGGTTTAGGCTTCTTCAAATAGGGGGAGATTGTTGGGTATTGTATCCACAATGTACCTGATTTGAAGAAGCCCCTGGACAAGCTAAGGTCAATAGATAATGTATTTGATAAAATCTTTCAAGTTGTGCTTGCAGTTATTCCACGCTAAGTGCACACCAATGTCAGGGTGCAGTAGGTCAATATACACGGGTCTGCACGACGTAATCCCTCGTTGAGCAGATCAGTGTGTTGGCCTACGTGTACTCTCTCTATTGGAGTGCACTTACTTTCAAGTATAGGACCGTGTTTATACAAGAGCAGACAAGGAGCAAGGATGGGTCAAGGAGCAGCTCTTGGGTGGAAAGACGAAAATTCGTCTAAGTATAATTCGACGAGAATCACCAAGTGATTCTCGCCGATTCGGCGAGAATCACCAAGTGATTCTCGCCGACTCTGTCTGGCCACCTCAAAACGGTGCCAAGTAAGATTCGGCGAGAATCACTAATGATTCTCGCCGAACCCATCGCTGAGCAGATCATGAATACCAAGTAATATTCGTTGAGAATCAACAAGTGATTCGGCGAGAATCACTAGTGATTCTCGACGAATCGTCGAGAATCACTAACTGATTCTCGCCGATTCGTCGAGAATCACCTGCGATTCTCGCCGATTCTTACTTAGCGATTTCTCTGGAAGCTGCTGGACCGGATTCTGCCGCTGGACTATTTTGAACCGGATTTCGGGATTCTTCTTGTGGGTCCCACAACGGTCAAATTGAAAGTATCTACAGTATATATACGGGTATTTTGAACAGTAGATTCACTCAGAAAAGAAGCCGAGCATGATCTAACCCTAAAATCGCGAAACTGCTCCGCCGCCGCCATCGCCGCTCGCGCTAGTTGGTCGCCGCTGTTGATCGCGTTTCTTCCCGATCTCCGGCGACAGAAGCTTAGCAAAGCTTGAGTCTCACGCGTCTATCCAGAGATCCCTTGTCTCTCGATTTGTTGATCGGGAAAAACTTCCCCGTCCGAATTGATCGAGACGACCGATCCTCGAGTGACCGTTGGTAGACCTAGCTAGCTTCGCTACGAAGTTTGGATCTCAAAGTACAGCAGCCGCGCGCCGTCGTTGCCGCCGATCCCAAACCAAGCCGCCGCTCATCTTGCCGCCGCCGGTTCCGGGGAGATCCTCTCCAAGAGAGATCAAAGGTTGTGGACTCTTTGTGGACTTCAAGAACACGTCGTCAACAAAGAGGGACACCTTAGTCTCCAAACGAAGTTTGTATCTCGTGTACATTCTAGATTTACTTTTGTTGTAAAGGAACGTTTGTTCCGTGTTGTAAGGGTTGGGTGCAACCCGTTTTGTGGGAGTGTTGACTCCCACGTGTGGAAGGGTTGCTTCCGATAGTGCAAGGATTGGATTTCAATCCTGTTGGAGAAGAGACCGAGTCGTCCCTTGTTGGGAGATAGGTCGAAGGGGGAAAGTGGATGTACCCAAATCGGGGAACCACTATAAATTGATTGCGTATTCTGTGTGCTGTGCTATTTGTTTTTATTGTGCAGGTACCAAATTAAATTCCGCAAAAGCGCTGCACGTCACCTATCCCCCCCCATAGGTGAACATAGTTGACACTAGGTGGAATTTCAGAATCCTTCAGCACCACTGATCAGGCATTTCAGGACATTCTGGAATTGTTCAAGGAGCAGAAGCTTGTCACCATTATGACCACCAGAATCAAACTTGCTGCTGATGAGATTAAGGAGTGGGTCTGCACTGCCCACAACCAGGATCAAAACACAGTAGTTGGTTTAATTTCTGGAACCCAGGTACCCTTGACTTCAACCATTCTGACAGAGGTCTTTGAGTTAAGTTCTGGAAGAGATTCTGCTGATTTATCTGGAGATGAATTTGCTGATCTGCTTGCAAGAATGGGTCACTCTGATGCTAACCCTAGCAAGCTGCTGAAGAAGAACCTAGCTGTGGAATACAGGTTCTTAGCTGATGTAGTAGGAAAGGTTTTGCTGGCCAAGCATTCAGCACATGATACTATTTCTAGGTATCAGCTGTGCTTGATGAGAGCCATTGTGGACAAGAAACAGTTGAACTGGGGAGAGGTCTTCTTTGACCTAATTAAAAAGAAAATCAATAAGAATTTTGTGAATTTTGGGGGAATCCTTGGGCTCTTTCTTCAGAATAGATGCCCTACCCTGCTAGTATCTTCTGGGATACATATCAATGCATCAAAGAGATTGTCCTGTGCCCTATTTGGCAAATGGGACAGGCAGATAACCAAGCCCAACAGGCCTTCTACAAGCACAACTTCAGGCACCAGGACTGTAACAGTCACTTCCCCTCAAGTCTTTGCCCCTGCAGATGACTTGCCTGCTGCTGCTTCTCCTCCTCCTATTTCATCTCCTCCAGTTCCATCCACCATTCAAATTCCATCCACCATTCAAACTCCATCCACCACCATCATCTCCAGCCCTTCTCCAACATCTATTCCATCTCCAATTCCTACTCTTTCAATCACAGAGGAAATCTTTCATCCATTATATTCCTACCCTCAACCAGACATTGCCACATCATCCACCATTCCATCTTTTAGTCTTCTTGATGATTCCTTCATGGATGACTCACCTTCCTCACCTCCTAAGCTACCCTCCTCATCCACATCTTACCAACAGCTTCTACAAGACATTCTGGATCAACCCTCCTTCACACCCTCTATCTCCATACCACTGTCTTCCATCTCCACTATACCCACACCTCAACCTTCCCTTCTACCATCCACCAACTCTCCACTATCATCACCAGTTGCTCCTCCATCCTCTACCTCTGCTCAATTGCCTGCTGAGTACGTAGATATTCCAGCCCTAGCTGACCAGCTGTATGAACTGCTAGCCCCCAGGCTATCACTTCTACTGGAGACCTCCTTGGCTCCATTACTTCAGTCTGTGGCAGCCCTTTCTGCCAGGCTATCCTCTCTATTTCCTCAGGCAATCTCTTCATCAGTGTGCCTTGATCCAGCATTCTCTGAATCTAGGCAGGGGGAGATGTCTAATGAAGTTGTGAAATTGCCTGCTATTTCTTCAGTTGTTGCTGCTGTTGCTGCTGCTACCCCAACTCAAGCTCCAGTTCCACCTCAAGTTGCTGTTTTTTCAATAGACCTCAGGGCCCTGCTCTCAGTTTTTGATTCAGTCTATTTCAGTTGTCTTCCAGAGAGAGTTGCTGTCCAGCCATCAGAGGATCTTTCCAAGGCCATTGTGCCCTTCTCTAGCTGTGACACCAGCATTATTCATTCTTTTGTCAATTCAGTATACGCTGCTGTTACTCCTGCTGAGAATATTGTTGCTATTACTGTTGCTGCTGCTGTCAGTAATGATGCTGCTGTTGTTCCAGTTTCTGATGATATACATATGATAGAGGCATATGATTTTGTGCCTGCTACTATTTCTGATATTTCTGTATCTGAAAGCACTCTTTCTGAATCTGTTGCTGCTCCAGTTACTACTGTCACTAATGCTGCTATCTCTTCTGAAAGGATTGCTCCAGAAAGCTCTATATCTGTTGTTACAACTGCTGCTACAACTTCTGTATCTGTTGTTACTAGTGCTGTATCTGCTGCTGTCACCACTGCTGCTTCATCTGCTCCAACCCAACTTCAAAAAGAATATTTGAAATAGATTGATGCCTTATATGATGAGCAAAGCTCTGAGAGTGATGAATTCAAGACTGATTCTGATGATTCTTCTGCCACCATAGCCAGGAAAAGGAAGGCAAGGAGCAAAGCTATGAAAAGGGTGCCCCCAGCCAAAGTAAAAGACACTAATGACATACCATATTACATTCTTCATGACTGCCCCATCACTGAGCATTGGATGCAGTACTCCAAGAACCAACTTAAAGCTATGAAGAAGAAGAGGAAGTATGAGAAAGGATCTTCTCAGTTTCATCATTCTCATCCTCCTCCACCACCTCCTCCTGATACAGGTGCAGGTGGAAGCTCAGCTGCTCAACCTTCTGCCAAAAGCCAAACCCCCTATCAGCCTCATGCAAGATCTTATTATAAGGGAAGCCAGTCCAGAGGTTCTCAATCTAGAAGAGGAAACTACAGAGGAAACCAAAGGGAATTCCAAGGCTACTCCAAGGGCTATTCTAGACAACATCCTTACTCTAGGGAAGGACAAGTTTCATCAGATACAACATCAGGTCCTTTTCCCTATAAGCTGAAAGAAGTACTCTCCTCCAGAGCTCCTCAAGATAATCCATCTAACAGATATGAGCCTCCAGTGCCCTTTGAGGATCCAGAAAATAATCCAACTGCTTGGACTGTCAGGATGAAAGAGCTAGCTGCCCTGGATCAAATTAAGAAAGCTAAAGAGCAAGGCAGAGATTCTTCCAATATTACTACATTGTCTGAACAAAGAAAGAAAAAACTAGAAAGATATGGCTCAAGCAAATTCTTTGATTCTGATAGATATATGGAGCTGCATCCTGAAGCTGTGGTACCAAGGCCCAAACAGCAAACTTCTCTAGGTGCAGCAGATGACAGAAGGTCAAAGAAAGAAGCTCTCAATCCTAATAGAGAAATCAAACTTATAAAGAGCAAGGAGAAAGAATAATTATGTAAGGTGACAATTGTTCTGATTCTTGATTTCTGTCTGGGATAATATATCAGTGATTCTGCTTGTTGATTGTTATTGTTGCTTTGTATATTGTTGTTCTTTAATTTTTCCAATTCCTGTAAATAGTAATCCTAACCCAAATAGGGGGAGATTGTTGAAACACCCTATTATTAATTTGGGTCAGGATCACTATGTCTTTAGGAAACCTGTTTTTGACCTCCTGTATAGATCTAAAGGTCAATTAGAATTGAGTCTAAGGGTTAGTAGTTAGGTTTGGAAGCTGCCCTCAAGACCAAGGTTTTTCAGTTTGGAGACTAAGTCATATCGTCGAGCTCAGTACGACGAATCGTCGAACTCCAATCGACGATCGTCTAGCTCAACTTCGACGGATCGTCGAACTCCATTCGACGATCGCTGAGCTCAACTTCAACAAATCGTCGAACCCCATTCGACGATCTTCGAGCTCAGTTCGACGATCTTGACTCAGTATTGATTCTCTATCTCTGAGCTCAGTTCGATAATAGTTGAGCTCAGATCGACGATCTCTGTTGCTGTATAAGACCAAATCGCTGAGCTCAGTTCGACGATAGTAGAGCTCAGTTCGACGATTTTCCGAAGAGTTGAAGGATTTTCAAGATTCAAATTCAGAACAGTTAAGGAGTTATTCAGCAATTAATTCAGAGGATCTTCTAGCCGTTTTCATTTATTTCTGGACCAAGTTTCAAGGGATTATCAAGGAATGTTTCTTTGGACTTTCCCCCAGAAGACATTTACAATTAAGGATGCAATTAATGACAGGCCAACGACTAATCTTGACAGATGATCATTTTCTATTCAGAACCAGGGAATAAAACACAAGATTTTTGAATCTCTCCAACACTCAATACACAGCACAGATAAGCAGAACAAGAAGAAAAAGAACAATTCATTCTCTGCTACAATTTTCTCTGAACAACATCTTTCTCAACACCAACTGCTAACAAGAGAAAGAGCTGTAGACATTCTCTGTCAAAAAGAATTCATACAAGAACACACACCAAAGGAGATCAACAAATTTGAAATCTTCAGATCCCCTTTGATTCAAGTGTTCAAGGCCAACATCATTCAAAGACTCCAGACACCTAACATTTCAGCTGTTGCTGAAATCATCATTTGCTGGAGATCAACTTCTGAAGGCCTATCACCCTACAGCAAAGCTTCATTTCCTGAACATCTCAAGAATTCAGGGGGAGCTTTGACAACATCAAAATCCACATAGTCTTCTCAGCTGCTTTGAGAAAGAGAAGACTTCCATAACTCTCTCATCCCCATCTCTGTAAAGGGTTTTTCAACTCCCTTCAAAAGTTTGTGATTTGGTTTTTGAGCACCTTGTCAAAAGCTCATTGGTGGCAAGACACCTGATCAAAAAAATCTGATTTGGTTTTTAAGCACCTTATCAAAAGCTCATTGGTGCCCAGGACACCTGATCAACTCATCCTGCAGTGGATTCCTACCTAGGGTGGTAGAAGAGTGGATGTACCCAAGTTTAGGGGAACCACTATAGCTCCATGTGTCTTTTGGCTTGCTTGTCTTTATTTTTGTTTTTGGCTGTGATTGATTTGTGATTAGTTAGGATCTGTGATTAGTTTCTTTTGTAGTTTGTAACAATTGTTTAGATTTTTTATTTGCTTCCCTGTTCACTCAGATTACAACAATTGTTGTAAAAAGTTTTTAAGCACCATACTCTATTCACCCCCCCTCTAGAGTATATCAGATCTAGCTGCTCTTTCATCCTCATCCTACTCACATGACTTACTGACTCACCGAGGGTGACGTTACCAAAAGCCGTTACATCCTTGGGCCTATAAATAGACCCCATACCTCTCATTCTTGGGGGACGCACTCAGGCTCATACGCTCAAGGACAGCCGACGACAAGCTCAAGGCATCAACTCCTGCAGACTCCATTCTTCAGCCCGCCCGACCTTCTTCAGTCCTCTCTGCCTGATAGCGCAGTCCGCTCGACTCACTTCAGCAAGCTGCGGGATCAGCTAACCGCGAGGCCTTCCAACCTGTCTTCTCAGTCCGCGCGACCTCCTCTGACACCTTCTTTCCTTAGCCACCAGCTTCCGCATTTGTACCCTTTATTTGCTTTCCATGTAAAGGTGCATCTCAAGCTGTAATAACTGATATTATTCAAAGGAAAACCTGTCGCAAGAGTGACATTTAAGCCGCGGCGGGCGAAGTCTCCTGTTGCGTTGCTAGTGGCCCCTCTCTTCTTCTCAGCTCTACTCTCTCGACATCAACCTGCAAGATCAACCGTCAAAGTAACCATCTGCTAGACTGTTCCTGATCAACCTTACCCACCATCTCCGCACTTGGATCAACATCCTCCTATCCTCTATCCCTGCAACCCTTGAACAAGTGTTTGCTCCACTCTCGAGAACTTAGAAGTTTTCTCCTCTCCTCTATCCCCGCAACCTTCAACCTATTCAGCTCATCACCTTGCCTGTAATACCGAACACACCCGTTAGCTGCTGGTGCCCGTGACAACCCTCTCCTCTACTCCTCGTCCATTTCCACGCATCAACAGTTAACACGCGGCCTTCAGATCCGAAAAGATGGTGAAAACCGACAGTTAGCCATGTCAGATCATCAATCAGCTGAGAACTTTGCTATAAGTCTGGGCGAGGACTCACTCTGGGAAGCCTTGGAGCAATCACGCCGTGAAACTGCTCAATAATTTCAGGCAATCAACCGAACTCTTGTTGTAATCGCACAGCGATTAGAGATGCAATCTGCAGCAACTCCAGTTGCTTCAGTTGCTCCAGTCAATCCAATGCCAACATTAGAGAATCAGTAAGCCTATCCTCCAGCTTACCCGCCGGTCTATCCTACTCCTTACACACCAACCTTTCCGCAAGGGCCTGCAGCCCCTTTGCGGCCTCAAAATGATGAGTTTGCAGCTCGTCAAAACTTCTTCTAGGAAGCAACACGGGGAAGTTCAACAAGATTTCTGAACTTTCAGGGAAGTCATCCTTACCCATCAACTCCTGTCTTTGCTCCTCCTGCAGCTTTTCCCTTTATCCTCCTGCTACTTTTGCAGCTGCAACTTATGCTCCCTTCTTTCCTCATACTGTTGGGGAGCAAGAAGAGCCGTCATCGTTTTCAGAGATTGTTCGACAAGAACCAACTCCAACTAATTTCAGAGAGCCACGGTTACCAATCTACACTGTAGAGAATGATCCAATGAAGCACCTTCAATCCTTTGAATCGGCCGTAGCTCTCAAGACTCTCTCAGATGCTACCAAGTGCAAGCTCCTTGTAACAACCATTGATGGACAAGTGATGGACTGGTTCTATGGCTTGTGCCCTCACTCCATCACTTCCTTTGCTGATCTGCAAAGGGAGTTCTTGCTCAGATTTTCTACTTCAACAAAGAGAAAGGGCGGACCAGAAGCCATCTTTGAGATCAGGCAACATGAGAATGAAACTTGGTCTCAGTTTGTTGACCGATTCCAGAAAGAAATCTTGGACATTGAGATTATTGATCAAGAAATGTACCAGGTGGCTCTAATCCACGGTCTTCGTAAAGGGCAGCTCAAGTTTGAAGCTAATGTCCGCGCACCAAGAACATACCAAGAGCTGATTGGCCTAGCCAACTCATACATTCGAGGTGAAAAGAGCTACCCTAGCTTCATCTCCAGGCTTATAGCAGAGAAAGATCCTCCTTCTCACAAACAACCTCTGAGGTCTCCTCGGAAAGATTTCCCATCTCACTCAAGGAAGGGAAGAAGATTTCAACGTCATCGGCACTCCTTTCAGGACTATGATCGTACCCAAGATCAATTGCTGTTACTACCAGCTCCATCTTCACAAACAGCCTCACTTCATTAGCAATAAGATGATAGCATGCAAGAGTTTGAACTAGATGAGGCCATGTAAGAAGTAAGTCAAGTCATGAAGGATATGGTTAACTACAAAAGGCCTTATCGAACAGCTAATCAAAGATCTAAATACTGAGATCCGTACTACAAGATCCATAGAGAACATGGACACTCTACTGAAAACTGTCGAGCTCTTCGCCAACTAGTACAAAGAATGCTGCGGCATGGTAAGATGCGTGACCTGCTCTCCAAAGATGATCACTCTGATCCATCAACTTCAAAAGGCAAAGAGGTTGCAGACACTCCTTATTACTCAAAAGGAATGAGCCAAATCAACAAATACCCTGACCTCACTACCTTCGATGCCAATGACGAGGACTCCCGCGGAAGACTATTCTGAGTAGGAGAAGAACAACACCAAATCCTCAAGTCTCTTCACAACCATTACCAGTTATTCTTTACCTTACATGTTTCAAACATTTTCTTTCCAAAGCACTTCTAAGTGTTCCTTCATGCATTTCAATAAAGTTTACGTCAGATATCTCATACTGACACATTTTCCTTTTTGGAATGCTTCTTCCTCTATTTTATCTTTGCCAAAGAGATCACTGAACCACCGAGATATCGCTGCGTCTTGTTGTTTCCTTCCATAGATTGTTCTCGGGCTTAAGGCCACGATGACCACATATTGCGGGGAGTGTTCGCATCTGTGTAGTGGGTGCCGCTCAATCTATAAGGTGAATTTCAGGACTTTGTATCCTAGCCGGTATCTGACACAAATCCATTATCAAGGGAGGTCCCATGTGTTAGCTCTGGTGTGCTCCGTTAAGGATACATTACAGTTATGATGATCTTTGCTTGACAAGCATTGACGATCAAGTGTAGCCTTGTCTCTTCTATCATCTCATGATTGTAATAGTCGAACACTCCATGGTACTCTCAATCCGTGCTTTCGCATGGCCCACAACTCCGCCGATCTTTCCACAGACAAGCAATGTTAAAAGCCACTTGGCGCATCTAGTCACACTGATCAGCGATGTTGTAACCCGAGGCATGAGGGTAGTGTATCTAACGATCCTTACCAGGATTTCCTATGCTTTTCTCTTTTATGCCCTTCTAAAGAATGCACGGCCAGCCCACTCTAAGTAGGGCTATACTTGAAATGACCTTTCTCGGGCAAGCGATGCATAAGGCCCACAGGGAACACTTGTGGCAGCATCTGTCCTTTCGTGGTCATCTCCGAGTATAGACCTCTTTTTATTAACTGCCTCTTTCACAGGTTAACATGTTAAATCCGACCTACTAAAAAGATTTGTAACATTCATTCTGCTTATACTCATCTTATCTGCATTTCTTACATGAAGCTCTATCAAATGATTTACAAGCTCTCTATTACTCTTATCAAACGTTAATGGTATCAATCATTGATCAATGAATCTAGTCCTCCTTGATTGACTAGCCTTATTGTTGGAGTCTGATTAAGATGATTTCTTCTTATTGATTTGGACTTCATATTAAAGATGTCATCTCTAATCTCGCGAAAAGATCACTATCGTGGTTTGGCCTTCATTCGGTTATCAGCAAAACTCTTCAGACATTTTTTCTGCTATTCGATCACATCTACCTTATCATATCAGCAGCTAACATTCGAAAGTTTCGTTCAGGTAATTGCAGCTTGGTTCATTATATCATATTTGCTTCTAACTCTTTTCTTGTAGAGATTAGCAGATGTTTGTAAGTTCTTCACAGATACTTGCAACCTGTTTTCATATCATATCTGCTTCTAACTCTTTTCTTGCAGAGATTAACAGATGTTTGCAAGTTCTTCATAAGTACTTGCAACCTATTTTCATATCATATCTGATTCTTACTCTTTCCTTTTTATAGAGATTAGCAGGTAATCGCAATTTCCCTCCAGGTACTTGTAACTTACTTTACTTTCATATCTGCCTCTAACTTCTCTTTTGCAGAAACTAGCAGACGCTTGCAAGTCCCCTTCAGGTACTTGCAACTTATATTTCTTTCACACATACTGCTTACTTTTTCTTTTGTAGAGGATAATAGGTGCTTGCAAGCCTCTATCAGGTACTTGCAAGTTATAATTATTCTATGCCTTCCTATCATCTTTGTTTTGCAGAGCTCATTGGAAGACACTCACGTCTTCTTCATTTTGCAAAGGCAACTCAGGTACACACGAGATGTACCCTCCTTCTTTTCCTACATTAACGTTTCCTTTGCAAGAAAAGGATAAACATTTGCAAATTACTTGAAGGATCAAGCGCATAACCAACTGTTCCAAAAGCCCGGACTGTTGGAAGGGGTGCTACTTAATTTCCTAAATGAGTAGAAGAGCGCCACGGGTCAAGTGAAGGAATGCCGGACCCAACAATCCCCCCGGCATCCAGCACAACCCGTCGGCTCAGAGGTGGAGTTACCACATGGCCCACATGGCTCAGAGGTAGGGTTACCACATGGCCCACACGGCTCAGAGGTGGGGTTACCACATGTCTACGGTTGTACGGCTCAGAGGTGGGGTTACCACATGTCCACAGTTGCCTGACCCGCCGGACCCACATAGGTAGAAGGGAAAAATCAGGATTTAATAGCGCTCCCCCGGTCTTGAACCCGTGACCTACTCTGATACCAATTGAAGGATCAAGCGTATAACCAACTATTCCAAAAGCCCGGACTGTTGGAAAGGGTGCTACTTAATTTCTTAAATAAGTAGAAGAGCGCCACGGGTCAAGTGAAGGAATGCCGGACCCAACATTACTTCTAAGGAGAGACATCAGGTTCCATCTCTCTTTACCTCCTCCTCCTTTTCCTAAGGGGTGGATTACGATTTTCATGGGTCTCCTACTTTTTAAAAGTTCCCTTTGGAACTTAAAAAAGTGCAGGGATTATGTTAACCCAGAAATCAGTGATCCCTCCCAAGGTGGCCAGCTTGATAGTCGCGGCCTGCTCTAGGTTCCCCCTGGAGATCGTGATAAGTCCATGGATGGGCAGACATGCTTCTCTGTCTGCTCAGTCCGCGTGGTTAGGGCGGTCTCCCCGGTCTGACCTCCCAGGTCGCGCAGCAGCCGCTTGTTCTGCAGGGGCTGTAGACTGCTTTCTCAGTCTGCCCCTGCAGGCTGCGCTATTTGATTAGCTAACTGTGCCCTAGATAACTCTGACAGTTGGGCCACCCAACCAACTTTGGCAGACTCGCATTGCCATCCGCACAAACCGCCGCATCACCAGACGACCTGCCTCCAGGTCGCCCAAAGCCACGAACATCAGGTCGCCGATCAGGCGAAAATTCTCCAGGTCGCTCACTAGCCGGTGCGACCTACTCCACCACAATCTGCCCAGCAGTCGGTAACTCGCCTTCAACAAAGTCAGTGACCTGCTCCTTCAGTTCCCCAAGCCTCCCAGTCAACCAACACATCTGCTTACAGTTTGCAGACTCGATCTCAGTCTGCCCAACTAGCGTGGACTTGCTCCTCTGCCAACTCATTCTGTCTGTCGCGGGCTCGGCGAACTCGCTATACCGCATAACCATTCAGTCCGCCTGTAGTAGATAGACTCGTCCTTCAGCGGGATGGCGACCTGCCCTATCCAGTCTACCAGGTCACCAACCTCATCATGCAACAAGCCTTCAGTAGAGGCGGACTCATCTCGTCCACCGCAGGCTGGGCAGACTCTCCTAGTCCACCACTTGGCCCTCCAGCCTCACCAGGCACACTTCCCTACAGCAGAGGTGGACTCGCTTTGTAGTCCACCACTCAGCTTTCCAGCCCCTTCCCAGCAAGAGGTGGAAACCTCCTCATCCCGTATACTTTGGCGCAGGCTTGTTCAGAACAGCATAGGTGGACTCGTCCCAGTCCGCCAAGCAGTAGATCAGCTCTAGAAGACCAAGTCCTAGACAGCGCAGCATGGCGCGGACTCGGCGGACTCCTCATCCTAATCACGACTTACCGACTCACCAGGGGTGACGTTACCAAAAGCCATTACATCCTCAGACCTATAAATAGACCCCCATACATCTTATTCTGGGGGGATGCACTCAGGCTCATACACTCAAGGACAACCGATGACAAGCTGAAGGCATCAAGTCCTGCAAACTTCATTCTTTAGTCCGCCTGACCTTCTTCAGTCCTCTCTGCCATATCGCGCAGTCTGCTCGACTAACTTCAGCGAGCTGCGGAATCAGCTAACCGCGCGGCCTGCCGACCTGTCTTCTCAGTCCGCACGGCCTCCTCTGGCACCTTCATTCCTTAGCCGCCAGCTTCCCCTTTTGTACCATTTATTTGTTTTCCATGTAAAGGTCTAACTCAAACTGTAATAACTGATATTAATCAAAGGAAAGCGCGTCATAAGAGTGACATTTAAGCCGCAGCAGGCGAAGTCTGCTATTACTGCTACTAACGGCCACTCTTATCTTCTCAGCTCAACTCTCTCGACATCAACCTGCAAGATCAACCATCAAAGTAACCGTCTGTTCGACATTTCCTGATCAACCTTCCCGACCATCTCCGTACTTGGATCAACATCCTCCACTCCTCTATCCACACAACCCTTGATCAAGCGTTTGCTCCACTCTCGAGCACTGAGAAGCTTTATCCTCTCCTCTATCCCTGCAACCTTCAACCTCTTCACCTCATCACCTTGCATGTGAGACCGAACACACCCGTTAGCTGCTGGTGCCCGCGATAACCCTCTCCTCTACTCCTTATCTGTTGTCGCGCATCAACATCCATTAATTAGTGGGAGGTGAAGATTTCAATTAGTTGATTTGGGTGATCCCCATTATGTTTTGCATATAGAACTCAGATCGTTGTACAGACAAAGGCATGTTGTATAAAGCTCATCTGGACAGGTTGGTCTAGATTGGTGATGATTGAATTGTGTGTTGAAGAAGACTCCATGGAAAATGAATAGATTTCAGAGTTTTGGGGTACTGCAGGTTGCTGCAGAAGTACTAGAGGGTGTCTCCAGGAAACACCCAAGTTTGCAATAGAAATAATGTTCTGTTGTTATCTCCCATGATAGTGATATCGCTGGTAATAGTGCTACTGGCAGAGACCAGTGAGCAAATGAATATTCTAGGTGTAAACCCGAACTTGAGACAAATTTGTGGTTTTGTCGATATCGCACGACGATTGTGGCCACCGCTTTCGGTAGCTCCAAGTGAGCTGATTTGTGATTACGAGCATGAGTACTAGGGATAAGGTGGGTAACATGTTAAGTGTAAGACCTATAATGCCTAGCTTGGTAGCCTTGAGTGCCGACCATATCTGATAACTTTGGTTATCTTTTTGATAACAAGCCAATGTGAAGCCGTAGCCGCGTTGTGTTAGTAAGATGCTGATTATTTGAGCACATACAAAGCTGATAAGAGCTCGTACCTTATTGGTAGATGAAGAGGTCACTCCTTGGTGCACCTTCTGATTTTGGGATTAATCTGTAAGGTGAGGTGGACTTGACGGTAAAAGCTCCATCCGGATCAAGTACATGTTCATGGCTCTAAAATGTGGTTTGAGGGTAGTGAGTCTCCTTCTGAATACTAGGACATGCTAGTCCTTTTATTTGGCATGTTTGCATGAAAGCGTCTCCATTAATTAGTGGGAGGTGAAGATTTTAATGTGTTGATTTGGGTGATCCCCATTATGTTTTGCATATAGAGCTCGGATCGTTGTACGGGCATAAGCATGCTGTGTAAAGCCCATCTGGATAGGTTGATCTTGATTGGAGATGATTAAATTGTGTGTCAAAGATGACTCCATGGAAAACGAATAGATTTCAGAGCTTTGGGGTACTGCAGGTTGCTGCAGAAGTACTAGAGGGTGTCTCTAGGAAACACCCCGGTTTGCAACAGAAACAATGTTCAGTTGTTATCTCCCACTATAGTGATATCGCTGGTGATAGTGATGCTGGTAGAGACCAGTGAGCAAACGAATGTTCTGGGTGTAAACCAGAACTTGAGACAAATTTATGGTTTTGTCGATATCACACTGTGATAGAGGCCACCACTTTCGATAGCTCCAAGTGAGCTGATTTATGATTGTGAGCCCGAGTCCTGGGGACAAGGTGGGTGACATGTTAAGTTGTAAGACCTATAATGCCTAGCTTGGTGGCCTTGAGTGCCGACTATATTTGATAACTGTGGTTATCTTTTTGATAACGAGACAATGTGAAGCTATACACACGTTGTGTCAGCAAGATGCCGACGATTTGAGCACAGGCAAAGCTGATAAGTACCCGTCCCTTATTGGTAGATGAAGAGGTCTCTCCATGGCACACCTTCTAATTTTGGGATTAGTCTATAAGGTGAGGTGGCCTTGACGGTAAAAGCTCAATGACCGTCTTAGTGGTTGATAATTAGGACGGACGTGGGACTTGAATTTCGCTACACCGATAATGTACCATGAGTGCATGAAACGTGTAGTCATGTGTGCCTATGTCTGTGATGGTTGCATAATTATATAAATGTCATACAACTTGCTTGTAGGGAAGGAGTACCACTCCCTAGGAATAAAGTGGGGTTGTTATAATTGTGGTCTGTTGGAACCGACGGTTCACATATCCTTGGTTTAATAATACCAACTCTCATGTTATATTTGATTACATCTTGTATTTGGTAGAGTGTGCAGGTATACAGGTCCAAGAAATACAAGGAGCTCCCCTTAGGAACCTACTGTCGAGCGGTAGTAGTTAATACTGGGAGGTAGACTGAATTAAATGGACAAGGCGCTTGGGATACTACTGCATCATGCTAGACCTACCGCCGTGCTAGCTCAAAGAATTAATTGGACCAGGAGCTCGAGAAGCTAAAACCTTGCAATATCAGTATTCCGCGCCGCGCTAGGCCACTCACCGATCGTTGAGATGAATTCGTCGAGACGTCTAGACTACCGCATGGCGCTACCTATGTACCGCTCCGCGCTAGCATTGGAAAAAGGAAAATATTGATTTTTAATATTTTCCAAATTTGCAGGACAGCTGTCACATTGATGAGTTGTAAATATACGTATTTTAAGTACTTAATTTAGGTCGTTTTAGGTTATTTTCGTTGTTTTTAGCTTTTCTTCTTCAATAAAATGTTTCTTTTTGTATATTCCCTTCTAACTTGGCTCTATTCTCTTCTCGTAAAAATTCTGTAGAAAATGTTAAAATTTCATGGTACATGCCCGTGACCTTTAGTCATGCCCATGACCGGGGCGTACCACTTTGATGCTAGTGAAAAACTGCTACCTACTATGAATCCATGAAATAGAGGTGGAACACGCCCGTGTCATCCCGACACGCCCATGTCATCCCTACACCCCCGTGTCGGTCAATGTTGTTTATATCTATTTCAAAATTTGTTTCTGCTGACACGCCCCCTACACGCCTGTGACCTTCGGTCACTCCCGTCACGCCCGTGATATTCGGTCATGCCCGTGACCTTCGGTCACCCCCGTGACCTTCGGTCACCCCACGTGAAATTTCCAAAATATTCCAGAATTCCACCAGTCACCAAGTTTTCTAATTCTCCAACACGCCAACATTACGTGCCCCCCGGTCACGCCCATGACCGGGGTGTGCAATCTTGATTTTTTATTTATAAATAGAAATTTTCAATAAGACCCAAGGGTTCACTTTTTTGCACCAAATTACTGTTTGTGGGCTGCTTGGGTCTTCTTTCTTTGTATGTAAGGATATTTCTCCCCCTCCATTTAATGTTTCTTTTAGCTTTTGCAACCCTATGTTTTCATTAATAAAATAGGTTTTATTTTTCATCCTTATGTTGTGATGGATTGTATGTGATTGCCCACTTTTCTTCTCGTTTTATCTCTTGTTTTTCCTTGTTTTCTGTGGGTGTGCGGGTGTATGAGAGTAAGTTTGTTCTTTTATGTTTTCAAGGTTCTTTTTACTTTGTTTTGCTTTATGTTTTCTCTTATGGTTATATGTTTTTATGATAGCCTTTCTTATCATTTTCCCTTGGCCTTGTTTTTCCTTTATGCTTTTTATTCGTTCTTATGGGTTTATAAAGGTGGATTTAAAGTGTTTTTTTTCTTTAACTTAGTTTTCTTATTATTTTGTAAACTTTTTGTTCCTTTAATTTTTATTTCCACTTTCTAATGACTTTTATGAAGTTACAAGAATGAATTTGTTGTTGTTTCCATTTTTGGATGACTTTGATTTTGCCTTAAATTTGTAAAACGTTTGTTCTTTTAATTTTTTTTACTCTCTTTTTCTTGATTTTTATGAGATGTTAAGTGTAGAAAAGTTGTTATTTTAATCTCTGGATCACTTTGTTTTTCTTTTTAATTTGTGTGTGTGAGTGTATGAGGTTAAGCTTTATTTTGTTTTGTCTTTATTTTGTTCCTTCAAATTTATGTAGAGTGTGTGTATATGAGGTAGTTTCTATTGCTTTATATATTGCTTTCTTTAATTTATGTAGAGTGTGTGTGTGTGTGTGAGATTACTCCTTTCTATTTCTTGTAATTTAGTTTTTTTGTTAACTTAGTTTACTTTATGCAATTGAATTTATTTCTCGCATACTCGTTCGTGTAGAACTTGTATTTATTTCCCGCCTACTCGTTCGAGTAGGACTTGCTTTATTTCAATTTATGCAATTTCTAGTATGTAATTTTTCTTTTTTGTAACTTGGTTTACTTTTTGTAATTTTTCTTTCTTATAATTTAGTTTATTTTTTGTTACTTAGCTTTTATTTCTTATTTATGATTTCGTTGAGTGTGTGAGTTCACTTTTTAGTGAGTTTTATATTTTTTTAATGTTTTGTTATTTTATGTTATTATTTACAATCCTTTAGCTCTTGTTTTGAACTCACGCCTCATCAAATTCATAAGCCGTCCTGATTCCGTTGAGTGGCTAATCACTCTTAGCCCTTAGTATCAAACAATATTAGGACATAAAAAATCACTTTAAATAATTAAAGGTCTTTTTCTCACTCTAATTAAAAAACATAAGTTTTACTCCGGGTATACGACGCGTTGAAACACATGTCGATGTGTGAGCTCTATTTCCGTTATCCATATGCTAGCTAGCCGAGAGGTCGTGCATATGATCGATCACTCTTGGGTAAAGAGAATTGCGCAACTAATCTCGAGAGATGAGGACCAGAATTCTACCGGATTGTATTCCCCACCCAATAGCAGGTTCTTAGCGTAAAGTAGACATTAAGAGGAATCTTTCGACAAACGAACAAATGTGTCGACACCAAATGTGTCGACACCAGAAGCAAGATTGCGTTGACACACAGAAGACTTGTGTCGACACACAGAATATATGTCGACACCAACATTGTCGACACCAACTTTTCACACTGAACATCTGCCGACACCAGAAGCTTTGGTGTTATTTCAAAAATAAGTGGGGTGCAACCTGTAATTATACAAACTTCTAGGGGATGTTTTGGTAATTATTCATAAATTATTTTGAACCTTTTCTATTGATGGTACTTTTCCTCTCTCCTAATCCTTTCACACTATCTTTTCTACTAATCTAATGTACACATATTCTAACATTTATTGTACATCTACAAATATTCAAGTTTATGTTTAATTGCAAAATATATATTTTATGACAATAATGTATTTTGCGTCTAAATACTCCCGAGAAAAAAAATATATGCCATGCCAAACAAAATCTTGTTCTGTGTGTCGACACAAGTATTCTGTGTGTCGACACAATCTTGCTTCTGGTGTCGACACATTTGCTCGGTCGAATTGTCTTAATCTTCAGGTGAACGATATTCCTTGAGAAAGGTGAGCTCATATTTGTGGAACCTCCACAACCAAGTTGCCCTTAATTAAAATAAAATTTAGGTTTTATAGCTATTAAAAGTTATTTTAGTCCTAATTTAATTCGGTACAGAGCGTTATTACTTCATCGAATTTTTTAAGTCTCTTTACAGCTTTTATAAAGCCACTCTAGTTAATGAAAATCCGACACCTTTTTTTGGTAAAATAATAGTAGCTCCTAGAGGAGTAGAAATAATCAACACGTCCCGAGAAATATACGACCTCGATATTCCCCTTGAATATGTTGTACTACTCTCGATAAATGCACTTGCCTACTTTCGTTAAAACTTATTTTTAACTTAAATCATCCGCAAAATTTGACCCCAGCTTACTAATTAAATAAAAGTCGAAGTTTACGCCATCAAGTTTTTGGCGCCGTTGCCGAGGAGTCTTGTGTTGTTATTTTGAATTTAGGAAACCATTAATTTTACCTCTTTATATATATATAAATAAAAAAATAAAAAAATTACTTAAAAACAACCAAAACTTCCCCCCTTTGTCTTAACTTTTTTTTTTTTAATTTCAAAAATCCAAAAAAATTATTTATATAGTAAATATATCTTTTAAATGGGTGTATGACCCGTGGATAGCCTTCAGGGTCCAAAACTTTTGATTTCGATCCTGAAATTGAACTCACCCTTGGGCGTATTTGATCTCAACACCAGAATCTTTCTTTAGACCCTGAAGAATCTTTTGGAGAACCCGCGCCCACAACTATGGCCGACCGTAACCCAAACGAAGCCGGGCAACGTACTATGTCTTACTACACACGACCTAACTTGGATGATACTGGGTCTAGTATTGTTCGCACGACGGTGGCGAACAATAATTTTGACATAAAATCTAGCGGCATTCAGATGGTTCAAAACACCGTACAGTTCGATGGATTGTCGGATGAGGACCAAAAAGTATGCTTATCTAACTTTCTAGAAATTTGCGATACTTTCAAAATTAATGGTGTCACTGATGACGCCATTTGCTTGCTCCTGTTTTCTTTTTCCCTAAAATCCAAATCAAAGGCTTTGTTGAACTCCTTCCTGCGGGGTTGTATCACCACTTGGGCTGAACTGGTAGAACGCTTCTTAACAAAGTACTTTCCGTCCGCAAAAACTACAAAGTTGCGGGCAGATATTTCTTCGATCGTTCAGAATGAGCTCGAGTCTCTCTATGAGACTTGGTAATGATTTAAAGAATTCCTCCGCAGGTGCCCGCACCACGCGCTGCCAGCGTGGCTGTAGGTTCAATTTTTTTTATAATGGATTAAATTACCAAACACGTCAAATGATTGACGCGGCGGCTGGGGGCAGTCTAAATAACAAAACCCCTGAAGCCGCCCAAGCTTTAATTGAAGAGTTGGCCATGAATGCCTACCAATGGAATATCCTGTGGGGACATCCAAAGCAGGCGGCCGACCTTTTCAAAGTGGATGTCATAGCTCATTTAGCCATTCAAGTTGAAAGGCTAACAAAGCAAGTGGCGGAGATGTCTGCTGTAACACCCCCTATCCGTCACATATTATATAGCAGTAGGTCCGGTGGGGCCCGACGCCATATACCACAGACAGACCGAACAATTACGAAATGAAACCATCCTTCCAATAACAAACGTCCTACATAGAGCACATTCTAGCGGAAGCATTTTAAATGTTGCAAAGAAAAGAACCCAAGCCACAATATGAATGTCCACTAAAATACCGAAAAATAGGAATGAGCGTACAAATACACAAAGTACTTGGCCTTATCGTCTTACAAGAGTTTACTTTAAACAAATAGTGTCTTCCATACATCGGCACGCAGGCCGGTCACACATGAGCAGAAAAAGTAAACATTCGCTTTGGCTTTCAAGGGCCAGCTCAGCAACCAGGGCTTCAACCCGCTATTTGCCAATAGGCTCCGCAGCACCTGCTAGCAACAATCCACTGCAGCGGTGGCAAACAAAAGCAACGGTCAGTTAAAGCTGACCAAATTATAACGATCGCACCCCTTAACTCCGGGCGGCGATGCTCCTTCCCTGTACTTTATTAGAATAGCCAAACAGTAGTGAAATTACACTTCATCACAGGCGTAGGAACGCACGACTACACACCCCGTGCACTCAGGGCACATTCTCGGTGAACCCAGTCAAAATCAGTGGTCTCACCACCGCCTCCAGGACGACAAACCTTGTGAGCATTATAGTCTTACCGGACTATACCTAATACCCTCCATCTATGCCAACGGCAAGTACCATGTACCTTAGGTCGCTTTAACCGAACGACATAGAGCAGGTACGGTTCCACCTAACTCGTTGCTCACACCGCAATGTAAATTTAAGCCATATGCGCAGGTCAAGCTTCCCCAAGTCCCAAATCAATCACACACTTTACATAACCCAGTTATGTACAAGTTGGCTCCCAGGCCACCAAGATGGCAGAATCACACTTTTGCCCAGTTTTCCTGGGTGCACCTTGGAGTTAGTCCCTAAGGTTCCCTATTGCAATCTACCGCATAGAAAATCCGAAAACAACCTTCGGAGTGGAGTCTTCTCCGGCCTTTCATGCATAATGAAACATCACCGATCAAGGCCAATATGTCCGGGTAGGCTTCACACACCATGCCTATGTCTATTCTTCGATTCAGGACTCTACATGCAAAATAATGGGGACTATTCATGTCTACCCGAAGGAATACCTCAAACTCACCGCATATTCCCGAGAGCGGGCTTCCTATACAAAAAGGAAAGAGGACTTCACATGTCCAAGAAGAGAATCGTTACCCTTGCGTTTCTCTTTGGCGCCATGAAGATCTAGACGGATGAAAAGCACCGCAATGGCCTCGCCTCTGTAGATCTTAACTCGTCTCAAAATGTTGTCCATCCCTCTTTTGAGTTTCGGGGCGTTACAGTTCTCTCCCTCTAAAAAGAATTTCATCCCGAAATTATAGAAAGGAAAAGATACACAAAACTTAAAGAGTACCTGAGTGGAATAACTCTGGGTACTCCTCAAGCATGGTCTGCTCTCGCTCCCACGAGATCTCCCTCCCGGCCGTAGTTGTCCCAACGGACCTTGACCATCCTGATGTCTTTGTTACGCAGTCACTTGACTTCTGAGTCATCAATGTCAACGGGCTTGACCTTCGTCGTCAACCAATTATCAACCGGTACTTGATCGACCGCAATCACCTGTGAAGTTTCTTGCACCGCCTTCCGCAACACTGATATGTGGAATACATCGTGTAGTCCACTCAGTTCTACGGATAGCTTTAATCGATAAGCTGCTTCGCCAATTCGCTCCAGAACCTCAAACGGTCCAAGGTTCCTCGTGCTTAGTTTCTTCAAACGTCGTACCTGTGAGACGCCCTTAAACGGCTTAATCTTCAAATATACCCAGTGGCCAACAACGAACTCAACGTTCCTATGCTTGGCATTATAGTACTTAGCTTGCCGGTCCTGAGCGATTAGCAATTGTTCTCGTATAGTTCGTACCAACGAAGTTGCATCTTCCACTTCTTGCCACTTGTACAGCTTCGACTCACCCGTTTATAACCATGACAAAGGCGTGCGACATCTCTTACCATAAAGGACCTCGAAGGGTGCCATTTGAATACTTGCTAGGTAGCTATTGTTATAAGCAAATTCCACCAAGTATATGTGATCTTCCCACTGTTTCCCGAAATCCAAGACGCACATGCGAAGCATGTCTTCCATCGTCCTGTTGACTCTCTCGGTCTGACCATCCGTCTACGGATGAAAGGCCGTGCTGAAACTCAGCTTGGTTCCCAACATTTGTCGCACCAACCTCCAGTCATTGGACGTGAACCACCCATCTTGGTCACTCACGATGCTGCGGTGCACACCGTAAAGTCGAACAATGTTATCCACATAGAGTTTTGCCAATTTCAACACCGAATCATCCTTCCTATTCGGAATGAAGTGCGACACCTTCGTCAATCGATCTACGATCACCCAGATGGCGTCATTTCCCTTCTGCGACCTTGGCAACCCATGCACAAAGTCCATTGAAATATCGTCGAACTTCCACTCCGGGATAGATAAGAACTTCAAGAAACCTCCAGGCTTTTGGCACTCTGCCTTCACTAAGGCGTACGTTTGACACTTCACCACATAAAGTGCCACGTCCTTCTTAAGTCCTGGCCACCAGAACAACTTCTTCATATCACGGTACATCTTCGTGCTCCCTGGGTGAATCAAGTACTTGGTATGATGAGCCTCGTACATCAATTCCACCCACAACTTACCCACATTTGGGACGCACAGACGACTGTCCTTTCATAACAATCCATCCACAATATCAAATTCGGAATTTGACCCATCCAAAGCCTCAACCATGATTTGCTTCATGATGCTATACAAATCCAGAGCCTGCCGAATCCGATTAGCCAGGTCATACTGAACTTCTGTCCAGTTCAATTGCACTTTGACACTAGTCTGCTTGTCATTACAAGAGATCTTTATTGCTTCCAACTCCCGAATCAAACGCTCGCCATGAACCGACAACCAGTTGGCTTGCGCAGGAGCCCTGCGACTCAATGCATCCGCAACTACATTGCCTTTCCCAGGCACATAATGAATCTTGAATGGGTAGTCCTCTAGGAACTCCATCCATCTCCGCTGCCGTATGTTTAGATCCTTTTGATCCGACTAGTACTTCAAGGTCTTACGATCAGTATAAATATCGACCTTCACACCATATAGGTAGTGTCTCCACAGCTTCAGGGCAAATATCACGGACGCTAACTCTAAGTCATGGACCGGATAATTCCTTTCGTGCACCTTCATCTGACGCGAGCCATAAGCTATCACTTTCCCATGCTGCAGTAAGACACAACACCAAACCACTGCCCGAAGCATCACTGTAAATCTCGAATACTTCGGTCCCAACCGACGAACATAGAATAGGCGTCGTGGTCAACCGACTCTTCAGCTCTTCAAAATCGTGCGCGCACTCCGGCGACCACACAAACTTTTGATCTTTCCTCGTCAAAGTCATGAGGGGTAACACTATCCGTGAGAAGTTCTGTACGATGCGCCTGTAATAGTCGGCTAGCCCCAGAAAACTCCGGACTTCCGCTACCGTAGACAACACCGGCCACTCCCGCATAGCATCTACCTTCGCCGGATCCACCGCAATACTCTCTCCACTAACTATATGACCAAGGAATGTTATTGAGGACAACCAAAACTCGTATTCAGAGAACTTGGCATAAAGCTGATTCCTCCTTAATGTCTCCAACACCATACGCAGATGCTTGAAGTGATCATCCTCGCTCTGCGAGTACACCAATATGTCGTCGATAAAGACTATCACGAACTTGTCCAAGTACTCCTTGAACATCCTGTTCATCAAATCCATAAACACGGATGACACATTCGTCAGCCCAAACAGCATGACGGTAAACTCATAATGCCCATATCTCGTGCTGAAAGCTGTCTTGGGGATATCACTTTCTCTTATCCTCAGCTGATAATATCCAGAATTAAGATCCGATTTCGAGTACACCGATGATCCGACAAACTGATCAAACAGATCATAAATCCTTGGGATCGGGTACTTGTTCTTCCCCGTTAACTTATTCAGCTCTCGATAATCAATACAGAGTCACACACTTCCATCCTTCTTCTTTCCAAAAAGGACCAATGCGCTCCATGGTGACGAACTTGGACGCACATAACCCTGCTCCAACAGCTCTTCAAGTTGAACCTTCAGTTCTGCCATCTATATAGGCGCTAACCGATACGGAGAGCGTGGCACAGGTTTTGCACCTGACACCAGATCAATAGTGAAGTCAATCTCCCGCTGAGGTGGGGCTCCAGGGAGATCGTCAGGGAAAACATCAGGGTACTCGGATACCACTGAGATGCTGTCCAAAACAGGCTTGGGCTTCGAACCTTTCACCAAAGTGAGAAACGGCTCTGCACCAGCACAAACTACCTTAACCACCTGGAGAGCAGACATTAAAGTCTTCCTTGATCCCTTCAATCCCGCAAAAGTCATCTCATGATTAGTTCTCCATTTGACCTTCTTGCGGTTGTAATCAATATATGCCCGCTGCTCCGAGAGCCAGTCCATACCAAAGATCACATCGAACTCTACTATCGACAATAGCGATGCTTGCAAGTCAAACTCTTGACTCCCAATCCATATCTAAACGCAACAAACTCTATCCCCGCTCATTGAGCACCCATTAGACAACAACACATCCAATTTGTCCTTTGCCATCGAAGAAGGTACTCCGATGCACGATACAAATCCTTTGGACAAAAAGAGTGCAAAGCTCCCGAATTGAATGATGTTCTCGCCAAATAATCAAAAAGTGAAACAAAGCCTAGCACAAACAGTCCTAAGCTAACACACGCAAGGGAAACATGTATTTAAAGCTAAACTGCTATAAATTTAACTCATACATGTCACCACGTCAGCTTGCTTTATGGCCTTCTGCAGGACAAAATTGTACACCCTAGGCTAGGCTGGGCATAGAGGGATGCGGTTGACTCCACCGCCTTTCCCTTCTCCTCATACGTTGCCCCAGGCTTCCTCTCGGACTTTGGACGTCTGCTCCAATAGTCTCAGGCAAAGTGTCCCGACTTTCCACACTTGTAGCATGCGCCCGGGGTTCGGCCTGTAGTCGCCCCAGACGCACTAGAAGGGGCTGGACCTGAAGTCCTAGCCTTCTTATTCCACCTACGGTATGCAGACTTTGAGGTGGTCGGCACCTTGAACACCATTTCCTTTGCACTAGAGTCCTCAACTGCTCCTTACATAGCTTTCTTAGTCTTCTGAGCACAATCCCGACAATCTTGGGCAAAGTGCCCTTTCTTGCCACAAGTATGACAAGTGTAAGTAGCTTTGCTAGTCGATGTTCTAGCCTCCTTTTTCAGCGTTCTGTGGAATGCAGCTCTTATAGGACTTGCAGAGTTCGATACCCTGCTCACTGGCATCTCGCGAGTCTTCCCCAAATCTACTTCCAAAGATCTAGCTGACTCCACCAAGGCTCGGAATCCCAATAATTTTGGTCCTAGCAGTAGAATTCGGAACTCGCCACGCAGACCATTATAAAATCTATCGAATATAGACTGCTCGTTCTCCAACTCAAAGCATGGGTCTGAGCTTATCATAAGGAACGCCTGTAAATATTTGTCAACTGAGTGCGCACCCTGCACTAAACCCATGTTCAACTGCTAACCCGATGGCCTACTAAATGTCATTTGCTCCATCACGCCACCCGATGTTGAAGCTACATCAGGGGAAAAGGGTTGCACATTCCTTCCATGTTGTGCATTAGTCACAGCGAACACCGCTTCAACTACCATTCTTATGGTTTCAAACGAAGGAGGGGTCTCGAGCACGTCGCTAGGTGCACTATATTCCTCAGAAAGCGAGCGTTCTGACGGCCTTACACCACTCCTAGTCACCTATAGTCGTACAAAACACGATTAAGTGACCGAACAATATTGCAAAAAGCAATTATAGGAACACGCAGGTTCCTCAAAAATGTGTATTTTCATTCCTAAGTGGACATTCATGGGTTCTTTTTAAGTTATAACGAAGATGCACACACATGTGATCACCAACCCTTAAAAGAATTCGCCCACGAATTCATTTAAGTATGACCGAAACCGGTAGTCTGATACCAAATTGTAACACCCCCTATCCGTCACATAGCATATAGAAGTAGGTCCAGTCGGGGCACGATGCCATATACCACAGACAGACCGAAGGGTTACGAAATGTAACCATCCTTCCAATAACACACGTCCTACGCAGAGCACATTCTAGAGGAAGCATTTTAAATGTTACAAAGAAAAGAACTCAAGCCACGACATGAATGTCCACTAAAATACCCAAAAATAGGAATGAGCGTACAAATACACAAAGTACTTGGCCTTTTGGCCTTACAAGAGTTTACTTTAAACAAATAGTGTCTTCCATACATCGGCATGCAGGACGGTCACACATGAGTAGAAAAAGTAAACATTCGCTTTGGCCTTCAAGGCCCAGCTCAGCAACCAGGGCTTCAGCCCGCTATTTGCCAATAGGCTCTGCAGCACCTGCTATCAACAATCCACCGCAGTGGTGGCAAACAAAAGCAACGGTCAGCTAAAGCTGACCAAATTATAACGACCTCGCCCCTTAACTCAGGGCAGCGATGCTCCTTCCGTGCACTTTATTAGCATAGCCAAATAGTAGTGAAATTACACTTCATCACAGGCGTAGGCACGCACGGCCACACACCCCGTGCACTCAGGGCACATTCTTGGTGAACCCGATCAAAATCCGTGGTCTCACCACTGCCTCTAGGACGACAAATCTCGTGAGCATTATAGTTTTATCGGCCTATGCCTAAGACCATCCATTTATGCCAACGGCAAGTACCACGTACCTTAGGTCACTTTAACCGAACGACATAGAGCGGGTACGGTTCCACCTAACCCTTTGCTCACACCGCAACGTCAATTTAAGCCATATGTGCGGGTCAAGCTTCCCCGAGTCCCAAATCGATCACACACTTTACATAACCCAGTTATGTGCAAGTTGGCTCCCAGGCCACCAAGATGGTAGAATCACGCTTTTGCCCAGTTTTCTGGGTGCACCTTGGAGTTAGTCCCCAAGGTTCCCTGTTGCAATCTACCATATAGAAAATCCAAAAACAACCATCGGCGCGGAGTCTTCTCCTACCTTTAATGCATAATGAAACATCACCAATCCAGACCGACGTGTCCGAGTAGGCTTCACACACCATGCCTATGCCCGTTCTTAGATTATAGATTCTACATGCAAAACAACAGGAATTATTCATGTCTAACCGAAGGAATACCTCACACTCACCGCATACTCGCGAGAGCGGGCTTCCTATGCAAAAAGGAAAGAGGACTTCACATGTCCAAGAAGTGAATCGTTACCCTTGCGTTTCTCTTTGGCGCCATGAAGATCTAGATGGATGAAAAGCACCGCAACAGCCTCGCCTCCGTAGAACTGAACTTGGCTCTAAATGCTGTCCGTCCCTCTTTTGAGTTTCAGGGCGTTACATCTGCTTCCTCCTCCACTTCGGCTTATAATAATAATAATAATTACATAAGCGTAGCTGAAGAGTTCGTCGACTACATGGTAAATTAGAGTCGATCTTCCTTCAACCCCAATAACAACCCGTATAGTAACCAATGTAATCCGGGTTTGAGGAACCACCCAAATTTCTCATGGATTAATGCGAACAACGTGCAGTGCCCACCTAACTCTAATGCGCTTGGATTACCAGCTCCTCCTCCGAAACCTTCTCCAATGGAGTAAAAGTTTTCAAGATATATCTCTTCCAACAAGTCTAATATTCAGAACATAACTGGATCACTAAAAAACTTCGAATTGCAGGTTGGACAGCTGGCGCGGATGATGTCCGAACGTGCCCACGGGGTGCTACCGGGAACATGAAGCCCAACCCTCGGGAAAATATCAACGCTATAACTCTCCTTAGCGGTAAGGAGGTGGTTGATCTGAAATGGATAGATCAGCATTTGCACATTTCTCCTCTGACCCCTCTTCACTATTCTTCGATTATTTTGCCTTTACCGATTTCAAACGATAAAATCATTTTAAATAAGCCCTTGCCGTATCCGCATAAATTAAATAATGAGCGTAAGGATGAGCAATTTGAAAAATTTATTTTATTTTTAAAACAAATTCATATTAATGTGCCGTTCTGCGAGACAATTGTTGGATCCCTAGTTTGATTTGGGCTAGGTTTACTAATTAGGATGATTGACCCAACATGTATAGCCAGGGTCATGTTTGTGTCCTAGAGTCTAGGCTATGTCCTTAGAGTCAACATTGCATGGACTAGCCAATAGATGATAGCAGAAGACTCAATACTTAGAGAAAAATCAGCTCAGGCAAGTGAGTTCGACGTTCGTCGAACTCAGCTCGATGAAAGTCGTGCTCAGCTCGACGAACTCAGAGACAATTCTCTGATTTGAGCTCGACAAACTTGGACTCAGGTCAACGACTTCTGGTAGTTCAACTTCAACATTCTAAGTCCAGAATTATTCCTCTGAACTCTAGTCGACGAAGTTATGTTATCAGCTCGACGAACTTAGAGCATAGAATTGGCAAATTTTATCAGAAAGCAGTTAGCAGTACTCAGGTCGATGATATTGGATCTCAGGTCGACGAACAACAATGATCTGGTCGACGAACATGATTTCTCAGCTCGACGAACTCTAGACTCATGTCGACGAAATCTATTCTTTGCTTGATGAATTCTGTGCAGATCCAGACTTAGATTTTTTCCTTCTTTTGTCCATATTTTATTGCAGTAATTCCTGAATAATCAATGCTTAATATTCTCTGAATATTACCGTTAGAAGCAGCATTGATTATGGTATTCATCAGGATTATTACTTGCCGTTTTTCAAAAGGACAATTGGGGAAATCCAATAAATGCAGATATTCTATCCAGCCGTATTACATTCTCCAGGACATCAACAATTAATACAAAAAGGAATTCAAAAATTCATAGGAGATTGTTGACTGATCATATAAAAGAGATTTTCTCTCTTTTAGACAATAAGACACTCATCAGCAAGTTCAGACTAGAAAGAGAATACAGGCTTATAGAGAAGATCAACCACAATCTGATTCTAATCCTTCTCTGTACAGAAAACAACCCAGTTTTCTCCTTAACATTGGTGAAGAAGAAGAACATTCATTCCAAATCAAGAGTCTTCTTTAACCTTCACTCCAGGATTCTTGAAGGACAACAAAATCTCTATCAGTCAAGAAGTTCCTAGATCTCTTCTAGTCAAGGCTAAAGATAGAAGACCTACACCTTAAAGCAAAGCTCAAGTCTTCCTGAGTTCAATATCTCAGGGGGAGCTTTATCAATATCAAAGATCAACTAGTCTTCTCAGTTGAATTGAGAAAGAGAAGACACCATAACTCTCTCACCCCCTCACTGTACAAAGGTTTCTTTAACTCCCTTCAAAAGTTATTCCTTGGTTTCAAGTCACCTGATCAAAAGACTTGAGGTGATTTTTGAGCACCTGATCAAAAGCTCATTGGTGGCAGTCACCTGAACAAAACCTGTAGTGGATTCCTACCAAGGTGGTAGAAGAGTAGATGTACTTAGGTTGGGGAACCACTATAAAGTTCTTGTGTTGTCTGGTTGCCCTTTTCTTCTTGCTCTTACTGTGCCTGTGTTAGTTTTAGCTTTGCTGTTCCTGTGGTAGATTAGTTTTATTTTTACTGTGGCCGTGTTAGAATAGTTTATATTAGATTGTCATTTTTGCTTACAATGAATATTAGTTGCTTTACTCTAATAATTTTGTAAATTATAATTAGTCTTCAGATACTCTATTCACCCCCCTCTAGAGTATATCAGGTCTAACTCTCACTTTCAACAATATCACAGATGCCTAAGTATGCGAAGTATTTAAAAGAACTTCTTTCTAACAAACAAAAATTAGAGGATATTTCACATATATCCCTTAACGCAGAGTGCTCGGCTGCTCTTACTAATAAATTGCCCCTAAAACAAAATGACCTGGGAAGGTTTTCTATCCCGTGCCTTTTTGGCAATATATTAGTAAAATACGCTTTAGTAGATTTAGGCGCGAGCATTAATTTGATGTCGTTCTAGATTTTCAAAAAAATAGGTTTGGGTACTCCAAGCCCTACTAAAATGCGTGTCCAATTAGCAGATCACTCGGTTAAATTCCCCATCGGGGTAGTGGAGGATGTTGTTTTCCGAGTTGACAAGTTTATCATTCCGGTAGACTTCGTTATCTTGGACATCGAGAAGGATGTCGAGGTATCAATTATACTTGGTCGCCCTTTTCTCGCCACCTCCCACGCATTAATAGACGAGAGTAACGATCGTCTCCTACTTCAGGTAGGAGATGATGAGGTTACTTTCTTTATTAATCCCTCGATGAGAGACTCATCATCGAGCGATGACTTTTGCTGTAATTTGGATACTTATTTCGAAGACTGTTCTTCTCTTGTTTTGAGTCTATCTTTTTAAACGGTGATATTTTCGCTCTTAAAAATTTTTATTGTGTGGAGGATGATTCTACAAATTTGTCTTTCAAACCATTTGGTTCGAAAGAGATAAAAATTAAAATCTCATTAGAAGAAACACCCTTCCTAGAACTAAAACCACGACTCGAATCTCTCAAATACGCATTTTTTGGTGGGGAAACGCTTCCCGTTATCATTTCCTTGCATTTGAGTGATTCAGAGACTTCTGATTTATTGGAAGTTTTGCTTAAACATCGCCATGCAATTGCGTGCCAATTTCTGATTTAAAGGGGATAAACCCCTCTTTCTGCACCCACAAAATTTTCTTAAATGATAATTACCGCAAAACAATTTAGCCGCAGCAGCATCTTAATCCAAACATTAAAGTCGCCATTAAAGCCAAAATAATAAAATTAATACTTGCGGGGGTTATTTACCCTATTTCGGACAGTGCGTGGGTTAGCCCCATACATGTCGTGCCCCAAAAGGGATGTCTCATCGTAGTGGAAAGTGTGCATAACAAACTCATTCTGACTCGTACTGTAACAGGTTGGCGGGTGTGCATTGATTATAAAAAACTAAATGATGCCACCCGCAAGGACCATTTCCCCCTACCTTTTTTAGACAAAATTCTCGAGCGTCTATCCGATCTTCCATACTATTGTTTTCTTGATGGTTTATTGGGGTTTTTTCAAATCCCCATTTCCCCCGATGACCTGGAGAAAACGACTTTTACTTTCCCGTTTGGCACCTTCGCATACCGAAGGATGTCATTTGGCTCTGCAACGTGCCATCAACATTCCAAAGATGTATGCTGGCGATCTTTGGCAAGCTGGTATAAGACATTATGGAAGTATTTATAGATGACTTCTTCGTATTCGGATGCTCGTTCCCTAATTGTCTTAAAAATTTAGATCGTGTCCTTCAGCGGTGCGATGACACAAATCTCGTATTAAATTGGGAAAAATGTAACTTTGTGGTTCGAGAGGGTTTGGTCTTTGGATATAAGATTTCATTTAAGGGGATGAAGGTCGATAAGGCCAAAGTCAAAATTATCAAAAAACTTCCCCCACTAACTAACGTAAAATCTATTAGAAGTTTCTTGGGCCACACGGGCTTTTATAGGCTTTTTATTCAAGATTTTTCTAAAATAACAAAGCCGCCTACCCACCTCCTAGAAAAGGAATCATCTTTTGTCTTTAGTAGCAAATACGAGTCCGCTTTTAATTTTATAAAAAAAAAACTTATCAATTCGCCAATTTTAGTGTCACCCAATTGGTCACTTCCATTCAAAATAATGTGCGACGCTAGTGATATTGTCGTAGGTGCCATTCTTGTCCAATGCATAAACAATACTTTCATTCCATTTATTACGCTAGTAAGATGCTCACTTCCGCACAAGGAAATTATATGACAACGGAAAAGGAACTCTTAGTCGTCATTTTTGCATTTGATAAATTTCGCTCATATATAAAGCTATCTAAAGTTATCGTTTTTCCGAATACTCAGCCTTAAAATATTTATTAGCTAAAACTGACGCCAAACACTGCCTACTTCGATGGGTCCTCCTACTACAAGAGTTTGATTTGGAGATCCAGGATAAGAGAGTTGCGGAAAATTTGGCGGACGACCATCTCTCCCGCTTAGAAAATTAGGCTGCGGAAGCGCTCATTGAATCTGAAATAAATGACAGATTCCCCGAGGAATGCCTCCTAGCCATAAATAAAATTTCGCCTTCCACACCTTGGTTCACGGATTTTGCCAACTATTTAGTTGCGCGGGTGCTCCCAAAAGACTTTTCGAGTCAGCAAAAGAAGAAATTCTTTTCTGACTTGAAAAATTTCTTTTGCGAGTACCCTTTTCTTTTTCGTATCTGCTCGGATCAAGTGGTGAGAAGATGCGTCGCGAGTGTGAAGTGCATGAAAACTACGGCACTACCATGAGGGGCCAGCCAGTGGGCATTATCAAGCTAACCGGACCGCGTGGAAGGTGCTGGAGGTAGGCTTCTTTTGGCACACTCTCTTCAACGACGGTCACACTTTTATATGCTCAGGCGATAGTTGCCAGTAGTCGGGGAACATCTCTCATCGTGACGAGATGCCCAAAAATTTATTTTTAAAGTGCGAAGTCTTTGATTTGTGGGGCATCGATTTTTTTGGACCCCTACCTCTGTCTTTTAAAAATAATTACATTTTAGTGGATGTCAACTACATATCAAGGTGGGCGAAAGCGCAGGATCTCCCCACCAACGATGCGCGAGTCGTCATTAACTTTCTTAAAAATTATTTTCTCGCTTAGACACACCTCGCGCTATTGTGAGCGATAGGGAAACACATTTCTGTAATGCCCAAATGGCTAAGACGTTAGCTAAATACGGAGTTACACACAAACTTGCCACCCCTACCAACCACAAACAAGTGGCCAAGTTGAGGTAGAAAATCGAGAGATAAAGCGAATATTAGAAAAAAATTGTTTCAATTAATAGGAAAGATTGGTCCGTCAAACTTGACGACACATTATGGGTGTATCGTACAGCATACAAAACCACAATTGGTTGTACGTCGTATCGATTATTCTATGGCAAAACATGTCATCTACCCGTAGAACTAGAACATCGCACACTTTGAGCTTTAAAACCCGTAAATCTCGACACTAACTTAACCTCCCAAAATAGAAAACTGCAACTAAACGAACTCGATGAATGACGTGTGAACGCTTATGAGATCAACAAATTCTATAAGGAGAGTTCTAAGTTCTATCATGATCGAAAAATCAAGCTTCCAAAAATTTTTTCTCCGGGCGATCTTTTCCTTTTTTATAATTCACGTCTTAGACTTTTTTCGGGTAAATTAAATCCCGATGGTCCGGCCCCTTTAATGTTGAAGAGGTTTGACCATATGGGACCGTACTCGTCTCACTCCCGGAAAGCGGCTCTTTTAAAGTAAACTGTCATCGTTTATAGTTATATATAGCAGGTGATCCCGTGGGCGGTATAAACGAAACCGTAACCCTCCTCGAAATATAACCCCGCCAATTTAGTCAAGCTACACGACTATAAACAAGCGCTCCTGGGAGACGACCCATGTTTATTTTCTTCGCCCTTTCTTTATTTTGTTTGTTATTTGTTCTTAATAACACAGCTTTCTAAATTGTCCTCCCCGAACACGTTCCATGGAAGTTTCTACCCTCCCTCTTTATCTTTGTACACAGTGCAATTTCATTTTTTTGTTCCACATACTTAACTTGCAACATTGGGGACAATGTTGGAATTAAGTATGAAGGTGTTTTTGTGTTTTTTATTTCTGGCACTTCTATTTTCTGCACCCATTAGATTTTTTTAAAAAAATAAAACTCCAAAAATAATTTTTGTTTTATTATAAAAAATTTAATAAATCAAAAAATTATAAAACAAAAATTTCAAATTTTTTTTACTTTGTAGATATTTAAATAAAACATTTTTTATAAATATTCTTTCATCTTTTCCCTCTCTCATCTTTGTAAATAACTTATCTTTCTCTTTCCTTTCTTGTAAATAGTATGATAAAAATTTCAAAACCAAAAAAAATTAGAAACCTCAAAAATTTCCAAAAAAATTTTGTACTTCTATTTTCTGCACTCATTAATTTTTTTTTAAAAAAAACTAAAACTCCAAATATATTTTTTGTTTTATCATAAAAAATTTTAATAAATCAAAAAATTATAAAACAAAAATTTCAAAATTTTTTTTACTTTTTAAATATTTAAATAAAACAAATTTGTAAATATTCTTTTCTCTTTCCCCTCTCTCATCTTTCTAATAACTTCTCTCTCTTTCCTTTCTTGTAAATAGTATGATAAAAATTTTAAAACACTAAAATTTTTTAGAAAATTCAAAAATTTCCAAAAACAAAATATTTTTCGCATTTTTTTCTTTCATTAGTATGTATATATTAAATAAATAAACACAAAAATATATATTAAAAAGATAATAACTCAAAAAAGTCCAAACAATTTTATTATGAAACAAATAAACTCAAATATACCATTCTTAATCTTTTTGCTCTCCAAAAATCTTCTTTCGAGTTTATTTATAGGCGAATTTTATTAAATCTTTATTTACTAATCGTTTATTAATTGGAGATTGATAGATTTAAAAATATGGGGTTATGTTTTAGAGAATTTCTTATATTTTTCTTTACTTGAGATAGGGGACTTTTTTCAACACTACTTCTAATTTACCTAAAATAGAGGCACATGTATTATGTTATAAATAACAACCTTAGAATTCAATTATTTTTAATTCAAGCTTTTAGAAATATAGGAAGGTTCAATTTATTAAAGTTTGCTCTCAAAATTTTTATATTAAAATCTTGTTTTTTTTGAAAAAACCTATCTCCCCATATTTATCATGTCTTACTTGACATGATTAAATTTTTATCCTTAAAATAACCTATGTCAATGAAAATAAGATTTCGTTCCGAAAACATAGGCATCTAATATTTTAAAAGATTATATGGTACGGAGTTAGAGGATAAAATTCGTGACTCCTATACATATACATTGGGTTAATTTGAAGTTGTTCCCAAATATTACATGTCATGGAAAATAAGAAAATTCATTTATCTAAATATCCACCTACAAGGAAAAATTCATTAGTGGTTTGAGAAAAAAAAATATTAATACCTCACCTCAAAACCAAGCCCTCTTCATATAAACCAAAACAACTCTCGTAGCCATATTTGATGATTCTAGACTTAACATAAATTTTTTTTGAGTTCATAATTTTTAAATCACATTACTTTCTTTAAATTCTTATAAGCTAAAGTTTCTATAATTCCAATCTATTTTTGTTAACTAACGATTATAATTTTTGCTTGCTATTTGGTTATATCAAGAAGTCTTTTTGGGAGAAAAAGTTTCTCTATTTAAATCATTTTCATAATTTAAGACTTTATTCTATATACCCTTGATTTTTATTTGGTTTCTCTTTCAATTAATTTAAACATTAGTTGAATTTAAAATTATTTCAATTCCTTATAAATTTATTTCCAACTTTTGCTCTAAAATGACAAAAGCTTAAGTATGAGTGTATTTGATGAGTTGTAAATATACGTATTTTACAGTACTTGATTTAGGTCATTTTAGGTTATTTTCATTGTTTTTAGCTTTTTTTCTTCAGTAAAATGTTTTTTTGTATATTCACTTCTAATATGGCTCTATTCTCTTCTCCTAAAAATTCTACAGAAAATGTTAAAATTTCATGGTACACGCCCATGTCACTCTGATACTAGTGAAAAACTACTACTGATGTGAATCCATGAAACATCAGAGGAACACGCCCGTGTCATCCCGACACGCCCATGTTGGTCAACGTGGTTTCAATACAATTCAGAATTTGTTGCTACCGACATCAAGCTACTAGGTGTCCAGTCATGCTTCCCGTACAAGCCCGTGACCTTCAGTCATGCCTGTCACAACCTGCATTTTCACCGCATAAAATAACTTATCAGATCAAGGGTAAATGCGCGTCATGATGCCACGTCAGCAGGGGATAACTGCGGATGCTCAGACAACCACCTACTTAATCCTGAAGAAAGATTCTTTAAGCTATTTTAAGGGAAAAATCAGTTTAAGTGCAGTAGTTAGCTGTATCCATCGGCTTAGTGGCACATCCAGTTCATGAATCAAAATACAATTATACGCTGTGGAAAAAATACTTATTTAGATTGACTCCAACATCCTACATAAGTATAAACGTCCCCAAGGACGACTCATGCTGTGCAAGACTCTAAATTTATAATAGTAGTAAGGATGGCTTTTACGGTCGCTAAATATAACAAGTTAGAGTTTTTAAATTATGCAGTGCATGAAGTAGTAGTAATAGATTTTATAGTTGAAAATACCTAACACGCGTTCCAAGCATAAATCCTCCAAGAAAGCAAGTAGTCCACATTCTCATATAGAAAACTAAGCAGCTAGCAAGTATCAAAAAATAACAATTATGTGGGTGCCAATAAACTGACACGAACTCACTAACAGAAAAGTAAGTCTGAACCAGTAACTAAATAAACCACAATCTATCTCGCTGAGATGAGGTAACAACCACGGCCAACACTGCCGCCCAGAAACTCCAAAAAAACTAGCTCTGATATCTGCTACTGCTCTGAACCTGAGGCATTCCAAAGACAGAACATCTCAGCAAAAAGGTACAAATAGTGGCAGAAAAAAAGATAAGCCAATATAAGTAAAGGTCAAAAGACGTACCAACCCGAGACCAAAAGTACTGAGGTAAAGTACAAAATAAACAAGGCGTCTACAGGAAAAGAACTCTTACGTGATTCATCACGTACAACAAGAGTACACCAGACGCACGAGGCTATATGGTGACGACATGAATAAATCATAAGGGAAAAGTACAAAACCTTTATTAGGAACCTGTGGTCGACTCTACCTGTTAACCCCGAAATCGGCGATCCTTCCCAAGGGAGCCAGCTCGCTCATCGCGGCCTGCCCCGGGTTCCTCCTGGAGGCCGTGATGCCCTAGTTTGGGCAGATAGAACTCTCTGTCCGCTCAGGCCGCGCGGCCTGCACGGTCTCAGCGGTTTGACCACCCAGGCTGCGTGTCTTCCCTTGGTCGACAGGGTCCGTGGACTGCTTCCGCAGTCCGCCTCTACATGGCGCCCCCCTTTTCAGCTTAACTACGAGGTTGTATTCGCAGGTCCCTCTCTGCCGGACTCAACTACCTATCCGCCCAGGCCGGCAACAGGTCGCATATACCTTCACCCAGCTGCATGGGCAGCCAACTCATCCAGTCCGCCTGCAGAGCGTGGACTCCAACTCCGGCTACCCGCCAAGACCAGCAGCAGTCCAAGTTCCTCGCGAGCTGGGCAGACTCGAAGTGCGGTCGTGACTTCCAGTCCGCCTTCATTGGTGAAGCCCAACAACCTCAACAAAAAGGCTCTCCATCTCCAACGTAAGCAGACTCAGCTTTGCAGCAGCCGCGGACTCGGCGGGCTTGGCGGACTCTATATGCAGTCCGCCCTTCCCTTCACCAGCATCAACTTCTCGGCAGCAGTACCAGCTTCCTCCTCAGTCCGTAGGCCTTTCACAGGCTCAGCCAGTGGTAGCAGACTTATCCCTTAGTCCGCAGTCTTGGTGCGGACTCGGTTAGTGGTGGCAGACCCTTTCCAGCCCGCCAGGCAGCAGACCCTCCAGAAATCAGTCCCAGTCTGCATAACCTCGTGCGGACTCGCCGGACTCCGCGGGCACTCTCCTGCTTGCACCCCTTGCAGCTCGCTCAGTTCAGCAGCGACGGACTCATCGGATTCTCCTTGCAGTCCGCCGCTTGTCCTCCAGCATCCGCCACTACAGCAGTAGGTGGATAGCCCCAGCTCAGCAGTGACGGACTCCGCGAACCTGCATCGCAGTCCGCCACTTAGTCTCCCATTTTGCCGACAGTAGCTCCGACTTCAGTAACAAGTCCCAGTCTGCGCGCCATGTGGCGGACTCGGCGGACTCCGTCTCCATCTCGCTCAAGTTACCGTCTCACCGGGGGTAACGTCACTGCAACTGTTACCTCCTCGGGCCTATAAATAGCCCCCCATGCCTCTCATGGCGGGGGAGGTCTCTCGTCATCGCCAAGGTGCTCATGCCCGAAGTCAGCCAACCGACCTAGCTCCTGCGGACTCCGTTTCTCAGTCCGCATCCCTCTCTGGACCTTAGTCCCGTGGCCTGCCAGCCTGTGGTTCACCAGTCCGCGCGGCCTCCTCTAGCATTCTTCTTCCTTAGCCGCCAGCTTCCTTCTTGTACTCTTTATTGCTTTGTGCTAAAGGTGTATTAGCAAGTTGTAAATCTCACTTTTAATAAAAGGAAAGCCCGTCGCAAGAAAGGCATTCAGGCCGCGACGGGCGAAGTCGGTTGTTACCGTGGTTCACGGCTCGACTGTTCTTTTTCTCTCGTCCGCTTAGTAGATAACAGCTTGCAGTCTGCCTCTTTTCCCTTCCTTCCCCCGTGCTCGAACCGTTAGCTGGTGGTGCTCGACCACCTTTGCATTTTCGTGCATCAACAGTTAACACGCGACCTTTAGATCAAACCTTTTTTTGAAGTCTGCGGGCAGAATGTCAGATTGCCAGACCGCTCAACCTGACCTTCAACCCGGCAAGGATCCCCTTTGGGAAGCAGTCGTGTGGTTAGCACAAGAAACTGACAAAATTTCTCATGTCGTCGGTTTGCAGTTCGCCTCGGTGTACAACGTCTTGGGAGCTATTATCAAGCGGCTAGACTCGCAGTCCGCACCAACACTGGTCTCCTCCATCAACTCGGCGCCCGCAGTGGACAGTCCACCTTTTAATCCGCCTGCTTGTCCGCAAGGAGTACAAGCCTACCCGTGGCCCTATCCGCGCGCCTACTCGCAAAACCGCCCGTCATCCTACTCGCCTGTGCAGTCAGCGACCCCTCTGCGGGCTGGAAAACCAGGTCCTTGGTTCGTCGCTTATCCTCCTGATCACTTGAGGACAATGCAAGATACTTCTACTTTTGCGAAAAGGAAAAAAACATGTGTCAGTTTTGTTCCAGGAAAAACAGCGTGAAAAGGAGACACTCGCTCATTTCATCAGACGATTTCAGAAGGAGGTTCTTGAAGTTGACGAAGCCAATCCAGAAGTGTACAAAATTGCTTTAATTGATGGATTAAAGGAAGGACCGTTCAAGTTCGAAGCCACCCTCAGAAAAGAAAAAAACATATCAGGAGCTAATCAACCTCGCTGATCAGTACTCTCGTGCGGGGAGAGGCAATTTTGACCGTGTCATGAAAAGAAAAGCAAGTTCCAAGGAATCATCTCAGACTCTATGCCAGAAATCCAGGGACTCTAATCAGTATTGTGAATATCACAAAGGAAAGGGTCATTTGATAGAAGATTGTAAAGCTCTTAAGCAACTAGTGGAGAGAATGATGAAGCAGGGAAATTTGGTGATGCCGTCCAAAGGATCTTTGCATCCCCCTCCGAAGCTTGAGAAGACAAAGGCATGCTGGACATCCTCTGCGGATTGGAATAAATAGGTTAAATGAGCCTCACCTTCAATCATGGAAGTAAACGCAAGCGCGTTAGTTTGTATTTATTACCGATTCATTTCCTAAAATTTCTATATCGAATATGTTTTTATTTCATATCTCAAAACCTCATACTAACACCTTTTCAAGTGTTCCTTTTTTCCCAAACAGCTTGAGAAATAGGGATAACTGATACCAGGAGACATCGCCGAGTTCAGCAAAACCTCCCCTAGAGATGTTGTCATTAGCGTAACACCACGAAGACCACGTATTGCGGGGAGATTTCACACCGTGTAGTGGGAGCTTGCAGGCACTAGCGAGGTAGGATTCTGAACTTCGGATCCCGGCTAGTACCTGACCCCACCTCTGCATTATGGAGGGACAGGGTGGGAGTTAAGCTCTACCATGCCGCATTAGGGATATCGTTACAACTTCGATGATCGCGTGAGGAAAGTTATGCCACTCCGGCTCACCTGCCCACGGGTCATCTTAGTTTGTAACCCTCGAACACTCCATGGTACCCTCAAGAAGTGCGTGCAGGAGACCCACAACTGGGTTGATCTTATAGGAAAGCAATGCCACACGCACCTACCAGAAAGATCAACTTGGGCTGTACTCCAGGCAAGAGGGCAGTGAATCCTTCGCCTTTTTTTGAGCAGGCAACCTTTGTGACCTTGCGAGGAAAGCACTGCCACATGCACCTGCCCGCTTGGTCATCCAATTCTGAAGTGGGTTGATTGCATAACTCATGTGACCCTGTGAGGAAAGCAATGCTTCATGCACCTGCCCACTGGGTCATATTAGTTATGAATCATTTCTTTTAGTAGACAAAGGTGTGGACTTGAACTAGTGTTCGCTAAGTCCGCAAGCCTTCGGTTTTCAATTAAGCTAGACTTTGCTATGGTCTTCAGCTAATCCGCAGAGCTTGGATTATTCAGTATGTCGAGCCTACTTGGGTTACAGTTTTTGCGACTCTGCGTGGAAAGCAATGGGCTTCGTGCGCACCTACCCGCTCGGTCGCTTGAGTCTGTAACCCATCTTTCTCAGGTCAAAAGAAAGATTTTCAATTCAGTTACAGACCGCGCGGTTTTATATGTCGGTTTATATTGTCTGGCTTCTGTATTTTTGCGTATCGGTTTATTCTTTATATAATCAGGCAGTCGGCCGACCTATTTCTGGCCTATCTGCCGCTTATTTGGTTTCTATATACCTATCCGCTCTCATGCGGTTTTGGTCACTATTATTCGGTCGGCTTATATTCTGACTAAGTATGATTGAGTATTTTTGGTTGCCGACTTATGTTATCATATCAGAAGCGCCCTAGCCGCAAACTTATACTTCATTGTTAAGGCTTTTCGGCGACTAAGGTTCTTAGTCGTGCGGCTTATTGGTCGTAGTTTATGTACAAGTTCGCCCTAGCCGCAATCTTATACTTCAATATCCTTGCGGATAATCTTGATTACTTCATTAAGGAAAATGGCAGTTTAAACTGTTAGCCTCTATTAAATCGGAAGTTATGCTGAGACCGCGCGGACTTGAACAAGTAAGAAAAATGAAAAGTGAAATAAGCTGCAGGTCAAAGGTGAAGTTTTCCTTTTTTATTTCTATTTCATTGAATGTTACAAAATGTTAATCGCGCGGTTTACAACAAATACCGCCGATTTCCCAAAAAGATCAAAATACAAGTAAAGAATTACAAAGGTCCTAATCGGCCGGCTTGAGCTTTTTAGCCGCAGGAGAACATGAATCACCGTCATCATCGATGTCAATGGAGGATTCAGAGTACCCGCTGCTGCTAGCCGCCGAGCTGCCTGATCCCCTAGAAGTCGCCGACTTTGTCTGCGCGGTCTCGGATTCTTGACCGCCGGTCTCAGACGATGCGCCCCCGCTCCGGCTTCCTTGGCCACCCTCTTCCTCGTCGTCTTCCTCCTCTTTGCCGTCTTCGTCGCCGACCTTGCCTTTGCCCTTGATCGCCCTGTAGACGGCGGCCACCTTCTTTTTCATGGTGGGGTAAATATCGGCACATGTGAAGTCGGTGAAGCCGGTCGCCAGGCCGCTAAGGTCTCGGAGGCGGTTAAGCGCTCCATCATTCCCCTGGACGACTTGCGGGAAGACGTTGTCTTCGAAGGTGCGGTTGGCCGGGTCATACATTGCCTGTAAAATAAGTAAAGGTAAGTCCGTGCGGTTTAATAATGCTAACCGCATGAGTATCTGGTGACGACTTACCGCCTCCCTTTCTTTCAGTCGCTTGTTTTCTTCTTCTGTTTCCTCTAACCGCCTCTCCAGGCCGCTCTTTTCTTTCATTAACTGCTTGTAGGCAAGGCCCATGAAGTGGCTTGTCACGAAGCTTCTTGCCCCGACTTGCGAGGCTAGCCGCGGCAGTTCGTCTGTGGGAACTCGGCGCAGTGCCTTCAGGTTGCGCTTGCCATACAACGCAGCACCAACCACGCTCGCATGGCGGGTTACTACTTCCCTCCCACAGTAAGGGAGGGCGGTGGAGACCGTCACGGACTCGCCATCCAGACTCCACAGCATAGCCGGGTTGCCATGGACGTCCTTCAGGCCGTTGTCCGTTCCCTGCAGCATAAACTCGCCAGAGGAGGACTCCTCCTCCTCCTCCACAGCCCGCGGCGGCTTGGCCCGCCTGGCTCGTTTCTCTCTTTGGGTGAGAGTCAGGCCGTAGGGCATCAGCGGCTTGTTCTACGGGACCGCCACAGCAGCTGCAAAGATAAAGACAAAGTCAGTTTCCAAGCCGCGCGGCTAAACGTTCAGTTCGGTCGGTTTGGAGCTTATTATCTTCCGCTTCGATTCCTTCTAAGGACGGCAGCAGCGGGATGTAATGATTTACATCAAGCCGCTCCCCCTTGAAGAAGGTGTAGATGTCCTTCTCCACGCCGTCCAAGCCGTCGCTGCCAAAGGCGGTCTCTTCGCGGATTTGCGGGTTGACTGGCAGCAACCCCAGGTTTCCCTCAAAAATAAGAAACCGCTCCAACCAGTTGGCGATCTTGTTCACCAGGTTGACGATCTTCAGCCCCCTGCAGCCAAAGTACAAATGCCCCCGGAAGATCCTTGTCCCGGAGTCCGGGATAGACCTCACCGAGAAGCATTCCCGGAACAGCATCATAGAAAAGCGGACTCTTTCCGACCTTAAGTATGAAATGAAGCTGTATATGGCGGCTATCGAGTTTGGTGGCAGTTGTACTGGCACAACTCCATAATGGTCGAAGACCGCCACGACCTCCATCATGACCGGAAAGCGGAAACCGCAGTTAAAGTGGTCGATGGGGATGTCGATCTGATTTGCGTTGGATGTATTAATCCGCTCGTCTTGCAGCGGAAGCCGCGCGACTAGCGGGCTTCCCTGTATATGTTTATCTACAAAATTGTCCAGCTCGGCTTTTTTAAGTCGGCATTCTTTATGATCTGCTGAGTGGAATGCGGAGGCCGCATCAGTCCTGACCGCAGAGGCCTTGTCAGACAGCAACGACTTGGACTTAGCCTGCATCCTTTCTGTCTTGTGATGAAATCTCCGGGGTTGGCTCTATTTATAGAAAACCTGTGAAAGTACAGTAATCAACGTCAAATCGCGGCTAGCCATCATGCGGCGCGACCTAAACCTGCAGAAAATACAGATCAGTGCAGTGGCTAAGCCGCAGTTTTGTTCATCAGTCCGCACGACTATATCCTTGCACTTGGAATAATTTCGTTGCAAGTCATGTGGATATCAAACTTTCAAGCCGGCGTTCTGTTCGCTAGACCGCACGGCTACTTTCCTGTACTTAGATATTTCAGAACAAAACACAGGCATGGTGATCGTAAATATAAATCGCATACGCCGCAAATCGTTCGCAACAGAGTAAAAATACAACGGTTTACAACAACCAAATTGTCCAACATCCAGTAGAGAAAACATATTGCAACATACTAATAAATTATTCGCGCGGCTTAGATCGCTCAAGTCGCTCAGCCTTGCTTATAGCCGTCAAGTCTGTCTCGTCCTATTCGCGCGACCTGTTCACCGGTTTGCACAATCACAACGTACACCTGGCTAACCAGATTATGAAGCGAGTGCAGAGACTAATGAACCCGCACAGTATCGCGTTCTACTCTCGCAAATGGGATCATTGGAATCGACTGAACCCCTAGACCGCTCGAAACTGCGGCCTGCCCAGGCTCCGCGGCCTCCGACGGATTTGAAGTCTCGCCAGAGGCTGGGCGGCCAGTAACCGGCAACTTTCTGGAAGTCGGCAGTGTAGGCCGCGGTTCCTCGTCGGTCTCGGCTGGCAGATCTAGGTCTTCGCCGTCCGCAAGATGTGGAATCTCTTCTCTGTCTCCTTCTAGCCGTCCGACCATCAGCAAATACTTATCTGCCCTCTCCTGCTCCAAGGCGGCCTACATCTCTGTAATGTTATTCTCAGCGGCCTCCACCGCGGTGTGGAGCCTGGCAGCCTCTTGCTCCAACGCGGACGTCAACTTCGTGGTCTCCTGCTCCAGCGCGGACTTCAACTTCGTGGTCTCCTACTCTAGCGCGGACTGCAGCCTTGTGGTCTCTTGCTCCAGGATGGTTTGTAACTCTTGCATCCTTTTCTCGGTGGCCTCCTGGGCAACCCGCTTTTCTTCGTCCTTAACCCGCAGAGCTTCGGTGTGCGCGTTCAAAGCCGCGTGCAAGGTGTCAACCTTCTTCTGGAAGTCGGCCATCTCTTTCTCGCGAACACTTGGCGGCGGCAGTATAGACAACAGTGATGTCAAGTCGCCCGGTTTCATCGCGGTCTCCGGTTCACCTACAGAAGATAAACCGCAGTCAGGATCAGCCGGATAATTGCGACCTTCTAGCAAGGGAATTGGTAGGATAAGGCCATCGGTTTGATTTTTATCTTCTTCAGAGGCCGCGGTATGGTTTCTAAACACTGGCCGCCTGAATCGTTCGAGATCTATCCTCTTTAGCTTTTCTTTCCATAGCCGCTCGGCTTCTTTAGCTCGGCCTTTCAATTGAGCCGTGGTCAGGAAAAAGCTTGCCGGCGGATTTAATATTATATTCGCCCCCTTCTTCCTTGACCGCGACTTATAGAAATTAACAATTCGCCTAACTTCCCGGTGTTTACCTTGCAGTAATGGAAGTGTGGTCGACACCGGCTTCTCGGCGATCAGCTTCTTCATCTCCTCCATCTTCTCTTGAAGCTTCAGTTTCTCGGCTCCTTCAGAAGCCGCGGAAGTCGGACCGCCAAGCTTCTCCCCAATGACCTCGACTTCGGGGCAGTTAACCTCCTCAGAGGCCGCTGGAGTCGACATTAGCGCATCTTGCTGCTGGAAGGTCTCCATGCCCTTGAGGAGGTCGCTAAGCGTCTCGCTAGCCGCGGATACATCCTCCGGCTCGTTCGGCTTGAAATCCGGTATGGACGGAATATTGGGTACCTCCCTCTCGTGCGGCCTATGTTGAATACTGTCCGCACCAGATTTCACGGAAATATTCCGTTTTCCGGCCTGCATCTTCCTCATCTTACTCTTCATCCTTTCCTCAAGGGTCTCGCTCCGTTGCTTCTGCCGTTTCAAGGAGCCGAACACCATTTCTGTCCGTTTGCTCTATTCAGCCAAAATCTATCCGGTCTCCAGCACCTTCTCCGGCTCGTTGTCATCCACAACGACTAGGTTGACCTTGGCCTCCAGCTCGCGCGGCTTGCCAGATTCAACACTTTTCTCCTCCGTCTCACCTATTTTTAAGTTTGGTTCGCCCGATGGAGAGAAAGTCATATCGAAGGATTTGGCAGTTCCGGTTTGTGGTGGAGCAATCTTCAAAACCGCTTCAGCATCGGTTGCGTCCTGTGATGATTCGCCGACGGTCTGTGTCGACCTCTTTTCAGATCCAGAAGCCGCTGGAGTAACCAGCTTCCCAATCTTCTTCGCAGGCTGACGGTCAGAGTCATCCGGTTTCTGGCTCCGGATTTTCTTCTTTTCAGTCGAATTCTTGTCGCGGGCTAACGTCAATGACATGATATCCATCTTGTGAATGTCCGCGTCGGTTTGAAAGATTCTGACCGCAAGTGGCGAGTAGCGACCCGTGGCTTGGCAGAGATCTTTAAGAATGTCAAGGGCCGTGGGATTTTATAGACACCGATAAGGCAGTCGTGGTCTCCGGCTTAGTTCTACATTTTCGAAGTTTTTTCGAAACTTAAAAATGTGCGGAGATTATGTTAAGCCCGGAATCCGCGACCTGTTCGCGCAGCTTTCCAGACCGGGCGGCTTGGTCTTTCTAGCCGCCAATTCTCCCAATCTGGGCGGTCTCCATGTCAGGCCGCTGCCAGTGCCGACCCTGCTCAGCGACAAGGACCAAGACCCAAACCATCATTTAATTGATAATAGACACTTGCAAGCCTTCTCCACAGGTACTTGCAAGCTCCTTTCATATATATGTTTGCTTCTAACTCTTCTCCTTGTAGAGATTAGCAGACACTTGCAAGCCTTCTTCACATGTACTTGCAAGCTCCTTTCATATATAAGTTTGCTTCTAACTCTTCTACTTGCAGATATTAGCAAACACTTGCAAGCCTTCTTCACAGCTACTTGCAAGCTCCTTTCATATATATGTTTGCTTCTAACTCTTCTCCTTGCAGAGATTAGCAAATACTTGCAAACCTTCTCCACAGGTACTTGCAATCTTCTTTTATATATATGTTTGCTTCTAACTCTTCTCCTTGCAGAGATTAGCAAACACTTGCAAGCGTTCTCCACAGGTACTTGCAAGCTCCTTTCATATATATGTTTGCTTCTAACTCTTCTCCTTGCAGAGATTAGCAGACACTTGCAAGCCTTCTCCACAGGTACTTGCAAGCTTCTTTCATATATATGTTTGCTTCTAACTCTTCTCCTTGTAGAGATTAGCAGACACTTGCAAGCCTTCTCCACAGGTACTTGCAAGCTTCTTTCATATATATGTTTGCTTCCAACTCTTCTCCTTGCAGAGATTAGCAAACACTTGCAAACCTTCTCCACAGGTACTTGCAAGCTCCTTTCATATATATGTTTGCTTCTAACTCTTCTCCTTGCAGATATTAGCAAACACTTACAAGCCTTCTCCACAGGTACTTGGAAGCTCCTTTCATATATATGTTTTCTTCTAACTCTTCTCCTTGCAGATATTAGCAAACACTTGCAAGCCTTCTCCACAGGTACTTGTAAACTCCTTTCATATATATGTTTGCTTCTAACTCTTCTCCTTGCAGAGATTAGCAGACACTTGCAAGCCTTCTCCACAGGTACTTGCAAGCTCCTTTCATATATATGTTTGCTTCTAACTCTTCTCCTTGCAGAGATTAGCAGACACTTGCAAGCCTTCTCCACAGGTACTTGCAAGCTCCTTTCATATATATGTTTGCTTCTAACTCTTCTCCTTGCAGAGATTAGCAGACACTTGCAAGCCTTCTCCACAAGTACTTGCAAGCTTCTTTCATATATATGTTTGCTTCTAACTCTTCTCCTTGCAGAGATTAGCAAACACTTGCAAACCTTCTCCACAGGTACTTGCAAGCTCCTTTCATATATATGTTTGCTTCTAACTCTTCTCCTTGCAGATATTAGCAAACACTTGCAAGCCTTCTCCACAGGTACTTGCAAGCTCCTTTCATATATATGTTTGCTTCTAACTCTTCTCCTTGCAGATATTAGCAAACACTTGCAAGCCTTCTCCACAGGTACTTGCAAACTCCTTTCATATATATGTCTGCTTCTAACTCTTCTCCTTGCAGAGATTAGCAAATACTTGCAAACCTTCTCCACAGGTACTTGCAAGCTCCTTTCATATATATGTTTGCTTCTAACTCTTCTCCTTGCAGAGATTAGCAAACACTTGCAAACCTTCTCCACAGATACTTGCAAGCTCCTTTCATATATATGTTTGCTTCTAACTTTTCTCCTTGCAGATATTAGCAAACACTTGCAAGCCTTCTCCACAGGTACTTGCAAGCTCCTTTCATATATATGTTTGCTTCTAACTCTTCTCCTTGCAGAGATTAGCAAACACTTGCAAGTCTTCTCCACAGCTTCTATCTCTCCTTGCCCCATTCTCTTTCCGTTGGGGTGGATCACGATTTTCGTGGGTCTCCAACTTTTTCGAAGTTCTATTCGGAACCTAAAAAAGTGCGGGGATTATGTTAACCCCGAAATCGGCGATCCTTCCCAAGGGAGCCAACTCGCTCATCGCGGCCTGCCTCGGGTTCCTCCTGGAGGCCGTGATTCCCTAGTTTGGGCGGACAGAACTCTCTGTCCGCTCAGGCCGCGCGGCCTGTGCGGTCTCAGCGGTCTGACCACCCAGGCCGCTTGCCTTCCCTTGGTCGACAGGGTCCGCGGACTGCTTCCGCAGTCCGCCCCTGCCGGCCGCCCCCCTTTTCAGCTTAACTACGAGGTTGTATTCGCAGGTCCCTCTCTGCCGGACTCAACTACCTATCCGCCCAGGCCGGCAACAGGTCGCATATCCCTTCACCCAGCCGCATGGGCAGCCGACTCCTCCAGTCCGCCTGCAGAGCGCGGACTCCAACTCCGGCTACCCGCCAAGACCAACAGTATTCCAAGTTCCTCGCGAGCTGGGCGGACTCGAAGTGCGGTCGAGACTTCCAGTTCGCCTTCATTGGTGAAGCCCAACAGCCTCAACAGCAAGGCTCTCCATCTCCAACGTAAGCGGACTCAGCTTTGCAGCAGCCGCGGACTCGGCGGGCTTGGCAGACTCTATATGAAGTCCGCCCTTCCCTTCGCCAGCATCAGCTTCTCGGCAGCAGTACCAGCTTCCTCCTCAGTCCGCAGGCCTTTCACAGGCTCAGCCAGTTGTAGCAGACTTCTCCCTCAGTCTGCAGTCTTGGTGCGGACTCGGACAGTGGTGGCAGACCCTTTCCAGCCCGCCAGGAAGCAGACCCTCCAGAAAGCAGTCCCAGTCCGCATAACCTCGTGCGGACTCGCCGGACTCCGCGGGCACTCTCCTACTTGCACCCCTTGTAGCTCACTCAGTTCAGCAGCGGTGGACTCAGCAGATTCTCCTTGCAGTCCGCCGCTTGTCCTCCAGCATCCGCCACTACAGCAGTAGGCGGATAGCCCCAGCTCAGCAGTGACGGACTCCGCGAACCCACATCGCAGTCTGCCATTGAGTCTCCCATTTTGCCGACAGCAGCTCCGGCTTCAGTAACAAGTCCCAGTCCACGCGCCCTGTGGCATTCTCGGCGGACTCCGTCTCCATCTCGCTCAAGTTACCGTCTCACCGGGGGTAACGTCACCGCAACCGTTACCTCCTCGGGCCTATAAATAGCCCCCCATGCCTCTCATGGCGGGGAGGTCTCTCATCATTGCCAAGGTGCTCACGCCCGAAGTCATCCAACCAGCCCAGCTCCTGTGGACTCCGTTTCTCAGTCCGCATCCCTCTCTGGACCTTAGTCGCGCGGCCTGCCAGCCTGTGGTTCACCAGTCCGTGCGGCCTCCTCTGGCATTCTTCTTCCTTAGCCATCAGCTTCCTTCTTGTACTCTTTATTGCTTTGTGGTAAAGGTGTATTAACAAGTGTAAATCTCACTTTTAATAAAAGGAAAGCCCGTCGCAAGAAAGGCATTCAGGCCGCGACGGGCGAAGTCGGGTGTTGCCGTGGATCACGGCTCGGCTGTTCTTTTTTCTCTCGTCCACTTAGTAGATAACGGCTTGCAGTCTGCCTCTTTTCCCTTCCTTCCCCCATGCTCGAACCGTTAGCTGGTGGTGCTCGTCCCCCTTTGCGTTTTCGTGCATCAACACTACCCAAAAACACGGGTTAGGTGGTCACTCAATTGGACACACCGTCACGAATATAATATCCGTCGAACTACGAGGGAGTCTCATACTCTCTACCATACACCGCAGATGCTCAAAAACCTGGTAGACTTCCACGAGGTACTAATAAAGGAATCAAACATTGCGGAGGTGGTTTTGTCCACTAACTCCCACAATTATGAAAAACCACAAAGAAAACAACCACATATATCTCGAGATTTGGCTCGTCAGATCCTACTTGACATTACTAGATTCAAGACATGGTTGATCAACCCTTGGGAACGACACACAATCCTAGATAAATTCTAATACGTTCAATAACAAAAGCTAAGTCATGTAAAGCCATCATTAAGACACATCAAGAATGATTAAACATAACCAGACAAGATCGAGTTACCATGACCAAAACCTTACAACATCATGTGGTCATTGAAACGGTTAATCATAGCAATAATTTGGAAGAACAAGCGCAGAAAATTTTAAAGAACATGAAAACATAGCCATTACCATCACATCAGACAAGGAGAAACGAGGGGAAACCACCACTTGCCTTGGTTTTACCGGAAAAGTCCTCCGAATCACTCCACGTCGTAGATCGGGGCAAAAGGATGCGAGAGGAGTTGAAATCACGATGGCGTAGCTCTCGGCGAGAGCTTTCCGGATCTATGTTCGGTTGAAGATTTCGTGCACCGGAGTACCATCGGCAGCCACCGAAAGATTCACAAAAAAGAAACTCTCTCTCTCGCTCGTTGCTCTGGTTCGGGAGAAAAAATAACGGAGAAGATGAAGTTCAGTTCTAAAACCAAAGTCTAAGAATATATATATATATATATATATATATATATATATATATATATATATAATGTTTATAAAAAGTTTTGTCAAAAACGGGTTATTTCGAGCGGTTTCGCGGGAACCCAAAATAGAGGTCTAGGATGACTCCAAATCGAAAAGTGTCCAGCATGAAAGTTGTAGATCTTGTCAAGACGAACAAAGTTTATGTTGACCATTTTTCGTACGGCACCGTTGTACCCTCAAAACGGTGCACGAACTCAGACTGTACAAACTACTCGAGAGGAAATTGGTTTACTCGAGATGGAGGGGTTTACTCGAGTTGGAGGGGCTTACTCGAGATGGATACTCAAGTTGGAGGATTGGGGAACTCGAGATAGTCAGACTCTGGATAAAAGGCATAGAACTCGAGTAGATCAGGTCTACTCGAAATAGAAGGCATAGAACTCGAGTGGATCAGTCGAACGGGCTATCTATGAGCAGTTTCGGGAAAATCAAAAATAGAGGTATAAGATGGGTTCGAAGCAAAACGTGTCCAACATGAAAGTTGTAGATCTCGTCGAGACGAACAAATTTCATGTTAACAACGTTTCCATACGACGTCAGTTTGACCCTAACAATAGCGCCCGAACGCTGACTAAACAGAACAACTCGAGTAGGAAAATAGTCACTCGAGTAGGTCCAAAATTCACTCGAGTAGGTCAATAAAATCACTCGTGTACCTGAAGAAATTCACTCGAGTAAGGATTAAGGATCACCCGAGTAGCTGAAGAAATCTTTGCGTGAACAGTGCACTCACTCGAGTAGAGCCGATATCACTCGAGTGAAAAAAGGTCAGGACTCGAGTAAACTTGCATGATGAACAATTTTTTTGCAAATATAACCTTATGATTAAACTATACTAATGAATAGTAAAATATATTTTTGAATAGTGCTTTAATATTAAAATAATCTTGTTTATATATTTTTGAACAAGAAAATACGAGATCAAAACGGAGGCCCAAACGCGCGACGAATTAAACGAAACACACGTCGTAGGCGAATACTGATGCTACGAACACAACGACGAAGTCAAAACCAAAATCCGACGAGCCATTCCCGAGATATTAATTTTCAAAGTATACGGCGAACATAAACAATCCAAAACCTCAATCGCGCGCCGAGACTCCAAAAATGCTCGGATTGCGACGAAACTTGATGAGCAAGTCCAAAATTACTTGACTTAAATTGCAAAAGGAAAATTTTCCCATTACAGCAAGAATTCGGCCGACTCGACCGCACGGATGCGAAAATTCCTTAACGGCATTGCTCCGCCAACTCGACGTTAAAAGTAACGTCACGACGTCATAAATATGACGTTGCCCATTCAAATAAAATCATCGAAAAATCGGGGGTGTTACAGTCACTCTCCCTAAAAAGAAGTTTCGTCCCGAAACTTAACACAACTCCAAAACCAAATCAAAACGATACAATCAAACATAACTGAAAACATAACGACATACCCGAAACTAAGAGAAGAGGTGCGGATGAGATTCTCTCATTGCTGATTCCAATTCCCACGTCGCGCTCTCGACGTCTTGATTTTTCCAAAGAATCTTGACCATGGGGATGGTCTTTCTTCGCAACACACTCTCTTGAGAATCCAGAATATGAACAGGTTCTTCCACATACGTAAGGTTGGGCTGAATCTGGGGCATCGAGTCGAGGACTTGACGATCATTACGAGCACACTTCCGCAACTGGCTCACATGGAACACATCATGGACACCCCAGAAACTCGCAGGCAAATCCAGCCTATAAGCTGACACTCCGATGCGCTCAAGAATCTGGAAAGGTCCCACATACCGGGGGTCTAACTTGTGGTTCCTTCCAAACCTTTTAACACCAGACATCGGAGAAACCTTCAGAAAAACCAAGTCTCCAACGACAAACTCCAGATCGACCCTTTGTTGATTAGCATACTTCTCATAGCGCTCTTTTGTCACTCGGAGCTTTTCTCGAATATGAGTCACTGCACAATTCATCTCTTCAAGGGCTTTCGGACCTACCAACGGTCTCTCACCAACTTTAGCCCAAAACAATGGAGTTCTAGAACACCTCCCATATGAGGCCTCAAATGGGGCCATCTACAGACTATCTTGATAACTATTATTGTATGCAAACTCCATGAGTCTGAGACGCTTATCCCAAACACCACCATGATCCAAAATATAACACCTGATCATGTCTTCTATGATCTGATTTACTCTTTCCATCTGACCATTCGTCTGCGGATGATATGAGGTGGAATACCTTAAATCACTACCCAACCCATCCTATAAACTCTTCCAAAAGCGAGACATAAATCTGGAGTCTCGATCTGATACTATGCTAACAGGCACTCCATGTAATCTAATGACCTCTTCAAGATATAGCTCAGCTATCTTCTTCATCGAATACCCAATCTTAAACGAAACAAAGTGAGCACACTTTGTCAATCTATCGACTATCACCCAAACAGAGTCATGCCCTCGGGGAGATTTTGGTAGACCGGTGATGAAATCAATTGAAATACTCTCCCATTTCCAACTTGGAATATCAAGCGGTGTCAATTTACCACCAGGCCTTTTATGATCAGCCTTCACACGCTGACACGTATAACATTATGATACAAACTTCGCGATATCATTCTTCATCCCTGACCACTAAACAATTTGCTTTAGATCCTTATACATCTTAGTGGAACCAGGGTGGTAGGCTACACTGGAACCATGAGCTTCAGCACAGATCTTAGCCCAAATGTTGCCAAAGGCGGGGACGCATAATCTACCCCGATACCTCAAGGTATCCAACTCATCCAAGGAGAAATCCGGTAGCTCTCCCTTCACGGTTCTATTCCTAAGGTGCAACAAATCAGGATCATCCTTCTAATGTGCTCAAGTAAGGGAAATCCAAGAGGGATCTTCCGCTTCCAAACTAGTAGGCACAGTACGACTCCCAACCTCAATATCCATCAACAAAAATTCTTCTACCAAGGACTGTACCGACAGAATAAAGATTTTAGTGGTTTTTCTACTCAAAGCATCGGGTACTACATTAACCTTTCCTGGATGATAAAGAATTTCCACTTCATAATCCGCCACATATTCTAACCACCGACGTTGTCGCAGATTTAGTTCTTTCTGAGTGAAGACGTACTTCAAACTCTTATGGTCCGTATAGATCTTGCACAACGCGCCATACAATAAGTGTCGCCACAGCTTCAGCGTATAAATTACGGCAGCAAACTCCAAATCGTGCGTAGGATAGTTTCTCTCGTGAATCTTTAGTTGCCTCGATCCATACGCGATCACCTTACCATCTTGCATTAAAACACAACCAATTCCGATGTGTGATGCATCAACATACACAACATACTCAACTCCTTCAGTAGGTAAGGTTAAAATTGGAGCAGTACATAATCTCTTCTTCAGCTCTTGGAAAGCCTCTTCACACTTATCACTCCAAATGAATGCAGTATTCTTCTGAGTAAGTCTAGTTAGAGGAGCAGACAACACCGAAAATCCTTCCACGAATCTTCTATAATAGCCAGCCAGGCCTAAGAAGCTCCTAATCTCCATAGGTGTAGAAGGTCTCTCCCATTCCATCACAGCAGAAATCTTGGTCGGATGTACAAAAATACCATCCTTGCTTACAATATGACCCAGAAAGGACACCTGAGGTAGCCAGAACTCACATTTGCTCAACTTCGCATATAACTTATGCTCCCTCAGGGTCGACAAAACCAAACGCAAATGCTGAGTATGCTACTCAACATTGTGAGAATACACCAAGACATCATCTATGAACACAATAACAAATCGGTCCAAGAAATCCTTGAACACCCTATTCATCAAATCCATGAAATCAGAGGGTGCATTGGTTAAACCAAAAGACAACACCAAAAACTCATAATGTCCATGCCGCGAACGGAAAGCGGTTCAGGGAATATCTGTCTCACGAATCCTCAACTGGTGGTTGCCTGAGCGAAGATCGATCTTTGAAAATACCGAGCTACCACACAACTGATCGAACAGATCATCAATCCTTGGCAGGGGATATCTATTCTTAATGGTTATCTTGTTTAATTCTCTGTAATTGATGCAAAGCCTCATCGATCCATCTTTCTTCTTGATGAACAAAATAGGAGCATCCCACAGAGAAGAACTTGGTCTAATGAAAACACACCTCGACAACTCATTGAGCTGAGTACGTAACTCATCCAACTCACACGGAGCCATACGGTACAGTGCTTTGGCAATAGGGCGAGTACCTGGCTCGAAGTCTATAACAAACTCTATCTCCCTTTCAGGAGGGAGTCCTGGAAGACTATCAGGAAAGACATTTGGAAACTCTCGTACCACCGAGACATCCTCAAGACGTGGCGTAACAAAAGCTGTCTCCAGAGCAGAAATAGAAACTAAAAACGTCTCGCAACCAGACTCTATAGCACGATAAGCACGTACCGCAGAAATGACAGGGGAAACTCTGTCCTAAAATCCATAGATGCTCATAGGTTGTCCGTCGTCCATCCTGAAATCCAATCTCTTAGCCTTGCACTGGATGACCACATCATACTTGGACAGCCAATCCATGCCCAAAATCACATCAAAATCAGATAGATCCAAAATTATCAGATCCGCAAAGGCCAGAAAATTGCCAAGATAAATAGGGCATCCTAGAAATCCTTGATTAGATATCACCGAATTGTCGGAGGAAAGCTTGACATTGAAGGAGTCTCCTAATTGATCCACATTCAGACGATGTTTATCAACAAATCTCCAGGCCACAAAGGAATGGGTGACACCCGAATCAAAAAGAACGCGCGCCCACCTATTTCGTACCTTAAACTCCCCTAAAACCAAAACATACATAACTAAACAAACGATAACTAGGACAACAACGATAACTAAAAGGATAAATTAAACTTGGGCTAACCTGATATTACTTGCGTAGAAGTTTGAGCTTCCTCGCTGGTCATCACATTCAGCTTTCCTTTTCCTTTATCCGAGTTTGGTGGCGGTGACAGAGCTCGAAGCGGGAAGGCTGCAGTGGGGACTGATCCTGGGGGCACGAAGATTTCTGGTGTCCCTTCTGCCCACACTGGAAGCAAGTCCTTTCTTTCATGCAGCAACGACTCACATCATGACCCTTCCTTCCACAGTACGAGCACAATATCTCTCCCTTGGGTACACCTTGGATGGCGTGCACCTGCTGCTACTTCAGAGTGGTAGTCCTCTTGAAACACCATTCATAAGGGTGGCCAGATCGACCACAGAAGCTACAAATCTCTCCACGTTTCTTTTTCGAAGAAGGGCCTGATGCCCTGGAGCTCCCATCCTCAACACATTTACTTTTATATTTCCTCGCCACAACACCTCGATTCTTGGCATTTTCAATCGCCTCAAATTTCAGTGCGGCTTCCACTGCCTTAGCAAAGTTCTCTGCTCTATAAGCACATGCCAACTGCTAGACATCGCCTCTTAGTCCTCCAAGGAATCGTTTCACTCTACCCTCCTCCAAAGCTACCAAATCGGGGGCAAATCTGCTCAACTTACTAAACTCAATCAAGTACTCGCTCACGGTGAGTTGTCTCTACTTTAGATGCAGGAAGTTATTCATCAGGCAGTCCTTCTCGACCGAGGGTAGAAACTTCTTCAGCAGCATCTTCTTAAAAGATTCCCAAGAACAGCCTTCCTTCAGACTCTCTTTCTCGAATCCACCAACTCTTTGCCAGGACTTTTAGCAGATAGGTTGCAATCATCACTTTCTGGGCTTCTAGAATTCCGGAATACGAAAACATCTCCTCAATGGAGATGATCCAATCATCTAAAATCAAAAAGTCGGCACTCCCATCGTAGGTGGGAGGTCCCAACTGCTGGAAGTGCGATATGAAATTCATTTCTGGTGGTATCGCCAACTGGGGCACCAAAGGAGCAGGGTTATCGGGCACGACTTGGCCCAAGGCAGGATCTTGCACTAAAGGTTATTGTGCGGGGGCGGCAGACAGCAAGGACTCAATCTATTATTGCATCACAACCAATTATCTCGACAGAGCCTCATTGCTCTGACGTAGACCCTCGATAATCGCATCACTTTGTGCACCTGATAACTCGCCTTCCGACTGTGGAGTCGACCTCGTCACAGGACGCTTTGGCGGCATTTCTAAAAAGCAAACGTACAACTCATCAAAATCCTAGCTTACAATAAGGCAACACGACTAGTTCAGACCATACTTAAAAGACACTTGCTTATGCTGTAACTTGCTCTGGGATTTTATAATGATGTTATGTCCTACTTAGGATGATATCCTCTCATCCTATTGACTCTTGTGCCTATGACATAAATGCATGAATTCTTTATTCTTATTTAAAATCATGTGTGTACATGTGTCATCATGTAAACCTTAACTTAACATGCGTGCTTATGCGATGATATGCAATGTATACAGTGTTATGCATTCTAAAAAAGCCTTAATGCATGCATGAGCGACATACACATGAAATGTTATGCATCTCATACTACATAACATCGTATGCGACGAGAAAAGAAAACGTGCTAATGGGCACTCATGTGATGGTGGTTATGCATCCCATACTACATAACCGTCACATGTTGTCTCCTTTGGTGGATCCATATACAAACACATATTATGCATCCCATACTATATAATATGCCCCGTATACTTATTATCATGCTATGTGTGTAGTGACTATGCTTCAGCTAAGATGTACTGATGACACATCGGTGTGTGTATGAAATGTCACTAAACAACTAACACTAACAAGGGAAGGTTGCCCGACGAATTGTCAAGCAACCTGGCTCTGATACCAACTATCACAACCCGCATTTTCACCGTATAAAATAACTTATCAGAGTAAGGGTAAATGCGCGTCATGATGCCACGTCAGCAGGGAATAACTGCGGACGCTCGGGAAGATACCTACTTAATCATGAAGAAAGATTCTTTAAGCTATTTTAAGGAAAAAATCAGTTTAAGCGCAGTAGTTAGCCGTATCCCCTGGCTTAGTGGCTCATCTAGTCCACGAATCAAAATACAATTATACGCTGCGGAAAAATACTTATTTAAATTGACTCCAACATCCTACATGAGTATAAACGTCCCCAAGGATGACTCATGTTGTGCAAGACACTAAATTTATAATAGTGGTAAGAATGGATTTTACGGCCGCTAAATATAACAAGTTAGAGTTTTTAAATTATGCAGTGCATGAAGTAGTAGTAATAGATTTTATAGTTGAAAATACCTAACACGCGTTCCTAGCATAAATCCTCCCAGAGAGCAAGTAGTCCACATTCTCATATAGAAAACTAAGCAGCTAGCAAGTATCTAAAAATAACAATTCTGTGGGCGACAACAAACTGACACAAACCCACTAACAAAAAAGTAAGTCTGAACCAGTAACTAAATAAACCACAATCTACCTCGCTGAGATGAGGTAACAACCACGACCAACACTGCCGCTCAGAAACTCCAAAAAAACTAGCTCTGCTATCTACTACTACTATGAACCTGAGGTATTCCAAAGACAGAACATCTCAGCAAGGAGGTACAAATAGTGGCAGAAAAAGAAATAAGCCAAAATAAGTAAAGGTCAAAAGGGTTACCAACCCGAGACCAAAAGTACTGAAGTAAAGTACAAAAGAAACAAGGCGTCCACAGGAAAAGAACTCTTACGTGATTCGTCATGTACAACAAGAGTACACCAGATGCACGAGGCTATATGATGATGACGTGAATAAATCATAAGGGAAAAGTACAAAACCTTTATTAGGAACCCGTGGTCGACTCTACCCAAAAATACGGGCGAGGTGGTCACTCAACTGGACACACCCTCACGAATATAATATCCGTCTAACTGTGAGTGAGTCTCATACTCTCCACCATACACCGCAGACGCCCAAAAACCTGGTAGACCTCCACGAGGTACTAATAAAGGAATCAAACATTGCGGAGGTGGTTTTGTCCACTAACTCCCGCAATTAAGAAAAACCACAAAGAAAACAACCACATATATCTTGAGATTTGACTCGTCAGATTCTACTTGACATTACTAGATTCAAGACATGGTTGATCAACTCTTAGGAATGACGAACAGTCCTAGATAAATTCTAATACGTTCAATAACGAAAGCTAAGACATGTAAAGCCATCATTAAGACACATCAAGAATGATTAAACATAACCAGACAAGATCGAGTTACCATGACCAAAACCTTACAACATCATGTGATCATTGAAACGGTTAATCATAACAATAATTTGGAAGAATAAGCGCAGAAAATTTTAAAGAACATGAAAACATAGCCGTTACCATCACATCGAACAAGGAGAAACGAGGGGAAACCAGCACTTGCCTTAGTTTTACCGGAAAAGTCCTCCGAATCACTCCACATCGTAGATCAGGACAAAAGGATGCAGGAGGAGTTGAAATCACGATGGTGTAGCTCTGGGCGAGAGCTTTCCGGATCTATGTTCAGTTGAAGATTTCGAGCACCAGAGTACCGTCGGCGGGCACCGGAAGATTCACGAAAAAGAAACTCTCTCTCTCGCTCGCTGCTCTGGTTCGGGAGAAAAAATAACGAAGAAGATAAAGTTCGGTTCTAAAACCTAAGTCTAAGAAAATATATATATATATATATATATATATATATATATATATATATATATATATATATATATATATATATATATAATGTTTATAAAAAGTTTTGTCAAAACGGGTTATTTCGAGAAGTTTCGCGAGAACCCAAAATAGAGGTCTAGGATTACTCCAAATCAAAAAGTGTCCAACATGAAAGTTGTAGATCTCGTCGAGATGAACAAATGTCATGTTGACCATCCTTTCGTACGGCACCGTTTTGACCCTCAAAACGGTGCCCGAATGCAGACTGTACAGACTACTCGAGAGGAAATTGGTTTACTCGAGATGGAGGGGTTTACTCGAGTTGGAGGGGCTTACTCGAGATGAATACGCGAGTTGGAGGCTTGGGGAACTCGAGATAGTCATAGGGACTCGAGATAAAAGGCATTTAACTCGAGTAGATCAGGTCTACTCGAGATAGAAGGCATAGAACTCAAGTGGATCAGTCGAAATCTATGAGCAGTTTGGGGAAAATCAAAAATAGAGGTCCAAGATGGCTTCAAATCAAAATATGCCCAACATGAAAGTTGTAGATCCCGTCGAGACGAACAAATTTCATGTTAAGCAAGTTTCCATATGACATAAGTTTTACCCTGAAAATAGCGCCTGAATGTCGATTGAATAGAACAACTCGAGTAGGAAAATAGTCACTCGAGTAGGTCCAAAATTCACTCGTGTACCTGAAGAAATTCACTTGAGTAGGTCAATAAAATCACTCGTGTACCTGAAGAAATTCACTCTAGTAAGGATTAAGGATCACCTGAGTAGCTGAAGAAATCTTTGCGTGAACAGTGCACTCACTCGAGTAGAGCCGATATCACTCAAGTGAAAAAAGGTCAGGACTCGAGTAAATTTGCATGATGAACAAATTCTTTGCAAATATAACCTTATGATTAAACTATACCAATGAATATTAAAATACATTTTTGAATAGTACTTTAATATTAAAATAATCCTGTTTATATATTTTTAAACAAGCAAATACGAGATCAAAATGGAGGCCCAAACGCGCGCCGAGACTCCAAAAATGCTCGGATTGCGACGAAACTTGACGAGCAAGTCCAAAATTACTTAACGTAAATTCCAAAAGCAAAATTTTTCCATTACAGCAAGAATTCGGCCGACTCGACCGCACGGACGCGAAAATACCTTAACGACATTGCGCCGCCAACTCGACGTTAAAAGTAACGTCACGACGTCATAAATATGACGTTGCCCATTCAAATAAAATCATCGATAAATCGGGGCCGTTACAATGCCCGTGACCGCCACGTGAAATTTCTAGAAGATTCCAGAATTTCACCAGTCACTAAGTGTTCGTCTACTCCAGCACGCCAACCTTACACGCCCCCCGGTCACTCCTGTGACCGGGGCGTGTAATCTTAATTTTTTGTCTATAAATAGAATTTTTTGTAAGACCCAAGGTTTCACTTTTTTGGACCAAATTATTATTTGTGGGATGTGTGGGTGCTCTTTCTTGCTATGTAAGGATATTTCTCCCTCTCTTTTTAATGTTTCCTTTAGCTTTTGTAACTCTACGTTTTCCTTTATAAAATAGGTTTTATTTTTCATCCTTATGTTGTGATGGATTGTATGTGAGTGCCCCACTTTTCTTCTTTTTTAATCTCTTGTTTTTCCTTATTTTCTATGGGTGTGTGGGTGTATGAGAGTAATTTTATTCTTTATGTTTTCAAGGTTCGTTTTATTTTATTTTGCTTTATGCTTTCTCTTATGGTTATGTGGTTTTATGATAGCCTTTATTATCATTTTCCCTTAGGCTTGTTTTTCTTTGATGCTTTTTATTCATTCTTATGAGTTTTTTTATCATTTTCATTGTGTTCTCTTTTTAGTGAGTTTTATATTTTTCGAATGTTTTGTTATTTTATGTTTTTATTTACAATCCTTTAGCGCTATCTTTCAAACTCACGTCTCATCAAATTTATAAGCCGTCCCCATTCCGATGAGTGGCTAATCGCTCTTAGCTCTCAGTATCAAAGAGCATTGGGACATAAAAAACACTTTCAATAATTAAAGGTCTTTTCTCAATCTAATTAAAAAACTTAAGGTTTACCCCAGGTATATGGCGCATAGAACCACTTGTCGATGTGTTGGCTCTATTTCTGTTATCCATACGCTAGCTAGCTGAGAGGCCGTGCATATAGACCGATCACCATTGGGTAAAGAGAATTCCGCAATAAACCTCGAGAGAGTAGGAGAGGAATTTTATCGAATTGCGTTCCCCACCCAATAGTGGGGGTCTTAGCATTAAGCAGACATTAAGAGGAATCCTTCGTTGAACGAGAGCTCGGTCGAATAGTCTTAATGTTCAGGGGAGCGATATTCCTTGAGAAAGGTGAGCTCATATTTCTGGAACCTCCGCGGCCAAGTTGCCCTTAATCAAAATGAAATTTATGTTCTATAGTTATTAAAAGTTATTTTAGTCCTAATTCAATTCGGTACCGAGCATTATTACTTCATCGAATTTTCTAAGTCTCTTTACAACTTTTATATAACCGCTCTAGTCAATTAAAATCCGACACCTTATTTTCGATAAAATAATAGTAGCTCCTAGATGAGTAGAAATAACCAGCACGCCCAGAGAAATATACGACCTCGATATTCCCCTGGAATATCTTGTACTACTCGCGATAGGTGCACTTGTCTCCTTTCGTTAAAACTTATTTTTAACTTAAATCATCCGCAAAATTCGACCCCAGCATACTAATTAAATAAAAGTCGAAGTTCCCGCCATCACACATCAAGCACGTGAAGCTACCACTAGGCGCTGACCTTACCGCCGGGGGTAGCCTGTTTTTACAAAGACATAAAAGTCATCTCATTTTTTGGATTCCTAACCAAGAAAAAAAATAGATAGAGCTCTGTGATTCCTAGGGTTCGACCGCCTCTTTATGGTCTATTACGTCGTCTTCGTCGAAGGAAAAGAAAGTCGTCTCCCTCTCGTTCGAGCACGAAGAACTCCGGTGAGCCAAGGACTACATCGACCATGAAGAGTCGACCGGCTGCAAGCACACGAAGATCTCAAGCACCGGCCGAGGATCGCACAACGATGGAATCGTCAAGAGGAAGATTTCAATCTTTTAAACCCTTTTAAGTTTTATTGTAATCTTTCTCTTTCTCCATATTCTTGTGTTGAGAGAAATCGACAGGGGAAGGTCGTCAGAATCCAGGGAGGATTCCATGAGAAATTGTCTCGGGGAAGGGACGTCTAGATCGGGTGGTCTAGCGGGGCTCTAAGACCTTTTCGTGTGAGAAGGTGAAGAGCCGGCTCGAAGACCTTTCTTGGAGGGAAAGGGAGAAAGCCAACCGGTCCGGGGAGCGGGACGGTATAGAAAACCAAGAGCTTTTTCATTCACCGCCTTCGATCTCCGGTATTACGGGGATCAAGATTTTGTAATTGTTAAAACAGTTGTTGATTTAGTTTTTGCAATGAAATTCATTTCCCGCTTCTTTAATTGCGTGTACTGCTGTGAATGTTAGTTTGTGTTGTCCCGAAGACTGCATAGATCTCCAAGGGAGAATCTACACAGAAAAATGAGTCCTGAGACATACCGCCCAGCGTTAGCTACCTAACGCCCAGTGGTAGCTTCCAGAACTACTTTTTCCTGAAACTATATAATTTGAATTTTTGATAAACGATGCAAACCTTTTTCACCCCCCTCTAAGGTTGGCCACTAGATCCAACAAGTGTCATCAGAGGAGGTTACTTCAAAAAAGGCTTAACAACCTGAAGTAAGATGTCCAACACGGTTCATGCATTTCCTGTGGGATAGGGTGTGAGTAGACCCCCACTATTTATGAGGAGCGACTACAATCATTGGAGAACGGGAATGAAAATTTTTCTGATGACACAAAGCATGGATGTGTGGGCCATGGTAGAGACGAAATACACTGCACCCATAAATACAGTAGGTGATACCGTCATAGACAAACCACACGATAAATGGGATGACGTTGACATGCTCAGGTGTACATGAACTCTTTATTCTACGCATTGGGCAAAACTGAATTTAATAGAATCTGCATCTGTGAAACTGCATATGATATATGGCGTTTACTTGAGCTTACTCACGAAGGCACCTCGCAGTTGAAGGAGTCAAAGCTGTTCCGGCTCGAATCGTAATACGAACAATTCCGGATGGAGATCGACGAGGAAGTGGACAACATGTATACACGCTTCACCAAGATTGTCAACGCCTCATAATCCCTCGGGAAGAGCTACTCAAATGGAGATATGGTGAGGAAGATCCTGTGATCTTTGCCTCCTCGCTTCAACCTGAAGGTGACTGTGATTGCTGAATCACATGGTATCAGCACCCTGAAGATAGAGAGCCTCATTGGAAACTTGAAGATTTAAGCTGAGGAGTATCCCAGGATGTAACGACCCTGATTTTTCGATTTTTATTTTAAATTCTCGTAGTGATGTAATAATGATGTTAGGGCGTTACAATGACGCGTAGTTAGCGGACGCCATTGTGGGAGCGTGATTTTTGCTCATTGGAATCCGAGATTTTGACTTGGTGGGTTTTAGAAGGTTGATGTTTGTTTTGATTTCAGAGAATTTTAACCCGAGTTTGATTTGTCGAATATTAATTTCGACTTCTCCGTTGGTTTTGCAGCATTAGTATTTAGCCTTGGTGTGAATTTTGTGAAAATCCGAGGTGATTTTTGTTTTCCGATTGTTTGGAGGTTTAGTTAATAATAATAATATAATATTAGATATGTACATATATAAGCTTGTATGTTTTAGCGAAGCCCTATTCATCGTCTCTCCCAAGCCGTCGGGGTGAATTGAAGGAGAAAGTAGGTGACGGGCATTGTGAGGACTTTGGCCGCCGTCTGTAGGAGTTCCGGTGCATAGAATCGTCATCGGAGGGTAGATTCGGAAAGCTCTCGCCGATATCTACGTGTGCACAGTAAGTTTTCCCCGTTTTGTGGATTTTTTACTTGACTCTCATTTGCCCCGAAAAGTAAAAAGCAATCATTGCCTAGGAGTTCTTGCGGCCGATCCTTGGAGCGGAGCACTCGTGAGGCCGTATTTATGAAGATTTGTGGCAAGTGGTGAATTCTTCCCCTTACTTTGTTCTAGTTCGTTTTACATTTCGTTCCTTCTTCCTTGATCCTTAGAAGATAGGAGTAGTGTAGGGTTCAGCTAGGTCAAATCTGCCGGGTAGTGAAGGAGATTAACTGTGTTAAATTACGTCTTTTTCGTCGAGTATCTCAAATTACTGAGTCTGACTAAAATTCGTTGAGTATTTATGAGAGGTTAAGTATTTTCCATTGGGTAATGTCTTTGGCGTCGAGTGTTTGGCCTTTGGAATCAAGTGTGTAGAGTGTTGGGCCTTTAGCATCGAGTGCGTCGAGTATTTATGAGAAGCTAAGTGTTTTTCGCAGGGTAATGCATTTGGCATCGAGTTCATTGATTATAGCTGTTTTGGCGTTGAGAGCTTTGAGTATAGCTGTTTGGCGTCTAGTGCTTTGAGTATAGTTGTATTGGCGTCGTGTGCGTTGCGTGAACTCAGCTTGGCATTGAGTGAAGTAAATTCATTGAGTTAATTCTTTGCCTGGATGTCTTTTCCTGGTCAGCATAAGACATGCCAGAGGTGGATCCGGATGTCGCATGCCACCACCTTAATGTTGATCCCAACTACAAGCCTGTGCAACAAAAGAAGAGGGATATAACAACAAAGCTTGCTGAGCCAATAAGAGAGGAGGTTGCGAAGCTCCTCAAGGCGAATTTCATTAGTGAAATTCAATACCCAACCTGGATATCTAATGTTGTAATGGTTAAAAAACCAGGTGGGAAATGGCGCATGTGTGTGACTTTACAAAACTCAATAACGCATGTCCCAAAGATTGTTACCCATTGCCTCGGATAGATTCTTTAGTTGATTCTGCGGTAGGGTACTCTTGCATGAGTTTTTTAGATGCATTTTCTGGTTATCACCAAATAAGAATGCATAAACCTGACGTTCCTCGTACGTCGTTCATTACCAATGATGGTTGCTACTGCTACCTTGTGATGTCCTTTGGGCTTAAAAATGCTGGTGCAACTTACCAATGCATGATGGACCGTGTGTTTAAGCAATAGAAGGGAAGAAACTTAGAAGTGTATGTGGACGACCTCTTGATCAAGAGTAAGTCGTTTTCGCTGCACTTGCAAGATCTAGCAGAGACGTTCGCTACTCTACGTAGATATAAAATGAAGCTCAACCCATTGAAGTGCACCTTTGGGGCGAGTAAGGGGAAGTTCCTTGGTCATCTCCTTACTCCAGAGGGACTTGCCCCCAATCCGGATAAAGTGAAAGCTATTCTTGATATGCCTACCCCCCGTTCACCTAAGGAAGTTCAGCAGTTAGGGGGGAGGTTAGCAGGTCTTGCAAGGTTCCTCTCTCGGGTTGGAGATAGGAGTGCTACTTTCTTTAAAACTCTTCGAGGAGCATCTAAGTTCGAATGGACGGAAGAATGTTCCCAGGCCTTTGAGCAGCTGAAGAAGTAATTAACTTCAACACCTCTGCTTCAGAGTCCCCGACCAGGGGAGATGCTTTTCTTATACTTAGGAGTTGGCCCTGAGGCTGTCAGCTCTGTTCTTCTTAGAGAAGAAAGCAGGAAACAGTTCCCGGTCTACTACATTAGCCATATTCTGAAGAGTGCTGAGACACGGTACCCGATTCTTGAGAAGTTAGCCTTGACACTAGTCATGTCAGCTCACAGGCTCCGTCCGTATTTCCAAGCGCACTCGATTCAAGTTGTTACTGATCAACCTTTGAAAAGTGTGTTGGAGAAACCGGAGCATTCTGGTAGACTAGCCAAGTGGGCAATAGAATTAAGTGAATTTGAAATTTCTTATGTGCCCAAGACAGCCATCAAAGCTCAAATTCTAGCAGACTTCCTGATCGACATAGTAGAGTCCAGTTTTGATCAAGCAGAAAGGTCACCTTTGGCTTGGACCATCTATGTTGATGGTGCCTCAGGTAGAAGTTCTTCTGGAGCAGGAGTGGTTCTGATCAACTCAAACAACGTCAAATTAGAGCAGGCCATCAAGTTTTATTTTCCAGTAACCAATAACCAGGCCGAGTATGAAGCTTTGCTAGCAGGCTTGAGATTTGCAAGGTAACTCGGAATTGATCATGTTCATATCAAAACTAATTCTCTGGTAATGGCATCACAAGTTCTTGGAAATTTTGAGACAAGAGAAGCGATCTTGAAGAAGTATCCGGCTCTTGTGAAAATAGAGATTGGCAAATTCAAAAGCTTTACCATTGAGCACATCTATAGAACAGAAAATGAGGAGGCAGATGTTCTTGCTAAGTATGGACTGCTCTCATGAGTAACAACTTCCGAGCTCTTCCGCCCGGCAGTGGAGGAAGGAGAATTGATGCAGGTTGATCAACGTCCCTCCTGGATGGACCCATTCATTCTCTATTTGTCAATAGGAGATTTTCACCATTCAGTTAAAGACCAGAAAAAGTTCAGAATAAAAGCACCTCATTATTACTTAGTGGCAGGAATCCTCTACAGAAGATCATTCCTCTCTACCATGGCCAGATGTGTTTCAGAAGAAGAAGCTCCCGTTGTTTTGCAAGAAGTTCATTCAGGAGAGTGTGGAAGTCACTCGGGAGCAAGAACTCTAGAAAGACGGATCCTGCGGCAGGGATATTTCTGGCCCACCATGAAGAGAGACTCCGAGTCTACGCTAGAAAGTGTGTTCGATGCCAGACGTTTGCTCCACTTCAACACCAGGCAGCTCAGTCGCTCAGATCAATTGCAACCCCTTGGCCCTTTGCAGTTTGGGGGATGAATCTCATTGGTCCTTTTCCCATGGCAAGCAGAAAATGACGTTTCATCATAGTGATGATCGACTATTTCATCAAGTGGATTGAAGCAAAGGCATTAGCAAAGACAATGACTCAGGTCATCAAGAATTTCATTTGGGGAGAGATTGTCTGCCGGTATGGAATACCTATGACTATAATCACCGACAACGGGCCATAGTTCAACAACTCAGAGATGATAGATTTTTGCAAGCAGATCGGAACAGAGTTGCGGTTTGCATCAGTTCATCATCCCAGGAGCAAGGGCCAAGTTGAAGCAGCCAACAAGCAGATCCTTAGTTTGCTCAAGAAGAAAGTGCAGAATCTCAAGGGTAGCTAGGCTGATCAACTTCCATCAGTCCTCTGGACCCTTAGAACAACACCTTCATCCGCAACTAGCGAGACTCCGTTCAAACTTTCTCATGGTTCAAAGGCCCTCATTCCATTTGAGTTTGAAGTACCATCACCCAGAGTTCTGCTTGCAAGGCAAGACACTAAGGACTGGCTTGAGCTGAATAATGAAGAAATGAGATTCAGCCTGGAACACATTTGAGGAAATTAGAGATAAAGCAGCGATAAGGTAGGAGGAAGTCAAAAGAAGGATGACACATTATTTTGATCAAAACGTGAGGATCAAACACTTTCAAGTGGGAGATCTAGTTCTTGAGAAAGTTGACGCTGCTACAAGAGCTGGTTCAGTTGGAAAACCTAATCCGAACTTGGCTGGCCCCTTCATTGTCAAAGAAGCATTAAAAAATGGAGCCTACCACTTGCAAACATACGAGGGAAAGGATATGCCACATACATGGAGTGGGGATGATCTCAAACGGTTGTATTCCTGAACCTTCTCTTTTCTATTCTATGTATCCTCTTCAAGAATCATTGAGTAAAAACTGCTTGCTAACGCTTCTTCAAGTGTTTTATCTATTCAAGCATAACAGTTGGCATGCTAAGCAAGAAAGATTTCAAAAAATGGTTCCGTCCTTGAACTCTCTTTTCTTTCTTATGCTAGCTTTGCAAATGCCTTTCATTAATCAAAGGATTCATACTGACACTTTTCCTAATGCTTTCTCTTTCTCTCCTAAACATCAATAACGGTCGCCTGATACCAGGAGACATCGCCGAGTTCAGCAAAACCTCCCCTAGAGCTGTTGTCATTAGCATAACACCATGAAGACCACGTGCTGCGAGGAGATTTCGCGCCGTATAGTGGGAGCTTGCAGGCTCTAGTGCGGTAGGATTCTGAACTTCGGATCTCGGCTAGTACCTGACCCCGCCTCTGCATTATGGAGGGACAGGGTGAGAGTTAAGCTCTACCATGCCGCATTAGGGATATCGTTGCAACTTCGATGATCGCGTGAGGAAAGTTATGCCACTCCGGCTCACCTGCCCATGGGTCATCTTAGTTTGTAACCCTCGAACACTCCATGGTACCCTCAAGCAGTGCCTGCAGGAGACCCACAGCTTGGTTGATCTTGAGGAAAGTTATGACACTCCAGCCGCAAACTACCAAAAAGATCAACTTAGACTGTACTCCAGGCAAGAGGGCAGAGGACCATTCCGTTAAGTCTTCATCTTACTCTTCACAGGAACATTTAGTGCAGACTGCTTTTCTTCTATCCGCTCAGTCCGCCAGTTCTCGGGTTGATTTTATAGCTTGTAGCCCGGTGAGAAAAGCAATGCCTACCTCACTTGCCCACCTGGTCGCAAGCTATAGATCATTTCTTCTATTTAGTGCGGACTGATGTTCTTTATCCGCGCAGTCCGCCGGTTTTCCTTGGGTTGATGTTATAGCTTGTAGCCCGGTGAGAAAAGCAATGCCTACCGCACCTGCCCACCTGGTCGCAAGCTATAGGTCATTTCTTTTTAGTGCGGACTGATGTTCTTTATCCGCGCAGTCTGCCGGTTTTCCTTGGGTTGATCGTATAGCTTGTGGCCCGGTGAGAAAAGTAATGTCATACGCACCTGCCCGCTTGGTCGCAAGCTATAGATCATTTCTATTAGCATATGCGCGAATTGTGAAATTATATCCGCTCAGTCCGCCGAATTGTTTCCCAGTTGGTCTTTTCAGCTCACGGTTTGCCAGTACATAAAATGCCGCCATGGTTATATTATTAATAAAAAATTGAAGAGAATTGCGGACTGCTATGGGAACTCGACAGAGTCCGCCTGATATTTTTGCCAAGTATTCTCATTCTTACGGCGGACAGTGGCCGGATTGATAAATGAAATTCCCTAATCGGCAAGTCAAAAACTCATACAACATAGATGATCTTTGTATTACGCGGACTGCTACATCGAGATCGAATTTAATCGCGTTAAATGAAGAAAATGAAGAACATTGTAGGAAGCATACTGAAACCAGAATATCCTTTCTATTTGATCAAAAATTTTACATCTTTTCATCTATTCGGCGGACTTAAAATTTGAGCCCGCGCCGTTTACAAAAGGAAAAAAGCAAAAATACATTAATCTTCAGCAGTCTTCTGTTTCTTTTCAACAGGAGGTGCAGGGCTTAGGCCTTCGAAATCTCCGAAGAATAGCCCTCCGAGCCGCTTCCACTGCTACTATCTGATCCAGTGCTTGTCGCGGACTCGCTATGCGAGCTCTTGTCAGCAGAGGAGGATGCAGAGGTGTCGGACTCGGCGGACTGATCTCCGCCTCACTAGCTTGAGCCAGTATCGTCAGCTGTTACCCTGACACCTTGTTCTTCGCATTCTCCTTCTTCTTCTTCTCATTCCTCTTCTTCTTCTTCACCTTCCTCTTCCTCCTCGATGATGACATCTTCCCCTTTGCAGCCCGCTCCATTGCTGCGACCTGCGGTGTCAACTCCGGGAAGAGCTCCAAGAAGGGAATGCCATCCACTCCCTCCTTTGCGAAGCCACCGCGGACAAATCGCTCAATGGTGATCTCGACGGTTTCCTTCACAAAGGGGAGCATGGCGGCCTGGAAGTTGTTATTCTCCAAGTCGTAGGCGACCTGCGAAAAACAAAGGAGCAAACGTCAGTTCGCGGCGGACTACAAACTAAGGCCGCTGCAAATTCAACTTACCCCAAGCTCTTCCTTTTGCTGAGCGACTTTCTTCCCTAACCGCGCATTTCTCTCCTTGAGCACCTTGTTATCTTCTTGAAGCTGCTCATTCTGTCTAAGCAGGTCTCTGGCCAAGGAGGAGACAAAGTGGTTCGTCACCACACTGTTCGCACTAGCATGGGAGGCTAGCAGGGGGAGATCGACAGCGGCCACCTTCTTCAGATCGCTCAGGTTGCGCTTTCCATAGAGGGAGGAAATCGCAACATGGGCATGGCGAGTTATTCTTGAGCTTTTCCACGAGGGGAGTGCGGTGGACAAGCGGACATTCTTGTTCTTGTTATGCCAGTAGATCATCGGGTTCCCCCTAAGATCTTTCTGGCGATTTCCGAAGCCTTGCATCGTGAAACTTTCAGAGGAAGAGTAACCCGCAGCGGGATCCCCTTCTTCTTTTCGCTTCCTTGCAACCTCTTGTTTCTTTTATCTTTGTGTAGGAGTAAACCCGCTGGGCGTCTGTGGCAGATTGGCGGGTATAACCAAGATCGCTGCAAAAGCAGAAAAGTTAAAACACAAAGGTCGCTGCGGATACAAACTTGAGTTCGCAAAAAGAATACTTTCTTCGCGCGAGATGTCCACCAAGCTCGCCAACAGCGGAATGTAGTATTCGATATCGAGCCTGGCATCGGCTAAAAATTTTATGACGGCGGACTCCATCTCGCCCATCGGGACACTCTTGAAATCAGAGTCCGCGCGCACTTGCGGATAAGTGTGCGCGAACCCTAGGTCGCCTTCAAAGATTAAGAATCTGGAGGTCCAGTTGTGGATCTTGTTTGGAAGGCCCACAACCTTCATTCCTCTGCAGTAAAAGTAAATCACACCCTTGTAAGGGCGGCCTCCGGATGAGGTTATAGAGCGGACTGAGAACATCTTGCGGAATATGTTCATAGAGAAAGCAATCTTCTCAGACCGCAAGTAAGAGATGAAGCTGCAGATAGTAGCAAGAGTATTGGGCACGAGCTGGCCCGGCACCATTCCATAATGTTCAAAAATTTCAGCGAGCTCCCATAATAGTGGAAACTTGAATCCGCTGTCAAAATGATCTATAGGTATGGAGATCTGAGTCGCCGTTGAAAAATTCAGTCTTTCTTCATGAGCTGGAAGGCCGACAAGAAGGTTTGAGTTCGCCATCTTATTCTCAACAAAGGCCTCAAGATCGGCCTCTGTTAGTGTACACTTTCGGTGGTCGGCGGCGTGGAAAGCAGCTGCAGCATCAGTCCTGGCGGACACCATTTTGGCAGGCCGCAGGGTCTTCAGCTCCAACAGTTTTCCTGCATAGAAGAAGCGGCAGAGCTATATTTATAGTAATAGGGTCTGACAGCTTTTTGGGCCATGCCGCACAGCTCGTTTTTCCAGTCTGCGTGGTCCGCAAAAATTCAATTATTCACAGCAAAAATTAAAAATAACGCGGACACAAACTTAAATTCACATGCCAAGCAAAGTTCAAAGCACAAAATAAGGCGGACACAGTTTCAGTCCGACCAGCTCGCGACATTTCCCACCTGCAGACAAGTTAAATTATGAGAAGCAAACACAACATTAGTCCGCACAGTTCGTCGCAGATCACACCAAAACTTAGCAACATAATTTGCGGATATCTTATTCAGTCCGCATAAATCGCAGCACAGTTCATTGCAGTCCACAGCATAGAGGATTGTTAAAAAAAACACACATAATTATACATCAAAACAAATTGAATAGTTCGTGGTTACGCGGACTCAGCAGTCTTTAGCTTCAGACCGCGTTGGCCTTTCCGTCCGATCTCTACACAAGTGCGCAGCTTGGTCGCTAATTTGGAGAATTTCGCTGTACAGGCGGCAGATGTGATGATGAATGATGTTAATAGTCCGGTGCATATGGGCAGCCTCCCGGTCTACCCGGCTAAGGGGAACCATTGGATCCATTGCCGACCTCGGCTCCACGTCCGCGGCCTGCTGACCAACACCTGCCGGTGCAGCGACCTCCGGAGCAGCGCGATCTGGCAATCGCGGTCTTTGCTCAGCAGCTTCAGCAGCCCGCTTCCCCTTTTTTTCCCACGCCGACGCCAAGTACTTGCCCTTGTAGAAGCGGACATCATCAGCGAGCCTCTTCTTCTCCCTATCAAACCTCTCCAGCGCCCTCAAGATGCTGGCGATCTGGTCCTTTAGGGCTTTCTAGCGCTCCGCAGATGCTTTCTCGCGCTCCTCCGCCTTCTTTAAGTCTGCTTTAATATTCTGAATTTCAGGTTGAAATTCCCTTTCTAACTCGCTGATATCACTCAGGAGGGGCTGCTCATCTCGTGCGGATTCCTCATGCGAGACGACGTCTACACCAGTACTCGGCATGACCATAATTTCCCCACTCTCGATAGAGCCTGGTGGAGACTTTCTACCTGCGACAAAGAAAGTCAACTTCACATTCAAAAATAGTCCGCGTCGGACTCAAAGAAAGGATGAAAGATCACATTTGGACATAGCAGCAGCGAGCTGCCGACTATCGAAGATGATAGGCCGCCTTGCCCGCTCCGGGTCGAAGGCGCTTAACCGCTTCTTCCATTCACGATGAACTTTAGCTCTTTGCTCAGCAACAGAAGTTTTTGAAACGACAATGTCGTCAGTTTCGGTGATGATCTTGATCAGCCTCGACTTCCGCTTCGGCGACCTATAAAGCCACCGACGCTTAAGATACTTAGGCGCCGGTTGAAGATTACCTGTCCGCAATAGCTTTGCGGCAGTCCGCAGATCCTCAACATTCTTGTCCGCCGCGGCCTGCTTCGAAGCCGCTTCCACCACAGCAACATGAGCGGCAATTTGTTTCTTCTGCTCCTCTATCTTCTCCTTCAGTCTCTCCATCTCTTGTTCCTTAGCAGCGGATAAAGAGGGGAGTTCGCCGCCCTTATCCCCAAGGACTTCCACCTCAGATTGCTGCAGTACATCCAGCAAGGATTCGTTGATTAGATCAAGTTGATCAACGTCTATAGAGTCTAGTATCTCATCCGTGGATAAACTGACCGTGGAGAGGGAATTGTCCCCCTGTATTTGGGCCTCCGATATAATCAAGTCGCTGTCGGGAACTTCTTTCTCGCGCGGTCTGTGCTGTAAGTCCGCATCTCCAGTCCGCTTGGAGATATTCTTCTCTTTCATCGCGCATAACTTCTTTTCGACCCGCTCAGCCATGGTCGACCCATCCCTCTTCCTCTTCTTTCTAGAAGCTCTTTTCTCAGCAGAGTTCACGACAACCTTTCCTAAGTCGGGCTGGATCTCACGGACCGTCTCAGGGTTTGCAGCGGCCAACGCCTGCAAAGGCGCGTCTTTCCCAACCTCTTCTCCCTCAGCCTGCCTATCCTCATCAAGATTAATGATGGGCACCTGGGCGTTGGGGGAAGATATTTCGGCCTCATTGTGTTCGCCAACGGTGTCCGCCGAATTCGTGGTTTTCTGGGAAGGGGCAGTGTCTGACAGAGTTAATACTTCTCACTTCCCAGTGGCTGTTCAGCGTCAGGAATTGCGGAGTCCTCCTTCTCGCGCACATCAGCGCGACAGACTGCTTTTTTAGCAGGCCTCTGGCTGTGGGAACTTTCTCCAGTAGAGCAGATAGGATCCGCCCTCGTCGTTCTCCTTATTATTTTCTTAGTTTTCATAGGCGTTAGTGCCTTCTCGCCTTTTGCAGCGAGGCTAGTGAAGAAAGCGCCAAGCCTTGCCATGCCAGACTGTAAAGTGGAGACCGCAAGTGGTGAATAGCGCCCCGTGTCGATCGGAATTTCTGACAGTTCCAGGCCCTCCAGCGATATTTATAGCGCTAACGACATTAATGAGGCTTGCGGACTCGGCGGTTAAGAAAACATTTTCGAAGTTGTCTTGAAACTTAAAAATGTGCGGGGATTATGTTAACCCCCCAGTCCGCAACATCCTACAAGATTCCAAGACCCCTTTTCATTATTCGCGGACTCAATTAGGCAGTCCGCCCTGTCCGACAAAGTAGCAGCAATCAGCCACCAAGGATGATCCCTGATAGGTTAAAACTCCAAAAATTATTATGAAGCGCGGCGCCCCGGGCGGTTTTATTTAAGTAAAGCGGAAGTGGTTTTTTTATTTAGAAAACAGGGCGCGCGTATTTATTTATTTGGATATAAAACGGGTTAGATCGAGTTTTAATGAAAGGAGGCAAGTGCACCTATCGTGAGTAGTACAGGATATTCCGGGTGGAATATCGAGGTCGTATTATTCTCGGGGTCGGTTCGATTATTTCTACTCTTCCCTGGAGGGGACTATTATTTTACCGATAATTACTTGTCGGGTAATATTTTATATAAAAATGACATAAAAAACAGAAAGAAAATGAAAGCAAAAAAGAAAGCATGAAGGTGGTGCCGATGAAAATCTTAGCTCGATGGAACCGAAAAAAAACAATTGAACTAAAATAGACTTTTAATAAAAAGAGCTCCTAAATTTCTAATTAATTAAGGCGGAGACTTGGTCGTGGAGGTTCCACTAAAATGAGCTCACCTAGCTATAGGGCTATCGCACACCTGAAAGCTAAGACTATTCGACCGGGCTCTCGTCCGACGAAGGATTCCTCTTAACGCCTGCATTACGCTAAGAACCCCGCTATTGGGTGGGGAACCCAATCCGGTAGAGTTGGCGCGCCTCCTCTCTCGAGGGTTAGTACGGAACTCTCTTTGCCAAGGGTTGATCGGTCCATATGCACAGCCTCTCGGCTAGCTAGCATATGGACTACGGAATTAGGGCCCACACATCGATATGTGGTCCTACGCGTCGTTTACCCCGGGAAAACCTTAGGTACTTTTAATTAATTAGAAAAATTAGACCTTTAATTATTTTAAGCTATTTTATTTGTCCCAATGCTCTTCGATACCGAGGGCTAAGAACGGTTAGCCACTCATCGGAATGAGGACGGCTTGCGGGAAAAGCAGAAAATAAAGCAGTAAAGAAAGCGTTAAAAGAAAGCAGTAAATGAAAGCAGGAAATGAAAGCAGGAAAATAAAGCAGTAAATTGCAAGTCCTACTCAAACGAGTAGGACTGAAGAAAGCTGTAAATTGTGAGTCCCGGTGCAAATGCGTGGGCGGGAGAAAGAAAGCGGGTCCTACTCAAATGAGTAGGACTAAATAAATGCAACATACGCACCCACTCTACATAAAGTAAAACTCACGCACACACTCTCTCGACATAAAGTAAAACACACGCACTCTACTGAATTTAAAACCCACACACACAACATAAAGTAAACACACCCACACGACAAAATGTAAAAACTCACACACTCTAATGAATGGAATAAAGCAAAGCGCCATTTAACTCTTAACGAGTAGGCAGAAATAAATGCGCACACACACATGAGCGAAAAATTAAGAAAAACTAAGTTGACGAAAAATTAAAATAACTGCATTTCTACCGCTAGAATGCGGTAGAAATGCGTAAAAAGCTGAAATAAAAATAAACCAGGAAAAAAAGTTTGCAAATAAATGCAAAATGAAAATGCCCAAAAAATTTAAACGAATACATTTCTACCGCTAGAATGCGGTAGAAATGCATAAAAAGAGAACGAAAAAATTAAAAGAGTAAAAAGTTTTGAAAATAAATGCAAAAATATAAGTGTTTGGAAAAGTAAAACGATGAGATTTTCATTCTTATAGTTTTATAAAGGAGCTTAAAACGTGGAAATAAAGCTGAAAAAGAACGAAAAATGGGTTCTACAACCTAAACAAAACTAAGTTAAATAAAAATCAAAACACTTTTAAGTTACCTTTATAACCACATAAAAATGAAATGAAAAGAACTAAAAACTATATTTATGAAAACTATGAAACTAAACTCATACACACACGCACCCATATTAAAAAGATGAAGACAAAACTAAAGCAAAGTAAAAACAAGAAAGAAAGATAAGATTGCAAAGGGGAGATTTGCATTAATCCATTCCAAAGTCATATTAAGAGAAGAAAAAAAAACACATTTTATTAAACAAAAGAACGAGTTACAAAGACACGAAAATAAAACTAAGGAGAGGGGGAGAAATTATCCCTTACAAAGCCTTTGGAAGCCTTTCAGCAGCATTTCCCTTATACAAAATGGATCCAAAAGGGGAACAGAAATCCTTACAGAACACGGGTATTTATAGGCAGAAATTTTCATGTGACACGCCCTCTGACACGGGCGTGTCAGGGGGCGTGTCAGTACTATTTGCGAAGGCGACCGACGATTTGATGGGAAAGTGAACTTCGGGCTGGACACGTATTGGTCTCGCGTTGGTCACGCCCCCGGTCACGGGCGTGACGCTGGGCGTGTCAAGAAGGTGGATCTGGGCGCGGGTCGCGCCGAAAGTCGTCGCGTGGGTCTTGTCGGCGAAGTGGAGATGTCACGCCCCAGGTCACGGGCGTGACTCTGGGCGTGTCGGCTGGTGTCGACACTCGACAAACGTCGAGCGGAAAATGTTGAGTTGAAAATCGTCGAGCGGGAAGAGGTGTCACGCCCTAGGTCACGGGCGTGACTCTAGGCGTGTCGAGGGGTAGACGAACGTTGAGCTGAAAACGTCGAGCGGGTGGACACGGGTTGGGTCATGCCCCGTGTCGGGTGACACGGGCGTGACCTCGGGCGTGTCAAGCTTTTCTCTTCAAAATTTGCCGATTGACGGGATTTTGAGCTGTTACGCCCTGGTCACGGGCGTGACTAATTTGTCACGGGCATGACTTGTCAATTTTTCGCAGTTTTTTTGATATTTTATGAAACACAAAAATAAAGCAAGTCAGCAAAATTATTTACAAAAAGGAGCAATTTAGTAAGAAAAAACATGTAAAAATGACGAAAAGAAATGAAAACGACTAAATTAATGTACACAAAAATACGTATATTTACAATTCATCAACCCCCTTACTTAAGCTTTTGCTATTCCAGAGCAAAAGTTGGAGATGAACTTATAAGGAATTAAAGAAATCCTAAGTTTAGCTACCGCTTGAATTAATTAAAAGTAAGATCAAAATAAACATCCGGGGTACTAGAGAATTAAATCCTAATTTATGAACTGTTATGAATAAAGGAAGAGTTTCAAAAAGACTTCTAGATAAAATAAAATAGAAAACAAAAATTTATTTTTGTCAGTTTAACAAAGATGGATTGGTTTTATATAAAAAAAACTTTAGCTTAACAGAAATTAAAGGAAATAATGCAATTTAAAAGTTATGCTCTCAAAAAAAATTTAAATTAATTCTAGAATCATTGAAATATGCTAAGTGGTTTGGTGGTTTATGAAGAAGGCTTGAATATTGAGGTGAGACAATTTTTTCTCGAACCTCCAATTTTTTTTTATTTTGAATAATTAGGAAAACGAAATCTTATTTTCCTAACATGATTTTTTTTTCTTTCTTCATAAATTATAAAATAACCCAATGTATATGTGTAGGAGTAATGAATTTTATCCTCTTACTCCATAACATATAATCTTTTTAAATATTGGGTTCCTATGTTTACGGAATGAAATATTATTCCCATTGACATAAGATCTTTTAAGGGATAGGGGAAAACATGTCAAGTAAGACATGAAAAAAATGGAAGTGGGTTTATTTTTTTCAAAAATAAAACTAGATTTTAATAAAAAAGTTTTGAGAGCAACCTTTTTAAAAGCAACGTTCCAATGTTTTTAAAAGCATGAAGTAGAAATAATTGAAATCCATGGATGCTATTTTCTAACATAAAAAATGAGCTTCTATTTATAAAATTAGAAGTGGTGGCGAAAAACAAGTTCCCTATTATAAGGAAAAGACAAAAAAGTCTTTTAAAACTTAACACCAGACACTTAAATCTATCGAACTTTAATTAATAAACGAATAGTAAACAAAGAATAATTAAAATTCACATATAAATTAACTCGAAACAAAATTTTTGGAAAGCAAAAGGTTTAAGATAATGACATATTCGATTTATTTTGTTACATAATTAACAAAACACATTTTTTTGATTTTTTAGGGATTTTATCATTTTTTTGTGTTTTAATTATTATCTTTTTAGGATTTTTAGAGTTATTTTCTTTTTTTTTGGTTTTAATAATTTTTTGTTTGAATTTTTTTTGTTTGTTTGTTTTTTGATAAGTTATTTACAAGAAATAGGAAAGAAAGAAGTGCTATTTACAAAGAAAATAGTGGGGAAAGAGAGATTTTTACAAATAAAGTACAAAGTAAAAACTCGAATGCAGCCCGCGAACAGACTCTTATTTGGGTGGTTGGTTCGATGAGTTAAACGCCGCGGGGAGGCAAAATGCGAGTTTTTATAAATAAGAAGAAGGGGGGGGGGAGATTTTTACAAAAACTATTTACAAAGTAAAAAAAATTTTGTTTTTTTGTGAATTTTTTGAGTTTTATGATTTTTTTGAAGTTTTATGAAAATAAAAACAAGGAAAAAATTTTTAGATTTTATTTTTCTGTAATGTTTTTGTATTTTTATACGTTTTTGTAAAGTGCAGAAATAAAGAAATACGAAAACACCCCCACACTTAAACCTAACATTGTCCCCAATGTTGCAATCTAAATATGCGGAACAGATAATATACAAAATATAATAAGTACAGAAAGAAAAAGGGAGGAAGGAGCTTCCCTTATACGAGTGCGGGAGGCCCAGGTTGAAACCCTGCATTATTGGTTAGAAGAAGAACAAAGAAGCAAAAAAGGCAATCATAAAAGCAAAAAAGATAAATTCGGCTAAAAGATATGCGGGCGGTAGGGGGTAGGTGTGTGGGTGGCTCGGAAGGTAGCTAAGGCCTTAGCGACCATTGTGTGATAAAAATGTGATCCCCTAGCACGCACAATAATAGAAGCGTGCCGAAGCAAAATGAAACGAAATAAAACAAATTAAAATAAAAGAAGTTATATAAAACATACAAGTGACAGGCACGGGCCTTCGGCCCTCGACACATTCGGCCGGGGTGCGACAATCGGCGGGGTGCGACATTCGGCGGAGTGCGACATTCGCCGGGGGTGCGACATTCGCCGGGGGTGCGACATTTGTCGTGGGGATAACATTTGTCGTAGGCGGCGACATTTGTCGTGGGAGATTACATTTGTCGTGGGGGCGACATTTGTCGTGGCGGGCGACATTTGTCGTGGGAGATTACATTTGTCGTGGGGGCGACATTTGTCGTGGCGGGCGACATTTGTCGTAGGAGCGACATTTGTCGTGGGAGTGACAGGAACGGGCCTCCGGCCCTCGTGCCCCGCGCGACAGTACCCAGTAGCGGCGGCGGGCTTCTTCGCCCGGCGGGCTTCGCCCGCTCCCGGCGGGCTTCGCCCGCGCCCGGCGGGCTTCACACCTATGCAATATGATATAGTATATATTTATATAATATATTATAAATATATATAATATATAAATATATATTAGTAATGAGAGCAACTGACAGCTGATAGGGTGTAATGAGAGCACTTGACATGATGTTTTTTGGACACTGTGCCTCATAATTGCCTGCTATCAGCTTTATTTTGGAGGTGACTTTAGGGTGCAATTATATAATATATTATAAATATATATAATATATAAATATATATTAGTAATGAGAGCAACTGACAGCTGATAGGGTGTAATGAGAGCACTTGACATGATGTTTTTTGGACATTGTGCCTCATAATTGCCTGCTATCAGCTTTATTTTGGAGGTGACTTTAGGGTGCAATTACTTAATATATTATAAATATATATAATATATAAATATATATTAGTAATGAGAGCTACTGACATCTGATAGGGTGTAATGAGAGCACTTGACATGATGTTTTTTGGACATTGTGCCTCATAATTGTCTGCTATCAGCTTTATTTTGGAGGTGACTTTAGGGTGCAATTACATAAGTAACCTTTATTTTCAAATGTATTTGAATATTTCTTGAATTTATGTTAGTCTTAAAGTAAAAAGATTGAGGGTATATTTGGCTTTATGAATGTTGCACCAAAGGAAAGTTTTTCTTTATAGAATAGTATAGATATACAGTTATTAATATCAAATTATTATATTTTTTTGGTGTTTTAAGTAGTTTTTTTTATTTTTTTCGTTGATTTTTTAGGTAAGTTTTTTTGTTAGTTTTTTTTGTGTTCACAAAAATAATGAAAATATATGTTTTTTTTTGTTAAGTTTTCATTTTTTCGAATTTTTTAGTTTTGTTTGTTTTATAGTTTTTTTTTCAAAAAAATAATGAAAGAAAAATTTTTTTGTTAAGTTTTTTTTTTCATTTTTTGGGTTTTTAGTTTTTTTTAGTTTTTTTTAGTTTTATAGTTTTTTCAAATTTTAAGTTTTTAAGGTTTTTTTTAATTTTTTTTAGTTTTATTAGTTTTTAAAAAAACATTTTTTTTATAATTTTGTAATAAATTTTTTTATAGGTTTTATTATTATTATTATTTTTATATTTTTGTTGGCCATTTTTAATTTTTGTTATATATATAGATATAGGTAAAATTAATAGATTTCCAGGGTTCAAAATAACGACACCAAAAACTCCCCGGCAACGGCGCCAAAAACTTGATAGGTTAGAACTCCAAAAATTATTATGAAGCGCGGTGCCCCGGGCGGTTTTATTTAAGTAAAGCGGAAGTGGTTTTTTTTATTTAGAAAACGGGGCGCACGTATTTATTTATTTGGATATAAAACGGGTTAGATCGAGTTTTAACGAAAGGAGGCAAGTGCACCTATCGTGAGTAGTATAGGATATTCCGGGTAGAATATCGAGGTCGTATTGTTCTCGGGGTCGGTTCGATTATTTCTACTCTTCCCTGGAGGGGACTATTATTTTACCGATAATTACTTGTTGGGTAATATTTTATATAAAAATAACATAAAAAACAGAAAGAAAATGAAAGCAAAAAAGAAAGCATGAAGGTGGTGCCGATGAAGAGCTTAGCTCGATGGAACCGAAAAAAAACAGTTGAACTAAAATAGACTTTTAATAAAAAGAGCTGCTAAATTTCTAATTAATTAAGATGGAGACTTGGCCGTGGAGGTTCCATTAAAATGAGCTCACCTAGCTATAGGGCTATCGCTCAGCTGAACGCTAAGACTATTCGACCGGGCTCTCGTCCGACAAAGGATTCCTCTTAACGCCTGCATTACGCTAAGAACCCAGCTATTGGGTGGGGAACCCAATCCGGTAGAGTTGGCGCGCCTCCTCTCTCGAGGGTTAGTGTGGAACTCTCTTTGCCAAGGGGTGATCGGTCCATATGCACGGTCTCTCGGCTAGCTAGCATATGGACTACGGAAATAGGGACCACACATCGATATGTGGTCCTACGCGTCGTTTATCCCGGGCAAACCTTAAGTACTTTTAATTAATTAGAAAATTTAGACCTTTAATTATTTTAAGCTATTTTATTTGTCCCAATGCTCTTCGATACCGAGGGCTAAGAACGGTTAGCCACTCATCGGAATGGGGATGGCTTGCGGGAAAAGCAGAAAATAACGCAGTAAAGAAAGCGGTAAAAGAAAGCAGGAAATGAAAGCAGGAAAATAAAGCAGTAAATTGCAAGTCCTACTCAAATGAGTAGGACTGAAGAAAGCTGTAAATTGCGAGTCCCGGCGCAAATGCATGGGCGGGAGAAAGAAAGCGGGTCCTACTCAAATGAGTAGGACTAAATAAATGCAACACATGCACGCACTCTACATAAAGTAAAACTCACGCACACACTCTCTCGACATAAAGTAAAACACACGCACTCTACTGAATTTAAAACTCACACACACAACATAAAGTAAACACACCCACACGACAAAATGTAAAAACTCACACACTCTACTGAATGGAATAAAGCAAAGCGCCATTTAACTTTTAACGAGTAGACGGAAATAAATGCGCAAACACACATGAGCGAAAAAATTAAGAAAAACTAAGTTGACGAAAAATTAAAATAACTGCATTTCTACCGCTAGAATGCAGTAAAAATGCGTAAAAAGCTGAAATAAAAATAAACCGGGCAAAAAGGTTTGCAAATAAACGCAAAATGAAAATGCCCGAAAAATTGAAACGAATATATTTCTACCGCTAGAATGCGGTAGAAATGCATAAAAAGAAAACGAAAAAATTAAAAGAGGAAAAAGTTTTGAAAATAAATGAAAAAATATAAGTGTTTGGAAAAGTAAAATGATGAGATTTTCATTCTTATAGTTTTATAAAGGAGCTTAGAAAGTGGAAATAAAGCTGAAAAAGAACAAAAAATGGGTTCTACAACCTAAACAAAACTAAGTTAAAGAAAAATCAAAACTCTTTTTAAGTTACCTTTATAACCACTTAAAAATGAAATGAAAAGAACTAAAAACTATATTTAGGAAAACTATGAAACTAAACTCATACACACACGCACCCATATTAAAAAGATGAAGACAAAACTAAAGCAAAGTAAAAACAAGAAAGAAAGATAAGATTGCAAAGGGGACATTTGCATTAATCCATTCCAAAGTCATATTAAGAGAAGAAAAAAAAACACATTTTATTAAACAAAAGAACGACTTACAAAGACACGAAAATAAAACTAAGGAGGGGGAGAAATTATCCCTTACAAAGCCTTTTGGAAGCATTTCAGCAGCATTTCGCCTATACAAAATGGATCCAAAAGGGGAACAGAAATCCTTACAGAACACAGGTATTTATAGGCAGAAATTTTCATGTGACACGCCATCTGACACAGGCGTGTCAGGGGGCGTGTCAGTACTATTTGCGAAGGCGGCCGGCAATTTGACGGGAAAGTGGACTTCGGGCTGGACACGTGTCGGTCTCGCGTTGGTCACGCCCCCGGTCACGGGCGTGACGCTGGGCGTGTCAAAAAGGTGGATCTGGGCGCGGGTCGCGCTGAAAGTCGTCGCGCGGGTCTTGTCGGCCAGGTGGAGATGTCACGCCCCAGGTCACGGGCGTGACTCTGGGCGTGTCGGCTGGTGTCGACACTCGACAAACGTCGAGCGGAAAATGTCGAGTTGACAATCATCGAGCGGGAAGAGGTGTCACGCCCTAGGTCACGGGCGTGACTCTAGGCGTGTCGAGGGGTCGACGAACGTTGAGCTGAAAACGTCAAGCGGGTGGACACGGGTTGGGTCACGCCCCGTGTCGGGTGACACGGGCGTGACCCCGGGCGTGTCAAGCGTTTCTCTTCAAAATTTGCCGATTGACGGGATTTTGAGCTGTCACGCCCTGGTCACGGGCGTGACCAATTTGTCACGGGCGTGACTTGTCAATTTTTGGCAGTTTTTTTGATATTTTCTGAAACACAAAAATAAAGCAAGTCAACAAAATTATTTACAAAAAAGGAGCAATTTAATAAGCAAAAACATGTAAAAATGACGAAAAGAAATGAAAACGACTAAATTAATGTACACAAAAATACGTATATTTACAATTCATCAATCCCCCAGTGGCGGACTCAACGCTCTGTTCGCTCGGTCCGCCATGCCTTTGCATCTCTAGATTCTCTACATCGGCGGACGCAGTATCCCGTCCGCCCAGACCACCGTCCTCCAGCAGGATTACGCATAGTAGCAGCAGATGTAAGCTCCAGCCCGCGAGCCCAGTCCGCCCCTTCTGCGCGGACTGGCGTGTTCTTTCTTTTTGCTTCCTGTCACCACTGCCCGGTACTCCTGTAGCCCGAGCAGTCGGTTATTTTAGCACTGCCCATTTTGGCAGGCCCCCCATCCTATAAATAGGGGGGAGGTGGTGCACCCAAGGCACGCTGACTCGTGCCCAGGAGCCTACTTGTTAAAGGCTGCGTAGTCGAATCTAGTGCTTTGCGGACTCCAGCTTGCTCAGCTCTTGTCTTCCTTTTTCATTCACTTGTAACCAAACCTTTCTTCAATCAAGGAAAAGCCCATCGCAAGAGAGGCATTCAGGCCGCGACGGGCGAAGTCTGTTGTTGCCGTGGCTCACGGCCCTGCTGTGCTTCTAGCTCTCGTCTGCTTTGTAGATTGCTACTCGCAGTCTCTCCTCTCCCTTCTTTTCCCTTGTGCTCGAACCGTTAGCTGGTCGTGCTCGCCCCCCTTTGCATTTTCGTGCATCAACACTTCATATACCCTCTATCAATGCTAGTGAGGAAGAAGAGCTTGCCATCACGGACAGAGACAGTGCTCTCAAATGGTGTGGATACAATGAGGACAAATTTGTGTCTCTTAAATGGAAATTCTTCAATCAGAGAGGCAAACTGCTAGCAGATATTGTGGGGAAAGCCCTTATTTGCAAACCTGGATCACATGACACAATCTCCAGGTCTATGTTTGATGTCAAGACCAGAATTATCCTAGATAGAAAGACCTCATGGTCTTCTCTCATCTATCAGAGATTAGTAGACTATATACCCTCTCCAAACATGGGCATAATTCTTTCCTTATACTTAGTGAACACCTATCCTGATACTTTCAAATAGGAACATGGGGTGAAGATTCACTACCTAAAAAGAATGGACATAAAAACTTTAGACAGATTCACTAGGGTTCTACCGATGATCCAACCTTCAGGAATAAAGGATTCCTCTAAGGGTACAAGGAAGAAACCTACTGAGGAAGAAAGAACTTCCAACTCTGAACCAGTGCTTGGATCATCCTCTCCAGCTGATATTGGTCTACAGATTGACTTATCACTCAGTCAATCCTCTACAAACATGCAACTCCAGGACACTATTGTGCATGTTGATAAAATCCATGCAATCCCTTGCTCGGGACAACTGTCAAAGATTGGCAATTAAGAAGAAGTTGCTGCAGAAGATGAGGTAGATATGGCAGATACTGATGATATAGCTGAAATTGATGATATGCCTACTACTAAAGATAACCATGATCCTCCTGAAGCTTTAGACACTCATCTTGATAGGTCAAGACCAGAGAAGGATGCTCAGTCTGAGGGGGAGCTTGATTAGATGGATTTGACAAACTTGGATCAAGTGGTCAACACCCACTACAGGTAATACCCTTACCCTCTTAATTAGTAGTGTTAATGCGGCTTTAGCTAAGGAAATGTTTCCTACTACAGGTTCTGTAGTTGAGGGGGAGCCTTCTCAGATCCTTGCTCAGAATGTTGTACCTCCTCCTATGAGATATACTTCATCTACTCCTATCTCCAATGAGGAATTTCTAAACTAAATCAATGCACTCTTGGATGCTCAGACCACAACCCTCACGGAGTATGTTGATCAATCAGTTGCCAAACTGAGGGATGACTTGACAACCAATGTTAATGAAAATAAATAAGAAATCTCTCACTTAAACAAACAGGTCACAACCTGGTTTGATAGAGCTGGAACTGCTGGTATCAAACTGACCACCCTCATGAAATCCTTGGACATAAGTGAGAAACACTTTGCAGCTGACTTAGGATATGTTAAGAATTATTTGAGTGCAACTGATGAGGTGATCAAGGGTGCGGCAGATCATATTAATCAACATATCACAAATGTTGCCTTCCAATCTATGAAGGAGGCAATACTTCTTAGACATAAGCTGCTTACTAACAATGAGAGAATATTCAATTCTATATCAAGCAAGAATGAACCCAACACAACCTTACTGCAAAAGACCATCTCTGAAGATGGCAGAAAGGGGGGAGAGAAGCCATGTTAAGGCAGCAACACTCATTGAAGATCAAGCCTTCAATTTAATTCAAGGAACCAGGGTGGCACTACACATGCCCCTCCTAGATAGAAAGAAAACAGAGGAGCTAGACTTCCCAGTACAAGCTAGAATTGTACAGGATGCACAGTTTGCTGCCAGAAGAAAGAGGGAAGTAACTCATTTGTCAGAAGAGTTCATGGCAAAGAGGAGAGCTGAGAACAGAGATGATCCAGATCATGAACAGCTAAGTGATGCCTCTGAATCCATCATTATCAATGCTTGTGTAAGCCATGGACAAATCTTAAAGAATATTGATAGTGTATATCCTTCTGAGGAATGGATAAAGCATTTGGAAGGAAATTCCCTAAGGGAAAGAGTATTTAAAGAGAATCTGGTAAGGAAGAGCAACCCCGAGAAAATGCCTCCTAGATATATTCCAAAGTCATTCCTTTACTTCAAGAGGCAGGAGAACAAAGATGAAAACTTGAAGAAGACTGTTGCTTCCAAGGATGCTGATTCTAGTTCATGAAAACAAAACTAATATGATGCTACAAGACTTATGGTTCTTTAAACGTTTATTCAATGTCTTATAATGAATAACAACAGTGTAGCAACATTAAATCTTTATCAATGAAATTAATATGAGTTGTCCCTAACTATATTGTTGTGATTAATGTATAATGCAACTCTCTGTTGTATTTCTATAATAAATAAATAAGCTGTTCTTTCATAGATATCCTGTAATCACAAGTCTGCTACTATTGTTTTGCTAAGTTAATGATTAGGTAGATCTTAATCAAAATGTGTACCTTGTAAATGATTAATAAAGCTTTTGTTGTTAATCATACTATCACTTTGTCAATGATTGATAATTCACATGTACTATTGATCTTTCAATAATAGTAGTTAGCCATCTCATCTAGGGGGAGTTATTCTGTACTGGGATGGCTAGTTGACATGATAATGTTTCATTAGACCTATCATGATATTTATTTTGTTGATGCACCTTAGCATGGATGGGTGTTCTGCCTTCTTTAAATAAGGGGGAGATTGTTGGAAATTGTGCCCTACAATGTTCCTTAGGATTTGAAGAGGCATCACCAATCATGCTAAGGAGAATAATGTATTTGATATGTGTTATAGTTCTTGCATGCAGGTAGTCCATGATTGGACAGGTGAAGAATATGAGTTTGGTGGTAAACTCAAAATTCGTCGAGCTCAGCTTGTAGTTCGTCGAGCACAGATCGCTGGTCGTTGAGCTCAGTTCAACATTCCTTGGGATAAGCTCAAGAGCTAAGGATTCAAAGTTTGTCGAGCTCAGTTTGTAGTTCGTCGAGCTCAGTGTGCAATTCATCGAGCTCAACTCAAAACTTGTCGCGCTAATGCCAGAAAATTTAACTAAGGCAAAAAGCGCTATACGGATGGATGAGATTACATCTCCATCATGGATGGTTAAGGGCTTGTTGTAACTCCTATGTGTTTGTAACTCCTATATGTTTGTAACTCCTATATAAGGAGACCTCTTTATGAGAATTAATAGAGAACAAGAAGAATTTGAATCCAAAGAAACTCCCTAGGAGAAATTCGGTCAAGGAGAGACTCCAAGCCGCCAGCCTTGTGGTGTGAAGCCGCCCCCCTTGCTTCCTTCCTCCCCTCTTCGGTGCGACGTCGGCGTGGCTTCCTTCGGTGCGACTCCGAGGAAGAAGGATTGCAGCCCCATTTGGTGTGACGCCGGTGGTTCCGTGGAGAGAGTGAATCTCCCACCTATCTTGTGTGATTGATGTTCTTGGTTGGGTAATCTCTTCATCTTTAGTGATTCTTGCTTTGAGTTTGTGGAGGCTTTTGCGAACCGTCTATTCCGTGATTTTAAAATACATCGCTTGCAAAATCTGATCCAGCTTCGTTGTTATTGAATCTCTTGTATTCCGGATTGGGAAGATCCGTTGTGGGTGCGAGACTTGACCTAGCCTTGACTTGCTCTCCCAGATTGGAACATTTTGTGTCAACAAGGGAATTAATCTTAACTAGAACTCGACCGCCATTTGAAGTTTGCCGCTATTCCGAAATAAATTATTGATGCATTTGAAACGGCTCAAGTTGGTACAATAGATGCTTGTGTAGGTGCGGTGAGTTGTGTGCTTGTTGGAGAGGTAGGTCTTAAGGACGTTGTATCGAGTCCGGCTGGAATCTTCTATATTGATTTTATCATTCGGATTTGGGAGCTAACCCGACCCCTTTTCGTTCGCTTTTGGTCGGAGCCCTCCTATCTTGCTTTTATGATTTGTGATGATAGTTTTCGTTAGTGTAGTCGAGCACGTATCACGGTCTCCCCTACACCATAAGACCCCAGGGTTTGAACGAGAAAAAAAGGGGGGTCTTACAAGTGGTATCAGAGCAAACCTCGATCGAAAAGTAACAGTCCACAACCCCTGGGTCACCCCCGTGTGAGTTTAGTTTGGGGACAAACTAAGCAGCGGAAGTTGTGGTGTGCCCATATGGGGATCATATATAAATTGTCCATTTTTAGTAATGATTGAACGTTTTCTCATTACGGATTTTGTTAGGCATCCTCCAGCACAGCCTACTCCACCGGTCCCCACTCCTTTCCTTCAGTCAGACATGGGGCAGACTCTTACAGCTATCCTTGAGGCCTTCCGGACTCAACAGGCTCCGGCTCCGCAGCCAAACCCGGGGGCCAACTTGTTGAGCATCTTCCGAGGACTTTCTGTAAGGCCCCTCCTCCCCGGATCCCAAAACACGGAACGAAGGGGGAGTCTTATGCCCGGAACAGCCGCCTTGCGGTAGCATTAGCACACGGGCTAACCTGTACCACAAGACGCCTATTCCGCCGGCTACAACAATATCAATATATCATGCCAACCCAACCAAATAAATAAACAGAAGAAGTCAAAATCCACACTAAGTCATAATGTCCAAATACATCAATAATGAGAAGCTAAAACATGCTTCTACAATATATCAGAGTACAGCTAAACATTGCCCAAACGGGCTACATCAGAGTAAGCAAAACACTAACATCGGAAACAGACGGTATCGACGGCACCGTCACGTCAGGCCCTGTCGTCCTGGCCTGGCTGTCCTGCGGCGTAGTCTGCGGCTGCTCTACCTGCGGCGTGACCTCCTAAAAAGGAAGACGTAGCAACCGTTAGTCGAAACGACTAAGTGGTTTCACATCCGCTCCCCCGGCGACTCCTCGGCACCGGGCGGAGAAAAGGAACAAGAGTATAGTATATAACAAGTAGGCAAGTAAAGGAAGTACAAGCAAGTGGCAGTAGTGTAAGAGTAACAGCATCATAGTCAGCATATATGAAAGAGCTACACTAAACTAGCAAGTATAAGTAACAGCAGGAAAGTAACTTAACTTATAAGAATGCCCATACAAACTTATAAGTTAAGGATCGGGTTACATAAAAGTAACTCATCGTATAAGAGTGCCCATACAAACTTATACAATGAGGATCTTGTTGTGCAATGTTATGAAATGCTATGAATGCTATGCAATGACTCACCCATGCACACCCATGCAATTGCTATGTCGACACAGACTATAGTTCCCACTTTTCGAGCAGGTAGCTAACCTCTCAGGCATCAGCCGCCGTGGCCAGGCGGTGACAGTAGAACGGGCACTTCTACTACTAGGCGGGTATCACACTACTTCACCTAGGCCTCCGTACGCCTCAACGCTAAGAACACAACAGCGGAGCCCATGCGTACTATGGCCCAGCGGGGTCTTGGGTAGATGTGCACCAAGAACACAGCCCGAACTGGCCTTGCGTGACCCGGAAGGGGCCTCGGAAGAAAGCACGAGGACACAGCCCAACCGTTCACATGGTCGGAGGGGCCTCGGGACGTGAACACCGAGGACACAGCCCAAACCGACCAAGTCTAACTGCCAACTCCCGTCGGTGTGACGACTGGCGAGCCCGTAGACCTGCCACACTATCCTTAACCCGGGATTATGACACCGCGTGTCGACTCACACCACATGCAAATACCACATCAACATAACGTGGAAGGGGCCTCGGAAGCAAACACGAGGGCACAGCCCAACCATCCATCCACACCTCATCTCAACACAACCAAAACAAGTGGCGGTCAACACCGCACTTACAAACTCACAAAACACTACTCATAGGAAGACGACACTCTAAGTATTGGACTACCAAATTCAATCCACTATTCAACATTCACATGGCCATGAGTTATCCTTCTATATGTCATATCAGGTGATTTCAACACAATATATCAAGATGCACATGTACAAAAATCTACTAACTTCTAACCAGTCAAATCATTCAAGTATACTATCTTACAATTCTATCACATGAAATCCGATTAATAATCTTCATCATTTATGCAACTGAATTAATTATTCATAAGAGTTTATCCAAGCCTCAAGGTTACCTGTAATATTAGTTTCACCGAATCCAAATCCAAATATTATAAACCCAGATTTTTAAGTGCAGGAATAGTCTGGACAGCAACTTCGACCGGATATTCCCGAGGCTACAGGAATCCGGTGAAGTCGTGTAACCCCTCGATGGAAAGGTATTTCCATAGACTACATCTTTCATATTCAGAGCTCAATCCAGATTTGAAATTATCCTATTTGAAATCGGACTTGAAGTCCGCTGCGTACAGAACACAGTTTCTGCATACGAGGTTTATTGAACACCATTTTCGTTTAGACTTTCCCGTGGCTACAGACTTCGCCAGAAGTCGTGCAACCATTCGTTGGAAAGATATTATCAAGGGCTTCAACTTTCTTGTTAAGCCGAAAGCCCAGATCTGGCCATAGCATACATAAAAATGGCCACGAAGTTCGCTGCGCGCAGAATACAGATTCTGCACGCTTCTTAAAGAAAAATGGACGGCATCGGTCCGTCTTATTCCTCAAGCGATCCTTCCTAAATTTTCCAGAAATGTCCTCCTCCCTTATTCAACCTCAAAGGCCAAAACTCCTCACGAAACCATTCACCCATCGTCGTATTGAAGAAAAGGGGAAGGGTTGAGGAGATCTAAAGTCTAGGATTCAAATCCTAGCATGGCCGAACCTAGAAATCTTCTCCTCTCCATCAAGACTCTCTTGAGCCGATGTCTCTCCTAGGAAAATAACTATAGATCTAGCACCAAGGGAGAGGGTAGGAAACTCACATTGGCTCCAGCGGTACCACCATTTCTAGCCATGGATCTCGTAGTTCTCCTTGGCGGCATCTTCTCTTTCACGGCGATGGCGGATCTCCTTTGGTAAAACTTGCTTCTGCAGTTTTCCCTCTCACAGGAGTTCTCACAGGAATTAGGGGATGAAAAGAGCATGAAAACGGCTAGGGTTTTCTCTCCCCTTTATATATAAAATGTGACACGGGTAGGGACACGGCCGTGTCCTTACCCGTGTCCTTCCTGGCGAAGCGGCAACGACAGTTTCCATGTCGGTTCAATACTTGACACGGGTTGGGACACGCCCGTGTCCCGACCCGTGTCCACATGACACGGCCGTGTGCATAGCCGTGTCCTTGGCCGTGTACTTCTCGGGTTGCGTCTCGACACTTCTCGTCGAGCTCAACTCGACGCACACGGGTAGGGACACGGCCGTGTCACTACCCGTGTCACTTGGTGTCGACACAGCTCGACGATCTCGACACGGGTCGTCGAGCTCAACTCGCCGCACACGGGTAGGCACACGGCCGTGTCCCTACCCGTGTCCCTTGGTGTCGACACAGCTCGACGATCTCGACACGGGTCGTCGAGCTCAACTCGACGCACACGGGTAGGCACACGGCCGTGTCCCTACCCGTGTCTGTTGGTGTCGACACAGCTCGACGATCTCGACACAGCTCGTCGAGCTCAACTCGACGCACACGGGTAGGCACACGGCCGTGTCCCTACCCGTGTTACTTCCTTTATACACTGATTCTCCATTTATCCACAAGTGCAGTCCAATTCCCTGCACTCTCAGGACTCAAGTCAACCCTCCTGACTCAAAACACACACACTAGGGGCCTAGAGCGATTCGGGACGTTACAAATCCTATAAACAAAATAAAAGATTTCGTCCCCGAAATCAGGCTTAGGCTGTGGGGAGGAAAGCATGACAGGAAATTTAACACTTGCTAAACTTGGCATACAAGGCGTGCTCCTTCAATTTCTTCAAAACTAAGGTCAGGTGCTCGACATGCTCCTCCTCCGTCTTTGAGTAGACCAAGATGTCGTCGATGAAAACAATGACGAAGATGTCCAAGTATGGTTCAAACACCTTGTTCATCAAACTCATGAAGGCCGAAGGGGCATTTGTGAGCCCAAACGGCATTACTGTGAACTCATACAAACCATACCTCGAACTGAATGCTGTTTTCTGAATATCCCCCTCATGTATCCTCAACTGATAGTATCCAGAGCGCAAGTCTAGTTTAGAGAACCAATGTGCTCCCACTAATTGATCGAACAACTCGTCGATCCGCGGTAGTGGATAAGTGTTCCGCACCGTCAACCGATTGAGTTCCCGATAATCTATGCACAATCGCAGGGTTCCATCCTTCTTCTTTACGAACAACACAGGGGCTCCCCATGGTGATGAACTAGGGCGAACGAACCCTGAATCCACCAGTTCTTGCAATTGAACTCTAAACTCCGCGAGTTCTTTCGGAGCCATTCTGTACGGAGCCTTAGATACAGGCTTGGCACCTGGTACTAGATTAATCTGGAAATCAACCTCTCTATGCGGGGGTAATCCTGGCAGCTTCTCAGGAAATACCTCGGGAAAATCCCGCACTACCCGTACATCCTTTAATTCCAACGCTGCTTCCTTCAACTCGAACCAGATCATGAAGACCTCATCCCCCTTCATATGAGCCTTTACAGCCTGAACAGAAGATAATATCATACGTGGCGCGAAGCCAATACCTTGGAAGATGACGTCAGAGTCTCCATGTCTCAAATAGATTCGCTTCTCCGCGCAGTCGATCCTCGCGAAGTGCCAATCCAGCCATGCCATGCCCAAAATGATGTCAAACTCTGGCATTCTCAGAACCGTGGCCGGCGTATCAAAGGCCTTCCCATCAATAAATAACTCCAACTCGCACTTGGCGGTCGCGATCATCTCCGAGCCGTCCGGAAGGCGTACACGTCGAGCTATGCCAGTGAAGTACTGTACATCCCCCATGTCTTTTATGGAATCCTCGGACACAAAGGAGTGTGAGGCACCGGTATCGAACAGCGCATAGGCTGTCTTCCCGCCAATAATCACGGTGCCTAAGTACCAACAACCAAAACTTATTGCTATTGGCTAGTAAGTTCTAATCAATTCAAGCTAGATCATGCAAATATGTAAATTAATTAAATCATACCTGCAATCACATCTTGTGGGTTCCTTTCCTGCGCCATGTCAAGCGCGTACACCTGATCCCGGACCGGTCCGGGGTTTCCTCTTGGCGGTCCTCGTCCTCGACCGCGCATATATCCCCGCCCTCGTGGAGCGGCTGGAGGGAGAGCAGGAGGGAGAGCAGGAGGGAGAGCAGGAGGGGCATTCCCATATAGCTGCGGGCAAAAACGCCGGATGTGGCCCGGCTGGTTGCATTCGAAGTACACCAGACCACGACGCCCTTCAAGTTGTTGAAATCGCTGATGCTGTGGGGGTGGAGGCAACGCAGGCGGCTGCGGAACTGGATGCTCCACCCTATAGTTTCGGTGGACACGCCCTCCACCTCTTTGATAACCTCTTCCTCCTCTGAAGTCCCGTCTCCTTCTATTACTTGGGCCGGCTTCCATCACTTCCTCCGCAGGCCTCTTACTACATCCCAGGTGGTCCGCCTCCAATCTTTTCGCCATATCAATGATCTCCGCCAAGCTACCATCCGCTATAAACAAAAGGGACTGCCTTAGGGGATCTCGCAGCCCTTTATAGAAGCGCTTGGCATAACCTCTGTCATCCAACTCATAAGAATCCGCAAACCTTGCGAGATGTTGGAACTCCCGCTGGTATTCCGTAACCGACTTTGATCCTTGCTTTAGTAGAAGGAACCTCTGCTCAAGCTCATCTCGGGCCGATGTAGGGATAAAGTGCTCCAAGAAAACACCCGAGAATTCACTCCAACTTATCTCTGTGTAGATCCGGCCTTGGAAGGTAGAGCCCATGAGGGACTTCCACCACCTCTTCGCATGTATGTCCAAGACAGACACTGCCAATGTCACTGCCATGTTGGCTGGGCAACGGATACCGGCCAACAACTCCTGTATCGTGTCTAGCCATTCCTCTGTACGTACGGCTGACTCCGTCCCAAGGTAGACGGGAGGGGAGAGAGCCCGGAAGGTGCTCAGCCAGTTGGAGCTCGGGGCCTGTTGTTGCACCGGAGTCTGCTGTGCCTTAAAAGCATTAAGAATGGCGGTGAGCGTCTGCCCCAACTCAGATTGTTCGAACTGAGTGGGTATGGGAGGGGTAGGAGTACCCCCCATCGACTCAACATGCAGTGGAACCTACACATACACGACAAATTTGTGGTCAGGTTGGCTAAACTTAAGGTCAAAGTTGGACAAACTTAATGTGAATTACATATGGGCACACCACTGCTTCCGCTAAGTCAGTTTGTCCCCAAACTGACTAACCAAACGGGGGTGGCACCATTGTTGAATGACTTCTGAGTTGAGGATCGTGGCAAACTGATACCATTTGTAAGACCCCCCCCCCTCCCCGGATCCCAAAACACAGCACGAAGGGGGAGTCTTATGCCCGGAACAGTCGCCTTGCGGTAGCATTAGCACACGGGCTAACCTGTACCACAAGACGCCTATTCCGCCGGCTACAACAATATCAATATATCATGCCAACCCAACCAAATAAATAAACAGAAGAAGTCAAAATCCACACTAAGTCATAATGTCCAAATACATCAATAATGAGAAGCTAAAACATGCTTCTACAATATATCAGAGTACAGCTAAACATTGCCCAAACGGGCTACATCAGAGTAAGCAAAACACTAACATCGGAAACAGACGGTATCGACGGCACCGTCACGTCAGGCCCTATCATCCTGGCCTGGCTGTCCTGCGGCGTAGTCTGCGGCTGCTCTACCTGCGGCGTGACCTCCTAAAAAGGAAGACGTAGCAACCGTTAGTCGAAACGACTAAGTGGTTTCACATCCGCTCCCCCGGCGACTCCTCGGCACCGGGCGGAGAAAAGGAACAAGAGTTTAGTATATAACAAGTAGGCAAGTAAAGGAAGTACAAGCAAGTGGCAGTAGTGTAAGAGTAACAGCATCATAGTCAGCATATATGAAAGATCTACACTAAACTAGCAAGTATAAGTAACAGCAGGAAAGTAACTTAACTTATAAGAATGCCCATACAAACTTATAAGTTAAGGATCGGGTTACATAAAAGTAACTCATCGTATAAGAGTGCCCATACAAACTTATACAATGAGGATCTTGTTGTGCAATGTTATGAAATGCTATGAATTCTATGCAATGACTCACCCATGCACACCCATGCAATTGCTATGTCGACACAGACTATAGTTCCCACTTTTCGAGCAGGTAGCTAACCTCTCAGGCATCAGCCGCCGTGGCCAGGCGGTGACAGTAGAACGGGCACTTCTACTACTAGGCGGGTATCACACTACTTCACCTAGGCCTCCGTACGCCTCAACGCTAAGAACACAACAGCGGAGCCCATGCGTACTATGGCCCAGCGGGGTCTTGGGTAGATGTGCACCAAGAACACAGCCCGAACTGGCCTTGCGTGACCCGAAAGGGGCCTCGGAAGAAAGCACGAGGACACAGCCCAACCGTTCACATGGTCGGAGGGGCCTCGGGACGTGAACACCGAGGACACAGCCCAAACCGACCAAGTCTAACTGCCAACTCCCGTCGGTGTGACGACTGGCGAGCCCGTAGAACTGCCACACTATCCTTAACCCGGGATTACAACACCGCGTGTCGACTCACACCACATGCAAATACCACGTCAACATAACGTGGAAGGGGCCTCGGAAGCAAACACGAGGGCACAGCCCAACCATCCATCCACACCTCATTTCAACACAACCAAAACAAGTGGCGGTCAACACCGCACTTACAAACTCACACAACACTACTCATAGGAAGACGACACTCTAAGTATTGGACTACCAAATTCAATCCACTATTCAACATTCACATGGCCATGAGTTATCCTTCTATATGTCATATCAGGTGATTTCAACACAATATATCAAGATGCACATGTACAAAAATCTACTAACTTCTAACCAGTCAAATCATTCAAGTATACTATCTTACAATTCTATCACATGAAATCCGATTAATAATCTTCATCATTTATGCAACTGAATTAATTATTCATAAGAGTTTATCCAAGCCTCAAGGTTACCTGTAATATTAGTTTCACCGAATCCAAATCCAAATATTATAAACCCAGATTTTTAAGTGCAGGAATAGTCTGGACAGCAACTTCGACCGGAGATTCCCGAGGCTACAAGAATCCGGTGAAGTCGTGTAACCCCTCGATGGAAAGGTATTTCCATAGACTACATCTTTCATATTCAGAGCTCAATCCAGATTTGACATTATCCTATTTGAAATCGGACTTGAAGTCCGCTGCGTACAGAACACAGTTTCTGCATACGAGGTTTATTGAACACCATTTTCGTTTATACTTTCCCGTGGCTACAGACTTCGCCAGAAGTCGTGCAACCATTCGTTGGAAAGATATTATCAAGGGCTTCAACTTTCGTGTTAAGCCAAAAGCCCAGATCTGGCCATAGCATACATAAAAATGGCCACGAAGTTCGCTGCGCGCAGAATACAGATTCTGCACGCTTCTTAAAGAAAAATGGACGGCATCGGTCCGTCTTCTTCCTCAAGCGATCCTTCCTAAATTTTCCAGAAATGTCCTCCTCCCTTATTCAACCTCAAAGGCCAAAACTCCTCACGAAACCATTCACCCATCGTCGTATTGAAGAAAAGGGGAAGGGTTGAGGAGATCTAAAGTCTAGGATTCAAATCCTAGCATGGCCGAACCTAGAAATCTTCTCCTCTCCATCAAGACTCTCTTGAGCCGATGTCTCTCCTAGGAAAATAACTATAGATCTAGCACCAAGGGAGAGGGTAGGAAACTCACATTGGCTCCAGCGGTACCACCATTTCTAGCCATGGATCTCGTAGTTCTCCTTGGCGGCATCTTCTCTTTCACGGCGATGGCGGATCTCCTTTGGTAAAACTTGCTTCTGCAGTTTTCCCTCTCACAGGAGTTCTCACAGGAATTAGGGGATGAAAAGAGCATGAAAACGGCTAGGGTTTTCTCTCCCCTTTATATATAAAATGTGACACGGGTAGGGACACGGCCGTGTCCTTACCCGTGTCCTTCCTGGCGAAGCGGCAACGACAGTTTCCATATCAGTTTAATACTTGACACGGGTTGGGACACGCCCGTGTCCCGACCCGTGTCCACATGACACGGCCGTGTGCATAGCCGTGTCCTTGGCCGTGTACTTCTCGGGTTGCGTCTCGACACTTCTCGTCGAGCTCAACTCGACGCACACGGGTAGGGACACGGCCGTGTCACTACCCGTGTCACTTGGTGTCGACACAGCTCGACGATCTCGACACGGGTCGTCGAGCTCAACTCGCCGCACACGGGTAGGCACACGGCCGTGTCCCTACCCGTGTCCCTTGTTGTCGACACAGCTCGACGATCTCGACACGGGTCGTCGAGCTCAACTCGACGCACACGGGTAGGCACACGGCCGTGTCCCTACCCGTGTCCGTTGGTGTCGACACAGCTCGACGATCTCGACACAACTCGTCGAGCTCAACTCGATGCACACGGGTAGGCACACGGCCGTGTCCCTACCCGTGTTACTTCCTTTATACACTGATTCTCCATTTATCCACAAGTGCAGTTCAATTCCCTGCACTCTCAGGACTCAAGTCAACCCTCCTGACTCAAAACACACACACTAGGGGCCTAGAGCGATTCGGGACGTTACACTTTCTCCCCCGTCCTACTTGGGAACAGAGTCGGCAGTTCGGACAGAAGAGTGGCTGGATATTATGTATGAAATGCTGACCGGGATACGGTGCCCCTGGGAGGAGAGGGTGGCCTTGGTTGTCTCTTGCCTGGAGTCCCATGACAAGAGGTGGTGGAAGACGCTGGTGGACACGACGTTTGCCGATAGGGAGGTTGTGGAAATTATCTGGGAAGAGTTCAGGGCCATGCTACTGGAGCATTTTGTTCCGCAGTCGGCCAGGGATGAGTTGGAGGAGTGGTTCTTACAGCTGAAACAGGGCACCAGGACGGTGGTGGAGTACCATCGGGAGTTCGACCATTTAGCTCGATATGCAGATTCTTACCAGCTGGACGAAGCAGGGTACACCAGGAGGTTTTATAAGGGCCTGAAAGAGGAGTTGAGGGAGGCCTTGTTGTTTGTATCCGATGGGCCTATCTCCCAGATTTTGGAGATGGCAAAGAGGATAGAGGCTGATTGGCAGGCTACTCGGGGCCGGAAACGACCAGTGGAGGATCAGGGTCGAGGAGCAAGGAACGATCAGAGATGAGCATGTATCACGGACGGGAGGAGGGTCGAGGACCAGCCTCGTCAGGAGGCAAGACAGGAGACAAGGGAGCCAGTGGTGGTGGCCCCACCACCTCTTCAGACACGGGAGGGACAGAGACTCGGGGGAATGTTATATCCCCCGCCGGAATGCTTCAATTGCCATCAGGTGGGGCACATCAGGAGGAACTGTCCCATGAGGGGGGCACCCCCACCTGCACCACCTGCTGCCCAGCTAGCGCAATATTTTGGAGGCCGAGGTCGTGGCCGAGGACGTGGATTCCAGGGAGGGGATCGTAGACAAGAAAGAGAACAGGTGTACGCTTTGGACATGGCGCAGCCTCGGAACCCAGAGCAGGTCATAGCAGGTACGCCAAGATGTTTAATTATTTAAATAGAATCCCCTTTCTCAGTTATCAAATTGGTAGAACTGCACTAGGTAGAATAACTAGGAAAGAAAACCCGTTATAGAATACTAAGACATTTAACAGTCCCAGGTATAGTCTTCATCAGCGGCAAGCCCGCCTATACTCTGTTCGACACGGGTGCCTCGCACTCGTTTGTGTCGGAGGCCTATCTGGAAGGGCTGGAAGTAGTGGAGCGATTCACATGCCTGATGAGGATGGTGCATCTACCCGAAGGATCAGAGCTAATCACCTCTACCCACTGCAATATGGAGGCGGAGATTAGCAGGAAGTCATTCGAAGTATCTGCAACGATCCTAAGGATGCCAGTCTTCGAGCTGATCTTGGGCATGTCATGGTTGTACTGGAACCATGCCCATATTGATTGCCATGCAAAGAGGGTCACCGTGAGGCACGAGGACTCAATCATTATCATCGAAGGTATAAGATCTGCCTCTCGTATACTCTTATCTTCAGTACAGGCCGTTAAGGCCTATCTGCATGGAGAGGAGGTTTATCAGATTCTTTTTGAGATGGCGGAGGCCAAGGGGTCTGTGGCAGACATCCCGGTGGTGCGAGATTTCGCTGACGTCTTTACAGAGAAACTGCCAGGACTACCTCCGCACTGAGAGCAGGACTTACAGATACAGCTTGTGCCGGGAGCCAAGCCGGCATCAAGGGCTCCTTACCGGATGGCCCCGAAGGAGTTGGCAGAGTTCCGAAGTCAGTTGCAGGAACTAGTAGAGGCAGGGTTTGTCCGGCAAAGCTCTTCATCGTGGGGAGCCCCTGTGCTGTTTGTCAAGAAGAAGGACGGAATTCTCCGCTTGTGTATTGATTACCGAGCGCTGAACAGATTGGCGGTCCGGAATACATACACGCTGCCACCGATTGACGAGTTGTTCGACCAATTGGAAGGAGCATATTTCTTCTCAAAACTTGATTTGAGGTCAGGCTATTACCAGCTACGGATTCGAGAGGAGGACATTCCAAAGACCGCCTTTAGTAGTAGCTACGGCCTGTTCGAGTTTACAGTGATGCCATTCGAGCTCACTAATGCGCCATAAACATTTACAAGCCTCATGAACAGGGTATTCGAGGAGTATTTGGATGTATTCGTCATCATATTTATTGATGACATCCTCATCTACTCAAGGACGGAGGAGGAGCATGCACGACACCTGACTTTGACTCTAGAGAGGCTACAGGAACACCAGCTGTACGCGAAGTTCAGCAAATGCCAGTTTTGGCTAAATGAGGTTGCCTTCTTAGGTCATATCATCAGCGGTGCAGGGTTGGCAGTTGACCCGGCCAAGATTCGGGCAGTTCAGGATTGGCCACCGTTGAAGACAGCCACGGATGTACGGAGCTTCCTGGGACTTGCCGGATATTATCGGAAGTTCGTCGAAGGATTCTCCCGGATTGCAGTCCCCCTTACATCCCTGACAAAGAAGGAATCCCCGTTCATTTGGACACCACAGTGTGAGGCGGCCTTTGTGGAGTTGAAAGATCGACTTACCTCAGCTCCCATTCTCGCTCTTCCATCGGGAAGGAAGGGATTCCAAGTGCATACAAAAGCCTCCTACCAGGGGATGGGTGCCATTCTGATGCAGAACGAGCACGTGATAGCCTACGTCTCCCGACAGTTGAAGATACATGAGAAGAACTACCCGGTGCATGATCTGGAGATGGGTGCAGTGATCTTTGCTCTGAATATTTGGAAACACTACCTTTACGGGGATCACTGTGACATCTTCTCCGATCACAAGAATTTGAGATATGTGGACACACAGAAGGAACTCAACATCAGATAGAGACATTAGGTGGACTTCCTATCAGATTACAAGTACACCATACACTACCATCCCGGCAAGGCGAACGTGGTGGCAGATGCTCTAAGCCGGAGAGGAGACATCTCAGGGAAGGGACCACAGCTGATGTCCATGGAGCTAGTCCGGTCTTTCAGAGATATGAAGATATCCCTAGTATCCAAGAATGATCCAGAGATGTACATGGAGTATCTAGCATCGATGGTTGCCATAGATGATATTCAGGACCGTATCCGGGACGGACAGATGACAGATTCATGGGCAAAGCCGATATTCCAAGCCATGAAGGAGGGTTCGACGGGAGACTGTTCACTAAGTGATGGATTACTATGTTTCAGAGGCAGGGTCTACATACCCGCAGGAGGTCAGATTCGGGAGGATATCATGACAGAAGCACATTGTAGCAGATATTCCATACACCCAGGGATCACCAAGATGATGGCAGACTTGAAGAGAACGATGTTCTGGCCGGGGATAAAGAAGGACATTACATACTTCGTGACACATTGTGAGGCTTGCCAGCTAGTGAAGGCGGAGTGCAGAAACCCCGCGGGATTGCTACAGCAACTTCCGGTGCCGGAGTGGAAATTTGAGGACATTGCGATGGACTTCATTCATGGCCTTCCCCGATCACGGACGGGAAATGATTCGATTTAAGGCATCATCGACTAGCTGACGAAGGTGGCCAGATTCATTCCAATCAGGAAAGATGACTCGGTTGGGGTACTGGTGCGGAGATTCGTAGAGCAGTTCATTTGTTACCACGGGGTGCCCAAGACGATCGTGTCAGATTGGGATGGCCGGTTCACTTCCAGGGAGTGGAGATCCGTGCAAGCTTACTTAGGTACGCGATTGACCTTCAGCACCACATTCCATCCCCAGACGGATGGGCAAACGGAACGCACCAATCAGACGCTGGAAGATCTTTTGAGGCTATGCATTTTGGACCGCGGGGAACCGTGGGAGAAGCTTTTACCCATGGTCGAGTTCTCCTATAATAGCAGGTACCAGTCCAGCATCAGGATGGAGCCTTACGAATCCTTGTGTGGAAGGAAATGCAGGACCCCGATTTCTTGGATTCAGGACGAGGATCCGAAGGCGTTGGGATCGGATTTTGTTGAAGACACCGAGGCTCAGGTGAGGCTGATTAGGGACAGGATGTTGAGGTGCAAAGAAGACAGGCTAAGTACTATGACGCCCGACATCGTCAGGTGGAGTTTCATGTGGGGGACCGAGTGTTTTTGAAGATCCGTCCCATGCATGGAGTTTCACGGGTGTGTGGTCAGAGGAAGAAGCTCAGCCCTAGGTATATGGGCCCTTACAGGATCCTGGAGCGGATCGGGGCCCTAGCCTACAGGTTGGAGTTGCCACCAGAGCTGGCAGCTCTGCACGACGTCTTCCACATTTCTTCGTTGAGGAGGGCTCTACTACGCCCAGAGCAGTAGATTTTGACCACTGTAGGGCCGGTATCTTCAGATCGGTCTGTTCACTTGGATCCAGTTCGGATCAATGACAAAGGAGTACGGATCTTGCGCCGCAAGAAGATCCCCTTAGTGAAGGTTCTGTGGAGGAAACACTGTCAGGAGGAGCACACCTGGGAACCGCAGGACCTGATGAGGCAAAAATACCCGGAGTTGTTTAGTCAGGTATACTTCACCACCTCTCGGTATACTATAAATTACATTCTTGTATTAAACCGGTAGGACTAGATAAGGGAAATTGAGAACCTAGGCATGCGCACTCAATCAGGAAAGTAGGGGCTAATATTTTGTTTATTGGGGGATTGCCTTCATTTATTGAACAAGTAGTCGCTTCGACTCAATAGGAAAACCATATGGGATGCTACAAGTTTATTTTATTCCGGTAGAAATCCCTATAGGCTTAACCTCAATTTCGGGGACGGAATTTTTGTTTTGTTTATTGGGATTTGTAACATCCCATTTCCGGCTAGACCCCTAGGAGTCAGTCTGTCGTGACAGAACCCCCGTAAACCCCAAAAATTGACAGTAACCAGTCTAAAAATAGGTTCATGCACGATAGCTAGCTGAAGACGCAATCCTCCGAAGTTCGTCGACCGAAATCCCGAGTCACGGGATGGTCATGCCCGTGACCGGCCCGTCACGCCCGTGACTTCCTTCTATGGTCGACGAAATCTGGAAGCTTATCGCCGAGCTCAGAACTCATGTTACGGGTTGGTCACGCCCGTGACAGGTTCGTCATGCCCGTGACCTAGGGCATGACGCCCCACCGACCGTCGACCTCAACTCGACGAACGTTGACCGAAATCTCGAGTCACGGGTTGGTCATGCCCGTGACCGGCCCGTCACGCCCGTGACTTCCTTCGATGGTCGACAAAATCAGGAAGCTGATCGCCGAGCTCAGAACTCATGTCATGGGTTGGTCATGCCCGTGACAGGTTCGTCACACCCGTGACCTAGGGCGTGACGCCCCGCCGACCGTTGACCTCAGCTCGATGAACGTCGACCGAAGAACACCTGTCACGCCCGTGACAAACATGTCACGCCCGTGACATGGGGGGTGACCCGTGAACCGACGCAGAGAAATCGGTCGTCGACTCGAGAACGACGAATGGACTAATGTCACGCTTGTGGCCTACGTGTCACGCTCGTGACAAAGGCCAAAACGTCAGCCAGGCTGGAAATTACTTTAACACATGCCATAATTAACTCTGATTATGGGAAGTTACACCAGGAGTATTTATGGGCCGTTTCCTTCTCTAATTACTTAATAAAATGAGGAAGTGTTGGACCAATTGGAAATCGCCACCTGGACACATCTTTTCATCTTCCACCTTTTCCACTCCCTCCACCATAACCGAAATACTATTAAGAGGAGATCCTTCATGACCATAAATGCTTTACCCTTTCCCCTCCCCACTTGGTGATCTATAAAAGCCCCCTTAGAGCACGATGAGAACTTTACACTCTTGACCAAACAGATTAGAGTTGTTGTTCTTGCTGTAGGAGAAGTTCGGCAACGCAACCACCGTGCCATGACAACCCGACGTTCATCGCGCCTCCAAACTGCAAACAAGGTCCTCCTCTACTTCTTCTTTTATGGGTAGATCTTAAGATCTTAGAAAGGAAGTTCATGCTCAACGGAGCCGGACCTATCTCGCATTTTCATGAAAACAAAACATGAAAAATATATTTTCGGGTTCGCCAGAAACCGCCACCTCTTGCGGCCAAACCACCGCCGACCAATAGCCATCGCCTCGACGGAGGTGGTGGTGGTGGTGGCTATCCAGGGAAGTGACCGGACGGTCGGCTACGGATCACGGAAGAGCTACAGGAAATATAAGTTTTCTGAGTTCAGGTTTTCGGGTTCTGTAGAAGATGAACAGTAAAAACATTTTTTATAATATAAAAATTATTTATAAAATATATAAGGAAAAGATACATTAAATGGGCACATTTTGATGCGAAAAAACGAGGCACTTAGAGGCCGATTTAGGACAAATGGCCAGTCACGAAAGTTGTAGCCCTTCGAGTCTAGATTAATTTAAAAATTAATTTCAACTCGTTTGGGTAAGTGGTTTGACCGCAGCACCCATTTTAGTGGGGGATGTACCTAGAGATGGGCAGAAACTAGAATGAATGCGCACTCTTCGTCCCTTGTCCAAATGACCTGAAATTTGGGCAGGGGGTTACCTTTAGCCATACCTAGAGGCTGTCCAAAAATGGGATTTTTGGAGATATTTGCCTAAGGTTTTTGATTTAATTTAATAAAGTTAGAGTATTTTATTTAAGTGGTCGAATGACCTCCAAACCCTCCCAAATTTTGGTGAGTGGTCCCTGGCTATAAAACCTAGCTCTGTACAAAATTCCAACTCATTTGGATGAGTTTTGGGTAGGAAATCACCTATCCTTAACTAGGCATTAATGAGGCATTTTTGAGTAAAAAGTGCACTAAGAGTTTGGAACAGTCAAATCACCTCAACAGATGCTGATATTTTTACCACTGACTTAAAAGGGTTATTATAACCCACTTGGGGAAAAATGGTATGCTTTAGGGTTGATTTACCCTAGGACCCAAACTCAAACCCTAAAGGGAGGGTTTTGAGGGTTGTAAAGGACATGGGGGCAAAAGCCCTCGTATTGCATTAAAACCCAGTAGAGTCGACGTTAGCATAGTATAAATCATCTGGACGGAACCTCAGAGGATTTGGGGGTAGGTAGAGACCTCAAAACCGTAACCTTAGTTTTAGGGTAAAGTCTCAAATGAGTAAAATCAGTCACTAAACATTATTTAAAAGCTGTGAAACTCGGGTAGAGTGAGTTTTGGAATGGGTAGAACCTATAGAAATTGTACTGAAATTTTATGATGTTTATTTCTAGCACTTCATTTGTAAAGTTTGCTATAGCCCTAACTGACGTTTTAATTATTTAGATCTTTCTGTTCATTGAAACCTCATGAAATCTTAGTAGTAAGTGTTTTAGGTCAGAATGGTTGCTCCTGAAGTTTTGTTTAATTTTTAGTTGAGTAAATCTAGTACTTCATTCACAAATGTTAAAAAAGGGTTTTATGTTTTAAAAATTAATTATGGATGATATTTCTATTGAAAAAATATGAGCCTTAGGAATTGAGATTTGCAGGCCATTATATGCTTGTAGACATTTATTCATGATTTTTAGAATCTTAGTTACGACACTTTCTTTACAAGTTCACCTTTTGGAGATTTTTGATAATTAATTTATTCAGAGATTAATAATAAGCTGAAAAATTATGAAACTTGGCCAATGCTATTTTTAAGGTTGTATCTGCATAGTATAATTAATTTATAATTTCTGAATGGATATTTTCTGTACTTGATTCATAAAAAATGAAAGATAGAAAATATTGCTAAAATAGTTTTAGTGCCCTTTTGTTGATAGAAAATTTGTGATACTTTGGATCTACCATATTGAGACAACATAATATTTATAATAATTTTATTGGACATCTTTCATGAGTACTTAGGGTAGTTCATGTTCAAACCGGTAGCCCTTGGAATTTTTGAGGAAATTATTAAATGCCAGATAAATTAGGAAAAATTATAATTTTCTGATTATAGGCTAATTATGTCATGATATACCTCCAGTAAATAAGTTAAGGCATTTGGATGAGTATTGGATCATTTCCTATCTGGTCCGACATATAGCATAGTATAGTCTGCAATTAGCAATTTGAGTTAACAATCATAGGATATGATGGGGCACAACGTTGGAGTTAGTTAATCTGTTGAATTGGATGGATGTGAAAGTGTTCACCATATAAAGATGGGAAGGTTGGTCAGAAGTGGTGTTGTCTAGAGTTAAGAGGTGCTCGGGTTCGACGAAAGATCGTCTTTCCCGAAGAGCGGAAGGTTAAAAATCACACTAGGTTAGTTTATCGTAACACAAGAAGGTGATGGGTAAGAGAATCAACTAATAATAATAATAAGTACCTTGCGAAAGGGAACGATGGGCGTAATCCCATCATAGTTCCTAGTGCCCCTTGAGAGCCCTTCACAGGGAAGACCAGTGGCAGTCCTGGTTTAACGTAAACTGTATTAACAAGCTGAAAAGAGTAACTTATTAATTATGGTTGCACATTTCACGAACACAGATAGCACAGGAAGATAGTTGGGAGCTTAGGCTTGGATAGTTAAGAGACAGACGTTTTGGTCCGGAGAGTTTCGGCTCGATTGTTTGAGACGGATGTTTTGGTCCGGGGAGCTTCGGCTCGGTTTTTGAATACGTTAAATTTGCATGTGCATAAAAGGAAAGAAAATTAAGGTGGTGGGTCTTCGGTATTGGAGGGTCAATGCACCGATGCCAATACGTTGACTCGGCAAGTGTGGTTAGCACTTCGCCAACAGAAGTCCGGTGCGCCAGCCGTCAAGAGTATGCAGGAGTCCGCTTCGTGCACCAAGCGTTGAGGCATACGATAGGTCTGACCGGTAGTGCTTTACTGGTTTAGAGGTGGGCGAGGCCCAACCCACTGCTTCTGTCTGCCACTACGGAGGTATCCTGGGAGGTTACGACTCTAGAAAGGGGGGACTAAAGGTCTATGTGCACAGAGTCGGGTGAGTGTGTTGCACATGTATGTTCCATCATACCCACTTGCATTCATAGCATAATCGATTCATTTAACCCCTGACACCTAAGGTATAAGTGGAATGGGACGCTTATACATTAGGACTTGCAAAACGACCCCTTGATCTATAAGCTTGTGTGGGCAAGTTTATAAATTAAGGTCAATTTTGATATATATATATATATATATATATATATATATATATATATATATATATATATATATATATATATATATATATATATATATATATATATTGTTGCTTGATAACCGACACCCCAACGTATAAATTGGTATGAGACTTTTTATACGATGGGAGCCTTGCAGAAGACACCTTGGCTTAGGTGTTCTCACATAAGTGAAGGTTATTTTTTATATTTCATCTTATTGACATTATTTATTATAGAATTACTAGATTAGTTCCGCTGCCACCTGTTTCTTTTGTTTTATTCTCCACCTTCATGTCCTTCCCTTCCTTCCTCTCTGCTCGGTACTTAGGAGCCATGGGGGAAGGGGTAGGGGATTATGGGGCTTAGTCTTTATGACTAACGGTTTTCGAACCGCATCATTTTAGGGAATCGTGGAGCCCAGCATGGGGGAGCAGCCCCAGAGACTAGTGTGCTTGGAGATGGGGCAGTCTAGCTTCGGAGTTCATACAGCCGGGACCGTGAGTCTCAACCTTGAATAAATATTCTATTTTTGCTTCCGCATGAGTGATTTGTAGTGAGGACATGATGTTTCGGGCACAAGCCCGTATTTTAGTACTCTGATATATTATTCTGTGGACACTCCCTACGTAGAGATTATTTATATGATATGTGATTTTCTGTGGACTTACATGTCTATTCTCTTATACTGCTACTTTTGTGATCAATAAGGCCGACAGAATCGGCGTTTTGTAGTGACGATCTTCCCGGGCGCGAAGGTGTCACCGCAAAGCGGCGGTTCTGGGCATAAGACCTCAGGGTTTGAACGAGAAAACAATGGGGGGGTCTTACAGGGGCTGAGTTCGAAGTCCTCTGCTTCTTGTTCCATCTGCGGAATCCTGACTTTTCATTTGGCACTTTGAACTCTGCCTTCTTTTCCCCTGGGTCCTTCTTCTCTTGCACTATCTTCACAACCTTTTCCAATGACCGGGCCGAATTGACCAAGGCTAGGAAACCCTACGCCTTAGGCCCAGCAAGGAGTTACTGTAGGTCGACGCGTAGACCCTCATAAAATTGGTTGGCCTTCCTCTCTTCTTCTGTAAACATAACACCAGCATACCGACCCAACCGTGTAAACTCGTGGAGATACTCGTCTACGCTTCTGGCTCCCTGAGTCTGTCACAACCCGCATTTTCACCGAAAATAATAACTTATCAGAGTAATGGAAAATGCGCGTCATGATGCCATGTCAGCATGGGATAACTGCGGACGCTCAGGCAGACACCTACTTAAACATGAAGAAAGATTCTTTCAGTTATGTTAAGGAAAATCATCTAAGTGTAATAGTTAGCCGTATCCCTCGGCTTAGTGGCTCACTTAGTACATGAATCAAAATATAGTTATACGCTGCGGAAAAATACTTATTTAGATTGACTCAAACATCCTACGTGAGTATAAACGTCCCCAAGGACAACTCATGCTATGCAAGACTATAAATTTATAATAGTAGTAAGGATAGCTTTTACGGTCGCCAAATATAACAAGTTAGAGTTTTTAAATTATGCAGTGCATGAAGTAATAGTAGTAGATTTTATTCTTAAAAATACGTAACATGCATTCCAAGCATAAATCATCCCAGAGAGCAAGCAATCCACATCCACATATAGAAAAAAAACTAAGAAGCTAGCAAGTATCAAAAGTAACAATACTGTGGGCGTGAACAAACTGACACGAACCCACATACAGAAAAGTATGTCTGAACTAGTAACTAAATAAACAACAAACTACCTCGTTGAGATAAGGTAAGAACCACGACAAACACTGCCGCCCAGAAACTCCAAAACTAGCTCTGTTATCTGCTACTGCTCTGAACCTGAGGCATTCCAAAGACAAAACACCTCAGCAAGAAGGAACAAATGGTGGCAGAAATAAATAAGCCCAATTAAATAAAGGTCAAAGGGGTACCAACACAAGACCAACAGTACTGAAATAAAGTACAAAAAAGGAACAAGTCATCGTCATGAAAAAGAACTCTTATGTGATTTGTCACGTACAACAATAGTACAGCAGACGCACGACGCTATAATGTGACAACATGAATAATTCGTAAGGAAGAGATACAAATCCTTTATTAAGCACCCGTGGTCGACTTTACCCAAAAACACGGGCGAAGTGGTCACTCGTGGACATCCAAAAGCCGGGTAAACTTCCACAGGGCACTAATGAAGGAAATAACCACTACGGAGGTGGAATCGTCCACTAACTCCCGCAATCAAGAAACCCAAAGAAAACATAACACAAATATCTCGGGACTTGGCTCGACAGATTCTAATTGACATTACCAGATTCAAGACGCAGTTGATCAACCTCTAGGAGCAATTTACAATCCTATATAAACTCTAACGCGTTTAATAATGAAATCTAAGGCATTTATAGTCATCATTAAGACACATTAGGAACGATTAAACATAACCAGACAAGATCGAGCTTACCATGACAAAACCTTAAAACACCATGTGATCGTTGAAACGGTTAATTATAACAATAATTTGGAAGAATAAGCGCATAAAATTTTAAAGACATGAAAATATAGTCGTTACCATCAAATCGGACAAGGAGAAATGAGGGGAAACCACCACTTGCCTTGATTTAATCGGAAAAGCCCACCGAATCAGTCCACGTCGTAGATCGGGGCAAAAGGATGCGGGAGGAGTTGAAATCTGAACAAGAACGGCCAAAAAGGAGGTTAGGGCCGAAAAACCCTAACGAGAAATCTCTAGAAACGGGTAAGATATTACCACGATGGCGTAGCTCTCGGCGAGAGCTTTACAGATCTATACTCGGTTGAAGATTTCGAGCACCGGAGCACCGTCGGCGGCCACCGAAAGAGGTACGGACGGACAACCTATTTATCACACGCCGCTCTGGTTCAGGAAGAAGAAGAAATTCTCTGTCGGTTTAATGATGAAGAAGAAGAAAGTATTTATACTCAAACGGCAGAAATAAACCGGGTTCAGCTAAAACCGGTTTTCCGAGGCAAAAGGAACGAGCCACTCGAGTACTATAGGGGTACTACTCGGGTACAATAAAGGATACTCGAGTACCAGAAAAGGACTACTCGAGTAGTAAGGTGACTACTCGAGTACTCGAAAGGAACTACTCGAGTAGTAAGGTAACTACTCGAGTACTCGAAAAGAACTACTCGAGTAGTAAGGTAACTACTCGAGTAGTAAGGTAACTACTCGAGTACTCGAAAAGAACTACTCGAGTAGTAAGACCTCTACTCAAGTACATGAAAAGACCTACTCGATTACTTAAGGCAGCTACTCGAGTACTCAGAAGGAACTACTCGAGTAGTAAGGTCACTACTCGAGTATAAGAAGAGACCTACTCGAGTACTTAAGGCAGCTATTCGAGTACTCGGAAGGCACTACTCGAGTAGTAAAGTAACTACTCGAGTACATGAAGAGACCTACTCGAGTACTTAAGACAACTACTTGGGTACTCGAAAGGAACTACTCGAGTAGTAAGATAACTACTCGAGTACTTGAAAAGAACTACTCGAGTAGTAAGATCACTACTCGAGTACAACCAATTATTTGCATGAATAGTACACCTACACGAGACGCAGGAATTTCACTCGAGTCAAGCCTTGCAGGAAAAACAATTTCTTTGCAAATGTAACCTTTTGATCAAACTATACGTATGAATAGTAAAAGACATTTTTGAATAGTACTATAATATTAAAATAATCATACTTATATATTTTTGAACAAGGAAACTACGAAATCAAATCGGAGCCTCAAACGATCGCCGAATTAAACGAAACTCATGCCGTAGGCGAATAACGACGCTACGAACACAACGACGAAGTCAAAACCAAAATCCGATGAGTCATTCCCGAGATATTAATCTTCAAAGTATACGGTGAACATAAATAATCCAAAACTTCAATCGCGCGCCGAGACTCCAAAAATGCTCGGATTGCGACGAAACTTGACGAGCAAGTCCAAAATTACTTAACTTAAATTCCAAAAGCAAAATTTTCCCATTACAATAAGAATTCGGCCGACTCGACTGCACGGACGCGAAAATGCCTTAACGGCATTGCGCCGTCAACTCGACGTTAAAAGTAACACCACGACGTCATAAATATGACGTTGCCCATTCAAACAAAATCATCGAAAAATCGGGGGCATTACAGTCACTCCCCCTAAAAAGAAGTTTCATCCCGAAACTTAACACAACTCCAAAACCAAATCAAAATGATAAAATCAAACATGACTGAAAACATAAAGACATACCCAAAATTACGAGAAGAGGTGCGGATGAGATTCCCTCATCGCCGATTCCAATTCCCACGTCGCGCTCTCGACGTCTTAATTTCTCCAAAGAATCTTGACCATAGGGATGGTCTTTCTCCGCAACACACGCTCTTGAGAATCCAGAATATGAATAGGTTTTTCCACATACGTAAGGTTGGGCTGAATCTGGGGTATCGAGTCGAGGACTTGACGATCATTACGAACACACTTCCGCAACTGGATCACATGGAACACATCATGGACACCAGTGAAGGTTGCAGGCAACTCCAGCCTATAAGCTGACACTCCGATGCGCTCAAGAATCTGGAAAGGTCCCACATACCGGGGGTCTAACTTGTGGTTCATTCCAAAACTTTTAACGCCAGACATCGGAGAAACCTTCAGAAAAACCAAGTCTCCAACGACAAACTCCAGATCAACCCTTCGTTGATTGACATACTTCTCGTAGCGCTCTTGAGCCACACTGAGCTTTTCTCAAATATGAGTCACGGCACAATTCATCTCCTCAAGGTCTTTCGGACCTAGCAACGGTTTCTCACCGACTTCAGCAAAAAATAAAGGAGTTCTACATCGCCTCCCATATAAGGCCTCAAATGGGGCCATCTGCAGACTCTCTTGATAACTACTATTGTAAGCAAACTCCATGAGTCTGAGACGCTCATCCAAAGCACCACCATGATCCAAAATATAACACCTGATCATTCCTATACGATCTGATTTACTCTTTCCGTCTGACCACTCGTCTGCGGATGGTAGGCGGTGGAATACCTTATATCGGTACCCAACCCCTCCTCTAAGCTCTTCCAAAAGCGAGACGTAAATTTGGAGTCTTGATCTGATACAATGCTAACAGGCACTCCATGTAATCTTATAACCTCTTCAAGATATAGCTCGACTATCTTCTTCATCAAATACCCAATCTTAAACGGGACAAAGTGAGCACACTTTGTTAATCTGTCAACTATCACCCAAACAGAGTCGTGCCCACGGGGAGATTTTGGTAGACCGGTGATAAAATCCATTGAAATACTCTCCCATTTCCAACTTGGAATATCAAGCGGTGTCAATTTACCACCAGGCCTTCTATGATCAGCCTTAATATGCTGACACGTATAACATTCTGATACAAACTTCGCGATATCATTCTTCATCCCTGACCACCAAACAATTTGCTTTAGATCCTTATACATCTTAGTGGAACCAGGGTGGTAGGCTACACAGGAACCATGAGCTTCGGCACAGATCTTAGCCCGAATATCGCCGAAGATGGGGACACAAAATCTGCCCTAATACTTCAAGGTGTCCAACTCATCCACAGAGAAATCAGGTAACTCTCCCTTCACAGTTCTATTCCGGAGGTGTAACAAATCCGGATCATCCTTCTGATGTTCTTGAGTAAGGGAAATCCAAGAGGGTTCTTCTGCTTCTAGACTAACAGGTACAGTACTACTCCCAACCTCAATATCCATCAACAAAAATTCTTCTACCAAGGACTGTACCGACAGGTTAAAAATTTTAGCGGTCTTTCTACTCAAATCATCGGCTACTACATTGGACTTTCCTGGATGATAAAGAATTTCCACTTCATAATAAGCCATATATTCTAACCACCGACGCTGGCGCAGATTTAGTTCCTTTTGAGTGAAGACATACTTCAAACTCTTATGGTCCGTATAGATCTTGCACAACGCACCATACAATAGGTGTCGCCACAGCTTCAGCGCATAAATTACGACAACAAACTCCAAATCGTGCGTAGGATAGTTCCTCTAGTGAATCTTTAGTTGCCTCGATCCATACGAGATCACCTTACCATCTTGCATTAAAACACAACCAAGTCCGATATGTGACGCATCAACATATACATCATACTCAACTCCTTCAGTAGGTAAGGTTAAAATTGGAGCAGTACATAATCTGAAAGAATTAGTGCCTAACCACCTAGAGGGGGGGGGGTGAATATGTGTAATTCCTTTTTCTTTTTAAGGCAGCAAATCTATTCAATTATTTACTTAACAACAGATAATTCTATAGCTAACACAGCACAGATTCACAAAATTATCACAACACAGATTACACACAAATTTTTATAGTGGTTCCCCATGGTCTGTGTACATCCACTTTCCCCCTTCTCCTATCTAGCAGTGTGCTAGATTCGGCTTAAATTCTTCTCTTCACCTCAGATCCTGAGATCTTACAGTAGCTCAGAACCCCTAACAGGGCTCCTACAACTCAGAGTGAGTCCACACTCCTACAACTCAGGCACACAGCCCTACCTCAGCCTACATAAGACCTATAACTCAGAGATATCAATCTCCTACACTCAGGCTCATAGCTCTACCTCAGCCTTCAACAAGGCCTACCACTCAGAGAAAATATTCTCCTACACTCATCCTTTATAACACAGGCTTACAGCTCAGATCTATAAAGATCCTACAAAAAAATTATTTAACAAAGGTATTTTACCACCACCCTGGTAGAGAGAGAATGGATGAATGGCTTCTTGATCAGTTCTTAGAAGAATCTGATGGAAGAGAACAACCTCTCTTAACTTTCTTCAAAGTTTCTTGAATCTGAACTCAGTAGGGTTGAACTCCTGAGAAGTTGATCTTCAATCAGCTTCTGACTTGAGATTCAGATCTCAATCTTAATCTTTCTTGGCAGCCTGGTACAGCAACTGCACTTCAGTAGATGGAGCCCTCTCTCTCCAACTTCTTCTTTTTCTCTTTCTTTAGAATTTTGTATATGTTTCTGTTGTGTCTTTTTCTCAGTAGTTTTTTTGTTGAAGGAGAATGCCTTTATATAGACATTCTCCATGGTAACCGGCTGATCCGGTTTCTAACAACCTTCTGACAGCTCTGACAGTTGCAATAGACCGGTTGGAAATGACAGCTGTCAAGTCATCCAGTCACTTCTTGAAATACTGTCTCTGTCTGAAAGTGTCGAGACTGAACTTCATCATGTGTCGACACAAGTAGACTAAGTGTCGACAGAAGTGGACTAAGTGTCGACACAAGCCTTGGTGGTGTCGACACATCTCCTTTGTTGTTGTTATTGCTTCTCGACACAGCCTTCTGTAGAATGCGTCGACACTGATTTTGTGTGTCGACACAATCACTTCTCTTCTTTATCATAGTTGAAACTTTGTTGTGTGTCTACACAAGTCCTGTGTGTCGACACAGTTGATGTCGACAAGGTATTCAGTGTGTCGACACTGCCTCTTGGTGTCGACACAGTTGATGTCGACTAAGTATTCCTGTATGTCGACACTGCCTCTTGGTGTCGACACAGTTGATGTCGACAATGCTTCACTGTGTGTCGACACTGCCTCTGCATGTCGACACAGCTGATGTTGACTAAACTTCTCTGTGAGTCGATAGTTTCTCTGTATGTTGACTTAGTTTCTTCAGGTGTCGACATAGCCTTTCCAAGTGTCGACACAATTAGCTCCAAGTGTCGACACAGCTTTTCTCCAGTGTCGACACAAGCCTTCATAAGTGTCGACACATCATTTCCTGGTGTCGACATATGGACTTAGAAACTTTTCTGCATTCCTGCATTTACTTAACCTGCACATATAAACTCAAAACAACATCAAATACACCTTGATGCATATCATTGAGTAAGGTGAGGCTTCTTCAAATATGGTACATATTTTCCAATGTACCCAACAATCTCTCCCTATTTGGAGAATTCATAACCCTTAGTCAATGATATACACCATTTATAACAAATACACATTATGATGTATAATAAAATTATATGACATGGTAATTTCTAAACAAAACATATATAATATATCATCACAGAATAATAATGCTAACACAATGAGCATTCAACATAGTTTTGTTTAAACTTCCAAAAGTTTCTTAATCAAAAGAGTACATAGATTTCAACACTAAAGATGATAAAGTTGTAAACTCAAGTAAATCTATCCAAAAGCTGCTCAGGCTCCTTGATGACTATGTCTTTGCCTGTTTGGATCTTGGCTTGTACAGGAGCATCAATGTCATCAGCTGACTTCTTGCCCTTTAGATCTATCTTCTTTTGCTCTTCAGCCCTTATTCTTTGTCTTTCAAAATAATGAAAAGGCTTAGGGAAATATTTGCTAGGCTCTTGAGCATTAGGAGGTAGCTTCCCTAGTTTTGCCTTTCTTCTATATTGAACTATGGCTTCTTGCATGGCTTCATGCTTTTGCCATTCTTGTGCAGAGTACCATTTGCCCCTATCATGGGTCTTATCCTTTATAGCTTTCCAAGCAGTCAGTATAATGTTCCTAGAAGTAGGACTCCACTGCTCAAAATCAGGCTTCAACTCATCCTGTTCTCTGAATCTTTTCTTAGATAATAGAGCTTCTTGCTCTTGCAAAACTGCCTCTGATACTGGCTTGTCTACTTTCTCAAGGATAATATTTTTATTACCCTCTGGAGGACTGTACATAGACTGTACTTCTTGATGTATCATCTCAAAATCTGCTGGAGGATAAATTGCTTGAGCAACTTCAGCTTGAACCCCTTCTAAGTAAGCAGGTTGTATACCAGACTCAGCCACATTGTCATCATCACAGAGGGGTGGATATCCAAGTGTGGCTCTGATGCTATTGGAAATCCATTTAGCATGGTCAGATCCAGCTTTGACAAATACTCTCTCCCCCTTTATGACTTCTCTGACAACATGATCTCTAAGGTCATCCTTTTGAAATCTTATTTGTTCATCCAGAAAATTTACACCATCTTTATAAAAAGACTTCAACTTCAGTAGCTGTGCAGAAATAGTCTTTTGAGAATCTGTAATAGCTGTTTGAACAGTAGCTAATCCTTCCTGGAAGTGCTTATCAAACTCTGCTTTGGCTTGAGTCCTTGCTGCAGTCTGGGCAGTTGCAATATTCTTCATTTTAGTAACAATCACATTATGTGATTCTGTCATATTTTCATTCATTATAATTTGATTCTCTAAGACATAGTCTTGCTTGACAGCTATATCATCAACTTGAGTCTTGATTTGCTCTTGATGTGTGGCTAGGAAAACCACGACATTTCCTCCTTTGTGAAAACAATCAGTCATTTCTTTCTTATTCTGATTCACCTCAAATCTTATAGATTTGATGTCTTGAGCCAAGGAGAATTATAAAGCCTTATGGCTTTCATCCATATATTTTTCCATAGCCTGCCTTTGTTCATCCAATTTTACTTGTAAAGATATCAACAAAGAACTGTAATCAGTTACTGGGGCAGGTTGAGGAGCAGTTTGTAAAGCCCTTTTATAATTTTGGCTTCTCCTTTTGAATACCATCAGCTTCCTCTTTTTAGCTTGAATTTCTGCTTCATCTTCTGAAGCTGAGGTGCTGGCTATATCAACTCTATCCTTAGGACTAGAAGGCAATTCCTTTTCAATCCTTGGTAGCCCCCCTGAGTTTCTTGCTCCTCCTCAACTCTTACTTTCTCCCCCTGAGTTTCTACTTGCTCCCCCTCAAGGTTAGCTTGCTCCTCCTCAAGGCTAAGTTGCTCCCCCTCAAAAGCTGCTTTCTCCCCCTCAAATTCAGTGTGTACCATATCTGTAAACAATTCTTCAAGAGTGAACTCTTGTTGAGTAGGGACTGGTGATACTCTCATCTCTGGAGCTTCAGCTTCAACAGATGCATCCTCCAAGATAACATCTTGTGCTTGACTGCTTAGTTGAGTTGGCTGATCAACATCAATCAAAGATTCAATTAGAGTTTCATCCTTATCATTAAGAATTGATTGATTCACCTCATGAATTACCTCAAGTACAGTCCATGTTGCCATTGCACTTTCCAAGTGAGTTGTCACTTCCTCATGGTGAGGCTCCCCTGGAGTGGATCCAGGTGGATGGGGCTAGCAGATGTTGCTCCCCCTGCCTCTATGCATCTTCATTTCTTACTGGTGACTTTCCAGCATTTTCAGCCTCTTCCTCATTAGAACTGGAAGATGCTTGCTCCTCTGAACTACTGGAAGGTTCAGGAGCCATTTTGCCTTTCTTCTGCTTCCTCTGTGGTGGAGCTTCCTTCTCTGGAGTAGGCATGTCCTTAGTTAATACCCTCTCCCACCTGGAGATGATCCTGATGTCAATCTTTCTCATGTGATTTATCTTAGTCCCAGCTGACTGTTCCATCACTTCAGGTATTATTCCAGCTAAATACAAGCTCACAATTCTTCCCAGATTTGGCTTCATCATACTTTCCTTAATCTTCTCAAATATTACTGCTGACCAATCAGTATTTAGGCTGTAGATGATCCTGGTCATCAGACTGAACATATAGGCTGATATCTTATCATGCCCCCTACTTTCCTTAATCTTGCAGAGTATGACTTTGCCAACTACTTCAGACAAGAACTTTCCTTGCATATTCATGCCTTTCCTGTTCAAAGCTGAGCCAATCTTCATGGTGGAATACAGTCCACACCATTGAAGTGCTTCCCTTAGCTTAGATGTAGGTACATCTACTTCTCCTTGTGTTCTTGGCAGGTGAAGAACTTTCCTTAAACTCTTCTGAGTGAGTTTCACCTTTACTCCATGGACTGTGGCTCTAATTTTGAGTCCAGCTTGATCTAGGGTAGCAGCACCAAAGAATTCTAGTGTTTCTTTCTTCCAAATATTAGTTGGTTCAGAAACTAGAAACTCCAACCCATTCTCAGCAATTAGGGTTACTACAGCTTTAATTTCAGGTTCCGCATGGTCAAAGGCGTTGCGTACCAGCTCATATCCTTCATTGACATTGTCTTCAATCTTGGGCGCCATTAGGGTTGAGAGAAATCTTGAATGTAGATGAGAGAATTTGTCGACACAAAGTTTTGGTCTCGAAACTATGGAGAGCGTGTCGACAGACAATGTTGTTGACCTATTTATACCTTTCTAAAAATAAAGGCGAAAAGGCACGTCATAATCCTCTAAATGTGTCGACACTGTTTAAAAGTGTCGACACAAGCTTTTAATGTCTCGACATAAGTTTGACTTCTATGTGTCGACACTTATTCATTTGCGCTCGAAGATTAGTCGATACTCCACTCGATGAAATCTGTGTTGAACCTAAGTGTCGACACCATCTCTGGATGTGTCGACACCACTCCTAGATGTGTCAACACTATGATAAGGTTAAAACTCCAAAAAATATTTACGGTCACGCGGCGACCTGGCGGTTTTATTTAAGTAAAACCGAAGTGGTTTTATTATTTAGAAAACGGGGCGCGCGTATTTATTTATTTGGATATAAAACGGGTTAGATCGAGTTTTAACGAAAGGAGGCATGTGCACCTATCGTGAGTAGTACAGGATATTCCGGGTGGAATATCGAGGTCGTATTGTTCTCGGGGTCAGTTCGATTATTTCTACTCTTCCCTGGAGGGGACTATTATTTTACCGATATTTAACTTGTCGGGTTATATTTTATATATGAAAATGACAAAATAAAACTGAAAATGAAAGCAATAAAAAGAAAGCTGAAAGGTGGAGCCGATGAAGAGCTTAGCTCGATGACACCGAAAAAACAATTGAACTAAAATAGACTTTTAATAAAAAGAGCTCCTAAATTTCTAATTAATTAAGGCGAAGACTTGGCCTTGGAGGTTCCACTAAAATGAGCTCACCTAGCTATAGGGCTATCGCTCACCTGAACGCTAGGACTATTTGACCGGGCTCTCGTCCGACGAAGGATTCCTCTTAACGCCCGCATTACGCTAAGAACCCCGCTATTGGGTGGGGAACCCAATCTGGTAGAGTTGGCGCGCCTCCTCTCTTGAGGGTTAGTGCGGAACTCTCTTTGACAAGGGGTGATCGGTCCATATGCACGGCCTCTCGGCTAGCTAGCATATGGACTACGGAAATAGGGCCCACACATCGATATGTGGTCCTACGTGTCGTTAACCCCGGGCAAACCTTAAGTACTTTTAATTAATTAGAAAAATACGACCTTTAATTATTTTAAGCTATTTTATCTGTCCCAATGCTCTTCGATACCGAGGGCTAAGAACGGTTAGCCACTCATCGGAATGGGGACGGCTTGCGGTGAAAAGCAGAAAATAAAGCAGTAAATAAAGCGGTAAAGGAAAGCAGTAAATGAAAGTAGGAAAATAAAGTAGTAAATTGCAAGTCCTACTCAAACGAGTAGGACTGAAGAAAGCTGTAAATTGCGAGTCTCGGCGCAAATGCGTGGCTGGGAGAATGAAAGTGAGTCCTACTCAAACGAGTAGGACTAAATAAATGCAACACACGCACACACTCGACAGAAATTAAAACTCACGCACACACTCTCTCGACATAAATGAAAACACATACAAATCCTAATCAAATGAGTAGGGAAAAAAAAGACCTGACATTTAACTTGAATGAGTAGGCGGAAATAAAGAAAATTACAAACTCACGCACTCTACAGAAAGTAAAATATGCAAGCGCCATTTAACTCTTAACGAGTAGGAGAAAATAAATGCGCATACATAAAAAATTGCAAAAAACTAAGTTACCGAAAAATTAAAATAACTACATTTCTACCGCTAGAATGCAGTAGAAATGCATAAAAAGCTAAAATAAAAATTAAACGAGCGAAAAGTTTTGCAAATAAACGCAAAATGAAAGTGCTCGAAAAATTAAAACGAATACATTTCTACCGCTAGAATGCGGTAGAAATGCATAAAAAGAGAACGAAAAAATTAAAAGAGCAAAAGTTTAAACGAAAAATCGAAGTGCACGAAAAATTAAAATGACTATATTTTCATTCCTATAACTTGATAAAAACGCAAAAAAAGTGTAAATAAAGTAAAAAAGAAAGAAAAAGTTTTACAACCTAAAAAAGAAAAATCTAAGTTAAAGAAAAATGAAAGACACTTTGAAGCATTTTTACGGGTTTATAGGAATGCAAATAAAGCTATAACAATTCTAAGCTAACAAAACTAAGAACATAAAATTATATAGTTATACTCATACACACACACACATATATAAAGAAGAACGAAAAAAAAATTAAGTTAAAACAAAGCATAATTAAGATTGCATAAAGAGGGGCTTAGATCCATTTCAACATAACATAAGGAAATAAAAATTTAACATTTCATTAAGCTGAATAAAAGAGTTACAAAAGAACGAAAACAAAAACTAAGGAGAGGGGGAGAAATTTCCCTTACATAGCATTGGAATACATCTAGGCAACACCTCCCTAAGGCAAAATGGTTCAAAAAAGGGAACAAGAACTCAAGCAGAAGCTCTGAATTTATAGACAGAAATTTTACAAGTACACGCCCTCTGATACGGGCGTGTCAGGGGGCGTGTCGGTACTATTTGCGAAGGCGACCGGCAATTTGATGGGAAAGTGGACTTCGGGCTGGACACGTGTCGGTCTCGCGTTGGTCACGCCCCAGGTCACGGGCGTGACGGTGGGCGTGTCAAGGAGGTGGATCTGGGCGCGGTGCGTCAAAAAGTCGCCGCGCGGGTCTTGTCGGCCAGGCGGAGTGGTCACGCCCCAGGTCACGGGCGTGACTCTGGGCGTGTCGGTTGGTGTCGACACTCGACAAACGTCGAGCGTAAAATGTCGTGTTGAAAATCGTCTAGCGGAAGAGGTGTCACGCCCTAGGTCACGGGCGTGACTCTAGGCGTGTCGAGGGGGTCGACGAACGTCGAGCTGGAAACGTCGTGTAGGGGACACGGGCTTGGGTCACGCCCCGTGTCGGGTGACACGGGCGTGACGCCGGGCATGCCAAGCTTTTCTCTTTAAAATTTGCTGATTTCACTAGAATTTGACGTGTCACGCCCTGGTCACGGGCGTGACCAATATGTCACGGGCGTGACTTTGCAATTTTTGGCAGATTTTTGATATTTTCTGAAATATAAAAATTAAGCAAGTCAGCAAAATTATTTACAAAAAATGAGCAATTTATTAAGCAAAAACATGTAAAAATAACGAAAAGAAATGAAAACGACTAAATTAATGTACACAAAAATACGTATATTTACAATTCATCAAATACCCCCATACTTAAGCTTTTGCTATTCCAGAACAAAAGTTGGAGATGAACTTATAAGGAATAAAAGAAATCCTAAGTTTAGCTACCGCTTGAATTAATTAAAAAGAAAGATCGAAATAAATATCCGGGGTACTAGAGTTAAATCATAATTTATGAAATGTTATGAATAGAGGAACAGTTTCAAAAAAAGACTTCTAAATAAAATAAAATAGAAAGCAAAAATTTATTTTTGTTAGTTTAACAAAGATGGATTGGAGTTATATAAAAAACTTTAGCTTAAAAGAAGTTAAAGGAAATAATACAATTTAAAAGTTATGGTCTCAAAAAATTTTAAATTAAGTCTAGAATCATCGAAATGAGCTAAGTGGTTTGGTGGTTTATGAAGAAGGCTTGAATATTGAGGTGAGGTAATTTTTTCTCGAACCTCCAATTTTTTTCATTTTGAATAATTAGGAAAACAAAATCTTATTTTCCTAACATGATTTTTTTTTCTTTCTTCATAAATTATAAAATAACCCAATGTATATGTGTAGGAGTAATGAATTTTATCCTCTTACTCCATAACATATAATCTTTTTAAATTATTGGGTGCCTATGTTTACGGAATGAAATCTTATTCCCATTGACATAAGATCTTTTAAGGGATATGGGTAAACATGTCAAGTAAGACATGAAAAAATAGAAGCGGGTTTATTTTTTTTTTCAAAAAGAAAACTAGATTTTAATAAAAAAGTTTTGAGAGCCATTTTTTTAAAATGAACGTTCCAATGTTTCTAAAAGCATGAAGTAGAAATAATTAAAATCCATGGTTGTTATTTTCTAACATAAAAAACGAGCTTCTATTTATAAATTAGAGGTGGTGGTGAAAAACAATTTCCCTATTATAAGGAAAAGACATAAAAAATTCTTTAAATCATAACCCCAGACACTTAAATCTATCGAACTTTAATTAATAAACGAATAGTAAACAAAGAATAATTAAAATTCGCATATAAATTAACTCGAAACTAGATTTGTGGAAAGCAAAAAAGGTTAAGAAATGGTATATTCGATTTATTTTGTTACATAATTAACAAAACATTTTTTTGATTTTTTAGGGTTTTTATCATTTTTTGTTTTGATTATTATTATTTTTTTGGATTTTTAGTGTTATTCTCTCTTTTTAGGGATTTTTGGTTTTTCTAATTTTTTGATTTTTTAGTTTTTGTAGATAAGTTATTTACAAGAAAGAGCAGAGAAAGAAGTGTTATTTATAAAGAAGAGAGGGGGGAAAGAGAATTTTTTTTATTATTATTTTTAAATAATGTACAAAGTAAAAAAAACTCGAAAGCGGCCCGCGAACAGACTCTTATTTAGGTGGTTGGTTCGATGAGTCGAACGTCGCGGGGAGACAAAATGCGAGTTTTTATAAATAAGAAGAAGGGGGTGGGGAGATTTTTTTACAAAAACTAATTACAAAGTAAAAAGATTTTGTTTTTTTTTGTGAATTTTTTGAGTTTTATGATTTCTTTTTTGAAGTTTTATGAAAATAAAAACAAAGAAAAAATTTTTAGGTTTTATTTTTTTGTAATGTTTTTGTATTTTTATGCGTTTTTGTAAAGTGCAGAAATAAAGAAATACGAAAACACCCCCATACTTAAACCCAACATTGTCCCCAATGTTGCAATCTAAGTATGCGGAATAGATAATATACAAAATATAATAAGTACAAAAAGAAAAAGAGAAGGGTCGGAGCTTCCCTTAGACGAGTGCGGGAGGCCCGGGTTGAAACCCTGCATTATTGTTAGAAGAAGAAAAAAAAGCAAAAAGATAACATAAAAATGAAAAAGATACACTCGGCGAGAAAGGGGTTGTGGGCAGTAGGGGGCAAGTGCGTGGGTGACTCGGAAGGTAGCTAAGGCCTTAGCGACCACTGCGTGATAAAAATTTGATCCCCTAGCGCATACAATAATGGAAGCGTGCCGAAGCAAAATGAGACGAAATAAAATAAATTAAAATAAAAGAAGTTAAATAAAACATATATACATTTGTTAATATCAAATTATTATATTTTTTTTGGTGTTTTTAAGTAGATTTTTTTATTTTTTAGTTGGGTTTTACTTTCTTTTTATTGAATTTTTTTTTAGTTTTAAGTTTTTCTCTTTTTTAGTATGTTTTATGTTTTTTTTTTCATTTTTTCAGTGTTTAGATTTTTTAGGTTTTTTCGTTTTAGAGTTTTTTTTTGTTTTTGTTAGGTTTTAGATTTTTTAGATTTTTGATTTTTAGAATTTTTAGGTTTTTTTTTAGAGTTTTTAGATTTTTTAAGTTTTATACTTTTTCAAGTTTTTAGAGGTTTTTTTTTGGTTTTTAAGTTAGTTTTTTTTTGTTTTGTGTTGTTAGTAGAAAACGACGTCATTTAAAAAAATATTCGATAAATAATAATATGATAAAAACAATATATATTTTTAAGATTTTTTTAAGTAGTTTATTTTTATTATTATTATGTTTTTGTTGGCCATTTTTAATTTTTATTATAATTATAGATATAGGTAAAATTAATAGATTTCCAGGGTTCAAAATAACGACACCAAAAACTCCCCGGCAACGGCGCCAAAAACTTGATAAGGTTAAAACTCCAAAAAATATTTACGGTCACGTGGCGACCCGGCGGTTTTATTTAAGTAAAACCGAAGTGGTTTTATTATTTAGAAAACAGGGCGCGCGTATTTATTTATTTGGATATAAAACGGGTTAGATCGAGTTTTAACGAAAGCAGACAAGTGCACCTATCGTGAGTAGTACAGGATATTCCGGGTGGAATATCGAGGTCGTATTGTTCTCGGGGTCGGTTCGATTATTTCTACTCTTCCCTGGAGGGGACTATTATTTTACCGATATTTAACTTGTCGGGTTATATTTTATATATGAAAATGACAAAATAAAACTGAAAATGAAAGCAATAAAAAGAAAGCTGAAAGGTGGAGCCGATGAAGAGCTTAGCTCGATGACACCGAAAAACAATTGAACTAAAATAGACTTTTAATAAAAAGTGCTCCTAAATTTCTAATTAATTAAGGCGAAGACTTGGCCGTGGAGGTTCCACTAAAATGAGCTCACCTAGCTATAGGGCTATTGCTCACCTGAACGCTAGGACTATTCGACCGTGCTCTCGTCCGACGAATGATTCCTCTTAACGCCCGCATTACGCTAAGAACCCCGCTATTGGGTGGGGAACCCAATCCGGTAGAGTTGGCGCGCCTCCTCTCTTGAGGGTTAGTGCGGAACTCTCTTTGCCAAGGGGTGATCGGTCAATATGCACGGCCTCTCGGCTAGCTAGCATATGTACTACGGAAATAGGCCCACACATCGATATGTGGTCCTACGCGTCGTTAACCCCGGGCAAATCTTAAGTACTTTTAATTAATTAGAAAAATACGAGCTTTAATTATTTTAAGCTATTTTATCTGTCCCAATGCTCTTCGATACCGAGGGCTAAGAACGGTTAGTCACTCATCGGAATGGGGACGGCTTGCGGTGAAAAGCAGAAAATAAAGCAGTAAAGAAAGCGGTAAAGGAAAGCAGTAAATCAAAGTAGGAAAATAAAGCAGTAAATTGCAAGTCCTACTCAAACGAGTAGGACTGAAGAAAGCTGTAAATTGCGAGTCCCGGCGCAAATGCGTGGGTGGGAGAATGAAAGTGAGTCCTACTCAAACGAGTAGGACTAAATAAATGCAACACACGCACACACTCGACAGAAATTAAAACTCACGCACACACTCTCTCGACATAAATGAAAACACACACAAACCCTACTCAAATGAGTAGGGAAAATAAAGACCTGTCATTTAACTCGAATGAGTAGGCGGAAATAAAGAAAATTACAAACTCACGCACTCTACAGAAAGTAAAATATGCAAGCGCCATTTAACTCTTAACGAGTAGGCGGAAATAAATGCGCATACATAAAAAATTGCAAAAAACTAAGTTACCGAAAAATTAAAATAACTACATTTCTACCGCTAGAATGCGGTAGAAATGCATAAAAAGCTAAAATAAAAATTAAACGAGCGAAAAGTTTTGCAAACAAACGCAAAATAAAAGTGCTCGAAAAATTAAAACGAATACATTTCTACCGCTAGAATGCGGTAGAAATGCATAAAAAGAGAATGAAAAAATTAAAAGAGCAAAAGTTTAAACGAAAAATCGAAGTGCACGAAAAATTAAAACGACTATATTTTCATTCCTATAACTTGATAAAAACGCTAAAAAAGTGTAAATAAAGTAAAAAGAAAGAAAAAGTTTTACAACCTAAAAAAGAAAAATCTAAGTTAAATAAAAATGAAAGACACTTTAAAGCGTTTTTACGGGTTTATAGGAATGCAAATAAAGCTATAACAATTCTAAGTTAACAAAACTAAGAACATAAAATTATAAAGTTATACTCATACACACACACATATATAAAGAAGAACGAAAAAAAAACTAAGTTAAAACAAAGCATAAATAAGATTGCATAAAGAGGGGCTTAGATCCATTCCAACATAACATAAGGAAATAAAAATTTAACATTTCATTAAGCTGAATAAAAGAGTTACAAAAGAACGAAAACAAAAACTAAGGAGAGGGGGAGAAATTTCCCTTACATAGCATTGGAATACATCTAGGCAGCACCTCCCTAAGGTAAAATGGTTCAAAAAATGGAACAAGAACTCAAGCAGAAGCTCTGAATTTATAGACAGAAATTTTACAAGTACACGCGCTCTGACACGGGCGTGTCAGGGGGCGTGTCGGTACTATTTGTGAAGGCGGCCGGCGATTTGACGGGAAAGTGGACTTCGGGCTGGACATGTGTCGATCTCGCGTTGGTCACGCCCCAGGTCACGGGCGTGACGGTGGGCGTGTCAAGGAGGTGGATCTGGGCGCGGTGCGTCAAAAAATCGCCGCGCGGGTCTTGTCGGCCAGGCGGAGTGGTCACGCCCCAGGTCACGGGCGTGACTCTGGGCGTGTCGGTTGGTGTCGACACTCGACAAACGTCGAGCGGAAAATGTCGAGTTGAAAATCATCTAGCGGGAAGAGGTGTCACGCCCTAGGTCACGGGCGTGACTCTAGGCATGTCGAGGGGGTCGACGAACGTCGAGATGAAAATGTCGAGCAGGGGACACGAGCTTGGGTCACGCCCCGTGTCGGGTGACACGGGCGTGACGCCGGGCGTGTCAAGCTTTTCTCTTCAAAATTTGCTGATTTCACTGGAATTTGACGTATCACGCCCTGGTCACGGGCGTGACCAATATGTCACGGGCGTGACTTTGCAATTTTTGGCAGATTTTTGATATTTTCTGAAATATAAAAATTAAGCAAGTCAGCAAAATTATTTATAAAAAATGAGCAATTTATTAAGCAAAAACATATAAAAATGACGAAAAGAAATGAAAACGACTAAATTAATGTACACAAAAATACGTATATTTACAATTCATCACACTATTTCTCTGAAGTGTCGACACTAATTTTCTAGATGTGTCGACATCATTTTCCTGGAATGTCGACACCACTTCTATGTGTCGACACAGACAACTCCTTGCGTCGACACAATTTTACTTAGCCAATTTTGTTAAACTAATCTATGTTCAACATTTCTAATTCAATTTGAAACTTATTGAATTTAGTTTCATCTAGAGGCTTAGTAAACATATCTGCAATTTGATAATCTGTTTTGACAAATTCTAGTGAGATGTCCTCTTTCTCTACATGTTCTCTAAAAAAATAGTATCTAATTTCTATATGATTAGTCCTACTATGTGAAACAAGATTATTAGCAATAGAAATAACACTTGTAGAATCACAAAGCAAAGGTGTTCTACTTACCTATATACCATAGTCTTCTAGCTGGTGCTGAATCCATAACAGCTATGCACAGCAACTTCCTGCTGCCATATATTCAGACTCAGCTGTGGAAATTGCCACACTAGTCTGCTTTTTACTGCTCCAAGACACCAATCTTCCTCCTAAAAATTGACAGGTGCCTGTAATACTTTTTCTATCTTCTTTGCAACCTGCAAAGTATGCATCTGAATAGCCTGTCAGTAGAAAATCTCCATTCCTAGGGTACCAAAGGCCTAGATTAGGTGTGCCCTTAAGATATCTCAAAATCATTTTGACTGAAGTCAGATGAGATTCTTTAGGGCAGGATTGGTACCTAGTACAGACACATGTAGTATACATGATATCTGGTCTACTAGCAGTCAGATATATGAGGGAGCCAACTATCCTTCTATATAAAGTTTCATCTACAGGTTTCCCTGCATCATCTTTGCTTAGAGACACACTTGTCCCCATTGGAGTTCTCATGGTAGTGGATGATACCATACCATACTTTTTAATTAACTCCTGGGTGAACTTAGACTGGGATATAGACAAGTCATCTTCAGTCTGTCTTACTTGGAGACCCAAGAAGAACTTAAGTTCTCTCATGCTGCTCATTTCAAATTTCCCTTGCATAAGTTTTGCAAACTTCCTATAAATGTTACTTTCAGTAGAACCAAATATTATGTCATCAACATATATTTGGACTAAGATTATCTTTACTTTGGATTCCCGTAGGAATAGAGTCTTGTCTATTTTCCCCCTTGAGAATTTGTTCTCAATGAGGAAACTAGACAGGGTTTTATACCAACCCTTGGGGCTTGTTTCAACCCATACAAAGCTTTCCTAAGTCTATAAACATAATCAGGTTTGAGAGGATCAACAAAACCTGAGGGCTGCTCTACATAGACTTCTTCTTTTAGATTTACATTTAGGAATGCTGATTTTACATCCATTTGGAATACCTTGAAGCCTTGATATGTTGTATAAGCAAGGAACATCCTAATTGCTTCCAGTCTTGCTACTGGGGCAAAGGTTTGATCAAAGTCAATACCCTCTTCCTGCATGTATCCTTTTGCAACAAGTCTTGCATTATTCTTCACAATGATCCCATTCTCAACCAGTTTGTTCCTAAAGATCCACTTTGTTCCAATGATGTTGTGGTCTTTTGGTTTAGGAACTAACTTCCAGACCTTGCACCTTCTAAACTGATTCAGCTCCTCTTGCATGACATCAATCCAATGTGGGTCTAGAACAGCTTCTTCAAATTTCTTGGGTTCTACTTGTGATAAGAAGCTAGAGCAAAGAATTGTATTCGGATTCCTGCTCCATGTTTGTACTCCTTGTCTTGGATCTCCAATTATCTGATTTGCTGGATGATCCTTTAAGTGTCTAATAGCTGAAGGTAGTCTAACTTCAGGTTGAACACCTCTAGTCTCTTCATTATGCTGCACCTCTTGATTTTCATCAGCATCTGGAGAGTCTTGTACTCCCCCTGGACAGCAGCCACCATTTTCCACTTCCTGATTTGCAGTTGAATCTTCTGCAATGGTAAGCTTGTCCATTCTCTCATTTATACTTGTTGAACTGTAAGAACTACTTGACAACTCACAGTTAATCAGTCTTGTTTCATCAAAGACAACATGTACAGACTCTTCTACAACTTGAGTAATCAAGTTGTAGACCCTATAAGCCTTACTATTGTTGTTGTACCCAATAAATATCCCATCTTGGGATTTGGCAGCAAACTTAGTTAGATAAGACTTGTCATTGTTAAGGACATAACACTTGCAACCAAAGATCCTAAAATAGGACATGTTTGGTTTTCTGCCCTTCATAATCTCATAGGGAGTCCTTTTGTGGCTTTTGGTGATAGAAGCCCTATTAATCACATGACATGCAGTGTTTAATGCCTCAGCCCAGAAATATTCTGGGAGAGAAGTGTCACTCAATAAAGTACTACCAGCCTCAATTAGTGTTCTATTCTTCCTTTCAGCAATACCATTTTGCTGTGGTGTTTTAGGTGAGGTGAATTCTTGAAAAATCCCAAATTCTTCACACACTCTTGTCATACTCTCAGATTGAAATTCAGTTCCATGGTCACTTCTGATTTTTACCACTGTACTGTCCAGCTCATTCTGAATTTGTTTGACAAAACTATATAAAACACTTGGGGTTTCAGACTTTAGTCTCAGAAAGAACACCCATGAATATCTAGAATAGTCATCTACCACCACAAAAGTATAGACCTTCCTACCTAGACTATGAACTGGAATAGGACCAAATAGATCCATATGCAAGAGGTATAGACACCTTACTGAATCCTTGGTTTCAAGGCTATGAAAGGAGGATTTGGTATGCTTGCCTTTTTGACAAGCTGAGCATATCCCATCCTTTATACACTTAACTTGAGGACCATTCCTCACTAACTCTTTGCTAAAGAGTTGACCAATAGTCTTGTAGTTAAGATGGGCCAGCCTCTTGTGCCATTTAACACAATGAGAGGCTCTCTCATCAGCTATAAGACAAATAGGAGAAACATTGTTCTCACACTCAAAGTTAAGACAGTACACATTTCTTTTTCTATATCATGTCAATATAACCTTTTGATCACTTGGCCTTTTGATATGACATCTATTCTTAATAAATGAAATGTCATATCCTAAATCACTCAACTAACTTATGCTTAGAAGGTTGTGTCTCAAACCCTTCACATAGTCCACTTGAGAGATAGTAATCTGGTTATTAGAAATGTTACCAAATCCTTTGATGATTCCTTTTTCAGAACCACCAAAGGTTACTTTAGGCCCATTCATGATAGGTGAGTAGTCCTTCAGCAACCCCCTTGTTCCAGTCATGTTCCTGGAACATCTACTGTCCAAGTACCATATAGCGGCATGGTAACTTGGACTCACCTGCAATAAAGAATTACTTAACTTTAGAACCCAAATTAGTTTTGGGTCCTTGGTTCATGTTAGCCTGAAATTTAACAAATCTGCCTGCAGCTTTTCTAACAGGCAGACTGCTACTCTCCTTGACATTAGTATTGTGTCAACAGTCTAAGGCAAAGTGGCCTATCTTGCCACCACACCAGCACTCAAACTTGTTATACCTTTGTTTAGGTACAACCTTAGCTGAATTGTTTATAGCAGGTTTCTTGTTTTGTGCTGGGGCTTTGCCTTTCTTATTGGACTTGGCAGCCCATGCTGTTCTCTTAAAGTCTATTCCTGCCTTTCCCATTTGTGACACAAAGTCATCTATTAAGCGTAATACAGATTTTGGCTTAGAAAAAGTAGCCACAATCTCCTTTTCTTTCTGAAGTCTAATCTCCAGATTTTTTATTTGATCATTCTTGAATGTGATTGTTCCCTTTTGAATAATAGTTATGTTTTTCAATCTGGCAATCTCATTCAGCTTTTGATCCAGCAACTTCTCTGAATCAGTTGCAGCCATCTTAAGATCTACAATTTCCTTAGCCAGAGTTTTGGCCAGGATTTTTCTTTTCTTTAGTGCCTGCAACAAGTCCCCATATTCATCTATCATCTGATGAATATCACCTTCAGACTCAGACCCATCCACATAACTTGATGCAGATGTTACTGACTCTGACCCAGTACTATAATCTGAATTTATAAAAAAATATTGTACATTACTAGGACCAGGCTGATCCTAGCACTTGTCTTCTTCTGACACAGCCATCAGTCCCTTGCATTGATGGTCTCCTTGTTCATAGATAGAGTTCAGCACTTGCAAAAACTCTTCTTCTTCATCTGCTGCATATAGACCAATGTATGCCTCAACTTCAGATTCTAACTTTGAAGATGATTGGTTTGTCAAGCGTTTCTCCTTCTTAGCAACAAAGGATTTCTCCTTCTTGCTCTGATGTTGGATCTTCTTTTTATCAACAGTTTCTTTTCTTTTGTCTGGACACTCAGCCACAATATGTCTAGGCCTGTTACAGCAGTAGCAAACTATCTTTGATGTTGTAGATTTGCTTGGCTTAGTCCTACTCCTGTCCTTCCTGGATGACTTCCTCTTTTGATAATAATCACCCTTAGGATGAGATGTGGAAGGCTTAGACTTCCACTGCTTCTTCTTCAGGAATCTCTGAAATTTCCTTGTGAAGGCAGCAAAGTCTTCATCTGAGTTACTGCTTTCTGAACTTTGGTTATCTGAATTATCTGAAGTAATTTCAGCAACTATCTTAGGAGGTGATGGAGACATCCTCCTATTCTTCCTAGTGGCTTCAACCTTGAAGGTCATAGACTTTTCTCTATGCTCCCCTTTTGCACTTTTCTCTTCCTCTTTCCTAGCCATCAACTGCATCTCATATGACAGCAATTTTCCAAACAAAGTTGGAGGTGAGATATCTGCTAGTTTGGCCACTTTCCTAATGACACAAATCTTAGTGTACCAATCCTTTGTCAGGGATATTAGGAATTTATCATTAAGATCATATGTACTGAAGATTCTTCCATAGGACATCAGCTCATTTACTATTCAATAGAACTTTTTGTAACACTCAGTTATACTGTCAGACTTTCCTTGTCTGAAACTCTCATATTCCTGGTTCAACATAGACTTTCTATCTTGTCTGACTTCTTCAGAACCTCAATATAGACTATCAAGGTATCGCACATTTCCTTGGAGGTCTTACAGTGAATCAAATTTTAAAAAAGTTGCATCATCTATGACACTTACTATGATATTCTGGGCTCTTTTATCCATAGTTGCCAAGATGATCTCATCCTTGGTCATCTCTGAATAATCCTTAGGAATTCTTTGGTTTGTATCTAGAACTGAAATCTTCATAGGAATATAAGGACCTTCCTTTACTGTAATGTAGATCCTTGGATCAGAAGCCTCCATAAACAGCCTGACCCTTTCTTTCCATATTCCAAATATTTCCTTTCTGTATATGGGTAATTTCATAAATCCTAGTTCCTTATGATTTTCTCCTGAACCCATTTTCTTGATCTTGAATCTGCCTTATGGATCTAACTCAGACTGTTAAGTCCTTCTTTGAGCAACCTCGCTTTGATACCACTTGAAAGAATTAGTGCCTAACCACCTAGAGGGGGGGTGAATAGGTGTAATTCCTTTTTCTTTTTAAGGCAGCAAATCTATTCAATTATTTACTTAACAACAGATAATTCTATAGCTAACACAACACATATTCACATAATTATCACAACATAGATTGCACACAGATTTTTATAGTGGTTCCCCAAGGTCTGGGTACATCCACTTTCCCCCTTCGCCTATCTAGCAGTGTGTTAGATTCGTCCTAACTTCTTCTCTTCACCTCAGATCCTCAGATCTTACAGTAGCTCAGAACCCCTAACAGGGCTCCTACAACTCAGAGTGAGTCCACACTCCTACAGCTCAGGCACACAGCCCTACCTCAGCCTACACAAGGCCTACAACTCAGAGATATCAATCTCCTACACTCAGGCTCATAGCCCTACCTCAGCCTTCAACAAGGCCTACCACTCAGAGAAAATATTCTCCTACACTCAGCCTTTATAACACAGGCTTATAGCTCAGATCTATAAAGATCCTATAAAAAATTGATTTAACAAAGGTATTTTACCACCACCCTGGTAGAAAGAGAATGGATGAATGGCTTCTTGATCAGTTCTTGGAAGAATCTGATGGAAGCGAACAACCTCTCTTAGCTTTCTTCAAAGCTTCTTGAATCTGAACTCAGTAGGGTTGAACTCCTGAGAAGTTGATCTTCAATCAGCTTCTGACTTGAGATTCAGATCTCAATCTGAATCTTTCTTGGTAGCCTGGTTCAGCAACTGCACTTCAGTAGATGTAGTTCTCTCTCTCTCCAACTTCTTCTTTTTCTCTTTCTTTAGAATTCTCTATATGTTTCTATTGTGTCTTTTTCTCAGTAGTTTTTCTGTTGAAGGAGAATACCTTTATATAGACATTCTCCATGGTAACCGGCTGATCCGGTTTCTAACAACCTTCTGACAGCTCTGACAGTTGCAGTAGACCGGTTGGAAATGGCAGCTATCAAGTCATCCAGTCACTTTTTGAAATACTGTCTCTGTCTGAAAGTGTCGAGACTGAACTTCATCATGTGTCGGCACAAGTAGACTACGTGTCGACACAAGTGGAATGAGTCTCGACACAAGCCTTGGTGGTGTCGACACATCTCCTTTGTTGTTGTTATTGCTTCTCGACACAGCCTTCTGTAGAATATGTCGACACTGATTCTGTGTGTTGACACAATCACTTCTCTTCTTTATCATAGTTGAAACTTTGTTGTGTGTCGACACAAGTCCTGTGTGTCGACACAGTTGATGTCGACAAGGTCTTCAGTGTGTCGACACTGCCTCTTGGTGTCGACACAGTTGATGTCGACTAAGTATTCCTGTGTGTCGACACTGCCTCTTGGTGTCGACATAGTTGATGTCGACAATGCTTCACTGTGTGTCGACACTGCCTCTGCATGTCGACACAGCTGATGTCGACTAAACTTCTCTGTGAGTCGATACTGTCTCTGTATGTTGACTTAGTTTCTTCAGGTGTCGACACAGCCTTTCCAAGTGTCGACACAATTAGCTCGAAGTGTCGACACAGCTTTTCTCCAGTGTCGACACAAGCCATCATAATCGTCGACACAGCTTTTCCTGGTGGCGATATATGGACTTAGAAACTTTTCTGCATTCCTGCATTTACTTAACCTGCACATATAAACTCAAAATAACATCAAATACACCTTGATGCATATCATTGAGTAAGGTGAGGCTTCTTCCAATCTAGTACACATTTTCCAATGTATCCAACATAATCTTTTCTTCAACTCTTGGAAAGCCTCTTCACACTTATCACTCCAAATGAATGTAGTATTCTTCTGAGTAAGTATAGCTAGAGGAGCAGACAACACCGAAAATCCTTCAAAAAATCTTCTATAATAGCCAGCCAGGCCTAAGAAGCTCCTAATCTCCTTAGGTGTAGCTGGTCTCTCCCATTCCATCACAACAGAAATCTTGGTTGGGTCTACAAAAATATCGTCCTTGCTTACAACATGACCCAAAAAGGACACTTGAGGTAGCCAGAACTCACATTTGCTCAACTTCGCATATAGCTTATGCTCCACCAGGGTTGACAAGACCGAATGCAAATGCTGAGTATGCTCCTCAACATTGCGGGAATACACCAAGACATCATCTATAAACACAATAACGAATCGGTTCAAGAAATCCTTAAACACCCTTTTCATCAAATCCATGAAAGTAGAGGGTGCATTGGTTAAACCGAAAGACATCACCAAAAACTCATAATGTCCATGCCGCGAACAAAAAGCGGTTCGTGGAATATCTGCCTCACGAATCCTCAACTGGTGGTAGCCTGAGCGAAGATCGATCTTTGAAAATACCGAGCTACCACACAACTGATCGAACAAATCATCAATCCTTGGCAGGGGATATCTATTCTTAATGGTTACCTTGTTCAATTCCCTATAATCGATGCAAAGCATCATCGATCCATCTTTCTTCTTGACGAACAAAACAAGAGCACCCCATGGAGAAGAACTTGGTCTAATAAAACCACACCTCAGCAACTCATCGAGCTGAGTACGGAACTCATCCAACTCACGCGGAGCCATACGGTACGGTGCTTCAGTAATAGGACAAGTACCTGGCTCGACATCTATCACAAACTCTATCTCCCTTTCAGGAGGAAGTCCTGGAAGACTATCAGGAAAGACATCTGGAAACTCTCGGATCACCGAGAAATCCTCAAGGCATTATGTAACAAAAGCTGTTTACCGAGCAGAAATAGAAACTAAAAACGCCTCGCAACCAGACTCTATAGCACGACAAGCACGTACCGCAGAAATGACCGGGGAAACTCTGACCTTAAATCCATAGACGCTCATAGGTTGTCCGTCGTCCATCCTAAAATCCAGTCGCTTAGGCTTGCACTGGAAGACAACATCATACTTGAACAGCCAGTCCATGCCCAAAATCACGTCGAAATCAGCCAGATCTAAAATCATCAGATCCGCAAATTCCAGAAAATTGCCAAGATAAATAGGGCATCTCAGAACTCCTTGATTAGATATCACCGAATCACCGGAGGGAAGCTTGACATTGAAGGAGTCTCCTAATTGATCCACACCCAGGCGATGTTTATCAACGAACCTCTGGGCCACGAAGGAATGGATGGCACCCGATTTGAAAAGAACGTGCGCCCACCTATTCCGCACCTATACATAACTAAATGAACGATAACTAGGGCAACAACGATAAATAATAAGTATATTTTAAACTTGGGCTAACCTGATATAACTTGCGTAGAGGTTTGGGCTTCCTCGCTGGTCATCACGTTCAGCTTTCATTTTCCTTTATCCAGGTTCGGTGGTGGCGGCAGAGCTCGAAGTGGGGCAGGATGCAGTGGGGGCTGAGCCTGGGGCACGAAGACTTCTGGTGTCCCTTCTGCCCGCACTGGAAGCAAATCCTTTCCTTCATCCAACACCGACTCACATCATCACCCTTCCTTGCACAGAATGAGCACACTAGCTCTCCCTTGGGTGCACCTTAGATGGCGTGCACCTGCTGCTGCTTCAGGGTGACAGTCATCTTGAAACATCTTTCGTAAGGGTAGCCGGGACGACCATAGAAACTACACACTTCCTTACTTTTCTTTTTCGAAGAAAGGCCAGATGCCCTGCAGCTACCATCCTCAACGTCTTTCCTTTTCTCCTTCCTCACCGCAACACCGCGGTTCTTAGCGTTTTCTATTGCCTGCACTTTCAAAGCGGCTTCCACTTCTTCAACGTATCTTTCAACTCGGTAAGCGTATGCCAACTACTGGACATCGCTTCTTAGTCCTCCAAGGAAACACGTCGCTCTACCCTCCTCAGAAGCTACCAAATCAGGATCAAACCTGCTCAGTTTACTAAACACAATCTCATACTCGCTTACGGTGAGCTATCTCTGCTTCAAATACAGGAAGTTATTCATCAGACGGTCCTGCTCGACCGAGGGTAGAAACTTTTTCAGCATCATCTTCTTAAAAGATTCCCAAGAACATCCTTCCTTCAGACCCTCTCTTTCCCGAATCCACCAACTCTTTGCCAGGCCTTTTAACTGATAGGCTGCAATCATCACCTTCTGGGCTTCTAGAATTCCGAAATACAAAAACATCTCCTCAATGGAGATGATCCAATTGTCTATAATCAGAAAGTCGGCAGTCCCGTCGTAGGTGGGAGGTCCCAACCGCTGGAAGGGTGATATGAAATTCATTTCTTGTGGTATTTCCATCGGTAGTACCAGAGGAACAGGGATATCAGGCACAGCTTGGACCAAGGCAGGCACTTGCACTAAAGGTTGCTGCGCGGGAGCGGTAGACAACAAAGACTCAATTTGCGATTGCATCACAACTAATTGCCTTGACAGAGCCTCGTTGCTCTGACGCAGACTCTCGATAATCGCATCACTCTGCGCACCTGATGACTCACCCTCCGATTGGGGAGTCGACCTCATCGAAGGACGCTTTGGCGGCAATCTAAAAAGCAAACGAACAACTCATCAAAATCCTAGCTTACAACAAGGCAACCCGACTAGTTTAGATCATACTTAAAAGACACTTGCTTATGCTGCAACTTGCTCTGGGATTTTATAATGATGTTATGTCCTACTTAGGATTATATCCTCTCAAACTTTTGACTCTTGTGCCTATGACATGAATGCATGAATTCTTTATTCTTATCTAAAATCATCTGTGTACATGTGTCATCATGTAAACCTTAACTTAGCACGCGTGCTTATGCAATGAAATGTAATGTATGTTGTGCTATGCATTCTAAAAAGGCTCTAATGCATGATATGAGGGGCGTACACATGAAATGTTATGCATCCCATACTACATAACATCGCATGCAACGAGAAAAGAAAACGTGCTAATGGGCACCCATGTGATGGTGGTTATGCATCCCATACTACATAACCGTCACATGTTGCCTCTTATGGTGGATCCATATACAAACACATATTATGCATCCCATACTACATAATATGCCCCGTATACTTCTTGTCATGCTATGAGTGAATTGACTATGCTTCGGCTAAGGCGTACTGATGATACATCGGTGTGTGTATGAAATGTCACTAAACAATTAACACTAACAAGGGAAGGTTGCACGACCAATTATCAAGCAACCTCCCTTTGATATCAACTATCACAAGCCGCATTTTCACCGCAAATAATAACTTATCAGAGTAAGGGAAAATGCGCGTCATGATGCCACATCAGCAGGGGATAATTGCAGACGCTCAGGCAGACACCTACTTAAACATGAAGAAAGATTCTTTCAGTTTTGTTAAGGAAAATCAACTAAGTGCAATAGTTAGCCGTATCCCTCGGCTTAGTGGCTCACTTAGTTCACGGATCAAAATATAGTTATACGCTGCGAAAAAATACTTGTTTAGATTGACTCAGACATCCTACGTGAGTATAAACGTCCCAAAGGACAACTCATGCTATGCAAGACTATAAATTTATAATAGTAGTAAGGATAGGTTTTACGGTCGCCAAATATAACAAGTTAGAGTTTTTAAATTATGTTGTGCATGAAGTAATAGTAGTAGATTTTATTCTTAAAAATACCTAACATGCATTCCTATCATAAATCATCGCAGAGAGCAAACAATCCACATATAGAAAAAAAACTAAGCAGCTAGCAAGTATGAAAAGTAACAATACTGTGGGCGTCAACAAACTGACACGAACCCACATACAGAAAAGTATGTCTGAACCAGTAACTAAATAAACAACAAACTACCTCGTTGAGACGAGGTAACAAACACGGCCAATACTGCCGCCCAGAAACTCCAAAATTAGCTCTACTATCTGCTACTGCTCCGAACCTGAGGCATTCCAAAGACAGAACACTTCAGCAAGAAAGAACAAATGGTGGCAGAAATAAATAAGCCCAATTAAACAAAGGTCAAAGGGGTACGAACCCAAGACCAATAGTACTGAAATAAAGTACAAAAAAAGGAACAAGTTATCGTCATGAAAAAGAACTCTTACGTGATTCGTCACATACAACAATAGTACACCAGACGCACGAGGCTATAAGATGACAACATGAATAATTCGTAAGGAATAAATACAAATCCTTTATTAGGCACCTGTGGTCGACTTTACCCAAAAACACGGGAAAAGTGGTCACTCGTGGACACACTATCCAAAAATACGGGCGAGGTTGTCACTCTTGGACACACCACCCAAAACATGAATATAAAATCTGTCTAACTGCGAGGGAGTCTCATACTCTCCACCATACACCGCAGACATCCAAAAGCCAGGTAGACTTCCACAGGGCACTAATGAAGGAAACAATCACTGCGGAGGTGGAATCGTCCACTAACTCCCGCAATCAAGAAACCCAAAGAAAACATAACACAAATATCTTGGGACTTGGCTCGATAGATTCTACTTGACATTACCAGATACAAGACGCGGTTTGAAAGTGCAAGTTAGATCTGATATACTCTAGAGAGGGGGGGGTGAATAGAGTATGGTGCTTGTTAAAAACTTTTTACAACAGTTGTTGTATTCTTATGTGAACAGGGAAGTAAATAATATAAAGTAAATCTAAATACAGCAACTATCTAATCACAGAGCAACCTAGTCACAAACCACAGCCAGAAATAAAAATAAAGTAAGCAACCAGATGACACAAGGAGCTATAGTGGTTCCCCAATCAATCTGGGTACATCCACTCTTCTACCACCCTAGGTAGGAATCCACTACAGGATGAGTTGATCAGGTGTCCTGTGCACCAATGAGCTTTTGATAAGGTGCTCAAAAAACCAAACCAGATTTTTTGATCAGGTGTCTTGCCACCAATGAGCTTTTGATAAGGTGCTCAAAAACCAAACACAAACTTTTGAAGGGAGTTTGAAACACCCTTTACAGCAGAGAGAGAGAGAGAGGGAAAGAGATGATCTTCTCTGTCAACAGTCAGAGAGAAGATAGTGGATGTTGTCAAAGCTCCCCCTGAGATCTTGAGTTGTTCAGGAAGTGAAGCTTTGCAGTAGGGTGATATGCCTTCAGAAGATTGATCTCCAGCAAATGATGATTTCAGCAACAACTGAAATATGAGGTGTCTGGAGTCTTGAATGATGATGGCCTTTGAACACATGAATCAAAAGAGATCTGAAGATTTCAGTTTATTGATCTCCTTTTGGTGTTGGTGTTCTTGTATGAATATTTGAGACTGAGAATGTCTGCAACCCTTTCTCTTTCTCTTGTGTGATTGTTGTGTTGTGAGAGTTGTTGTTGCAGAGAATATTTTTCTAACTGTTGTTCTTCTTGTTTTTCTTCTATATCTTTTTTTTGTAGAGAATAATTCTGTCTTTTTTTTCATCTGTCTGAATAGAAATGATCCACTGTCCAAGATAGCCGTTGGCCTGTCATAAATGACTTCCTTAATTGAATTTGTCTTCTGGAGGAAAGTCCAATAAAATATTCCTTGATAATTCCTTGAAACTTGCTCCAGATTAAATGAAAAACGGCTACAAGATCTCTGAATTAAATGCTGATAACAATTCCACAGCTGTCTGAATTTGAATCTTGAGAATTGTTGAACTCTTTAGAAAAACGTCAAACTGAGCTCCACTATCGTTGAACTGAGCTCCGAGATTTGGACTTAGACAGCAACAGAGATCGTCGATCTGAGCTCAACTATCGTCGAATTGAGCTCGGAGATTGAGAACCAAACTGAAGTAAAGATCGTCGATCTGAGCTCGAAGATCGTCGAATGGAGTTCGATGACTTGTTGAAGTTGAGCTCAGAGATCGTCGAATGGAGTTCGACGATTCGTCGAAGTGAGCTCACCGATCGTCGAATGGAGTTCGACGATTCGTCGTACTGAGCTCGACGAAATGACTTAGTTTTTTGAAACTGAAAATCCTGGTCTTGAGGGCAGCTTCCAAACCTAAGTACTAACCCTTAGACTCAATTCTACTTGACCTTTAGATCTATACAATGAGGTCAAAACAGGTTTCCTAAGAGACATAGTGATCCTGACCCAAATCAGTAATAGGGTGTTCCAACAATCTCCCCCTATTTGGGTTAGGATTACTATTTACAGATATTGAAATAAAGACAATAATATACAAAGCAAAAAATGTAATAAACAAGACATTGCAGAATCACATATATTATCTCAGACAGATCATAAAACAGCATATATTGTCACCTTACAGAATTACTCCTTTTCCTTGCTCTTTATAAGTTTTATTTCCCTGTTTGGATTAAGAGCTTCCTTTTTAGATCTTCTGTCATCAGCTGCACCTAAAGAGGTTTGTTGCTTAGGCCTGGGCACTACAACTTCAGGATGCAGCTTCATGTAGCTTTCAGAATCAAAACACTTGCTGGAAGCATATCTTTCAAGTTCCTTTTTCCTTTGATCAGATAATGTAGTAATATTGGAAGTGTCTTTGCCTTGTTCTCTAGCTTTCTTAATCTGATCCAAAGCAGCTAACTCTTTCATCCTGACTGTCCATGAGGTTGGATTGTTCTCTAGATCCTCAAATGGAACTAGAGGCTCATATCTGTTGGAAGAATTGTCTGCAGGAGCTCTGGAGAAGACTAACTCTTTCAGCTTGTAAGGAAATGGACCTGAAGTTGTATCAGATGAAGCTTGTCCTTGCCTTGAATAAGGGTGTTGCCTGGAATAGCCTTTTGAGTAGACTTGAAATTCTCTTTGATTTCCTCTATAACTTCCTCTCCTTGACTGATAGCCTCTGGATTGGCTTCCCCTATGTTGAGATCTTCCTTGAGGCTGATAAGGGGTTTGGTTTCTGGCAGAGGGTTGAATAACAGAGCTTCCACCTGCACCTGCATCAGGTGAGGGAGGAGGTGGAGGAGGATGATGGAACTGAGAGGAACCTTTCTCATACTTTCTCTTTTTCTTTATATCCTTTAGTTGATTCTTGGAATATTGCATCCAGTGTATTGTAATGGGGCAGTTATGCAGTATGTAATAGGGAATATCATTTGTGTCTTTGACTTTAGCTGGAGGAACCCTTTTCATTGCTTTGCTTCTTGCTTTTCTTTTCCTTGCTATAGTAGCAGAAGAATCATCTGAATCAGTTCTGAACTGATCACTTTCTGAGCTCGAATCATCATATAATGCATCAAGCTTTTTCAGATAATCTTTCTGTTGTTGTGATTGAGTAGGAGAAACAGTAGTGACAGCACTAGTAACAACAACAATAGAAGGAGGAGTAGAAGCAACACTGGCAGAAGAAGTTATGGCAGCAGCAGTAGATACAGCAGTAGATACAGCAGATTCAGATACAATAGTTACAGCAGTTTCAGAAACAATACTTTCAGATACAATAGTTTCAGTAACAGAAATATCATCAGCAATAACAGTAGGCTCAAGGTCAAATGCCTCTGTCATATGTATATCCTCAGATATTAAATCATCAGAAATGTCAGCAATATCAACAATATCAGTACTTGCAACAGAAACTGAAGAAGCAGCAGCAGAAAGGGACTGTACAAAAGAATGAATTAAGCTAGTGTCATAACTTGAAATAGGAACAATGGCCTTAGACAGATCTTCAGATGGCTGGACTGCAGTATGCTCTAGAAGACAATTGAAATAAACTGAATCAAAATCTGATAATAATGACCTGAGGTCCATTGAGAAAACTGCAACTTGGGGTGTTGAGGCTTGAGCTTGAACTGAGGTAGCAGCAGCAGCAGGCAATCTAACCACTTCATGAGGCATCTCCCCCTGCCTAGATTCAGTCAGGACTGGATCAAGGCACCCAGATGAAGGGATTGCCTGAGGATGAATGAGGGAGGAGAGCCTGGCAGACAGGTCTGCAACTGACTTTAAAAGTGGAGCCAAGGAGGTCTCCAATAAGAGTGATAGCCTGGGAGCTATCAGCTCATAAAGTCTGTCTGCTGAGACTGGAAGATCTACATGCTCAATAGGGATTTAGGCAGAGGTAGGGACTGAAGGTGGAGCAGCTGGATATGTTGGTGGAGAGCTGGTGGATGGTGGAAATGAAGGTTGAGATATGGGGATTGTTGAAATTGAAGATAATGGAATGGAAATAGAAGGTGTGAAGGAGGGTTGTGCAATGATATCTTGAAGTAACTGTTGGTAAGATGTGGATGAAGAGGGTAGATCAGGAGGAGAAGAAGGGGAATCATCCATAAAGGAATCATCCAGAAGTGTGGAAGATGGAAGTTGAGATGATGAATCAATTTCTTGTTGTGGGTAGTGATGTAAAGGATGGAAGATTTCTCCTGTGAGAGGTGGAGGTGGAGAAATTGAAGTTGGAGATGGGGTTGAAATAATGATTGTGGTGGAAATTTGAATGGTGGAGGTGACTGGTGGAGGTGAAATAAGAGGTGGAGGAGGAGGAGAAGTAGCAGGCAAGTCTTCTGTAGGGGCAGAGACTTGAGGGGAAGAGACTGCAACAGTCCTTGTTCCTGAAGCAGTAGATGCAGAGGGCCTGCTGGGCTTCACTATCTGCCTATCCCATTTGCCAAACAGGGCACAGGAGAGCCTTTTAGAGTCATTGATGTGCATCCCATTTGAGACTAGCAGTGCAGGGCATCTGTTTTGAAGAAATAGCCCTAGTATCCTTCCAAAGTTGACAAAATTCTTGTTGATCTTTTTCTTAATCAGGTCAAATAAAACTTCTCCCCAGTTTAACTGTTTCTTATCTACAATAGCACCCATCAAACACAGCTGATACCTGGAGATGGTATCATGGGCTGAGTGCTTGACCAATAAGACCTTTCCTACAACATCAGCCAAGAATCTATACTCAACAGCCAAATTCTTTTTCAACAGCTTGCTAGGGTTTACAACAGAATGACCCATTCTATCAAGCATAGTAGAAAATTCTTCTCCAGACATCTCAGCAGAGTCCTCTCCAGAATTTAATCCAAAAATCTCTGTCAGAATAGTAGGTGTCAGAGGTACCTGGGTTCCAGAAATTGAGCCAACAACTATATTTTGATCCTGGTTGTGGGAATTATATACCCATTCCTTTATTTCATCAGCAGGTAACTTGATTCTGGTGGACATGATAGTAACTAGCTTTTGTTCCTTGAAAAGTTCTAGAATTTCTTGGAAAATCTGATCACTGTTATTGAAAGAGTCCATATCAATATCAAATCCTGCATCAAATTTCATGGCGGCTAGGACTGCAACTGAGACGGCCATTGTTTCCTGCAAAAATCAACAAACAAACGACCAAGTGTAGAGAAGTTTGGAGGGAAATAGAATTTTTGAAGAAAGTATGAAAGCGCAAGGGAGAACGACGGCCGAAAAAAGAGTTTTATATTAGGGTTCGACGTAGAAAAGGAAAGATCGTTGAACTCAGTTCGACGATCTGGGCTTCTGAAGGAAACTGAAAGGTCATCAACATCATCGATCTCTGTTCGACGATATTGGAGAGCGTCGAGCTCCGTTCGACGATCGTTTCAGAAAACAAAATCGTCGAGCTTCGTTCGACGATCGCTGACCTGGAGAAATAGTTGAGCACTATCTGAGAAGCGCTGAACTCTGGTTGATGATTTCGGAAAGCATCGATCTCCGTTCGACGATCGGGGGGAAAATTGTCGAGCGCAGTTCAAAGATCAGAAACACGCTATACACTAGAAAAATCAAGATGTTTGCCTAGTCTTGGTCATTTTTAGAGTTTTAAAAACTTGGAACTTATTTTAGACTTCCTCCATCTAACATTCCTAACTGATTTAGGAAGAAGGTGTGTTTCTTTTCATCCAAGGGTTTGGTGAAAATATCTCCCCTTTGCAAATCAGTTGGGATATATTGAAGTTCAATTTTATTTTTCTCAACATTATCCCTTAAAAAGTGATGTCTAATTTTCTATGTGTTTTGTCCTACTATAGAGGACTGGATTTTAAGCTATAGAAATAGCACTGGTATTATCACAAAAGATTTTAGACTTCTCTAAGTTGTAGCCATAGTCTAGGAGTTGGTTTTGAATCCACAAGATTTGTGAACAACAACTACCTACAGCCATATATTCAGCTTCAGCAGTTGAAGTTGACACAGATGTTTGTTTCTTGCAAAACCAAGAGACAAGTCTGTCACCAAGAAACTGACATGTTCCACTGGTGCTTTTCCTGTCAATTCTGCATCCAGCATAATCAGCATCAGAAAATCCAGTTAAGTCAAATGCTGAATCTTTTGGATACCAGAGACCTAGATTTGGACAACTTTTAACATACCTGAGAATTCTTTTAACTAATGTTAGGTGTGACTCTCTAGGGTTCACTTGGAATCTAGCACATATGCATGTAGCAAACATTATGTCAGGTCTACTAGCTGTAAGGTACAGTAAGGAGCCAATCATTGCTCTATATGTTGTCTGATCAACAGGTTTCCCATGTTCATCAGCATCTAATACAGCATTAGTAGGCATAGGTGTTTTCATAGAAGATGCTTCAGACATACCAAATTTCTTGACCAATTCCTTTACATACTTGGTTTGAGAGATAAATATGCCTTCAGCATATTATTTGATTTGCAATCCTAGAAAGAAGGATAGCTCACCCATGATACTCATTTCAAATTTGGAATGCATTAGATTGGAGAACCTTCTGCACAAACTTGAATCAGTAGAACCAAAAATAATATCATCTACATAGATTTGTACTAGTAGGGTATGAGACTTATGGGTTCTAATAAAAAGAGTTTGGTCTACTCTACCCCTTATAAACTCATTTTTCAGGAGAAAGCATGCTAGGGTCTCATACCATGCTCTAGGAGCTTGCTTGAGACCATATAATGCTTTATTCAATTTGAAAATATAATCAGGATGGGTTGGAGAGATAAAACCTGGAGGTTGTTTGACATAGACTTCTTCTTTGATGTCTCCATTGAGAAAACCACTCTTTACATCCATCTGGTATACTTTGAAGCCTTTGTGTGCTGTATATTCTAAGAAGATTCTTATGGCCTCCAACCTTGCAACTGGTGCAAAAGTCTGGTCATAATCTATGCCTTCTTCTTGAGAGTACCCTTGAGCAACTAGCCTTGTCTTGTTCCTTACAATTACTCCTTGATCATCCAATTTGTTTCTGAACACCCACTTTGTTCCAACAATGGAGTGATCCTTAGGCCTTGGTACTAGTTCCCAAACTTTGTTCCTTTCAAATTGATGCAACTCTTCTTGCATTGCAATGATCCAGTGTGGATCTTGCTCTGCATCTTGAATGGATTGAGGTTCAATTTGAGATAGGAAGCAAGTGTGCAACAGGTTTTGGTTGACCTGATTTCTGGTTTGCACACCAGCTGAGATGTCTCCAATTACTTGGGAAATTGGATGGTCTCTTGATGTTACTAAATCAACAGGAGGTGTTGATTGTTCACCAACCTGTGTTGTTATTTCCTCTTATGGTACAACAACTGGCTCTTCAAGAGGTTTCTCTTAAGGATGTTGAATGTCTTCTTCATCTTCACTGCTTTCCTCTTTTTGAATGATTTGTAATCTGTCCAAGTCTTTAACAAGAGAATGTACCTGCAAAGGTTCTATGGTAGAAGTATTGTTCTCCTTGAAAGACATGTTAGTTTCATCAAAAGATATGTGAACAGATTCTTCAATTTTAAGAGTTGATTTGTTATATACCCTATAAGCCTTACTGATCATGGAGTATCCCAGAAACACTCCTTCATCAGCTTTAGCTTGAACTTTTGCTAAGTACTTCTTATCATTATTCTGAATATAACAGATACAACCAAAAATTCTAAAATAATATACTTTAGGTTTCTTCCCTTTGAGTAATTCATAGGGAGTCTTGCCCTTCAGTTTATGTAGTAAACTTCTGTTCAGCACATAGTTGGAGGTATGCACTGCCTCTGCCCAAAAAGATAGAGGAAGGTGAGCATCTGACAACAATATAGTGGCAGATGCAATAAGGGTTCTATTTTTCCTTTCAGCTACCCCATTTTGTTGAGGAGTTCTAGGAGCTGGGAAAGTGTGTCTGATCCCTTCACTCTGACAGAACTCTTGCATAAGAAGAGAATCAAACTCTGTCCCATGATCACTTCTGATCAGGGCAATGTGAGTACTGAACTCAGTCTGTATGCATTTGAGAAACTCTGTCAAACACTTAAAGTTATCAGACTTCTTCCTCAAAAACAACACCTATGTGAATCTAGAGAAGTCATCTACAACTACTAAAGTGTAAGATTTCCCTCCTAAGCTTTGTACTGTAATGAGTCCAAAAAGATCCATGTGTAACAGATACAGAATCCTAGGTGAATCACTCTTATTAAGTGACTTGAAACTATTTTTAGTTTGCTTGCCTAATTTACACGCCCTGCAGAGTCCTTCCTTCTTGTAGGGGCCAGAAGGTAGTCCTCTAACAAGGTTGTCCTTGGATAGCCTAGCAATGGTTCTAAGGTTTATATGCCCTAGTCTCTTATGCCATAATATATTAGGTCTACTAACAGAGTTAAACAGGCAAATATCTACTTCAGTTGAAAGAAAGTCCACTAAATAAATGTTACCTTTCCTTTTACATGTCAGCACAGTTGTGTTGTCCTCTGATTTGATCCTGCATAAGGATTTGCTGAAAGTCACCAGGTAGCCTTCATCACATAGCTAACTGATGCTGATCAAGTTGTGCTTCAGTCCTTCTACATAGGCTACTTTCTTGAATTTGACTGTGCCAATTTGGACTGCACCATATCCTTTTGTCAGTCCAAAGTTTGAATCACCAAATATGACTTTGGGTCCAAGCTAGGCTTTAAAGGATGTGAGATTGTCCTTGCTTCCTGTCATGTGCTTTGAGCACCCACAATTCAGATACCATTGTTGGTTTGATGTTGGATAGGTCTTCACCTGTACATAAAACAATTTACTTGTTTTTGACCCAGTTTACCTTGGGCCTAGGTTGATAACCTTTAAATTCAGAAATAAATGACATCCCTGGTTGACTCTTATAACCTTCAGGATGATATCTCCTTGGAGGTATTATCCATTCAGTATAAGGGTTAAATCTGGATGAAGGACCCCTAGGATTGGAATTTGATTTACCCTTGAAGAAGTTTTCCAATCTCTGATCTCTGCTCGATGATCGTTGAGCTGCGTTCGATGATCTTGGGTCAGATCGTCGAGATCCGTTCGACGGTCGACTGTGGCAGAGTTCAGGGTTTAGAGATCGTCGACCTGAGTTCGACGATTTTGCCTGAGATCGTCGATCTGCATTCGACGATCGTCTAGCTCCGTTCGACGATTTCTGTTGAACACTTGATTTCTTGGGTAAGTCAGAATTTTTTCTAGCTATCTCTACAACTCCCTTCCCTTTATCAAAAATAAACTTAATTGGGGTTGTTAGTTGTAAGACCCCCTTTTTTTTTTCCTTTTTGACACCGGGGTCTTAGGCCCAGAACCGCCGTTTTGCGGTGACTCCTTCACGCCCTGAAGGGTCATCACCACAAAGCGCCGATTCTGCCGGCCAATTCGATCACATAAAAGTAGCATAATGAAGTAAAATGGAAACTATCTGTCCACAGAGAATCACATGACATATATAAATATAACTCCTCGAAGGGAGTGTCCACAGAAGATAACATCAGAGTAGCAAAATACGGGCTTATGCCCGGTACAACATATCCTCACTACAAAATCACTCATGCGGAAGCAAAAGCTGAAAAACTACTCAGGGTCGAGACTCACAGTCCCGGCTGTATGAACTCCGGAGCTAGACTGCCCCACCTCCAAGCGCACCGGTCTCTGGGGCTGCTCCTCCATGCTGGTCTCCACGATCCCCTAAATGATGCGGTTCGAAAACCGTTAGTCTAAAAGACTAAGTCCTATCATCCCCCACCCCTTCCCCCACGGCTCCTAGGCACCGAGCGGAGAGGAAGAAAGGGGAGGACTTGAAGGTGGAGAATATCAAAAGCAGATGGCAGCGGTCCTATTCTAGCAAGTTCTATAGCATATAAAGACAATAAAATGTAAGCTGAAATGTAACCTTCACTTATGTGGAAAAACACATAAGCCAAGGGGTCTCTTGCAAGGCTCCCATCGTATAAAAAGTCCCATACCGATTTATACGTTGGGGTGTCGGTGGTCAAACAGCAGTAACTAAATATATCAAAATTAACCTTAATTTATAAACTTGCCCACACAAGCTTATAGACTAAGGGGTCGTTTTGCAGGTCCTAAAGTATAAGCGTCCCATTCCACTTATACTTTAGGTGTCAAGGTTTAAGGTAACGATTATGCTATGACATGCAAGTGGGTATGATGGATCATGCAAGTGCAACGCACACACCCGACTCTGTGCACACAGACCTTTAGTTCCCCCTTTCTGGAGCCGTAACCTCCCAGGATACCTCCGTAGTGGCAGACGGAAGCGGTGGGTTGGGCCTCGCCCACCTCTAAACCAGTAAAGCACTACCGGTCAGACCTATCGTACGCCTCAACGCTTGGTGCACGAAGCGGACTCCTGCGTACTCTTGCCGGCTGGCGCACCAGACTTCTGTTGGCGAAGTGCTAACCACACTTGCCGAGTCAACGTATTGGCGTCGGTGCATCGACCCTCCAATACCGAAGACCCACCACCTTAATTTACTTTCCTTTTATGCACATGCAAATTTAGCGTGATCAAAACCCGAGCCGAAGCTCCCCGGACCAACACGTCCGTCTCAAACAATCGAGCCGAAGCTCCCAGCTAACATCCCGTGCCATCAGTGTCTGTGAAATGTGCAACCCTAATTACTAAGTTACTCTTTTCAGCTTGTTAAACAGTTTACGTTAACCCAGGACTGCCCCCGGTATTCCCTGTGAAGGGCTCTCAAGGGGCACTAGGAACTGTGTTGGGATTACGCCCAGCGTTCCCTTTCGCAAGGTACTTATTTTATTATTGGTTGATCCCCTTACCCATTATTTTCTCATGTTTCGATACGCTAATCCTAGGGTGATTTGACTCCAACTCTCCTTGGGTAGGACGATCTTTCGTCGGACCCGAACGCCTTTAAACCCTAGACAAAACCACACCCTACTCACTCTTCTTCCAAAGATGCAGCCCATTCCACTTGTCCTTACAGCAAACCATCAAGACCCATCATACGTGCCCTAATTCATATCCAAATGAAATCCTGCAGTTTTGCTATATGCAGACCACTTAAGCTACGTGACCCGTAAAAAGGGAAGTACATGAAATACTCATCCAGTACCCTCATGATAATTATCAGAGGTCTATTATGATAAATATAGACTAAATTCAGAAAATCATATTTTTCCCAATTAATCTACTATTTATTGAATTTTCCTCAAAAACTAGGCCATAGTCAATTTGAACATGAACCATAAGATTTTCTCAGGTAATGGCCTCCTAAAATTTGTATTCACTAAATAACAGAGAAATATCATTGGTTGCCAATTTTCATAATTTTCCAGATAGTTCTTGACCTCTAAAGGATTTATTAAAATAATTCCTAAAATCAAATATAATGAAGGAAGTGCCACATATATGTCTCCAATAATTATGTAAAAATTACTAGGGCTTCATAGGGAACTAGAAACATCATGATGAAGAAATTAGAATTTTTCAGACAATCTAAAAGTCATTATTAAATTTCCCAAGGTTCCATGGAATTAAATAATTAAAGAAGCAACTACTAAATATCATTCTTCAAAAATTTCATAAATATTTACAGAGATGGGTATCATGACTATAAGCCCCTTTGCTAAGTTTTATCAAGTTTAAACAAGTATAGTTCTCTGCAAAAATTCTTAAGTGGAAATTATAAAATATGACTTTGTGAATAAAGTACCAAAAATATTCATCCAAAATTTATTATAAAATTTCCAGAGACATGTATGCCCTAAGCGACTACCCATTCAAAATCTCAGGCCTTTTCAGATAGTTTTGGTATTAGATCTTATGGTTTCAAAGCTAGTGCCCTAAACTAGGGTTATGGATTTAAGGGGTCTTAAGTCTTCCAAATGCCCTAAAATTTTAACCACAGGACCATAGTAACCCTATGGACATCATTCCCAAGTTTTAAGTCCATCCAAGGTCTTTTGACCCCAATTTCTTCAAACCCTAGAAATTTACCCTAAAGGGCCTACCCTAACATTCTAGGGCTACCCTAGTCCAATCCACTCCAAACTCCATAAGTGAGTGTAAAAAGTCAAAATATATCTGTGGCCAAAATTTCAGCCTCTGTTGAGGTGATTTGGTCACTCAAACCAAAAGTGCAACTTTTGACCAAAATGCCCTTCATAGGGTATAAATAGGGTTGGGTCAAAAACTATTCAAAACACATCCAATCTAAATGAAATTTTATACAGGAACCTAATTGGAGCCCAGGGACCACTCACCAAAATTTGGGAGGGTTTGGATGTGTTTAGGGCACCTATTTAATTTATCTAATGATTATTAAATTTTTACCAAAACTATAGAAATATTTTCTCCAAAAATTCCCATTTTTTGGCAGGCCCTAGGTATGTCTAGGATAGACTCTCTGCCAAAATTTCAGCCAATTTGGGCTTGGGGGGAAGAGTGGGCACTCATTTTAGTGACTGCCTAGCCCTAAGGGTATGTCCCACCAAAATGGGTGCCCTGGTCTAACCAGTGACCCAAAAGGGTCCAAACAATTTTTGCTGCAAACTAGACACCCTAAGCTACAATGTTCAGGTTGGGCAAATTTCCACTCAGGGTCCCTAAGTATTTTTCAAACTTAAATACATTAAATACATCCAGTGTGACAGAAATGAAATGATTCTTATTTAATTCCTATAGTATTTGATCTGATGCCGCACGAATCTTGGCGCAGATCGACGGCATCTGGTCATCGTCCCCACTGAGCCAACGACTGAGATTTGTTCTTCCTGGAGCGATTTCCAAGCCTTGCCGCCGGCGCCCCAGCCCCTTCCCCGGCCGGCCACCGCCACCAACACCTCCGTCGAGGTGGTGGCTATCGTCAGGCGGCGGCTCCGCCGCCGGAGAGGCGTTTTCCGGCGGATTAAGCAAGAATTTTTCTTGCCGAAACCAGGAGAAATCCCGGATTCGATCGGGCTCAATTGAGCCCGAAACTCAAGCCTAAGGATTCCTAGGATCTACCCGCGAGTTAAGGAGAGGAGGAGGACCTTCCTGGCGGCCTGGATGCGAGAGGAGCGGCGGGATGCCATTGGCGACGGCGGCGGCGCTCGGCTTCTGCAACTGCACAGTGGAAGGGCTCGTCTCCTCCAGGTAAGTGCTCCAAAATGATCCCCTCGGCTTCCTGATGGTGTTTAAATGGCAATTGGGGGAGGGGAGAGGCTGGTTCTTCAATGGCCATTATCTCCATTAATGGAGTGGCTCGGGTTGTGTGGAGGGGGGCTGAACCCACCCCTTGGTGGCCGGGAAACGGCTGGAATCAACTCCTCTCCCCTAGAGGAGTTGATTACAGCCATCACTGGTGGCTGTTGGCCTTCCTTGGCCGGCTTCTCTCTTCCCTTTCCTCTTCCCCATTTTCTCTCTCCTCCATTAAAGAGAAAAATGGAGCTTTCTCTCTCCTACTCACCATGGCCGAATTTTTGATCTCTCCTCCAGTCTATTGGCAGCCCAATAGCTCATATTAATAATAAAAATGAGGTTAGCCCAAGTGGGGGAAATGGGTTTGAGCTTGGGTTAGCCCATTTAGGCTAATTTGACCTAACACTAGAATAGAGTTGACCTTGGTCAACATGACCAATTGAGTTGACCCCAATGGATCCTTGGTGACCCATTGACTTCCCTTAGGGTCTAGGTAGGGTTACCCTGCACTTTGGAGGTCACATACCCTTAGTAAGGGTACTTTGACCAGATTAGGAGCTTGAGTTGACTTGGGTCAACCTGGCCTCTAGGGCTGACCCCAATGTGTCCTTAGTGACCCATTGATCCCACTTTAGGGTTAGGAGGGCATGGGTGGGGTCCTCTGGACTAGGAGTAGGTCAATTGGCCCTAAGTGGGCTAGGTTGACCTATTTAGGGCTAGGGTTGACCTTGGTCAACTGGGCCTCTTGGGTTGGCCCTAATGGGTCCTTTTGGCTCTAATGGGTCTCCCAAAATGTTTGGGAGTGTTGTGGTAGGGTCTTGGGGTCATGGTGAAGCCCCATTGTCATCCTAAACTATTGTTCAGAATTCTACTATCTGCAGACCATGGTGATCCCTACCTTGGCCTCCTATCTCTTGGCCCATTTCTGGCTTCCCAGGGTTTTGTCATGACCTAGTCATGGCCAAAACCACTCTTAGGGGTCTAGTTGGAAATGGGATGTTACAAATCCCAATAAACAAAACAAAGATTTCGTCCCCGAAATCAAGGTTGGACCTACGGGTCTTATTACCGAAGGAAAGAGTCTTGTAACATCCCATTATGACGCCTTGTTTGTTAAATTTGATTTAAGGGAAAACTTAGATCTAAGACCCCTTTCGCCCAAACGGCGAACCAAGATCCCAATAAACAAAGTTAAGCCCCCAATAAACAAAGATAAGCCCCTATCTACCTAGAGCAGCCCTTAGTATACTTAAAGCAGGAAAAATAAATTAACATCTTGAGGGGTCTGAGAGGTGTACCTGACTGAATAACTCGGGGTATCTTTGTCGCATCAGGTCCTGCGGCTCCCAGGTATGCTCCTCCTGGCCGTGGTTCCTCCATAGGACCTTGACTAATGGGACCTTCTTGCGACGCAGGACCCGTACTCCTCGGTCGTCGATCCTAACCGGCTCCAAACGAACTGACCGGTCTGAAGCTACCGGCCCTTCGGTGGTCAAAATTTGCTGCTCCGGGCGTAGCAGAGCCCTCCTCAGCGAAGAAATATGGAAGACGTCGTGCAGCGCTTCCAGCTCTGGTGGTAACTCCAGCCGGTAGGCTAGGGGCCCGATCCGCTCCAGGATCCTGTAAGGGCCCATGTACCTAGGGCTGAGCTTCTTCCTCCGACCACGCACCCGTGAAACTCCATGCATGGGCCGGATCTTCAGAAACACCCGGTCCCCCACCTGGAATTCCACCTGCCGATGTCGGGCGTCATAATACTTGGCCTGTCTACTCTGCGCCTCGAGCATCCTGTCTCTGATCAGCCTCACTTGTGCCTCGGTGTCTTCAACAAACTCTGACCCCAATACCTTCGGATCTTCGTTCTGCACCCATGAGAGTGGGGTCCGGCATCTCCTCCCTTACAAGGCTTCGTAAGGCGCCATCCTGATGCTGGACTGGTGGCTGTTGTTATAGGAGAACTCGACAAGGGGTAAGAGTTTCTCCCACGGTTCCCCGCGATCTAAGATGCATAGCCTCAAAAGGTCCTCCAGCGTCCGGTTGGTGCGTTCTGTCTGCCCGTCTGTCTGGGGGTGGAATGCAGTGCTGAAAGTCAATCGCGTGCCTAAGTAAGCTTGCACGGACCTCCACTCCCTGGAGGTGAACCTGCCATCCCGATCCGACACTATCGTCCTGGGCACACCATGATAACGAATGAACTGCTCCACAAACTTCCGCACCAGTACTCCTACTGAATCATCCTTCCTGATCGGTATGAATCGAGCCACCTTGGTCAACCGATCGACGATTACCCAGATCGAGTCATTCCCTGATCGAGACCGGGGAAGCCCATGTATGAAGTCCATGGCTATGTCATCAAACTTCCACTCCGGCACCGGGAGTGGCTGCAATAATCCTGCGGGGTTCCTGCACTCTGCCTTCACTAGCTGACATGCCTCACAATGGGTCACGAAGTGTGAGACATCCTTCTTCATGCCCGGCCAGTACATCGTCTTCTTCAAATCAGCCGTCATCTTTGTGATCCCCGGGTGTACAGAATACCGGCTGCAGTGCGCCTCCATCATAATATCCTCCCGGATCTGGCCTCCCTCCGGTACATACACCCGTCCTCTGAAGCACACCAGATCGTCCCTCAGTGTGTAATCTCCTGCAGTGCCTGCCTTCAGAGCTTGGAAGATGGGTTCCAACTTGGCATCCTGCCTCTGTCCCTCTCTGACCCGGTCTCTGATGTCATCGGTAACGCCTATCGCGGCCAAGTACTCCTCATAGAGCTCAGGATCATCAGACGATACCAGAGTAATGTGCATGTCCTCTAGTCTCTGCAGCAGCTCCATAGACATCAACTGAGGCTCTGCTCCTGCTGTGGCGGCTCTCCGACTCAGTGCATCTGCTACCACGTTTGCCTTCCCCGGGTGATAGTGCATCTCATACTGATAGTCAGATAGAAACTCCACCCACCGCCTTTGCCTGATGTTCAGTTCCTTCTGCGTGTCCACGTACTTAAGGTTCTTATGATCGGAATATATATCAAAGTGGACTCCATAAAGGTAGTGCCGCCATATCTTCAGTGCGAATACAACTGCCCCCATCTCAAGGTCATGTACTGGGTAGTTCTTCTCATGGGTCTTCAGCTGGCGGGAGGCATAAGCTATGACATGTCCGTTCTGCATCAGCACCGCTCCCATCCCCTGATATGATGCGTCGGTGTAGACCTGAAATCCCTCCCTCCCCGAGGGGAGAGTGAGAATGGGAGCCGAGGTCAGCCGATCCTTCAGCTCCTGGAAAGCTGTCTGGCACTGCGGGGTCCACACGAACGGTGCCTCCTTCTTCGTCAAGGATGTGAGCGGGAGGGCGATTCGAGAGAATCCCTCTACGAACTTCCGGTAATAACCGGCAAGTCCTAGAAAACTCCGTACGTCAGTGGCTGTTTTCAGCTGCGGCCACTCCGAAATAGCTCGAATCTTTGCCGGGTCCACTGCCAGCCCGGCTCCGCTGATAATGTGACCTAAGAAAGCCACCTCCTTCAGCCAGAACTGACACTTACTGAACTTCGCATAAAGATGATGCTCCCGCAGTCTCTCCAGGGTCAATGCTAGATGTCGTGTGTGCTCCTCCTCCGTCTTAGAATAGATAAGGATGTCGTCTATGAACACTATGACGAACACATCCAAATAAGCCTCGAAGACCCGGTTCATGAGGCTCATAAACGCTGACGGAGCATTCGTGAGCCCGAAGGGCATCACGATGAACTCATACAATCCATATCGGCTACTAAAGGTCGTCTTCGGAATATCCTCCTCCTGGATCCGCAGCTGGTAATAGCCTGACCTCAAGTCCAGCTTCGAAAAATAATGGGCTCCCTCGAGCTGATCGAACAACTCGTCTATCCTGGGGAGCGGATAGGTATTTCGGACGGTCAGCCTGTTTAGTGCTCGATAGTCGATGCACAGGCGTAAAGTACCGTCCTTCTTCTTCACGAATAGGACAGGAGCTCCCCATGATGAGGAACTCGGCCTAACAAATCCTGCTTCCATCAGCTCCTGCAACTGTGTCCGAAACTCCGCCAATTCCTTCGGGGCCATCCGATAAGGGGCCTTGGATACCGGCTTAGCCCCTGGTACCAACTGAATCTGGAAGTCCTTTTCCCTATGCGGAGGTAGTCCTGGCAGCTTATCCGGAAAAATGTCGGCGTAGTCACGAACCACCGGAATGTTAGCAATCAGGTCCTTCTCCTCAGTCATCTCGAACAATACTTGATATACCTCGTCCCCTTGCATATGAGCCTTAATGGCCTGAATAGATGAAAGCAAGCGACGGGAGACCGGTGTAGTACCTTCGAACGTTGCATAAGTATCGCCGTGGCTGAGCACGACCCTCCCTGCCGGGCAATCAATCTGGGCATGGTTCCAGACAAGCCATGTCATGCCAAGACGAGGTCGAAGTCCGGCATCCTCAGGATCGTCGCCGGGGCCTCGAGTGTCAACCCGTCTATGGTAACCTCCAGGAGGCACTTTTCTGTGGACTGGATCTCCATCCCATTGGGGAGGCGCACCCTCCTGGGTAGTCCCGTATAGCAACGAATCTGATCCAGGTCCTTGACGAAATCCTCCGACACAAAGTTGTGCGATGCACCCGTGTCGAACAGGGTGTGGGCAGGCTTGCCGCACACCATCACCATTCCTAAATCAGTTGAAAGAAATTCTAGTGTAAGGTTTTCTAACCTAGGTTGTGTAGTAGTTCTATCAACGCTTAATACGAGCAAGGAATAATTCCAAAAATTAAGATTACTCTCATACCTGCAATAACCCTGTCCGGGTTCCGGGGCTGTGCTAAGTCCAGAGCGTAAATCTGCTCCCCATTCTGCCTGCGGTCGCCTCCCTGGTAACCACGTCCTCGGCCGCATCCTCGGCCTCCGAAATGCTGGGCCGGTGGGCCACCCCGTGGTGCTGGAGGTGGTGCCCCCCTCATAGGGCAATCTCTCCGGAGGTGTCCCACCTGGTGACAGTGGAAGCACTCCGGCGGGGGATACGCCATACCCCGGGGTCTCTGCATCTCCTGGACCTGGAGAGGTTGAGGGGCCAAGACCACCTGCTCTCTCGGCTCCTGCCTTAACTCCTGACGAGGCTGCTCCTCTGCCCTTCTTCCATCTGGTACGATGCCTCGCCGCTGATCATTTCGGGCCCTCCGGCCCTGGTCCTCCGTTTGCCGTTTCGGCCCCGAGTGGTGTGCCAGTCGGCCTCAATCCTCTTCGCCATCTCTAAAATCCGGGAGATGGGCCCGTCAGAGACAAAAAGCAAAGCCTCTCTCAACTCCTCTTTTAGGCCCTTATAAAACCTCTTGACGTACCCTGCTTCATCCAGCTGATAAGAGCCCGTATATCGGGCCAAATGATCGAACTCTCGGTGGTACTCCACCACTGTCCTGGTGCCCTGCCTCAGCTGCAAGAAACGCTCCTCCAACTCGTCCCTGGCCGACTGAGGAACAAAGTGCTCCAGCAGCGTGGCCCTGAATTCTTCCCAGGTGATTTCTGCAATCTCTCTATCCGCAAAGGTCGTGTCCAACAGCGTCTTCCACCACCGCTTGGCATGTGACTCCAAGCAAGATACCACTAGGGCCACCCTCTCCTCCCAAGGGCATCGTATCCCAGTCAACATCTCGTACATCACATCCAGCCACTCCTCTGTCCGGTTGGTGCGTTCTGTCTGCCCGTCTGTCTGGGGGTGGAATGCAGTGCTGAAAGTCAATCGCGTGCCTAAGTAAGCTTGCACGGACCTCCACTCCCTGGAGGTGAACCTGCCATCCCGATCCGACACTATCGTCCTGGGCACACCATGATAACGAATGAACTGCTCCACAAACTTCCGCACCAGTACTCCTACTGAATCATCCTTCCTGATCGGTATGAATCGAGCCACCTTGGTCAACCGATCGACGATTACCCAGATCGAGTCATTCCCTGATCGAGTCCGGGGAAGCCCATGTATGAAGTCCATGGCTATATCATCAAACTTCCACTCCGGCACCGGGAGTGGCTGCAATAATCCTGCGGGGTTCCTGCACTCTGCCTTCACTAGCTGACATGCCTCACAATGGGTCACGAAGTGTGAGACATCCTTCTTCATGCCCGGCCAGTACATCGTCTTCTTCAAATCAGCCGTCATCTTTGTGATCCCCGGGTGTACAGAATACCGGCTGCAGTGCGCCTCCATCATAATATCCTCCCGGATCTGGCCTCCCTCCGGTACATACACCCGTCCTCTGAAGCACACCAGATCGTCCCTCAGTGTGTAATCTCCTGCAGTGCCTGCCTTCAGAGCTTGGAAGATGGGTTCCAACTTGGCATCCTGCCTCTGTCCCTCTCTGACCCGGTCTCTGATGTCATCGGTAACGCCTAGCGCGGCCAAGTACTCCTCATAGAGCTCAGGATCATCAGACGATACCAGAGTAATGTGCATGTCCTCTAGTCTCTGCAGCAGCTCCATAGACATCAACTGAGGCTCTGCTCCTGCTGTGGCGGCTCTCCGACTCAGTGCATCTGCTACCACGTTTGCCTTCCCCGGGTGATAGTGCATCTCATACTGATAGTCAGATAGAAACTCCACCCACCGCCTTTGCCTGATGTTCAGTTCCTTCTGCGTGTCCACGTACTTAAGGTTCTTATGATCGGAATATATATCACAGTGGACTCCATAAAGGTAGTGCCGCCATATCTTCAGTGCGAATACAACTGCCCCCATCTCAAGGTCATGTACTGGGTAGTTCTTCTCATGGGTCTTCAGCTGGCGGGAGGCATAAGCTATGACGTGTCCGTTCTGCATCAGCACCGCTCCCATCCCCTGATATGATGCGTCGGTGTAGACCTGAAATCCCTCCCTCCCCGAGGGGAGAGTGAGAATGGGAGCCGAGGTCAGCCGATCCTTCAGCTCCTGGAAAGCTGTCTGGCACTGCGGGGTCCACACGAACGGTGCCTCCTTCTTCGTCAAGGATGTGAGCGGGAGGGCGATTCGAGAGAATCCCTCTACGAACTTCCGGTAATAACCGGCAAGTCCTAGAAAACTCCGTACGTCAGTGGCTGTTTTCAGCTGCGGCCACTCCGAAATAGCTCGAATCTTTGCCGGGTCCACTGCCAGCCCGGCTCCGCTGATAATGTGACCTAAGAAAGCCACCTCCTTCAGCCAGAACTGACACTTACTGAACTTCGCATAAAGATGATGCTCCCGCAGTCTCTCCAGGGTCAATGCTAGATGTCGTGTGTGCTCCTCCTCCGTCTTAGAATAGATAAGGATGTCGTCTATGAACACTATGACGAACACATCCAAATAAGCCTCGAAGACCCGGTTCATGAGGCTCATAAACGCTGACGGAGCATTCGTGAGCCCGAAGGGCATCACGATGAACTCATACAATCCATATCGGCTACTAAAGGCCGTCTTCGGAATATCCTCCTCCTGGATCCGCAGCTGGTAATAGCCTGACCTCAAGTCCAGCTTCGAAAAATAATGGGCTCCCTCCAGCTGATCGAACAACTCGTCTATCCTGGAGAGCGGATAGGTATTTCGGACGGTCAGCCTGTTTAGTGCTCGATAGTCGATGCACAGGCGTAAAGTACCGTCCTTCTTCTTCACGAATAGGACAGGAGCTCCCCATGATGAGGAACTCGGCCTAACAAATCCTGCTTCCATCAGCTCCTGCAACTGTGTCCGAAACTCCGCCAATTCCTTCGGGGCCATCCGATAAGGGGCCTTGGATACCGGCTTAGCCCCTGGTACCAACTGAATCTGGAAGTCCTTTTCCCTATGCGGAGGTAGTCCTGGCAGCTTATCCAGAAAAATGTCGGCGTAGTCACGAACCACCGGAATGTTAGCAATCAGGTCCTTCTCCTCAGTCATCTCGAACAATACTTGATATACCTCGTCCCTTGCATATGAGCCTTAATGGCCTGAATAGATGAAAGCAAGCGACGGGAGACCGGTGTAGTACCTTCGAACGTTGCATAAGTATCGCCGTGGCTGAGCACGACCCTCCCTGCCGGGCAATCAATCTGGGCATGGTTCCAGACAAGCCATGTCATGCCCAAGACGAGGTCGAAGTCCGGCATCCTCAGGATCGTCGCCGGGGCCTCGAGTGTCAACCCGTCTATGGTAACCTCCAGGAGGCACTTTTCTGTGGACTGGATCTCCATCCCATTGGGGAGGCGCACCCTCCTGGGTAGTCCCGTATAGCAACGAATCTGATCCAGGTCCTTGACGAAATCCTCCGACACAAAGTTGTGCGATGCACCCGTGTCGAACAGGGTGTGGGCAGGCTTGCCGCACACCATCACCATTCCTAAATCAGTTGAAAGAAATTCTAGTGTAAGGTTTTCTAACCTAGGTTGTGTAGTAGTTCTATCAACGCTTAATACGAGCAAGGAATAATTCCAAAAATTAAGATTACTCTCATACCTGCAATAACCCTGTCCGGGTTCCGGGGCTGTGCTAAGTCCAGAGCGTAAATCTGCTCCCCATTCTGCCTGCGGTCGCCTCCCTGGTAACCACGTCCTCGGCCGCGTCCTCGGCCTCCGAAATGCTGGGCCGGTGGGCCACCCCGTGGTGCTGGAGGTGGTGCCCCCCTCATAGGGCAATCTCTCCGGAGGTGTCCCACCTGGTGACAGTGGAAGCACTCCGGCGGGGGATACGCCATACCCCGGGGTCTCTGCATCTCCTGGACCTGGAGAGGTTGAGGGGCCAAGACCACCTGCTCTCTCGGCTCCTGCCTTAACTCCTGACGAGGCTGCTCCTCTGCCCTTCTTCCATCTGGTACGATGCCTCGCCGCTGATCATTTCGGGCCCTCCGGCCCTGGTCCTCCGTTTGCCGTTTCCGGCCCCGAGTGGTGTGCCAGTCGGCCTCAATCCTCTTCGCCATCTCTAAAATCCGGGAGATGGGCCCGTCAGAGACAAAAAGCAAAGCCTCTCTCAACTCCTCTTTTAGGCCCTTATAAAACCTCTTGACGTACCCTGCTTCATCCAGCTGATAAGAGCCCGCATATCGGGCCAAATGATCGAACTCTCGGTGGTACTCCACCACTGTCCTGGTGCCCTGCCTCAGCTGCAAGAAACGCTCCTCCAACTCGTCCCTGGCCGACTGAGGAACAAAGTGCTCCAGCAGCGTGGCCCTGAATTCTTCCCAGGTGATTTCTGCAATCTCTCTATCCGCAAAGGTCGTGTCCAACAACGTCTTCCACCACCGCTTGGCATGTGACTCCAAGCAAGATACCACTAGGGCCACCCTCTCCTCCCAAGGGCATCGTATCCCAGTCAACATCTCGTACATCACATCCAGCCACTCCTCTGTCCGGTTGGTGCGTTCTGTCTGCCCATCTGTCTGGGGGTGGAATGCAGTGCTGAAAGTCAATCGCGTGCCTAAGTAAGCTTGCACGGACCTCCACTCCCTGGAGGTGAACCTGCCATCCCGATCCGACACTATCGTCCTGGGCACACCATGATAACGAATGAACTGCTCCACAAACTTCCGCACCAGTACTCCTACTGAATCATCCTTCCTGATCGGTATGAATCGAGCCACCTTGGTCAACCGATCGACGATTACCCAGATCGAGTCATTCCCTGATCGAGACCGGGGAAGCCCATGTATGAAGTCCATGGCTATGTCATCAAACTTCCACTCCGGCACCGGGAGTGGCTGCAATAATCCTGCGGGGTTCCTACACTCTGCCTTCACTAGCTGACATGCCTCACAATAGGTCACGAAGTGTGAGACATCCTTCTTCATGCCCGGCCAGTACATCGTCTTCTTCAAATCAGCCGTCATCTTTGTGATCCCCGGGTGTACAGAATACCGGCTGCAGTGCGCCTCCATCATAATATCCTCCCGGATCTGGCCTCCCTCCGGTACATACACCCGTCCTCTGAAGCACACCAGATCGTCCCTCAGTGTGTAATCTCCTGCAGTGCCTGCCTTCAGAGCTTGGAAGATGGGTTCCAACTTGGCATCCTGCCTCTGTCCCTCTCTGACCCGGTCTCTGATGTCATCGGTAACGCCTATCGCGGCCAAGTACTCCTCATAGAGCTCAGGATCATCAGACGATACCAGAGTAATGTGCATGTCCTCTAGTCTCTGCAGCAGCTCCATAGACATCAACTGAGGCTCTGCTCCTGCTGTGGCGACTCTCCGACTCAGTGCATCTGCTACCACGTTTGCCTTCCCGGGTGATAGTGCATCTCATACTGATAGTCAGATAGAAACTCCACCCACCGCCTTTGCCTGATGTTCAGTTCCTTCTGCGTGTCCACGTACTTAAGGTTCTTATGATCGGAATATACATCACAGTGGACTCCATAAAGGTAGTGCCGCCATATCTTCAGTGCGAATACAACTGCCCCATCTCAAGGTCATGTACTGGGTAGTTCTTCTCATGGGTCTTCAGCTGGCGGGAGGCATAAGCTATGACGTGTCCGTTCTGCATCAGCACCGCTCCCATCCCCTGATATGATGCGTCGGTGTAGACCTGAAATCCCTCCCTCCCCGAGGGGAGAGTGAGAATGGGAGCCGAGGTCAGCCGATCCTTCAGCTCCTGGAAAGCTGTCTGGCACTGCGGGGTCCACACGAACGGTGCCTCCTTCTTCGTCAAGGATGTGAGCGGGAGGGCGATTCGAGAGAATCCCTCTACGAACTTCCGGTAATAACCGGCAAGTCCTAGAAAACTCCGTACGTCAGTGGCTGTTTTCAGCTGCGGCCACTCCGAAATAGCTCGAATCTTTGCCGGGTCCACTGCCAGCCCGGCTCCGCTGATAATGTGACCTAAGAAAGCCACCTCCTTCAGCCAGAACTGACACTTACTGAACTTCGCATAAAGATGATGCTCCGCAGTCTCTCCAGGGTCAATGCTAGATGTCGTGTGTGCTCCTCCTCCGTCTTAGAATAGATAAGGATGTCGTCTATGAACACTATGACGAACACATCCAAATAAGCCTCGAAGACCCGGTTCATGAGGCTCATAAACGCTGACGGAGCATTCGTGAGCCCGAAGGGCATCACGATGAACTCATACAATCCATATCGGCTACTAAAGGCCGTCTTCGGAATATCCTCCTCCTGGATCCGCAGCTGGTAATAGCCTGACCTCAAGTCCAGCTTCGAAAAATAATGGGCTCCCTCCAGCTGATCGAACAACTCGTCTATCCTGGGGAGCGGATAGGTATTATGGACGGTCAGCCTGTTTAGTGCTCGATAGTCGATGCACAGGCGTAAAGTACCGTCCTTCTTCTTCACGAATAGGACAGGAGCTCCCCATGATGAGGAACTCGGCCTAACAAATCCTGCTTCCATCAGCTCCTGCAACTGTGTCCGAAACTCCGCCAATTCCTTCGGGGCCATCCGATAAGGGCCTTGGATACCGGCTTAGCCCCTGGTACCAACTGAATCTGGAAGTCCTTTTCCCTATGCGGAGGTAGTCCTGGCAGCTTATCCAGAAAAATGTCGGCGTAGTCACGAACCATCGGAATGTTAGCAATCAGGTCCTTCTCCTCAGTCATCTCGAACAATACTTGATATACCTCGTCCCCTTGCATATGAGCCTTAATGGCCTGAATAGATGAAAGCAAGCGACGGGAGACCGGTGTAGTACCTTCGAACGTTGCATAAGTATCGCCGTGGCTGAGCACTACCCTCCCTGCCGGGCAATCAATCTGGGCATGGTTCCAGACAAGCCATGTCATGCCCAAGACGAGGTCGAAGTCCGGCATCCTCAGGATCGTCGCCGGGGCCTCGAGTGTCAACCCGTCTATGGTAACCTCCAGGAGGCACTTTTCTGTGGACTGGATCTCCATCCCATTGGGGAGGCGCACCCTCCTGGGTAGTCCCGTATAGCAACGAATCTGATCCAGGTCCTTGACGAAATCCTCCGACACAAAGTTGTGCAATGCACCCGTGTCGAACAGGGTGTGGGCAGGCTTGCCGCACACCATCACCATTCCTAAATCAGTTGAAAGAAATTCTAGTGTAAGGTTTTCTAACCTAGGTTGTGTAGTAGTTCTATCAACGCTTAATACGAGCAAGGAATAATTCCAAAATTAAGATTACTCTCATACCTGCAATAACCCTGTCCGGGTTCCGGGGCTGTGCTAAGTCCAGAGCGTAAATCTGCTCCCCATTCTGCCTGCGGTCGCCTCCCTGGTAACCACGTCCTCGGCCGCGTCCTCGGCCTCCGAAATGCTGGGCCGGTGGGCCACCCCGTGGTGCTGGAGGTGGTGCCCCCCTCATAGGGCAATCTCTCGGAGGTGTCCCACCTGGTGACAGTGGAAGCACTCCGGCGGGGGATACGCCATACCCCGGGGTCTCTGCATCTCCTGGACCTGGAGAGGTTGAGGGGCCAAGACCACCTGATCTCTCGGCTCCTGCCTTAACTCCTGACGAGGCTGCTCCTCTGCCCTTCTTCCATCTGGTACGATGCCTCGCCGCTGATCATTTCGGGCCCTCCGGCCCTGGTCCTCCGTTTGCCGTTTCCGGCCCCGAGTGGTGTGCCAGTCGGCCTCAATCCTCTTCGCCATCTCTAAAATCCGGGAGATGGGCCCGTCAGAGACAAAAAGCAAAGCCTCTCTCAACTCCTCTTTTAGGCCCTTATAAAACCTCTTGACGTACCCTGCTTCATCCAGCTGATAAGAGCCCGCATATCGGGCCAAATGATCGAACTCTCGGTGGTACTCCACCACTGTCCTGGTGCCCTGCCTCAGCTGCAAGAAACGCTCCTCCAACACGTCCCTGGCCGACTGAGGAACAAAGTGCTCCAGCAGCGTGGCCCTGAATTCTTCCAAGGTGATTTCTGCAATCTCTCTATCCGCAAAGGTCGTGTACAACAGCGTCTTCCACCACCGCTTGGCATGTGACTCCAAGCAAGATACCACTAGGGCCACCCTCTCCTCCCAAGGGCATCGTATCCCAGTCAACATCTCGTACATCACATCCAGCCACTCCTCTGTCCGTACTGCCGACTCCGTCCCCAAGTAAGATGGGGGAGAGAGTCCTCGGAAGGTGCTCATCCAGTTGGCCCTGGGTTTGGCTGCTGGACTGGGGCTTGCTGAGCTCGGAAGGCCTCAAGGATAGCTGTAAGGGTCTGCCCCATGTCTGACTGGAGGAAAGGTGTGGGGACCATGGGAGGTGGTGCAATGTCTGGAGTCTGCTGAGCTCCACCTTATGGGGTGGGCTGAGCTGGGGCTGCAAAATGAAGTACATTAGTAGACAATCGACTCAATGCCTAATGAAAGTGGACAACTTACATGTGATTTCCCCTGTATGGGCACACCACTGCTTCCGCTGCTTAGTTTGTCCCCAAACTAAACCCGCGCGGGGGTGACCCAGGGTTGTGGATGGCTACTTTTCGATCGAGGTTTGCTTTGATACCACTTGTAAGACCCCCTTTTTTTTTCCTTTTTGACACCGGGGTCTTAGGCCCAGAACCGCCGTTTTGCGGTGACTCCTTCACGCCCTGAAGGGTCATCACCACAAAGCGCCGATTCTGCCGGCCAATTCGATCACATAAAAGTAGCATAATGAAGTAAAATGGAAACTATCTGTCCACAGAGAATCACATGACATATATAAATATAACTCCTCGAAGGGAGTGTCCACAGAAGATAACATCAGAGTAGCAAAATACGGGCTTATGCCCGGTATAACATATCCTCACTACAAAATCACTCATGCAGAAGCAAAAGCTGAAAAACTACTCAGGGTCGAGACTCACAGTCCCGGCTGTATGAACTCCGGAGCTAGACTGCCCCACCTCCAAGCGCACCGGTCTCTGGGGCTGCTCCTCCATACTGGTCTCCACGATCCCCTAAATGATGCGGTTCGAAAACCGTTAGTCTAAAAGACTAAGTCCTATCATCCCCCACCCCTTCCCCACGGCTCCTAGGCACCGAGCGGAGAGGAAGAAAGGGGAGGACTTGAAGGTGGAGAATATCAAAAGCAGATGGCAGCGGTCCTATTCTAGCAAGTTCTATAGCATATAAAGACAATAAAATGTAAGCTGAAATGTAACCTTCACTTATGTGGAAAAACACATAAGCCAAGGGGTCTCTTGCAAGGCTCCCATCGTATAAAAAGTCCCATACCGATTTATACGTTGGGGTGTCGGTGGTCAAACAGCAGTAACTAAATATATCAAAATTAACCTTAATTTATAAACTTGCCCACACAAGCTTATAGACTAAGGGGTCGTTTTGCAGGTCCTAAAGTATAAGCGTCCCATTCCACTTATACTTTAGGTGTCAAGGTTTAAGGTAACGATTATGCTATGACATGCAAGTGGGTATGATGGATCATGCAAGTGCAACGCACACACCTGACTCTGTGCACACAGACCTTTAGTTCCCCCTTTCTGGAGCCGTAACCTCCCAGGATACCTCCGTAGTGGCAGACGGAAGCGGTGGGTTGGGCCTCGCCCACCTCTAAACCAGTAAAGCACTACCGGTCAGACCTATCGTACGCCTCAACGCTTGGTGCACGAAGCGGACTCCTGCGTACTCTTGCCGGCTGGCGCACCAGACTTCTGTTGGCGAAGTGCTAACCACACTTGCCGAGTCAACGTATTGGCGTCGGTGCATCGACCCTCCAATACCGAAGACCCACCACCTTAATTTACTTTCCTTTTATGCACATGCAAATTTAGCGTGATCAAAACCCGAGCCGAAGCTCCCCGGACCAACACGTCCGTCTCAAACAATCGAGCCGAAGCTCCCAGCTAACATCCCGTGCCATCAGTGTCTGTGAAATGTGCAACCCTAATTACTAAGTTACTCTTTTCAGCTTGTTAAACAGTTTACGTTAACCCAGGACTGCCCCCGGTATTCCCTGTGAAGGGCTCTCAAGGGGCACTAGGAACTGTGTTGGGATTACGCCCAGCGTTCCCTTTCGCAAGTTACTTATTTTATTATTGGTTGATCCCCTTACCCATTATTTTCTCATGTTTCGATACGCTAATCCTAGGGTGATTTGACTCCAACTCTCCTTGGGTAGGACGATCTTTCGTCGGACCCGAACGCCTTTAAACCCTAGACAAAACCACACCCTACTCACTCTTCTTCCAAAGATGCAGCCCATTCCACTTGTCCTTACAGCAAACCATCAAGACCCATCATACGTGCCCTAATTCATATCCAAATGAAATCCTGCAGTTTTGCTATATGTAGACCACTTAAGCTACGTGACCCGTAAAAAGGGAAGTACATGAAATACTCATCCAGTACCCTCATGATAATTATCAGAGGTATATTATGATAAATATAGACTAAATTCAGAAAATCATATTTTTTCCAATTAATCTACTATTTATTGAATTTTCCTCAAAAACTAGGCCATAGTCAATTTGAACATGAACCATAAGATTTTCTCAGGTACTGGCCTCCTAAAATTTGTATTCACTAAATAACAGAGAAATATCATTGGTTGCCAATTTTCATAATTTTCCAGATAGTTCTTGACCTCTAAAGGATTTATTAAAATAATTCCTAAAATCAAATATAATGAAGGAAGTGCCACATATATGTCTCCAATAATTATGTAAAAATTACTAGGGCTTCATAGGAACTAGAAACATCATGATGAAGAAATTAGAATTTTTCAGACAATCTAAAAGTCATTATTAAATTTCCCAAGGTTCCATGGAATTAAATAATTAAAGAAGCAACTACTAAATATCATTCTTCAAAAATTTCATAAAAATTTACAGAGATGGGTATCATGACTATAAGCCCCTTTGCTAAGTTTTATCAAGTTTAAACAAGTATAGTTCTCTGCAAAAATTCTTAAGTGGAAATTATAAAATATGACTTTGTGAATAAAGTACCACAAATATTCATCCAAAATTTATTATAAAATTTCCAGAGACATGTATGCCCTAAGCAACTACCCATTCAAAATCTCAGGCCTTTTCAGATAGTTTTGGTATTAGATCTTATGGTTTCAAAGCTAGTGCCCTAAACTAGGGTTATGGATTTAAGGGGTCTTAAGTCTTCCAAATGCCCTAAAATTTTAACCACAGGACCATAGTAACCCTATGGATATCATTCCCAAGTTTCAAGTCCATCCAAGGTCTTTTGACCCCAATTTCTTCAAACCCTAGAAATTTACCCTAAAGGGCCTACCCTAACATTCTAGGGCTACCCTAGTCCAATCCACTCCAAACTCCATAAGTGAGTGTAAAAAGTCAAAATATATCTGTGGCCAAAATTTCAGCCTCTGTTGAGGTGATTTGGTCACTCAAACCAAAAGTGCAACTTTTGACCAAAATGCCCTTCATAGGGTATAAATAGGGTTGGGTCAAAACCTATTCAAACACATCCAATCTAAATGAAATTTTATACAGGAACCTAATTGGAGCCCAGGGACCACTCACCAAAATTTGGGAGGGTTTGGATGTGTTTAGGGCACCTATTTAATTTATCTAATGATTATTAAATTTTTACCAAAACTATAGAAATATTTTCTCCAAAAATTCCCATTTTTTGGCAGGCCCTAGGTATGTCTAGGATAGACTCTCTGCCAAAATTTCAGCCAATTTGGGCTTGGGGTGAAGAGTGGGCACTCATTTTAGTGACTGCCTAGCCCTAAGGGTATGTCCCACCAAAATGGGTGCCCTGGTCTAACCAGTGACCCAAAAGGTCCAAACAATTTTTGCTGCAAACTAGACACCCTAAGCTACAATGTTCATGTTGGGCAAATTTCCACTCAGGGTCCCTAAGTATTTTTAAAACTTAAATACATTAAATACATCCAGTGTGACAGAAATGAAATGATTCTTATTTAATTCCTATAGTATTTGATCTGATGCCGCACGAATCTTGGCGCAGATCGACGGCATCTGGTCATCGTCCCCACTGAGCCAATGGCTGAGATTTGTTCTTCCTGGAGCGATTTCCAAGCCTTGCCGCCGGCGCCCCAGCCCCTTCCCCGGCCGGCCACCGCCACCAACACCTCCGTCGAGGTGGTGGCTATCGTCAGGCGGCGGCTCCGCCGCCGGAGAGGCGTTTTCCGGCGGATTAAGCAAGAATTTTTCTTGCCGAAACCAGGAGAAATCCCGGATTCGATCGGGCTCAATTGAGCCTGAAACTCAAGCCTAAGGATTCCTAGGATCTACCTGCGAGTTAAGGAGAGGAGGAGGACCTTCCTGGCGGCCTGGATGCGAGAGGAGCGGCGGGATGCCATTGGCGACGGCGGCGGCGCTCGGCTTCTGCAACTGCACAGTGGAAGGGCTCGTCTCCTCCAGGTAAGTGCTCCAAAATGATCCCCTCAGCTTCCTGATGGTGTTTAAATGGCAATTGGGGGAGGGGAGAGGCTGGTTCTTCAATGGCCATTATCTCCATTAATGGAGTGGCTCGGGTTGTGTGGAGGGGGGCTGAACCCACCCCTTGGTGGCCGGGAAATGGCTGGAATCAACTCCTCTCCCCTAGAGGAGTTGATTACAGCCATCACTGGTGGCTGTTGGCCTTCCTTGGCCGGCTTCTCTCTTCCCTTTCCTCTTCCCCATTTTCTCTCTCCTCCATTAAAGAGAAAAATGAGCTTTCTCTCTCCTACTCACCATGGCCGAATTTTTGATCTCTCCTCCAGTCTATTGGCAGCCCAATAGCTCATATTAATAATAAAAATGAGGTTAGCCCAAGTGGGGGAAATGGGTTGAGCTTGGGTTAGCCCATTTAGGCTAATTTGACCTAACACTAGAATAGAGTTGACCTTGGTCAACATGACCAATTGAGTTGACCCCAATGGATCCTTGGTGACCCATTGACTTCCCTTAGGGTCTAGGTAGGGTTACCCTGCACTTTGGAGGTCACATACCCTTAGTAAGGGTACTTTGACCAGATTAGGAGCTTGAGTTGACTTGGGTCAACCTGGCCTCTAGGGCTGACCCCAATGTGTCCTTAGTGACCCATTGATCCCACTTTAGGGTTAGGAGGGCATGGGTGGGGTCCTCTGGACTAGGAGTAGGTCAATTGGCCCTAAGTGGGCTAGGTTGACCTATTTAGGGCTAGGGTTGACCTTGGTCAACTGGGCCTCTTGGGTTGGCCCTAATGGGTCCTTTTGGCTCTAATGGGTCTCCCAAAATGTTTGGGAGTGTTGTGGTAGGGTCTTGGGTCATGGTGAAGCCCCATTGTCATCCTAAACTATTGTTCAGAATTCTACTATCTGCAGACCATGGTGATCCCTACCTTGGCCTCCTATCTCTTGGCCCATTTCTGGCTTTCCAGGGTTTTGTCATGACCTAGTCATGGCCAAAACCACTCTTAGGGGTCTAGTTGTAAATGGGATGTTACATTAGTACTATAGGTTGGCTGGATGAAGCACCCAAGCCCAGTGTACTATTAAATCTAGAGTTCACTGTGCTTGTGATGTCCATTAGCTTGATGCTTCTCCCATTAAGGGATTCTTCAAGCTTTTTGGCCTCTGATAGCTCACTTTTTAGTGAAGCTATCTGCTCCCTACAACACTCCAACTCCTCAGAGAGTTTGAGGTTTTCTGATTTTAAGGTACTGTGTTCAGACAATTGATTTCTGAGAGAAATAATTTCCTTCTCAGATTTTAATAGGTCTAAACATAGTGCTTTAAATTCATATTTAAAGTCCTCAGAATTGAAATCAAGAGAACTTATTACCTGGTCCTCTTCAAGTTGAGTCTCTGATTCAGATTCAGGCTCTTCTTCATCAGAATTGTGTTGTGAGGCATTGATAGCCATCATGCAGAATTCCTTTTCTTCAGCATCATCCTCATCATCACTTGAGCTGGATGAAGCTTCTGATTCCTCTTCAGTCTCACTCCAAGATTCAGCAACAAATCCCTTTCTTGTGTGTTTGTTCTTGCTTGAGAAGGGTTTGCCATTGCTGTTCTTCTTGAAGTCCTTCTCTTTTCTTCTTTTTCTCTTGTCCTTTCTGTCATTGTTTTTGTTCTCTGGACAGTCAGGCACAATGTGGCCTTGTTTCCTGCAACCAAAGCAAACAATTTCTTTATTGTTTGATTTATCATACCTTGGCTTGTCATGCTCCTTGTATGATCTCTTCCTGAAGTCCTTTCTGGCCATTTTGTAAAATATTTTGGCCAGCAAACTAAGAAGCTCATCATTGCCTGGGATTTTGTCTTCAGGCTGATCTTCAGTGGCTTTGAAAGCTATTGACTTTTCCTTTCTTGAGGCTGGTGAGGCAGCCTTCTGCTCTTCTTCTCTATTTTTGATGAGCAGCTCATAAGACTTGAGCTTGCCCAAGAGAGCTTCTGTGGTGATCTCATTGAGACTTCTGGCATCCTTGATTGGCTAGATCCTTGAGTCCTAAGTGCTTGGGAAGCACATTAGGATTTTGTCATTTAGCTCAGTCAATGAGATCTCTTTATCCAAAGTCATCAGTTCATTGACTATCAGGCTGAGTATGTTATACATTTCAGCTATTGGCTCAGCTTCTCCTTTCTTGAAGTTCTCATATTGGGTTATGAGGTGAGATCTTCTGTCTTTTCTTTCATCAGTAGATCCTGAGACTATCTCAGATAGCTTATCCCAGATTTCCTTTGCTGAGTTGCATTCAGCCACCTTTTGGAAAATGTCATCAGACATAGTCTGGGCTAAGATATTCATAGCCTTTGCATCTGCTACTTTCCACTTCTTGATCTCTGCATCTGTTCCTGAGGGAGGTGGAATAGTATTTGTACTTGTATTCTCTGGAGGTCTTGGACACACTGTCAAAACAGAATTAAAAATGTCCTCATCAATAGAATTCATGTAGAGTCTAATCCTTGCCTTCCAAAGTGCAAACTTGGATAGATTGCACACTGGAGGTCTGGTGCTAGCATAATTTTTGTTTTGGGTCATGTTTTGTGAAGAAATAATTCTAATAACAAAATCAAAATAAGCAGATCTAACTATATGAATCTTTGGGTTCAGGTTGAAAGAGCAACTAGATCTGATATACTCTAGAGGGGGGGTGAATAGAGTATATGGTGCTTTAAAAACTTTTACAAGCTTTTACAACAATTGTGGTAATATGTGTGAGCAGGGAAGCAAAATTAAATCTAATCACAATACTAAGCTAAGCAAAAACTAAGCACAGACAAATCAAGGCCAGAAACAAAAATGAAAGCAAGCAGAACCAGAAGACACAAGGAAATATAGTGGTTCCCCAAACTTGGGTACATCCACTCTTCTACCACCCTAGGTAGGAATCCACTGCAGGATGAGTTGATCAGGTGTCCTGGGCACCAATGAGCTTTTGATAAGGTGCTCAAAAACCAAAGCAGATTTTTTGATCAGGTGTCTTGCCACCAATGAGCTTTTGATAAGGTGCTCAAAAACCAGATTCATACTTTTGAAGGGAGTTTGAAAAACCCTTTACAGAGTGGGGGTGAGAGAGTGATGGCAGTCTTCTCTTTCTCAAACAACTGAGAAGACTATGTGGATTGATGTCAAAGCTCCCCCTGAGTCCTTGATATCTTCAGGAAGAAAAGCTTTGCTGAGGGTGATAGACCTTCAAAGATAGAACTCCAGCAATAGATGGTTTCAGCAATGGCTGAAATGTTGAGTGTCTGGAGTCTTGAAATGATGTTGGCCTTGAACACTTTTAAAACTAAAGAGATCTGAAGATTTGAAAACTAGATCTCCTTGGATGAGTGTTCTTCAGAATTCTTTGTGACAGAAGATTTTGAATGAGTCTCTGTAATCTGTATTGTGTGTACTGTGTGAGTGAGATTCAAAAATCCTGTCTTTTATTCTCTGGTATAGAATAGAATATCATTCTCTATCAAGGATAGCCGTTAGCCTGCATTGATTGCATCCTTAATTGCATAATCTCTTCTGGAGGAAAGTCCACAGAATTATTCCTTGAAAAATCCCTTGAAACTTGGTCCAGAATTGAATGAAAACGGCTAGCAAATCTCTGAATTAATTGCAGAATAACTCCTAACTGATTTGAATTTGAATTCTAGAAGTTATCTGAAATCGTCGAACTGAGCTCTGCTATCGTCGAGCTGAGCTCAGCGATCTGGAAATCTTAAGCATCAAAATAATCGTCGATCTGAGCTCAAAGATTGTTGAACTGAGCTCAGAGATAAAGATCCAAGCCAGAGTCAAAATCGTCGAACTGAGCTCACCGATCGTCGAATGGAGTTCGACGATATTATGAAGTTGAGCTCAGCGATCGTCGAATGGAGTTCGACGATCTGTCGAAGTTGAGCTAGACGATCGTCGACCGGAGTTCGACGAATCGTCGTGCTGAGCTCGACGATCAGACTTAGTCTCCAGACAGAAAAACTTGGTCTTCAGGGCAGCTTCCAAACCTAGACTTCTAACCCTTAGACTCAATTCTAATTGACCTTTTAAGCTATACAGGAGGTCAAGCAAAGGTTCTTAGAGACATAGTGATCCTGACCCAAATTAGTAATAGGGTGTTCTAACAATCTCCCCCTGTTTGGGTTAGGATTACTATTTACAGACTTTGGAAAATTCAAATAATAACATACAATCAGTAAAACATGAAAACAACAGCAAGACATTGCAGAAACATCACAGATATATATATGTCATCCAGATAATAATCAGAAATTCCAAAGATTGTCACCTTACAATGTCATTTCTTCTCTTTGTCTTTGGCAAGTTTAATTTCTCTGTTTGGATTTAGAGCTTCCTTGTTGGACCTGGTGTCATCTGCTGCACCCAAGTATATTTGCTTTGTAGCCCTGGGAACCACAGCAGCAGGATGTAATTCCATATATCTCTCAGCATTAAAGAATTTACTGGAACCATATTTGTCTAATTCTTTCTGTCTTTGTTCTGACATTGTAGAAATGTTGGAAGAATCTAATCCTTGTTCTTTGGCCTTCTTAATCTGATCCAGTGCAGCCAATTCCTTCATTCTGGCAGTCCAAGCAGCTGGATTCTTTTCAGGGTCCTCAAATGGTACAGGTGGCTCATACCTGTTGGAAGAATTGTCTTGAGGAGGCCTGGGAGACACTGTCTCTTTTAGCTTGTAGGGGAAAGGACCAGAAGTAGTATCAGCAAGACTATGTCCTCCCCTAGAATATGGGTGCTGCCTGGAGTACCCTTTGGAATAAACCTGAATATCTCTTTGATTACCCCTGTATCCTCCTCTCCTAAAATATGAACCCCTAGATTGGCCTTCCCTTTGGTAGGATCTGGCATGGGGTTGATAGGGAGCCTGGCTTATAGCTGGGGGTTGACTTGCAGAGCTTCCACCTGCACCTGCATCAGGAGGAGGTGGTGGAGGAGGATGAGGGTGCTGGAATTGGGAAGAGCCCTTCTCATATTTTCTCTTTTTCTTCATGGCTTTCAGCTGGTTCTTGGAATACTACATCCAGTGTTCAGTAATTTGGCAATTATGCAGAATGTAGTAAGGAATGTCATTGTTATCTTTGACTTTTGCAGGAGGAACCCTTTTCATTGCCTTGCTCCTTGCCTTTCTTTTTCTGGCAATGGTAGCGGATGAATCATCAGAGTCTATTTTGAATTCATCAGATTCAGAACTCTGGTCATCATATATAGCATCTATTTTCTTCATCAATTCTTTCTTCAGTTGAACAGCAGCAGATGAGGCAGAAGTTGAAACAGCAGCAGCAGTAGGGGCAGCAGCAGATGGAGCAACAGATGGAGAGGGTGCAACAGAAGCAATTACAGCAGCAGCAGCAGATACTGGACTGGTGACAACAGCAACAACTGTCTCACTATCATCAGCAGAAATTTCACTAACAGCAGTAGAATCAACAGAAACAACAGCAAAAACTGCAGCAGGCTCAATTTCAGTTGCCTCTGTCATAGGACAATCCTTGGATATTTGTGCAGCAGAAACAGTTGGAACTTCAGCATCAATAAAAACAATCTCAGCAGCAGTATCAACAATCCTTTCTTCAGCATCAGCAGCAGCAGCAACATCTTCAGTAGCAGCAATCACTGAATGTACAAAAGAAGAGATAATGCTAGGGTCACAGCAAGAGAAAGGCACCAGTGCCTTGGATAAGTCTTCTGTGGGCTGGACAGCATTACTCTCTGGCAGACAGCTGAAGAAGGCAGTATCAAAAGCAGATAGCAAAGACCTTAGGTCAATTGCAAGAACTGCAGTAGGAGTCTGACATTCTGGAGGCACAGCAACAGGAGCAGAAGGAGCAGTAGACACAGAAACATCAGCAGCAGCAGCAGTATCATCAGCAGCAGGAGCAGAAACAATAGCAGCAATAGCATGAAAGCTTGCTTCATATGACATCTCCCCCTGCCTAGATGCAGATACATCTGGATCAAGGCACACTGCTGGAGGTGCTGCCTGAGGAAGGAGGGAGGAAAGTCTGGCAGAGAGGGCTGCCACTGACAGGTGTAGACGAGCCAAGGAGGTCTCCAAGAGTAGAGAGAGCCTGGGGGCAATTAGCTCATACAACCTGTCAGCTAGGGCTGAGAGGTCTACTTGTTCAACTGCTGGAGCAAAGGTAGATGGAATAGGAGTAGCTGAAGATGCTGGAAGTGGAGGGCTGGAGAGAGGTGGTATGGATGGCTGAGGTGTTGGGATGGTGGATATGGAGGACAATGGGATGGATATGGATGGGGTGAAAGTTGGTTGATCAATGATGTGGTGGAGGAGGGCTTGGAATGAAGTGGAGGTGGAAGGTAAATCAGGAGGAGAGGAGGGGGAATCATCCATGAAGGAATCATCCAGGAGGGTGAAGGATGGTATGGATGGTGATGATGTGATATCTGGAGGAGGGTATGAGAACAGTGGGTGGAATTGGTCTGCTGGAGGAGGTAGAATGGGGTATGGAGATGGAGTTGATGTTGGAGATGGGCTGGATATGGTAATGGTGGATGGAGCTGGAATGGTGGATGGTAGGGGAAGGGTTGGAATTGGAGGAGGAGGAGAGGCAGCAACAGCAGCAGCCAGGTCTTCTGCAGGAGCAGTGACCTGTGGGAGAGTGACTCCTTGAGTCCTTGTGCCTGAAGGAGCACTTGAGGAGGGCCTGCTGGGCTTGCTTATTTGCCTGTCCCACTTGCCAAAGAGGGCACAGGTTAGTCTCTTGGAGGCATTTATGTGAACTCCAGAGGAGACCAGCAAGGCAGGGCACCTATTCTGCAGGAAAACTCCAATAATCCTTCCAAAATTAACAAAACCCTTGTTTATTTTCTTCTTGATGAGGTCAAAGAATACCTCTCCCCAGTTCAAACTTTTCTTATCCACCAGAGCTCCCATGAGGCAGAGCTGATGTCTGGATATAGTATCATGAGCTGAGTGCTTTGCCAGCAGCACTTTCCCTACTACATCTGCCATGAACCTGTATTCAACAGACAGATTCCTCTTGAATAGCTTGCTAGGGTTTCCCTCTGGATGACCCATCCTGGCAAGTAGTTCAGTATATTCTTCTCCTGATAACTCAGCAATATCTTCTCCATTTCTCAGTCCAAAAACTTCTGTTAAAACTGTGGGGGTCAAGGGTACCTGATTTCCAGCAATAGACCCAACTATTGTGTTGTTGTCTAGATTATGAGCAGTATAAACCCACTCCTTTATCTCATCTGAAGCCAGCTTGATCCTGGTGGTCATGAGGGCAGACAGATTCTGATCCTTGAATAAACCCAGTATGTCTTAGAAAATCTGATCAGTAGTGTTGAAGGATTCCAGATCAATGTCAAAGCCAGCATCGAACTTCATTGCGGCAAGAACTGCAACTGACACAGCCATTGTACCTGCAAAAACTCAACAAACAAAACGACCAAGCGTAGAACTGTTTGGAGGGAAGAAAATTCTTGCAGAGAAATCGAAAGAGCAAATGAGAACGACGGTAAAAAATGAGTTTTATATTAGGGTTCGACGCAGAATTGGAAAGATCGTTGAACTCAGTTCGACGATCGAGGCTCCTAAAGGAATCTGAAGAGACTTCAACATCGTCGATCTCCGTTCGACGATCTTGAAGAGCATCGAGCTCCGTTCGATGATCGTTCAGGGAACAAAATCGTCGAGCGCCGTTCGACGATCGTTGACCGGAAGAGATAGTTCATACTATCTGAGAGGCGCTGAACTCAGTTCGACGATTTTTGGAAACCGTCGATCTCCGTTCGACGATCTTAGGGGAAATCGTCGAGCGCAGTTCAGAGATCAGAAAAATTCTAGACACTAAGAAAAATCATAATTTTTGCCTAGTCTTGGTCAATTTTGAGCTTTCAAAATCTTGGATATTATTTAAGACTTCCTCCATCTAACATTCCTAACTGATTTAGAAAGAAAGTGTGTTTCTTTCATCCAAAGGCTTGGTGAAAATATCTCCCCTTTGTAAATCAGTTGGGATATATTGTAATTCAATTTTATTCTTTTCAACATTATCCCTTAAGAAGTGATGCCTAATCTCTATGTGTTTTGTCCTACTATGGAGGACTGGATTTTGAGCTATGGAAATTGCACTTGTGTTATCACAAAAGATTTTAGACTTCTCTAAGTTGTAACCATAGTCTAGGAGTTGGTTTTGAATCCACAAGATTTGTGAACAACAACTGCCTGCAGCCATATATTCAGCTTCAGCAGTTGAAGTTGACACATATGTTTGTTTCTTACAAAACCAAGAGACAAGTCTGTCACCAAGGAACTGACAAGTTCCACTGGTGCTTTTCCTGTCAATTCTGCATCCAGCATAATCAGCATCAGAGAATCCAGTTAAATCAAATGCTGAATCTTTTGGATACCAGAGACCTAGATTTGGACAACTTTTAACATACCTGAGAATCCTCTTTACTAATGTTAGGTGTGACTCTCTAGGGCTTACTTGGAACCTAACACATATACATGTAGCAAACATTATATCTGGTCTACTAGCTGTAAGATACAGTAAAGAGCCAATCATTGCTCTATATATGGTCTGATCAACAGGTTTCCCATGTTCATTAGCATCTAATATAGCATTGGTAGGCATGGGTGTTTTCATACAAGATGCCTCAGACATACCAAATTTCTTAACCAGTTCATTAGCATATTTGGTTTGAGAAATAAAGATGCCTTCAGCATGTTGTTTGACTTGCAATCCTAGGAAGAAGGATAGCTCACCCATGCTACTCATCTCAAATTTAGAATGCATTAGGTTAGAAAACCTTCTGCACAATTTTGAGTCAGTAGAACCAAAAATGATATCGTCTACATAAATTTGTACTAGTAGGGTATGAGACTTATGGGTTCTAATAAAAAGAGTTTGGTCTACTCTACCCCTTATAAAACCATTTTCCAAGAGAAAGCATGCTAAGGTCTCATACCATGCTCTAAGAGCTTGCTTGAGACCATATAATGCTTTATTTAATCTAAAAACATAATCAGGATAAGTTGGAGAGATAAAACCTGGAGGTTGTCTGACATAGACTTCCTCTTTGATGTCTCCATTTAAGAAAGCACTTTTGACGTCCATCTGATATACTTTGAAGCCTTTGTGAGCTGCATAAGCTAGAAAAATCCAGATGGCTTCTAATCTTGCAACAGGTGCAAAGGTCTGGTCGTAGTCAATTCCTTCTTCTTGAGAGTATCCCTGAGCAACTAGCCTTGCCTTGTTCCTTATAATTATTCCTTGATCATCCAGTTTGTTTCTGAATACCCATTTTGTTCCAATAATGGAATGATCCTTAGGCTTTGGCACTAGTTCCCATACTTTGTTCCTCTCAAATTGATGCAACTCCTCTTGCATTGCAATGATCCAGTGTGGATCTTGCTCTGCATCTTGAATGGACTGAGGTTCAATTTGAGATAGGAAGCAGGTGTGCAACAGGTTTTGGTTTACCTGATTTCTGGTTTGCACACCAGCTGAGATTTCTCCAATTATTTGGGAAATTGGATGATCTCTTGATGTTACTAAATCAACAGGGGGTGTTGATTGTTCACCAACCTGTGTTGTTGTTTCCTCTTGTGGTACAACAACTGGCTCTTCAAGTGGTGCTTCAATATGTTGAGCATTCCCTTCATCTTCACTGCTTTCATCCTCTTGAGTAACATGTAGCTTGTTCATATCTTCAACTAGAGAATGTTCCTGCAAAGGTTCTATGGTAGAAGAAATCTTCTCCTTGAAGGACATGTTAGATTCATCAAAAGAAACATGAACAGATTCCTCAATTTTCAAAGATGATTTGTTATAAACCCTATAGGCCTTGCTGATCATGGAGTATCCCAGAAACACTCCTTCATCAGCTTTGGCTTGAAATTTTGCTAAATATTTCTTGTCATTATTGTGAATATAGCAAATACAACCAAAAATTCTAAAATAGTCAACTTTAGGTTTCTTACCTTTGAGTAATTCATAGGGAGTCTTTCCCTTCAGTTTATGTATCAGACTTCTGTTCAACACATAGTTGGAGGTGTTCACTGCCTCTGCCCAAAAGGATAGAGGTAGATGAGCATCTGACAACAATGTAGTGGCAGATTCAATAAGGGTTCTATTTTTCCTTTCAGCTACCCCATTTTGTTGAGGAGTTCTAAGAGCTGAGAAAGTATGCCTGATCCCTTCACTCTGGCAGAACTCTTGCATAAGAAGAGAATCAAACTCTGTCCCATGATCACTTCTGATCAGGGCAATGTGAGTATTGAACTCAATCTGTATACATTTGAGAAACTCTGTCAGACACTTAAAGTTATCAGACTTCTTCTTTAGAAAGAACACCCAAGTGAATCTAGAGAAGTCATCTACAATTACTAAAGTGTAGGATTTCCCTCCTAGGATTTGTACTATGATGGGTCCAAATAGATTCATGTGTAACAGATACAATATCCTAGGTGAATCACTCTTATTAAGTGACTTAAAACTTTTTTTAGTTTGCTTGCCTAATTGACAAGCCCTGCAGAGTCCTTCCTTCTTGTAGGGGCCAGAAGGTAGTCCTCTAACAAGGTTGTCCTTGGATAGCCTAGCAATAGTTCTAAGGTTTAGGTGTCCTAGTCTCTTATGCCATAAAACATTTGGTCTACAGATTGAATTAAACAAGCAGATATCTACATTAGTTGAAAGAAAGTCTGCTAGGTAGATGTTACCTTTCCTTTTACCTGTCAACACAGTTGTGTTGTCCTCTGACTTGATTTTGCATAAGGTTTTGCTGAAGGTCACCTGGTAGCCTTCATCACACATCTGACTGATGCTGATTAGGTTGTGCTTCAGTCCTTCTACATATGCTACCTTCTTGAAGGTTACTGATCCAATCTGGACTGCACCATATCCTCTAGTCTGTCCAAAGTTTGAATCACCAAAGATAACTTTGGTTCCAAGCTTGGCTCTGAAGGATGTGAGGTTGTCCTTGTTCCGTGTCATGTGCTTAGAGCACCCACTATCCAAGTACCATTGCTAGTTAGATGTTGGATAGGTCTTCACCTGCACATAAAACAATTTACTTGTTTTTGACCCAGTTTACCTTGGTCCTAGGTTGATAACCTCTAAATTCAGAATTGAAAGACATCCCGGGTTGACTCTTATATCCTTCAGGATGATATCTTCTTGGAGGTAAAATCCATTCAGTATAAGGGTTAAAGGTTTGGGATGAAGAACCCTTAGGATTCAATTTTGATTTGCCTTTGAAAAAGTTTCCAGAGCTCTGACCTCTGTTCGACGATCTTGGAGCTGCGTTCGACGATCTTGGGTCAGATCGTCGAGCTCCGTTCGACGGTCGACTATGGGTGAGGTCAGGTATATGAGATCGTCGACCTGCGTTCGACGACTTTGGCTGAGATCGTCGATCAGCGTTCGATGATTTTTCCTGAGATCGTCGAGCTGCGTTCGACGATCGTCGATCTTCATTCAGCGATCGTCGATCTACGTTCGACGATTTCTGCTGGGACTTAGTTTTCTGAGGCAGATCAGAATTTTTCCTAGCAACCTCTACAACTCCCTTTCCCTTGTCAGAAATAAACTTGATGGGAGTTGTTAGAACAATAGGTTGGCTGGATGAGGCACCCAAGCCCAGTGTACTGTTAAATCTAGAGTTCACTGTGCTTGTGATGTCCATCAGCTTGATGCTTCTCCCATTAAGGGATTCTTCAAGCTTCTTGGCCTCAGAGAGCTCACTTTTCAGTGTAGCTATCTGTTCCATACAGTTCTCCAACTCCTGAGAGAGTTTGAAGTTTTCTGACTTTAAAACATTGTGTTCAGATAATTGATTTCTGAGAGAGATAATCTCTTTCTCAGACTTTAGCAGGTCTAAACACAGTGCTTTAAATTCAGATTTAAAATCTTCTGAACTAAAATCAAAAGAACTAATTACCTGATCTTCTTCAGGTTGGGTCTCTGAGTCTGACTCTGACTCTTCTTCCTCTGAATTGTGCTGTGAGGCATTAATTGCCATCATGCAGATCTCCTTTTCTTCTGCATCATCCTCATCATCACTGGAGCTGGATGAGGCTTCTGACTCCTCTTCTGTCTCACTCCAGGATTCAGCAACAAACCCTTTTCTTGTATGCTTATTTTTGCTTGAAGAAGGTTTGCCATTTCCATTCCTTTTGGAGTCTTTCTCCTTTCTTCTTTCTTTTCTGTCCCTTCTGTCCTTGGTCTTGTTCTCTGGACAGTCAGGAACTATGTGCCCTGGTTTCCTGCAACCAAAGCAGATAATGTCTTTATTGTTGCTTATGGACTTGTCATACCTTGGCTTGTCCTGCTCCTTGTATGATCTTCTTCTGAAGTCCTTTCTGGCCATCTTGTAGAATCTTTTGGCCAACAAGCTGAGTAGTTCATCATTGCCTGTAGCTTTATCTTCAGGCAGATCCTCAGTTGCCTTGAATGCAATGGTCTTCTCTTTTCTTGTGGCTGGTGAAGCAGCCTTCTGTTCTTCCTCTCTATTCTTGATAAGTAGCTCATAAGATTTGAGCTTACCCAACAGAGCTTCAGTGGTGATTTCATTCAGACTTCTGGCATCCTTAATTGGCCAGATTCTTGAATCCCAAGTGCTGGGGAAGAACATTAGGATCTTGTCATTGAGTTCTGTCAGAGAAATCTCTTTGTCCAATGTCCTTAGTTCACTGACAATTAGACTCAGTCTGTTGTACATGTCTCCTACTGACTCAGTCTCTCCCTTCTTGAAGTTCTCATATTGAGAGATGAGATGGGATCTTCTGTCCTTTCTCTCATCAGCTGAGCCTAAGACTATTTCTGAGAGCTTGTCCCAAATCTCCTTGGCTGAATTACATTCAGCTACCTTTTGAAATATGTCATCTGACATTGTCTGGGCTAGAATGTTCATAGCCTTGGCATCAGCTACTTTCCATTTTTTGATGTCAGCATCTGTTCCTGATGGAGGTGGAACAGCATTTGTACTTGTGCTCTCTAGGGGTCTTGGACACACTGTCAAAACAGAATTAAAAATATCTTCGTCAATGGAATTCATGTAAAGTCTAATCCTTGCTTTCCAAAGTGCAAACTTTGACAGATTGCACACTGGAGGTCTGGTGCTAGCATAATCTTTGTTTTGGGCCATGATTTGTGCAAACAAAATCTAATAATAAAATACAGAAGAAAAGCAGATCTAGTTTGGGATCTTGGGGTTCAGGTGTTAGCCTGTACAACCAATCAGATATGGTATATTTAACCAACCTCCCTCTGATACCAATTGAAAGAGCAACTAGATCTGATATACTCTAGAGGGGGGGTGAATAGAGTATATGGTGCTTTAAAAACTTTTACAAGCTTTTACAACAATTATTGTAATATGTGTGAGCAGGGAAGCAAAATTAAATCTAATCACAATACTAAGCTAAGCAAAAACTAAGCACAGACAAATCAAGGCCAGAAACAAAAATGAAAGCAAGCAGAACCAGAAGACACAAGGAAATATAGTGGTTCCCCAAACTTGGGTACATCCACTCTTCTACCACCCTAGGTAGGAATCCACTGCAGGATAAGTTGATCAGGTGTCCTGGGCACCAATGAGCTTTTGATAAGGTGCTCAAAAACCAAAGCAGATTTTTTGATCAGGTGTCTTGCCACCAATGAGCTTTTGATAAGGTGCTCAAAAACCAGATTCAAACTTTTGAAGGGAGTTTGAAAAACCCTTTACAGAGTGGGGGTGAGAGAGTGATGGCAGTCTTCTCTTTCTCAAACAACTGAGAAGACTATATGGATTGATGTCAAAGCTCCCCCTAAGTCCTTGATATCTTCAGGAAGAAAAGCTTTGCTGAGGGTGATAGACCTTCAAAGATAGAACTCCAGCAATAGATGGTTTCAGCAATGGCTGAAATGTTGAGTGTCTGGAGTCTTGAAATGATGTTGGCCTTGAACACTTTTAAAACTAAAGAGATCTGAAGATTTGAAAACTAGATCTCCTTGGATGAGTGTTCTTCAGAATTCTTTGTGACAGAAGATTTTGAATGAGTCTCTGTAATCTGTATTGTGTGTACTCTGTGAGTGAGATTCAAAAATCCTGTCTTTTATTCTCTGGTACAGAATAGAATATCATTCTCTGTCAAGGATAGCCGTTAGCCTGCATTGATTGCATCCTTAATTGCATAATCTCTTCTGGAGGAAAGTCCACAGAATTATTCCTTGAAAAATTCCTTGAAACTTAGTCCAGAATTGAATGAAAACGGCTAGCAAATCTCTGAATTAATTGCAGAATAACTCCTAACTGATTTGAATTTGAATTCTAGAAGTTATCTGAAGTCGTCGAACTGAGCTCTGCTATTGTCGAGCTGATCTTAGCGATCTGGAAATCTTAAGCATCAAAATAATCGTCGATCTGAGCTCAAAGATCGTCGAACTGAGCTCAGAGATAAAGATCCAAGGCAGAGTCAAAATCGTCAAACTGAGCTCACCGATCGTCGAATGGAGTTCGACGATATTATGAAGTTGAGCTCAGCGATCGTCGAATGGAGTTCGACGATCTGTCGAAGTTAAGCTAGACGATCGTCGACCGGAGTTCGACGAATCGTCGTGCTGAGCTCGACGATTAGACTTAGTCTCCAGACAGAAAAACTTGGTCTTCAGGGCAGCTTCCAAACCTAGACTTCTAACCCTTAGACTCAATTCTAATTGACCTTTTAAGCTATATAGGAGGTCAAGCAAAGGTTCCTAGAGACATAGTGATCATGACCCAAATTAGTAATAGGGTGTTCCAACACAGGTGTTAGCCTGTGCAACCACGAAGATGTGGTATTTTTAACCAACCTCCCTTTGATACCAATTGAAAGTGCAAGTTAGATCTGATATAATCTAGAGGGGGGTGAATAGAGTATGGTGCTTGCTAAAAACTTTTTATAACAGTTGTTGTATTCTTATGTGAACAGGGAAGCAAATAATATAAAGTAAATCTAAATACAGCAACTATCTAATCACAGAGCAACCTAGTCACAAACCACAGCCAGAAACAAAAATAAAGTAAGCAACCAGATGACACAAGGAGCTATAGTGGTTCCCCAATCAATCTGGGTACATCCACTCTTCTACCACCCTAGGTAGGAATCCACTGCAGGATGAGTTGATCAGGTGTCTTGGGCACCAATGAGCTTTTGATAAGGTGCTCAAAAACCAAACCAGATTTTTTGATCAGGTGTCTTGCCACCAATGAGCTTTTGATAAGGTGCTCAAAAATCGAACACAAACTTTTGAAGGAAGTTTGAAAAACCCTTTACAGCAGAGAGAGAGAGAGAGGGAAAGAGATGATCTTCTCTGTCAACAGTCAGAGAGAAGATAGTGAATGTTGTCAAAGCTCCCCCTGAGATCTTGAGTTGCTCAGGAAGTGAAGCTTTCTAGTAGGGTAATAGGCCTTCAGAAGATTGATCTCCAGCAAATGATGATTTCAGCAATAACTAAAATGTGAGGTGTCTGGAGTCTTGAATGATGATGGCCTTTGAACACTTGAATCAAAAGAGATCTAAAGATTTCAGTTTGTTGATCTCCTTTTGGTGTTGGTGTTCTTGTATGAATCTTTGAGACTGAGAATGTCTGCAACCCTTTCTCTTTCTCTGGTGTGATTGTTGTGTTGTGAGAGTTGTTGTTGTAGAGAATATTTTTCTAACTGTTGTTCTTCTTGTTTTTCTTCTATATCTTTTTTTGTAGAGAATAATTCTGTCTTTTATTTCATCTGTCTGAATAGAAATGATCCACTGTCCAAGATAGCCGTTGGCCTGCCATAAATGACTTCCTTAATTGAATTTGTCTTCTAGAGGAAAGTCCAATAAAACATTCCTTGATAATTCCTTGAAACTTGCTACAGATTAAATGAAAAACAGCTACAAGATCTCTGAATTAAATGGTGACAATAATTCCACAGCTGTCTGAATTTGAATCTTGAGAATCGTTGAACTGTTCAGAAAAACGTCGAACTAAGCTCCACTATCGTTGAACTGAGCTCAGAGATTTGGACTTAGACAGCAACAGAGATCGTCGATCTGAGCTCAACTATCGTTGAACTAAGCTCAGAGATTGAGAACCAAACTAAAGTCAAGATCGTCGATCTGAGCTCGAAGATCGTCGAATGGAGTTTGATGACTTGTTAAAGTTGAGCTCAGAGATCGTTGAATGGAGTTCGACGATTCGTCGAAGTGAGCTCACCGATCGTCGAATGGAGTTCGACGATTCGTCGTACTGAGCTCGACGAAATGACTTAGTTTTCTGAAACTGAAAATCCTGGTCTTGAGGACAGCTTCCAAACCTAAGTACTAACCCTTAGACTCAATTCTACTTGACCTTTAAATCTATACAATGAGGTCAAAATAGGTTTCCTAAGAGACATAGTGATCCTGACCCAAATCAGTAATAGGGTGTTCCAACACGGTTGATCAACCCCTAGGAGCAATTTACAATCCTAGAAAAACTCTAACACGTTTAATAACGAAAGCTAAGGCATTTATAGTCATCATTAAGACACATTAGGAACGATTAAACATAACCAAACAAGATCGAGCTTACCATGACAAAACCTTACAACACCATGTGATCATTGAAACGGTTAATTATAATAATAATTTGGAAGAATAAGCGCAGAAAATTTTAAAGACATGAAAATATGCCATTACCATCAAATCAGACAAGGAGAAATGAGAGGAAACCACCACTTGCCTTGGTTTAATGGGAAAAATCCACTGAATCACTCCACGTCGTAGATCGGGGCAAAAGGATGTGGGAGGAGTTGAAATCGAAACAAGAACGGCCGAAAAGGAGGTTAGGGCCGAAAAACCCTAACGAGAAATCTCTAGAAACGGGGAAGATATTACCACGATGGCGTAACTCTCGGCGAGAGCTTTACAGATCTATACTCGGTTGAAGATTTCGAGCACCGGAGCATGATGGCGTAGCTCTCAGGAAGAAGAAGAAATTCTCGGTCGGTTTAATGCTGATGAAGAAGAAGAAAGTATTTATACTCAAACAGTAGAAATAAACCGGGTTCGGCTAAAACCGATTTTCTGAGACAAAAGGAACGGGCCACTCGAGTACTATAGGGGTACTACTCGGGTACAACAAAGGATACTCGAGTACAAGAAAAGTACTACTAGAGTAGTAAGGTGACTACTCGAGTACTCGAAAGGAACTACTCGAGTAGTAAGGTAACTACTCGAGTACTCGAAACGAACTACTCGAGTAGTAAGGTAACTACTCGAGTACTTGAAAGGAACTACTCGAGTAGTAAGGTAACTACTCGAGTACTCGAAAAGAACTACTCGAGTAGTAAGACCTCTACTTGAGTACATGAAAAGACCTACTCGAGTTCTTAAGGCAGCTACTCAAGTACTCGGAAGGAACTACTCGAGTAGTAAGGTCACTACTCGAGTACAAGAAGAGACCTACTCAAGTACTTAAGGCAGCTACTCGAGTACTCGGAAGGCACTACTCGAGTAGTAAAGTAACTACTCGAGTACAAGAAGAGACCTACTCGAGTATTTAAGGTAGCTACTCGAGTACTCGAAAGGAACTACTCGAGTAGTAAGGTAACTACTCGAGTACTCGAAAAGAACTACTCGAGTAGTAAGATCACTACTCGAGTACAACCGATTATTTGCATGAACAGTACACCTACACGAGACGCAGGAATTTCACTCTAGTCAAGCCTTGCAGGAAAAACAATTTCTTTGCAAATGTAACCTTTTGATCAAACTATACGAATAAATAGTAAAAGACATTTTTGAATAGTACTATAATATTAAAATAACCATACTTATATATTTTTGAACAAGGAAACTACGAGATCAAAACGGAGGCCCAAACGATCGCCGAATTAAACGAAACTCACGTCGTAGGCAAATACTGACGCTACGAACACAACGACGAAGTCAAAACCATAATCCGACAAGCCATTCCCGAGATATTAATCTTCAATGTATACGGCGAACATAAACAATCCAAAACTTCAATCGCGCGCCGAGACTCCAAAAATGCTCGGATTGCGACAAAACTTGACGAGCAAGTCCAAAATTACTTAACTTAAATTCCAAAAGCAAAATTTTCCCATTACAACAAGAATTCTTCGCAAGGGGTATAAATGCAATTAGTAAATTCTTCGCAAGGGGTATAAATGCAATAATGCCTTAACGGCATTGCGCCGTCAACTCGATGTTAAAAGTAATGCCACGACGTCATAAATATGACGTTTCCCATTCAAACAAAATCATCGAAAAATCGGGGATGTTACAGAGTCAACCCAAGATACTAATTCTTCATCTCAAGCTTCTGAGCAGAGGGTAAATATCTAGCCAAGAAAAATCTTGAGAATTCCTCCATAGGAACATCAGCAAGTTGCCTTCCCACTAAGAGATGAAACTCCAACTCATCCCACCACAGCCTCGCCTCACCAGCCAAAAGGAAGGTCGCTATGGTGGTCTTCTGCCACTGCTCAGTTAACGTGGCCGTCAAGACCCTCTTTATCGTAGAGAGCCAATCCTCAGCTTGAGCTGGCGTTCCAACCCCATCGAATCTCGGAGGATTAAAGCCCATTACATGCTTGAGCTGTCTCTCTGTAGCTCACCTCGGCTCTGCCTGATCCACTGTCACGTGCTCCACCACTCTCGGCTCTACCGCCCTAACCGGTTCTTTCTCAACAACAGGTGGTGTGTGGTGCAATTGCCCTGCAGGTTGGGAATTTATCATCGCAAAGACTGCTTCAGCCACCAACCTGATGGTTTCCGCAGAAGGAGGTGTTGTAGGCACGTCCCTCGGTGCACTACTTTCCGCCGACTGCGGACACTCCGACTGACCAGCACCGCTCCTAGCTGCCTATAATAGCAAATACCCGCGATTAGACGACAAACAAATTGCTAAAAGCAATCATTGGAACACTCAGGTTCCACAAAATAAGTGTATTTTTCATTCCTAAGTGGACATTCATGGGTTCTTTTTGATATTATAACGATGACGCACACATGTGGTCACCACCCCTTAAAAGAATTCTCCAACGAATTCATTTAAGCCTGACTGTAACCAGAAGTCTGATACCAAATTGTAACACCCCCATCCGTCGTATGACATATAACAGAAGGTCCAGCTGGAACCCGACGCCATATACCATGGACAGTCGGAAGGGTTACGTATGAATAACCAAACTATCCAATCAAGACTACTCGTCCTAACACAGAGCATTCTAGCGGATGCTTTTAATCAGTTGAAAGAACCCATAATTGTAATCCAATAATCATGAATGTTCACAACCACTACAAATGGAATGAAATACAAATACACTGAAAGAAACTTGGCCTTATGGCCTTACAAGAGTTCACTTAGCAATATAATGTTTTTCATACATCGGCTCGCAAGCCGGCCACACATGACAAAATAAAGAACAACTATTCGCTTTTGCCTTCGAGGGCCAGCACATCAACATGGGTTCCAGCCCGCTATTTGGTACTCGGCTCCGCATCACCTGCAAGCAACATTCCACCGCATGGTGGCAAACAAAGCAACGTTCAGCCAAAGCCGACCAAATTATAACGACCCTGCCCCTAACTCGGGACGGCAGTGCTCCTTCCCTACAATTCATTAGCCCAGCTAAACAGTATAGAATAAACATACTATGCCACAGGTATAGGCTCGCATGGACAAACACCCCGTGCACTCAGGGTAGATTATCGGTGAATCCTGACACTTCAGCGTCTTCACCACCACCCTCAGGATGGAAACCTCATGAGCAATCTAGCCTTTCGTACCACTGTCTAAGGCTCCCTGTTGGGTACATTGGTCAAATGTACCTGATTTGAAGAAGCCTTCCCTAACTCAATGATATGCATCATAATGTATTTGATGTTTGTTTGAGTTACTTGTGCAGGTTAGGTATACACTGGACTGAAGCTAAAAGTTTCTAAGTCCATGTGTCGACACCCAGAGGCAAAGTGTCGACACTTGGAGTTATTGTGTCGACACCTGGGAAGAAGAGTCGACACCAGACAGAAAGTGTTGACACTTGGAGCTGTGTCGACACTCAGTGAAGGAGTATGCAGAAAAGCAGTGTCGACACTTAGCAGAAGTGTCGACACCTAGAAGAGCTGAGTCTACACCAGAAAGTGTCGACACTTGGAGCTGTGTCGACACTCAGCAAAAGTCTGCAGAATCTAAGTACAAGTGTCGACACTCAACACAATGTGTCGACGCTATGCTGAAGAGTCAGTATTTGAAGAAAGTGTCGACACTCAGAACAATGTGTCGACACACAACCAGGAGAGTCAACACTTGAAGAAAGTGTCGACACTCAGCACAATGTGTCGACACTTAGTTGAAGACTCTACACTTGAAGAAAGTGTCGACACAAGGAGCCGTGTCGACACTTAGCAAAGAACAGAAAAGTTACAAAATATTCTAAGTACAAGTGTCGACACTAAAGGAATGTGTCGACACTCAGCTGAAGAAACAAAAGTGAAGACTTGTGTCGACACCAAGAAGCAGTGTCGACACTTGACAGTTTCAACACATGAAGATGTGTCGACACAAAGAACATGTGTCGACACTTAGAAGAATACAGTTAAAGAATGAAGAACAAGACTTGTGTCGACACTCAATTTCAGTGTCGACACATGCAGAAGAATCTGTGTCGAGACATACAAGGAATTGTGTCGACACCTTGTAGACTTGTGTCGACACTTACACAACATGTGTCGACACTTAGTCTATAAGTGTCGACACTTAAGAACAGAAAGTCTCGACACTATCTGACAGTTAGAGAATTTCAAGAAGTGACTGGTTGACATGACAGCTGCCGATCCAGCCGGTCTACTGCAACTGTCAGAGAAATCAGAAGTCTGTTATGAACCGGATCAGCCGGTTACCATGAAGGAAGCCTATAAATAGGCACCCATTGTTTACAGAAAAAGTGTGTGTGATTGATTGTTGTTGGTTACAAGTAGTTGTGAAGAATACTTAAAGTGGTTGATCAGATTCTTCAAGAAATCAGAAAAGTCATATACAGAGGATCAACACAAGAAGATCTGTCAGTCCAACTGCAGATCTAAGAAGTTGGAGAGAGAGAGCTCCAATCAAGAATTCAGTCTTTGGAACTAAGGCTGAGAAGAAGGATTCAGAATCTTCTGGATCTCAAGAAGCAGAGGTCAAGGATCAACTGCAGAGGATTCAGACTAATTCAGTTCTAACTCAAGAAGCTTTGAAGGAAGCTAAGTCAGTTTGGATCTAACTGAGTTCTTCCAAGAACTCTTCAAGAAACTCTCAACTCCTCTCTTATTTTCTGAGTTGTAGAGTTAGCAATTGTATTTCTATTTTAACTTGTAGGATCCATTGGATCTGAGAGAATTGTAAGCCTATATTATAAAGGCTGAGGGTAGGGCTTGATTGCCTGAGTGTAGGAGTTGAAGAACTCTGAGTGTAGGCCTTAATTGGCTGAGTGTAGGCCTGGGTGGCTGAGTGTAGGCTTTTGTGGCTGAGTGTAAGGCTTTGGGCCTGAGGTGTAGGAACCTAGTTGGGTTCTGAGATAGTGGAGAAGTTTGGCTGAATCTAGTACACTGCTAGATAGGCGAAGGGGGAAAGTGGATGTACCCAAAGATTGGGGAACCACTATAAATTAGTGTGTCTGCTGTGCTGTGCTGTGGATTGACTGTTTGATTTCTGTAAATGCTGTTAGCTGTAGTAATCTGTGAAATAACTGTTGTGCTGCCAACAAAGTTTTAAAAAGGTTTAGGTCACCTATTCACCCCCCCCCCCCTCTAGGTGTTTAGGTACCATATCTTTCAAGTGGTATCAGAGCCAGGTTCCTCAAAAAGGACTAACTGTCTGAGGAGATCCAGTTTGGCAGATTTAGGATAAGTCAGAACACAGTTTCAAGAAAATCAAGAAACATGGGTTCTTCAGAGAATCACAAGGAATTGGGTTCAATGAAACTGCCCATATGCAGAAAAGAGATTTTTGGAATCTGGAAAGAAAGGGTAAGGCTGTTCATGGAAGCCTCTG